>OZ004317.1:16788400-17988400 GCA_963924455.1 Pelagia noctiluca | reverse complement strand
ATTCTAACCGTATTTCAAAGTTGGCCCTCATTAGGCTACGCTAGTATACCATTACAAAAGTACTTTGTCTTTATTGGCTGCCATGTTTGTTCTTTAAGGTAATTGGCTTTTAAGTATTGCAACTCACTACCCTGTCATTTGCGTGTCACTGAGAATAAGAATCAAAGAAATAGCAATGTGAAATTAAAACTGTTTTGCTGGCAAAGGAACTGACAGTGAACGCATCTTTGTATATATCTTATAGGAATGTACATGGATCGAAGATGCGTTTACTACAACAAACCACTTCTTGAATCAGGCACCTTGGGTACAAAAGGAAACACGCAGGTATGCCTTATATATTCTGTATATATATTTGTACTATGTGGCTGAGTCATCTATAATTTGATAAAAGTTTCAGAAAGGCATTATTACGTGATGAACTAATATCTACCCACAACACGGGTAATTTGGACAAATGGATACCTTTGTACACTTCGTAAGAATAGCATTGTATTTTACAGATGAAAATATTTGACGTTTTAATATTAGAATTTCTATTACAGGTTGTCTTACCGCACATTACCGAATCTTACAGCTCATCTCAAGATCCACCAGAGAAATCAATTCCGATTTGCACTTTGAAAAATTTCCCAAACGCAATTGAACACACCATTCAGGTATTATGCCTTTAAAACTGTTAACCTTTCTCGCAAGAACTTGTTAGCCGTTTTTAATTGCTTTAACTTTCCTCCATAGTAATGGCAATATTTACGATCGTCCAAGCACGATTCAAATAAGACAGGGGGGCTTTTTCCAGACACTAGTTATGGAGATTGTTTGTTAGCTGTTAATTTCTTATTTTCTGAGGATGGTGCTCGGTCCTTAGGTATGAAACATTTCCTAGATTTTAGATTATTTTGCTAAACGTTTTTTAATTAGTTTTATTTATTTTTTCAGTGGGCAAGAGATTGTTTCGAAGGCCTATTCACCAAACCTGCCGAGCTGGTAAATCAGTTTCTAAGGTAAACCAATTCTCCTTCACAATCTCTATTATTTCACGTTTGAGAATATGGAACTAAAATATTACTCAGGTTTTACTCATTCGACGCATTGCAATCTAGTTTGATTATGTATAGGGCCTGGTAGGGCCGAATCGTCAAAATCAAAGACAACATCTACTTTGCAGTACGTCGACGGAGTAAAACTTGAGTAATCTTTTGGTTCCTTCTTCTCAAACATGAAGTTGACAAACTCTTTTATGGCCTCATCAAGAATTGTGATCAACAGAATCTCTATTATAGAATCCTTCACTAGTCGATGTTAAGATAGCAAAGATATGTGTTCTAGATGCTCCATAATCCCAGTAGCAGGATATTATTTCCAATAAACACTTCAGAAATCCGTCAGGTCAGGAGACTGGAAAAAAATTTTAGGAACTGTGTTGAGTTCTTGGAAATCAACAAGCTCTTTATCTACTCTGTCCAAAAGAGTAGTGCAAGACGTAAGAAAGAATCAAAACATCGATATTTGCATCTCACACGATTAACGTAAATTGAGCCTTGTTTGGTTGTAGATTTTGTCAGTGCGTGTTGAAAAACTGAAGGGATAACTTAACCGAAACTTTTTGCAAGCCCAAAACTGTGCAGTTAGTCGAAGCGTATTTTTCCGACCTAAGGATTCTGGTGTAATTCTTTTCGCATGTTAATTGTGTTGTAACCACAGCAGAATGATGGAATACGTTATGGTGGTATATTTGATTCAAAAACATATTAATTATATTTTTTATTTCACAGTGATCCAAAATTTATGGAAAGAAGTCTAAAAATGCAGGGAATGCAACTGGTAACTTAATTTATCAGTCAATCATATTTCATTGATCTGCAGTTCTTGTATCTCACATGTTGGTCATTTATTAAGACCGATCGCCATTGCAGTATTCTTGATTTAAGACTAGAACTATGACCCCATGGATAGGGTATGGGGATCGTTTTCTCCCTAATACCAAACAAGTCTAAATGCAGAATTATTATCTACCCAATCCGTCGCTTCACTGCAACCAAGCAATTTCAAGTAGATAACTTCCCGCAACAAGTGGTCATATTCCCAGGTGCTTTTGCAAGCCTATCATCATAGATGTGCCCTATCTTTTATTGCGATTGGTGCAGTGGAAGTTCCGAAAGTTAAGGTAACATGTCAAATCTGCAAGCAACGTATTTTATTCTTGGTAATGGAATCTTTTCCTACCAAATAAGAAAATTGTCTTCTGCTTTACGAACGACACAAACGAAAATCATTATTCCAAGCAATGCCTAAAACTACCTTAATTGAGATTAGTCTTCGGGACTTCACATTCCTTAATGTTTACAGAACTAAAGGATGACGGTGAAAAACGAAATATAGGTGCGATACACCTCTTGATATAATGATTCGTTGGGTTTTTCATTTTTGGTTTCTTTCTGGCGTACTCCTCTGATGAATGTCAGATGCAAAGCTTTAGTAGTTATTATGTTTCACTATGTTTTAGAATAGTCTTGGATGGTACAAAACTTCAAAATAGCTAGAAATACTGGAAACATAGCGAAACGAACACATAGATTACTTAAGCTTTTCGTCTGACACTCAACAGAGTAATACGTCAGAAAGAGAACGAAACAGAAATCTAACCGATTTATATACCCAGATGTGGGTCGAAATATGTGTTCTTTTCACTATGTTTCCGGTATTCACAATATTTCCGATTTATCTTGCTATCCTTAAATATGATGTCCCAGTTCTTAATTCTGTTAAGTTCTTTTAATGCTCTTTGCTTTTATATCTGCTAATTGCATAAACTAATTTTATAGATCGAGACATTGGAAACCGTAAAGAACACATTAATGGTGGAGAAACCAAAGAATTTTGAAGATTGTGTGGCGTGGGCAAGGCTGACGTTTCAAGAATATTTCTACAATACAATCAAGCAACTGCTGCATAACTTCCCTCCAAATCAAGTAGGTTGAAAAGCTCTTTATTTACTCTAATTATTCTTCTTCTCTTTTTATTATCCGTCGTCATTTTGTGTCAATTGAAAGAAATCAATTGAAGTGATGTATGCCAATAGTAGGAACAAATCCAAAACTTTGCCATGCTGAAAAACATTCTGCTCCCCAACCAAAATTTCAAACGGAATAATTTTATCACTTTTATTGTAAATTAGAAAACATGGAGAAAAGACACCAAAATAGTGCTGGGAAAGTGCGAAAGTTCTTGGTTGACCCACTTAAAGGCAGTCCGCCGCTAGAATTCAATTCTTTAGTTTGCTTACCAACTACTGAAAGAATAAACACAAGTCCTGTCTTGGTAATTCCTACTTCTTTTGTAGCGAACGAACTCGGAATATCGTTAGAATACATTGTTGAGTTGCTATTCTAACGCAAGACAAATATATAGTAGACATTAGAATAAAACAGTAAATTTTTCCGCCTTACTACTTGAAAAAGGCCCGATTTCCAAACCTGTCGATGATTAAACGTTATGCAGATCTTATTACTTCTTTCTTCCTTTATTGTGCGCGACGAAGGAGCAGGCTCACTAATTTACTGAACTTTTCATTTTCTGGCTCGTTGCCAACCTGTCATGCGAACTTCTTGATAAAATTGCCGCGGAAGTGTTTATTTACTTCCTTTGAAACGGGAACATGCACAGACGGAAATGGTTGAAAGCTGAGGGAAAGGTACTGGTGGTCGTCGTATTCCTTTGCACTGAATTCAAAGTTTAAAGTTATCGTCTGACTGGGTTCTTTCTACGCGTGTATTTAAATTTTGTTTCAAAGATGAAACTGGTACACAATTTTTGGTTGTATAATTTTGAAAATTCAATCACAAATGGAAGAAAAGCGGGAAAGTCCGAAAGTCAAATCAATTTCGACTTTATGTATGCCGATACAGAGATGCGCATGTATTAACTATAAGTTACTTCTAGTATCTAAAATAAACTTTTGTATTGGTACACTAATGCCATGATATAAAGAACAACTAGACGAACTAAACGAATTTAGTTAGACCGTGATTAGTGGTGAGAAAAGAGCACATATGACAGTAAATCTCGGCAATGATCCTCTTTCAGTCTAGTTTACATCTATACAAATACGTTAATATTCTTTATACAATGTTTTTACTCAATCTTGATGACCGTAACCTAATTGGTTATTCATTCTGCTACTTTATTTTTCAGGAAACAAGTACAGGTCAGAAGTTTTGGTCTGGTCCAAAGAGATGTCCTCATCCATTAGACTTTGATCCTACTGATGTAAGCCTCGTTTACCTTTTTATTCCCAGGAAATTCAAGACAACTTAAACTTAACTTGAATTTTTGATGCAGATGGCAGAATGGAATTACTGTAATGAATTTGAAATGACATTAATAGAAAATACGCATGTAGTTAGACGTAATACTGTTTGCTTGGAGCTGGGGCTATTCTTCTGATGTCCAATGAGACTATAAGAGAAGTGGGAATAAGATAGATAGATGAATAAAATGATGAATACAGTGCATGGGTGTGACCAATAGCAGAGCTGCAAAAACTATCGGAAATTGGGACCTTAGTTCCTAGAATTTATTTTGGGTAGCAGAAAATTTTCAATGGGATTTGGATGAAAAATAAAGATTTGCACGGTTTTCAATCGAAAGATACAAATGCAAAATATTCTTATGCTAAAATATAATTTTGTGCAGTTTTCAGCAATCCGACAGCATCAAAGTTGAAAATTACACCTCGGCATCAACCGACAGATCAGGGTGTTAGCCCCTGTGAGCCACTGTTAATTTTGCTTTTTTGTCATTCATGAAATCCTCCATCGGTTCCCTGGTTCCCAGAAAGAAGAATATATTTTGCAGCTCTTGCCAATAGTATATTCAATGAGCTCTGGTATTGTATCGTTACAACAGTTTTCTACGGAGATCTAATAAGGGCAATTGATCGATCCTGCAAGAAGCGATGCGTTTCTTCATGCCATGTGAAAGGAACACGTAATACACTCAAGTCTTTCTAAGCGGACACCTCTATAAAGCGGACAACTCGTCATGACGGACTATTGGTTTTAAGTCCCTGCTAAATCATGTGGGAAGTGCTTTATTTTCGTACTCTGTTTCGTACTTATGACGGACACGTTTATAAAGTCCTGAAGGTGTCGGCTTTAGGGAGAGTCGACCCTAACCAATGAATAGAAATCTCAGTAACTTAAAGAGATGATATTGGTTTCGATGGTACAATTAACAGGCTAGGCTACTTCCAGCTAGCTTATTATATTTGCTATATATTTCATTGTTTGATTAGGGTGAATTAAAAAACTAGAGTTGTGCTTAAAACTGGTGATGATGGTTTGATAATTTTCTAATAACCTAAAATCTCATTTCAGGAAACGCACATGTCTTTCGTTATGTCGGCTGCGAACCTCCGTGCGAAAACCTATGGCATGAAAGGTCAGTGAAGCAATTTTATCAAACCAAGATCAGTTCGTTCAGTTAGATAAGTAATATGTATGAAGACTAGAAACGAGAAGGGAGATTGACTCTCTGTTATTCAAAGTTTTATGTCTTCTCAATCATCTGACTGATTATAATCCTCTTTCTCGTTTCAAATCTATATCGCTCTGCACTTTTGTACATCGGGCACTATGATGCCGTTTAAGACTTTGTAATGCCATAGAGATTATGTAGCCACCTACAACCACGCCCACACTGTGGAAAGACGATGCTACAACCATCAATTTCAAGAGTGACAAGACAGCATCCACATAAGTATCAAGTTCAGAGAACAGGCGTCAGGCGACACTTCCTCGCACCACGTTCAATTGAAGCTTGGAAAAAACTCGAATGTAGATACAGTCACTTGTACACCAAGCAATGTCTTTAAGAATTTGCCCAGCTAAGGACTGAAAGAACCACCCTATTCCCTACTATTACAGATTCTCATACTGAGAGAGCTCACTACCAATATGAACTACACAATCATAATTAACTAAACATCATATACCTGACTTTGGTTAACGGTATTATTACTCATGGGGTAGCTATTGACTATCATTACCATATATTTATACAATGATGCAGTAGTTGTTCGAAGGTTTTCGGTCTACGCCTTCTTTAGAAATGTGTCGACAAAAAACCTTTTTTAATTCATATAGATAAAACAATTAGAAATCACTTTAGAAATTACATAAATACAGCTTTATTATTATTTTTTTTTTTTAATAAAATGATACATAGGCCGAGATGGCCCTTCATCATTTAAAACTCAACCGGTGTTACATGCAATACAGAAGTTAATATAATATAAGTACAATGAATACGTTTTTAATATAAAACAACAACAACTAAATAAACTACAACAATGAAAATAGCAATCCAGTAAAGTAATTTTGGACAAAGAGAGAAAGATCGATATTATGGTTGATTACTGTTTATTTGTATTTGTATGTAGAATTTTTAAGGTTTTCTCCCGGATTTTGAAGCACTTTTTGCAAAAATTCCCTATTAACTCTAAAGCACAAACATCTTCTTGTGACAAAAGCCAAATCATTGTATTTTTTTCATTCAATAAATTGACCGAGGGAAATTTTTAATTTAAAAAAAAAAATTACTTATATTCTACAAGACCCAAGAAAAGCACAGCTTATCGAAGATATTCGTGTATGGCGTCGATAAAGCTACTAAGCAGAAAGTTATGAATATTCCTCGAATAAAGCAAGATTCTTTATGTGTCACATTTAGATTTGATATCTACCATCATTACCCTTCGCGTTCCTTAAACTTTCGCCATTTTCCCGACTTTTCTCACTTTTCCGCTCTGTACCGATAGTTACCATATTTAATTTTGATTTCATGCAAGGATCTCAAGATAAAAGTTTCATTCTCAAGATTTTGAAGTCAGTTCATGTTCCAGAATTCACTCCAAAGTCTGGTAAGTTTTTTATTGTATAATATAATCTTGTAAATTTTATATCAAACTAGAAGGGAAGGGTTTTTGTAGTGGGCTTTCGTTCTTAGCTATAAGAGCTTTAATAGTACGAATGGATGCAGTAAAACATATAAGAACCTCGTGCTCCTATAGTGCACGCCACTGTGCCTGTGCTAAGAACCAGGCCCAGCTTTGATACGGCTAGCACTTTAAACAGAAACTCACTTGGTTAGAAATCTTGTTTCTTCGTTTGGGTTAATCTTAATTTTTTACTTTTAGACCAGCCAGCGTAATACGGCATTGTTGATTAGAAATGAAATAACTTGTACCATCTTTCTTAGGTGTTGTTATTTCTGTAACTGAGCAAGAAGCAGAACAAGCCATGCAAGGAAATGCAGGTTATATTCTCATTTGCAATCTTACTATTATGAAATTCAAATATATTCATTCACTTATCTAATCTCCATTATATTTCTTCACTTTTTTAAAAGCTGTATTCTTTATGATAATGTATATTCTCTTTGAATTGAATATTTTAAGGACATTTGTTTTTTTCACATTGACTTCATGTCTTTTTTAACCGGTTGAAAAAGCTTAAGAAATCCTCGTGTATTCGTGATAAATCAAGAAGAACCTGCACAGAATATTTTCTTATTTCCTCTTCTGCTGAGGGTCCATAGAGAATAATGAGCATAACAGGGGTGGAAAAAATATTTTACTTTCTTGGACCGTAGGGAATTTCGATATAATATCTGTGAGCATATCGAAATAAAAGGAACAAAATGAATATGGTCAAAAATCACTGAATAAAGTCTTAAATATGGAAACTGTGATTCTTTCCAGTCTGAAAATTTTAATTTGTGATGTCCTTTTTCCCCTTTCTTTTTTCTCTCTTTCTTTTGTCCTCTCATTTCTTTCCTTCTTTCGTTCTCTCTTTAGTCTTTCTAGAGGCTCACTCAATTTTTAGGATCATTGGTGCTGTGGTCCGCTATATTTTCCACCCCTGGAGCATAACAGGTCCTGAAGTCAATCGTCGTGGAATTGTTCACTAATCGTTTTTTCCGTTCTTGATACAGCCACAGCCTAGAACCCACAATTCATCAGAATTTTGTAATTTGAGAATTTGTTCTTTTTGGTTTTTAGATGAAAACAAAATAGAGGAACTGCAAGAATCTCTGTCAGCTCCTGTTTCAATGAAAGGATTCAAAATGTTCCCTGAAGAATTTGAAAAGGTAAAGGAAGACCACAACTTGTCACTTACAAATATGATTTTATCAAACTGCATCTCATTTCTAGTTCACATGGCTGAAGAGAACTCAGGTGTGTGAGGAGAAAGCTTCCAGGGTATTTGAAAACTTATTTGATGCACGCATCAGGGAGTGTTCTAAGTGAATGGTTATAAAGGAAAATGCGATGCAGGTATATTATACAACATATTAAGGATCCATCTGTTAAAGGGAGGAATTTCATTTCATCAGAGAAATTGTGAAATTTCATCTTGATGACATGTGGTGAGATGAAGACGTTTTCTGAAGATTAATTGAGGCAGTCAAATTTTGATATTTGTTCTGTATTTCCATCTGATTATAACTGGCAAATTTTCTTTCCGTTAGGACGATGATACGAATTTCCACATTGATTTTATTGTGGCATGCTCCAATTTGAGAGCCAGCAATTACGAAATCGCAAACGCAGATAGGCATAAGGTGAGAAATGATTTTATCGTAGCTCCTTGATTTATTTGGGTTGATTAATCTGCTAAAAATCAGTAAATTGTTTGAATAATTGTGTATTCGGGTTACTGGATCTAGTAAAAAGCTTGTCATCTGCAGTTTACAACTAGACAAAATTTAAGAATCTATTGCTTCCTGATATTATTTTTGTGTGATAGACTAGTCTTGCATGCATGCCAGCTCAGCGTTAGGCTCAACATGATTTGCAACTGAATCCCTAAGCATGCATTGCTTTTAGGAATGCATCGAAAGCTTAAGATCGATACATACTTTGGGATTTGACTGCACTTCATATCAGGGCTAACACCGTTCGGAGATGCATTTGAATACAAAGTGGTCTTGAAATGAAAGTGGTCTATTAACCAATTGTATTTCTACTAGAATCATCTTTGCAAATTATTGTTGCTTTTCACTTAGTTTCCAAAACTTTTCCAAGTATTTTGGATTTTTTGCAAAGAAATCTGATTTAATCGTAGAATACTCAAATGATATACCTTGCACTATACTATTGAAATATAGAATGGAGATGGTACTATTGTCTCATGGCTAATTTTGTAACTGTCTTTAAATAAATCCTGAAAATATGCCCATCTCTTTATGGACATGTCTCACTGCCATTTTACTACGATCATAATTTTGTATTTCTCCATTGATCTACAGACAAAACAAGTGGCCGGCAAAATCATCCCAGCCATCGCAACTACAACATCTTTAGTAACTGGACTTGTCTGCTTGGAACTTTACAAGGTAGACATTATTTTGCCATTCTTGGCCATTCCATTGCTTGAATCAAGTGGCCTGAGATCTACAGGATGTTCTGAAAATAACTCGCTAGCTCACGACAAGCCTCATAGTAAATGTCATGCAGAAAATTATGACATAAGAATAGCCGTAAGGTGCCAAGTGTCATTGTCTTGATAAGTCAGAAGCAGTTTTGAATTTTGTAAAGAACTGTTTGATTGGATGATCTTAGAATGCATTGTTAGATTTTTGTGAGCGTATCTTTCAAGCCAGGTAATTAACTTTAAACTCGTCCTTCAAACCAAGCAACTACGAATTAGAAATTATCTACCAGGCCTTCTTTGATTTGATTTAAAGACTTATTTGCCATGATGATTATCTTAGCATGTCTCCTTGTTCGCGTGAACATTTCTCAAATCTTCGATCGTCAAATAGATTCTGGCTTGCAATTCAATATTGATTGTATGTAAGATTTTGAAGAGTGATTTGAAAAAGCTTTTTCTAACTGATGAAATGAAATAGTGCTATATTCTGATGAGTGTTAGAATGCAAAGCTTCAGTAGTTATTCGCTTAGCTATGTTTCCGATTCCCCTCGCCATCCTCGAGCTCTGTACCAATCAAAAACTGTTCCACACCACAGCTTTTATAAAGTCTCAATTTTGTTGTACTGACGATTGAATAAACCTAGATATTCTGTTTTTTCAGCTTATTAATGAAAACAAGATGATAGAAACGTACAAGAATGGATTCGTTAACTTGGCCTTGCCCTTCTTTGGTTTCTCTGAACCCATGCCTGCTCCAAAAATGAGTGTAAGTGTTAATTTCTAGATTGTTGAATTCTATACAGTAGTGTCCTACATATAACAAACAGAATTTTTAACATCAGGCCTGACGCCTTTGTGCTTTTAAATCAAATCGATAGGTGCTTCTTATGACATGTGTATTCCAGCAACAGTATTCCTTCATGTTTGAGAAAAATGAATCAAAAGATTACTCAAGTTTAACTCCTTTGACGCACTGGGATACGTACCATACCATACATACATACTTTTGATTCATTTTTCTCAAAAATGAAGTTGACCTACTCCTTTATGGCCTCGTCAAGAATTATTAGCAACAAAACATAGTATTCCTATTTTCGAGAATTAGATTCTACCAGAGCAAGCTACTGCGATTGACATACGCCCCCACCGAGTCTCGAACCCGGGCTATTGTCTCTACAGGCGAGTGCGCAAAACAATATCCTTAACCAGGACTATAAGTTAGCACAGTAGCCTTGAAGTGTTTACAACTTCAGGCTTATCCACATCGAGATATTAATTCATGTTTTTGATAAAATCCTTCTTCAGAGCCAATGTTTTTTAACATTAATTCATAAGGCATGGTTGAGAGTATTTTCGAGTTTCCTTATTTTCGAGATTAACATTTTTTAAGCAAACTTTGCTAAAACGGATATCTGGCTATGTACTGTATTTGTAGTGTGTAATGTCGGTCCCAAAGGCAAACTTCTCGCCTTATGACTTTGGCTTTCAGCTGAATATTTTTGATAAAGAACTGCTGCGATTCAGGAAATGTGCATGGGCCATGTTCAAAATTGTTTTACTCTGATAGAGCTTGGAAAGGAGACGAGAAACAACCATCAAACTCTGCAATTACCGAATATTAAGAAAGAATAACCACGGACGTCGTTTCTGTATATGGGCCCCAAAGTGTACAACGAGCTGCCTTTAGACGTATGTCGGGCTGAGACGCACAAGACATATGCAGAAAAACATAAAAATCACTTTGAGTGATATGATTTTGATTGCGCAATAAACATTCAGGTTTTATAGATCTTATTCATGTAAAATTGTTTCTTTGTTTCTAATGTAACACATTTTCTGCTAATTTCATTAAAGGTCTAGGAAACAGGACAATCAGTGATAACAATAATCGTAATTGTCGAAGTGTTTTATCTTGTATAGATATTCGGTTTATTATTCAGATGTATTATTATCACTATTAAACTCCGTATTCCTATTCAAGACTTTAACGAATTAATGTGTGAGAATGAAAATGACCCTGGTAGGACTCGACCCACGACCTATAGATTCGTACTCTAGAGCGCTACTACTGCTACCACAATTGATTTTCCAAATCCTACTTCTCCTCAAGACTTTATCCCCATATAGAACGGACTATAATCATACACACATGAACTTTTAAAACAGTTAATGAAGTGAATTCTTGTTTTTCAAAGTTTGAAAAACCTACTTTGAAAAGTTAGAACCTGTTCGTTAAGGAAAAATTTCATTATTTTTTAGTATAATGGTAAAGACTTCACTTTGTGGGATCGTTTCGAGATAAACGGCAAAAAAGAAAACGGAGAAGAGATGAACATGGGTGATCTAATCGATTACTTCAAGGTCAGTTTTTAATTCACATTGCTTTATAAAAAGGTGGGAAAAACTCAATTAGCTATTACAGCAAATGGTGCAAGCTATGATGATGAAATATGGTGATATCAACATACTCTTTTTATCCAGAATTTTTTATGATGAGAGATTCATTTCAATCAAATTATTTTTCAAAACTGCACCATGAAAGGGAAGTTTTCCATCTTCGAAGGCTTGTTCCATGTGGTTCAGGTCCGGGGCAAAACACAACAGCCGATCACGGCATCATAGTTTATAGAAGTAGATTGGCTAGGAAGCCTATTGCTGTACGTCTTTGTTTTACGTTTGATATTTGATAGTTCCCAAAAGTGCAAACGTATGCCTCATCCTCTCTCTTGACTGTTAGAGTTTACATGTAAACATTACCTACATAGAAGTGATGGTGAATATTGTAAAATCTTCCTTGAATAACGAAAATTCTTAGACAAAGAACTAAAAGAAGTGTTTTGGTCTATTTGTTCAACCAGGATACTGCTGGCTAGAAATGGCAAAAAACGAACTCTGCCCTCTCAGATTTGAAAAACTGGAACAAAACGATATAACACTAGCTTTCCTAACATCTTCTTCTATAAACTAGAAGAACCGTTTATGGCTTTAAAGTTTTATGTATTAGATATTTAGCTAGCTATAGAATTTGTTTTGATTTGCAGATGTTCTCCTTTCCTTATTCTTATGTTGATTCAGTTCATCTTTGTTTCATCACAGAACAATCATAGTTTGGAGATAACGATGATATCCCAAGGTGTTTCGATGGTTTATTCATTTTTCATGGCGCCTGCGAAAATGAAAGAAAGACTCACCACGCCGTATGTCATTTCTTTTTTAGCTCAGACTTCTCTCGGTTAAATCGTAACTTTTCTAGCGTTCTTTCAATTGCTTTTATTATGTTTTGTCGGCCCTAGATATTTCTGGATGGTGGGAAGATTGGAAATACAACGGAACATGATAACCACTAAAGCTTTGCGTATTATATTCATCAGAGTAGAACGCCAGAAAGAGAACGAAAAGAAAATCTTACCTTTCCCCCACCATCTTCAAGTTCTGTACCGGTCAAAGACTATCCTAGATATTTCTGTGAATACTTTAGTAGTGGAGGACACCATGATGTTATCAAAGACAGTATTTAGGCCTAAAAGTAAAAGGCTTAACACGAGTAATCGGATGGAACTGATATACACTTACGTTCAATATGTATTGGGACACCTAGCAACAAAATGGCGTCTCTTCCTTGACAATCCACTTAGGCCCAAATTTTCACTTGCGATTTGCGGGCTCTTTCTGTGATGCGTAAGCGAGGTTTTGGCGCCAAATTAAAAACACTTGCTCACGCCATAGTTTGAAATCAAAACTTCGTAAATTTGAGCGATCTCAAAAGTGTTTTGGCCAAGAAAAGAGAACAGATTGAGAAACTTAAATGTTGAAAGTACAAACAAACATTCGCACAAAAGTTGATAATTAACTGGTGAAGATCTTCGAGTAATTTCAGTGAATTATGGCTGGATAGACTCCTAAGGAGTTGAATGTTTTGATTTGGAAAGTGAAACGAACGAACATTTCACTCAAAGAAAATCATTTGAAATATCAACTTTGCTTTTGATAAAGTGCTGGCAAGGATGAAGTCATAATGAAGTGTCTCAATACATTACAAAAATAAAAATGATCTTGCACAAATCAATGATGGAGCATGTATTGTTGGTAATATAAAATTCAAAAAGGTAGATTAATCTACTTTATAAATGTTGTAATTTTTCTCCAAAGCTCTTCTCATATTCGAGATATTTTGGAAAAGTTTCTTTGTGCTTCAAATTAAGGAAGACTTTGCTGAACGTTTCATTGAAGCCTGAAACTGCGATAAAAACTTTTTCCTCTGGTTTCTTTATGAGTGACTCAAACATAGGTCAGAACAGACAAATTTCAAAATTCAATCTACCCTTTAAACTCTGAAATAAATTTAAGAATATGAAACTAAGAAACATGCCTTGATAATACCATAATAAATGTCTTCCCCCATAATTTTCTAGGCATTTTGCAAGCCTTTCTTTTTCCTGTATTTTCTTCTCAAAATGAGTAATAGAAGAAAATTATTTGGTCAAATGTGATATCATTACATTCATACACCTATTGTTTTGATATTTTTGATAACATTTTCTTTTTCAATTGTGTCAAACTTAAGTAAATTACAAAAAGAAAACTATGGCCTTGCAGTTGTTTACAGTTTTGGCAGCCATTTTGTTGCTAGGTGTCCCAATACATATTGAACGTAAGTGTACAATAATGTTAAGAATAAATGATACCAGGTTACTACTCTAATGAGTCTCAGATGCATTAAGTCTCGGTAGTTTAGGTTTCGATATTATTCCAATATTTCTTGCCACCCTAAACGAATTCTGTACTAATGGAAGACTGGACCGATGAGAAGAATCCTAAATCACTTAAAAACCTACTCTTGATATCAAATGATTATATTTTTGTGAGCCTTCATTAGAATTTTTTGAACCTTGAAAATCATGTATTTAGGTTGAGTCAAAAAAGTTAGATAACTAAAGGCAAATTTTTCTGGATTTCCTTTGATTTGATTGTTCGTTTATGAAAAGAGGTGGTTAAAAAATGCTATAGAGGGTGAAAATTTAGAAAAATTAAAGACAAATCCCTATTTAAATCAAGCACACAAGAGTACCGTTAGTTACTGTAAAATGAACAAGATTTCACATATTGAAGATTGATCCTATTTTTCTTCTTTTTTCAGAATATCGGTAACAGTGGAAAAACTATCGAAAAAGAAAATCAACAAAACGCACATTCATCATCTCGTGTTAGAACTCTGCTGTAACGATGCTGATGGAGAAGACGTGGAGGTCCCGTATGTCCGCTACCGATTGCCTTAGTCCCGGATGTAAATTGTAGACATGGAGGGTTTTGTCATTATGTTATCTTCGTTTTAATATGGACTGGTTAAAAGACTTCTGATAAAAATGAGTAGAATGAGGCAAAGGGATCCTGAACGAAACATTATGAACTCAAAGTTTGTAAAATGATTATTTACATTTGATATACGAAAGGCACAGTAGGAACTGAAATTCTTGTTATTTTATGATATGAAAGCTAACTCCCCTTAAATTGTTCATTTTTCTTTGCCTTGAAAGTTGATCAAGACTTTTCTCTCAAGAAGCATGATAGCGAAGCTAACAAATCAATTTTCACAAGATCGGATCGTACTATTGCCTTTATTTGACACCTTTAAGGAAATTCTATCGCAACTTCGTTAACAGGCTACAGAGTGTATTTTTGTATCTTTTTGATTGGAACTGAATGGATATCAAAAAGGACCAAATGTGTTGATAAAGAATGTTGATTTATATCACTAACAAGTATTACTTCGTCATTCAAGAATTCAGGAGTGGAAATTGCCCCTCCAGCCCCTTTTGCCTTCCTAATTGTTCTAGACAAAAGCACTTTCCCTTTTTAACATACAACTTACAATACAAATGGGTCCAATTTGCTTCATCTCTCCTGAAATTTGCATTGGATTGCATGTCTAAAGTCAGATTGGAAATATACCAAGAAAGGTCTTGATTATGAGAAATCCACTGTGAACTGGTTAATCAAATTCGTGAAAGAGTTGAAGAACTCCAGATATAAGGTAGGAGGTAGGAGGAGACGGGAGAGAGCCACGTCACGGAGTTATTGAAAAAGTCCAGTGTCTCGACTCGAGTATGAGGCTGAGCTTATTCGCTAACGTTAGATAGGCCTAAGAAGGCCTAAGTCGTAACCCATATAGTGACTTATTCACAGTGACAAAGCGAGAGGTTTCAGCGGCCCTACAAATTTTGAAGCATAGAAGTATTACACTAATGGATGCATTCTTGAAATATGTAAGTATTCTTCTTTCTGATATTCTGCATCTTTTAGTGAGATTTTAGGCTAGAGGACTGTCGCCCTGAATGGCAATGGGTAGCTTTTTGTTTTGAAATTAAATGGCATCTTATCAATATCAAGTAAATATTGCTCAAATGCTGTTGTTCTTATGAATTCTGTGAGTTATGGGATTTATCTTCTTATTTCAAACCTGTAAAGCATAGTTTACACGAGCAAGTTTTCTATGACAATTTTTACTTCTCAATTTTATTTTGCTCCTGTAGATTTGTGTAGGTCAATTTGATTGAGCTCATATGTATGACAATTTTTCATATGACAAGTGTACTTTTTCAAAAGCTGACATGCCAGCTTTTATTTGTCATATGAAAAATTGTCATATGTGAAACTGGCTCGTGTAAACGACTTGACAAGTAAACTTGACAAATTTTCTCAACTGCCGACATATCTCGTTATATTTTTCTTATAATGGCTGTCAGCAGTTTGATTTGGACCCACCAAGTCACAATCGATGATCGTCGAGTTATTTCTGACAATATTATACTTTCTTTTTGCAATTTGGCTGAGATTTTTTTATTTGTTGTGCATTTGAAATATTTTTGGTAAAATCGCGTAGGCCTATATTACCACGACAAATAATTGTCAAAGTGGTGTCAAAGAAACTTGTTGCTCATCTACACGAGCAAATACATTTGACAATTAAAAAATTGTCAAATATCCATCCACACGAACAAGGAAACTTGCCAAAGAAGATTGTCACAGAAAATTGCTCGTGTAAACTACGCTTAACATGTTTTATTTTTCAATGAGAGAAATAAAACTTACCAAAGACAAGATTTTGCGATATTTATTTACTTTTCATCGCTATAAAGCCACGCGAGCTGTGGAATGCTTCGTCTGTTGGCTTTTTTTGCATGAACTGTCATCACTTTTGAGTTTTCAATTGTTTATCTCTTTTGGTGAAAAGGACTTGCTCAAAGCGGAAGCAGTGCTTTCACCCTTTCTCTGTCAAAAGGCAGTTCAAATTACATTGGGAAAAATCTTCCCGAACAAACGAAGAAACAAAATTTTACCTCCTTGATTAAAGTACTTAAAGGAACAATTTTTCTGAAAGATTTAGAAACAGAATTTTGCCAAGAACAAAAAGAACATGAGCCTTGGATTTTGCCAAATCCCAAGAACAATTTAAGAACAAACAGAGGCTGACCATTTCAAGTTCAATTTAAGAATTATACAAAATAACCACGAGACTGACAAATAATTACAAAACAAGCTAATAGACAGCACACAGATATATCAGATGATCAAGAGAGTCCACATTTGAACCAATTAACGCAACTGATAGCGAAAACAGGCTTCCAAATAACTTTAAGAACATTTCAGGCTGAAAATAGAGGAATATTTAAGAACAGCCAGCTTCAAATCAAATTTACTGGTTCTTATATAAAAAAAGAGTGTATAGGAGGGTCTAGGAGAGAAAACTGTACAGCTGGAGTTTCGATACAGCTCGACTTTGCAGATGATTTTAAGTTCAACAAGTAACTTGAATGAAATAATTTGTTAAGCATTAGATAGAAGACTTCATAATTTCTGCTCTTTTAGATCTTCTTGGCTGTAGAGCTTTTCCTCATGGAGTAATAAACATTAAAGTAACGTCTACCCATAATCGACCCAAAATAAGTGTGTGCCATTCGCATGTCGAACAATTCCTATGCAATCAATAAATATTTAAGTTAATGATAAAACAGATATATTTTACCAGGAAATAAAAATGAAGATTTAGACTTAAGTGAGTTATTTTACACTTGCAAAAGTATACGGAAACTCCGGCTTGTGTGTGGAAACTCATCCCACACCAACTACGAGAGACTTGAAACCAGTTTGCTGCTAAAAAAAACAGAGTTGAACATTTATGCAACAAATCAAAATAAAGTATGGTGTATTGATCATTGTGGAAATAATTCCAAGTTTGTTTAAAGAAATTTTCAGAAGAAGTGGCTGGTCAAACCTTAACTGTGCGGTTTTCCCACCTAGACCCTAGGCCTAGCCGAGAACCAAAGTATTGATATATTTCCGTAGCTCACGCGATTGTGCCTGGTTTTTTTCTATATGACAACAACCTTAATGAGAAATACGATGCTGAAATTTGGGTAAACTTTTTTGCCATCTTCACACAACTTGTATTCTGACAACTTCATCAACATACACGTAAGTAAAGTCCTTGCCCAGGTGTATTCCAAAAACATTTCTAGAAAGGTTACGGTTGTTGAAAATTGGTGAAAAATCACCTCAATATTAAGAAATGGGTAGGCTGAAATCAGAGCTAAGTATTCTTGTAAAAAGATTTGTACTCGTATATGATGATTATGGAAGCACAGAGGAAAATACAAATATTGCAAAGTAGGATTTAGGAGGGGGAACCGCACAGCAGTAGTTTCTGTACAGTTAGACTTTGCAGATGATTTTAAGTTCAACAAGTCACTTGCATGAAATAATCTGTAACCATATGATAAAAGACCTTATACTTTCTGTTCTTTTAGATTTCTTGGCTGTATGTAGAGCTTTCCATTTTGGAATAATGATCATTAAGCTAACACCTATCCATAATCAATGCAAAATGAGTGTGTGCCCTTCCTGTATCCAATAATTTCTATGCAATCTATAAAAATGTGTACATAATGAAACATATAGGTTTCTAATGCAGATTTTAATCAAAAATGATAGAATAGAAAATGTGTTTTGCTAGGAAATGAACATGAAGATTTTAAAATAGATTTAAGTGAATTTTTAAGTTAGTTTTTTGCTAATCAAAACAGAGTTGAACATTTATACAACTGATCAAGATAAAGTATGGCACATTGATAATTGTGGAAATAATTCCAAGTTTATTTAACGAGATGTTTAGAAGTAGTAGCTGGTCAAACCTTAACTGTACGGTTTCTCTCACCCAGACCCTAGATGGCAACTTACAGACAAGGAGGATGGAAGATTCAGATTATGTTGAATATTTGTAGTTTTCTAACTTGTTAGAAGGCAAAAAGGCTACTGATCACAGTAGATAGACATGTCTCCCTCACCAGTAGTACGGATAGGGGCCAGGGTCCTTTCCATGTTGTCTATACCAGAGATCTCCGGCTTAGATTTGGAATAGAACAATGGATCACATGATTTTTTCTATTGTTCTTGGCGTAATGTTTCTGGCATGAAATGCACCCTAGGGTAGGGGTAACCACTTACTAGTAGGGGCAACTGAGAAGCAGATTACAGTCAAAACTTTTTGTTAACTGGATCTCTTCAGAAAAGGTGATATAATGGACAACCTTAAACAAAAAGTCCGACTTACAATCGTAACACTTTTATTTTCTTAACGTTAGGGGCTTGGACCAAGCATTTTTGTCTGTGTTAGGAACTGACTTGAGCAAGTCTGATTTACCAAGTTTGACTTATTAAGTAATAATCATTTTGTTAGAAATTCAATAGTTTGCCAGCCATCCTACTTAAATTTTCTTATCTTTTTGGATTTTGAGAAATTTGCAAAAAAGTGGACTAGCAATTATTTAGAGTTTGTTATTACTTTGAGTATTGAGGATTCACACTTGATAGTAGTTCACTGATAAGTGGTTTGAGCAATAGGGGTGATATTGGGGTATTGATGGTTGTTTTCAATTATTTTAGAATGAACACTGCACAAAGAGAGGTTTCTGGGAGAGGCAGAGGCAGAGGAAGGGGGAAACCAAATGCCAATGGGACACCTTCTTTTTCCCCCTGGAGCACTAGGGGACCTGTGAATAATGCCAATAGAGATCAAGCAAGAAATGGAAAGCCCCCTGCAAATTTCACTGCTAAACAATTCACTAAACGTGCAAATGATGCAAATTGGAAAACAAGAGAGACTGCAAGCGAGGAACGTTTGGAGAAGGCAAAAGAAATCCAGCAGAAAGCAGCTGAGAATTTTTCACATTTGCTGGAAGATTCTGATTCTGATAATGAGGAACTTAGAGATGAAGAGATCATTAGAAAGGCTGTGAAGAGTTATGAAGACCAATTTGAGGGTGAGCTTGATTTGTAATAAGCTATGTATGTAAGCTATTATGCTTTCTTGACCTCTGGTGTCCTTTCTTCTTTCAGCAGCAACAAGTTTTTCAATAACACCTCAAAGATCAACCCTCTACACAGAGTTGCAATATTCTCTTGACAGAATTCAAACTTTGGAAAACTATTAACATATAGATTTTTCACTCGAAAATTATTGAAATTAAAGTAAATCTGGCTTTTCTTGCCAATGGGGGAGAGGGTGAATCCAAGCTCCTGTTGTAACGTCTGAAAAATGAATTTTATTGCAGATGAAAATGATGTTGACGAAGCGAGCAAATGTTTGTCCAACATGATTAACTCTGGAACATCAATTTGTCCAGTCTGTATTGATCCCATCAAACAATTGGATGCTGTAAGTCTATATCTCTCTTTGTATTGCAAATCGTATAGAATTTACTACTATCAATTTCAAGCAATATAAGGCTGAAAAGCTGTACCTAGTTTCCACACTTTTTAGAAATCTGTACCACGTCTGTAGCTGGCTGATGATTGGAGACAGATTTCTTCCAAAAAAATTGCCCAATCAAATATAAAATTCTTGTTGGTATATGTGGTGCCTATCAATAGATTTTCAGAAAGTCTGTGTATTTCTCTATAACTATCTTTTTAAAGTATTGTTTTATATTTTGAATAGCCCACTGAATAAGAATACTTATTGAAATATACAACTGTGGTCTCTTCTCAATGTGACAATACCCTGTGATTCTTTTGATATTTTACTTGGAATAACAGAGAGCTGGCAAATTCCCTGAACTGCTTTTGGATCAAAGGGAGCTGGGTGCAATAAAAACTGCACACAGAAATTAAAGATGATAAACGCTACTTGAATTGTATCTCAAGCTGAACTTCTTTCTTTTGATTTACTTTGCCTTTCAAGTGATTCTATTTGCATGTTGATTTTATTTACAGATTTGGAGTTGTAAAAAGTGTTATGGGATGTTTCATCTGCAATGCATTCAGCGCTGGGCTGGACAAAAGGTCGGTATTCAAAAGATGGCCTCTGATGCTGAACTTGCTGAGGACTCTCTATTTTGGTGTTGGTGAGTTTTTGTTGATAGAGCTACTTTTGATTCATTGACACGTTTCAAGTAGTGGTCGCTCAGTGGTGAGAGTGTCGACACACCAAGTCAGACTCAAGTCCTGTCCATGCCATTTTATTTCACACTTGGTTTTGATGAACTTATTTTAGTGAACTTACTTTCTTTTCACACCTGGCAATTCATGTTGGTCAAAACACTGTACGGTGTGGAGATGTTAGGTAAATCGGCTTTGATACCAATGGTTTGTAAATTCTCACCTTTGACGAAATCCTCATGTATCTTTGTCTCATACCATGTAGTACTTCCAATAAATAATAATTACAGGCTATTACCTTATTAGTTGCCTTTGGAGTATTTCTACATTATACACACTGCTAAGGTCCATAGATGATTCTAAAAATTTTTGATAATGCCATAAACTTCAATTGATCTCCATACATTAATGAAAATGAAAATTTGTTATCATTTCACTTCACCAAATCTGAATTCAATTGAATAATTCAAATGAGGATTGAAATACATTCAAAATTCCATTGATGAAAATTTAGGATAGGGCGCTCCCTCCTCAGTTAGTTCATCTATTGAGAGAGCTCCTCCTCTAAAGTTATTCCCTGCATGTAATTAATATAGCTATATTTGTATATTATATTATGCTTCTTCTTTTTTTGGTATCTATACTTTAATTTTCATGTTGTAGTATTGCCTTGTATTCTTGTAAATTTGATATTTT
Organism: Pelagia noctiluca; assembly: GCA_963924455.1. Taxonomy (NCBI): domain Eukaryota; kingdom Metazoa; phylum Cnidaria; class Scyphozoa; order Semaeostomeae; family Pelagiidae; genus Pelagia; species Pelagia noctiluca. The sequence goes on along the minus strand of OZ004317.1, from coordinate 17,966,833 downwards.
TCTGCATCTTAAAGCTTTTAACTTGTAAGCAGAGGAATTTAAATTAAATGAAACTGAAACTGAAACTATATGATGCCTCCAAATTTAGCTGTTCTGCTATAAGTAAGCAGTACTTTATTATGGATGGCAAGCTCCTTCCTGCAGCCTGAGGTGTAAGTAACAGAGGTAGGCTATATTATGGTATATGTTTGACTGGTTAATTTCTTATCATTTTCAGTCCAAACTGCAGACATGATTATTCTCAAGCGCAATGGCCTTCAAAATATATTTGCTTCTGTGGCAAAGAGGTGAGATCATAAAAAGCTAAATTACTCACTCTTGAGCTATGCCATTTAAAAATGTTTTAAAGAAAATGTATTAAAAGCAGACCAGGAAACCTAATGATGGATATATTGATATGATCTATTGAACATAGTCTACTGGTTTAAAAAAAAGGAAATGAAATGAAGATGTTTAGGTAGATTAATTGACCAGTAGTTTTCTCACAGGCTCGCAAAAAACATTTTAGGCTGCCCACTCTATTTCAACTGTTAGTTGTTATTTTAGTTTCTCAGTCATTCATTGTGTGCATTTTGTTTTGCAGGAAAACCCAAAGTTTGATCCTTGGTCCATTCCACATTCCTGTGGTAGGGAATGTCTGAAGCGACTAAGCCCTGACTGTGGCCATGAATGCCTTCTCCTCTGCCATCCAGGTATGCACTTATTCGAATGCGACGCTCCATTCCCTAGTCACTTGTCTTTGGGTCCAGTATCTTTTCCGTTTATGAACAAAATTTACAGTAATCTCTTTTGAATCTCAAATTGGACTTTGAAGCTCTTCGTTACATTGCGTTAAGCAAGAATTGAGTGGAAAATTACGATGATGATGATTTGGTTCTTTCAGAATGCAGTTGATTATCACAAAATACATGGGAATATGTCGTAATCATAATTTTCTAGGGAAAAAAGGGAAATGGAGAACCCCCATACCACCCTCAATGTGAAAATAAAATTTGACTTTTTCCTCTCCTAATAAAGGGCAAGGGGTTTCCCGTATTTCTTTCCTTGTGGACATGCCTCTTCAAACACATTTTCTGAATTTCAACTTGTCATTTTGTTACAGGGCCATGCCCACCCTGCCCCAAGACTGTCAAAGTGAAATGTCATTGTGGCAAGAGAGGCCCCTCCATCAAGAGGTGTTGCAAGAAAGAGTGGTCCTGTGGAATTGCCTGTGGGCGTTTATTATCCTGTGGTCATCATTCTTGCAAGAAACCTTGTCATCCTGGTACGTAATGCAATTCATTCCCTATACTACTATTCTACTCATATCCTGTTCTTACCAATGACATATTGTATTAATGGATACCAATACAAGAGCCAATTTATTTATAAGTTTATAAATATCAAGATGTAAGACCTTTCGATACCAAATCTTTTTAGTAACTTTTTCTTTAATGTTACTGAAGAAGATAGATTATCGAAACAATTCAAAGCACGGTTTGTTTTTGTACTATCCTGTATCAATTAATTGATTTATTATGCATATTGTTAGCTACTAGACCCTATTCAGGGTGTCAAAAATCCATTCCATTCAAATTAGTCATTAAATCCAATACAGAACGGTGAATTTCAGAAGAAGTACCTTCCTATCAACCACTCAATCAAGACGGATTTTTCAGTAAATTAGGCCTAGTACCATTTTTGGCTTCTGTGGAAAATCATAAGGTTATCGTGTTCACTCTTTTTCCTCGCCTCAACTAATATCTTACACCATCTAAACCATAGTCAATAGAATTCTATTGACCTTTCCTACACCACCTCTCTTCTATTGAATACCCTCTGGTTTTAGGAGACTGCCCACCCTGCCTTGAGCAGAGTTTGCAAGCTTGTTTGTGTCGAAAGAAGAAATCTGTAAGGAACTGCGCAACACCTACTTGGGAATGTGGTGAGGTAAGGGACGGCCTATATTGAAATTTTACAAGGAAGACATCCTAAATCAATTTAACAATCACTGTCCTCTTTGCTTTGTGTCGAAAAGTTGTTCCTTCCTCCACCACTTCATTAAATATCTCCCCTATTTCGAATAGATGAAGATATATATTTGAATATAGATAAGGAATTTGAATATAGATTTTGCATTTGTAGTTCGTTGTTACTCTTTAGTCAAAATATAGGCTTTGAACGTCCAATCTGTGTTCCTTTTTTCGACATTTTCCCCGTCTCAAATTAAGGAATTATGAAATTTTTCAGAAGAAATTAAGAGCCTGATGTCGTAGATAGAAACTTGGCAGCTATCTTCATATTTGAAAAAGAATTTGTTAACCAAGACTTCGTCCATTCAGATATGTGGCAAAGTGTTATCATGTGGAAATCATACATGCGAGAGGACCTGTCATGGTGACGTTTGTGGTCCATGTCCCAGAAGTGGAGAACGATTCTGTCCTTGTGGCAAGACCAGTAAGCAAAGCATCAACTTTTTAGTTCATATTTAGTTCATATTTGCAACTTTTATTCCTTGAGAAAAGTTTCAAAACCTAATGAAATCAAAAAAAGATGAAGCTTTGATGTAGCATGTGAGCATAGAAATTTTTTATATCAATAGACTGAATTATTTTGTAAGCAGCTTTGTCGTTTGAGAAGGTATTGACTCTTTTTCGAGTTTTCTGTTTATTTGTTTTATTTCATCTTCAACTAGAATAGAAAAACCGAATATTCATTACTTTGTCATCTAAAGTAGAAAAAGAGACCATAGGGTCCTTTATTCTGGCGGACACTTTCAATTATCATGCCTTTTGACAAACCGAATACGACAGTGCAGTCCATGGCCGCCTGGTACCAGATGATAATCTCGGATCCAATCTGGCTACTTCTTTGTTTCTTCTCCATTTTCTATTCATACGACCTCCTGTTAAGCCACTTGCGATACTCTGCAAAGTGCCATAGAGGAGACCTTATCTGTTATAGACTTCTGAGAGTATTACGCAAGGCGGACACCCCTATCCGAGATCAGACATTTACTTAGCCAAGATGGGGAATCGTGGTCAGAAATACTGTCTCCCGGTTCCAGGGCATAATTAAGTCATGTTGCACTGCATGAGTTTTTCAGTTCCTTGTGGTAATTTTCTTGGCTTGTATTTCCTTTGAATCACTTCGAAGATCTACAACTCGCCAATAAGAGGTTTTATGTGCTGTTTTGATTTTTTTGATTGTCATCACAGATTTTCGACTGTCATGCACTGAAGACATCATTCCGTGCGAAGATACATGCGGAAAGCTTCTGGAATGTGGTAGTCACTATTGTTACCGACGATGCCATTTTGGACCATGCGAAACTTGCAGGCAAATTACAACGAAGAAGTGCCGGTGTGGAAGAAGACACAAAGAAATGCCGTGTCACCAAGCTCTTATTTGTGATCTTAAATGCAATAACAACAGAAATTGTGGGAGACATCCGTGCAAACGAAAGGTACACTGACACGATGCTTGCGCTTTTGTACGGATATTTATAATTTTGACACTTGTGATTTTGCCGAAATTAACACTGACGAGGAATTTCGTAGTTTACTGATGAAGATTATGTCGAAACGTTTAAAGCTATCATGGTTTATTTCTGAATTTTCCTTTAAATTCTTTTAAACCTAAATAATTTGGTTCTCGTATCATCATTTCTGTTTTTATTATGCACATAAAATCAGGAGAGAAAAAAGATTGCTCCGATCTAGCCTGAACAACTTGATATTTCATTTTCTACAGTGCTTTTGACATATGAAAAGCAGTTTCCTGGCATAATCTCCCTTTTTTATTTCATGAGTGGACCACTTTCAAATCAAGTATACGGTCTTGCCCCGTATTGCAAAGGAATCTGGGAAATAAAGTCCCAGGATCCTTTGCAAATTCTAAGAGAATGCAATGCCTCAAGGGATGCTCAGAGAGCAGCCTAAGATTGTTATCTTCAATTCGAAAGTAATCTATTTATCTGGTTTACGAAGTTTCTAACTTATATATGTCGCTCCTGTATATCAGGTGTATTAATGGAAATTATAACCTCGGATACTTAGTCTCTTCGATTTTTCTTTCTTTCAGTGCTGCGACGGTAACTGTCCAAGATGCGAGCAAATCTGTAATCGAACATTGCCATGCAGAAACCATAAATGCCCAGCACAATGTCATGAAGGTCGGTCTTGTTTCCCTTTTGGATTTACGCCTCTTTTTAATACCTTCGTTATAATACAAGAAGAGCTATGAATTTTCAAATTTTTATACATAGGAATCTTCTTCAGTGGTTTATATTTCGAACATCCAAGTATTCATGCGTAAAAGTTTGCAAAACAATTCAGAAGATTGATTAGAAACCTTTACCAAACATTTATGAAAAAGGATCTCTTTTCCAAAACTCGACAGCTCTAAACCATCTAAATCCTTCTCATTTAGAATATGATGATGACGAGCAGATATCGCTATTCAGAATTACAGAAGTGAAATGTATGTAATTGCTATCTTGAAGTGTTGTACTGACTGTTCTGTTGTATTCTAGGCCCTTGCTTTCCTTGCCCCTTGAAGAAAGATGTGAAATGTTTTTGCGGACATGAATCAAGACGTGTTAATTGTGGAGCTGAAAGGAATACCAAACCACCTAGATGTAAACAAGAATGCAAGTAAGTTAGAAGAAGCAATCATCATTCCATATCACTTCAAATGTTTCCTAATCAGACTTCATGAACACGTTTAACATTTATTGATGAAATCTTTAATCATTGAATGCAAGTAAGTGAGAAGAAGCAATCATCATTCCATATCACTTCAAATGTTTCCTAATCAGACTTCATGAACACGTTTAACATTTATTGATGAAATCTTTAATCATTGAATGCAAGTAAGTTAGAAGAAGCAATCATCATTCCATATCACTTCAAATGTTTCCTAATCAGACTTCATGAACACGTTTAACATTTATTGATGAAATCTTTAATCATTGAATGCAAGTAAGTTAGAAGAAGCAATCATCATTCCATATCACTTCAAATGTTTCCTAATCAGACTTCATGAACACGTTTAACATTTATTGATGAAATCTTTAATCATTGAATGCAAGTAAGTTAGAAGAAGCAATCATCATTCCATATCACTTCAAATGTTTCCTGATCAGACTTCATGAACACGTTTAACATTTATTGAGCAAATCTGTAATCATTGCTGGGGTGGAAAATCACAGCTGTAGTGGTAATTTCGAAATACTGTGAGGTGATTTTGTACCACCCTGCTAGATAATCATTACTAAGGTGGGTAGCCATGCGTTCCGTTGTGGTTTCCTTTGTACACTTTGGTGATTATCATGCATACTGTCATGGTTTATCATGTAGCTGTGATTTCGCACAACTAAATTGGGTAGCTTTATGTACTTCTTTGGTCGTTAATCACAATTAAAATATTTTGTTTATGCATGTGTTTGCAAAAAGTCGCAAAAGGAATTCCTTGAAGTGTGCACACTAACTAGGATTTAGTCCCTTTGGAAGATTTTACAAGTGCGTACAAAGGCTATTAAAAGCTTTTTTAGTGGGTAATGTAAACCTCTAGACGAAAAATCCTTCTGTGAATCGTGTTTTGCTATATTCGGATTTTTTCATCTGTTTTTCTTGCAACTTGCTAAAGGAGTTCCGTGTTTTGTGATTAGATCTGTGATTTTATTTTTTTTTGATTACTTCCACAGGATTCCTCCGACGTGTCATCATGAAAAAAGAGAGGTTAGTGGTTCATGTTTACTTGGGGTTGGGGTTATACTTAGGGTGGTATACGAAATAAGAAGATAAAAGCACAATTCATTCATTCTCTTAAGCTAGAAAATATGATTGAAAATGCTATCTATTTCTCAAGGTCTTGTGTAGGCTATGATATTGGGGTCATCTGTCCCCTGCCCCCTTTCTCGGCAAGAAGATCAACCCTTGTTATTAAGAACAACCAGGTGGACTAAAAATAAAGTTGTTTTGTGGTAATACCTGAAACTTTATACTTCACATCAGGTTTCTTACCAACTTTAACTTGATATTCAAATATCTAATTCTTACTTTACGTCATTGCTTCTGTTCTAGTTTCACCGTTGCCACTTTAACAAATGCCCGCCATGTAAGCAAATTTGTGCTTTGCCCTTAAAATCTTGCAGCCATTCTTGTGCCGAGATTTGCCACGATCATATCGGAATAGAAAGACCAAAAAAGGTAATATTCTTTCCTGCTCATCTCGTATCTGTTTTTCTAATCAGAAAAAATTAAGTTTATGTTCCTAGTGATTAATATTTTCTAGTGATATTAAAACAAATTTGTTCAGAGAAGAAGCAGGATATGGAGAGCATGGTTATGCACAAATCTGGGAGACAAGCTCTTTCGGGCACTATTTTTTCAATTATAGCGTGTTGAATGCAAGGTCAAAAAGAGGATTCAAAGCTTTGCTTGCTTTATTAATCATAAAATCTACCTTAAAAATTATATGTCTATACTTGCTGAAAATTTTCTATTCAGCCCCCCCTCTCTCAATGAAGCCCCCCTCCAAACTTTATTGATGCAAAACTGGGACAAGTTGATTTTGATCAGTTTAGATAGTTATCCTGAAATTTAAGACTCAAATATAAACATTGATATACTGCTGATAATGTCGTTCTTTACTTTACGAACCTGTTCTTTACTATGATTGCCCTTTATTGACCTTTCGCTTCTCAACCAGATAAAGGTTTCTTGATTAATGTTTTTAGAAAATTCTGAATGCTTGGGAGCGAAGGCCAGATCCAGCAGAGGATTTCGTTCCTAGGCCGTGCGCACCTTGTCAAGTTCCTTTGCAGAGGTAAAATATTTTGATTACTTGAAATAACTCCAACAGGTCAACAGCCATACATCCATAAGAAGATTCTTTTATACCGATTATTAGATCTTATTGTTAGTTTCTTTTCGCTTCTATGTTTGTCTATTTTTGCGACATAGCAATATAAATTTTCATTTCTCCCTTCAGAGAATGTTATGGAAAACATGAGGTGAGTCGGTTTGAAATTAGTTTCATTTCGGGTTTTCAATGAAATGTAGCAAGAAAAAGCAGCAACTTTCTAAAGTTTTAGAAAAACTTCACGTTTATCCTTTAATCATCTAAGAAAAAAGTAAAGACATCTAGTCAATGGTCTTCATCGTGTGTGTAATCTAGCAGGGCCTATTTCAGTGCGCAGTATTACATACTCTGTCTAGTATTGAAATGAAAGCGTGTACTATTGGTTTTGAAAATATGCAGTTTTTGGTCGTAGAGATGGTTAAAATGTGTTGCAAGCGAGAACTTAGGCCCTATTTTCCTGCTTTTTCCATTCAAAATATAAATTTTCATTGTCAATACCGTTTGCAAAACATATATAATCATGTTTCTTCGAAATCTGTGGGTCGGTTTACCATGAAAGTGCTCGATACATAGAGGAGAGCTGAACTATACTCTGTACATCTCCTGATGAGTGGGTAACCACAAAACAGGCTTGTCGAGATGGAGAGTTTTGTCTTTTGAGTCTTTTTCTTCTTAGTGTAATCATGTTTCTTCTCAAGTTTTTAAGCAGCTGTACGTTTTTGTTGCTGTTAGTTATAGAGTGAATTTTGAGGCTCAAAGGTTTCTCACGGATTGCAAATTGAACTCTTTTGAAATTTCGATTTACGATGTGCAGTATTGGAAATATCTTAGAATCAGCCTTGAATTTTAAATAATTAGCGTAGAAAATGTGGTGTCGACGGCTTTTTATCAAAAGCCTGATTCTTAGTTTTATGCTTTACTTTTAACTACTACTATTGATAAGATTTATTGGATAATTTCTGTCTTTTTGTTTCTAGGTGTCAACATTTCCCTGCTCAGAAGATAAACCGTTTTCCTGTAAACGAAAGTGTGGTCGAGTTCTTGCTTGCAGTAACCACACTTGCCAACGGGAATGCCATGTTGTGGTTAATGCACCATCAGAAACGGAGGTAACGGGTTTGAAGGTTTAATTTCATCTCAGACGAACTTCCGTCATTTTATCTAATGCCTCCTTCCTCTTGAGGTAGACTGTATCTCTCGTAAGTAGATATTGTATGAATGCTTGCTTGCAGTAATCATACATACCAACGGGAAATTTATTTCGAGCTTTTAACTTCATGCCATGTGGAATTCATAATTCTATCTAAAACCCTTGCTCTTGAGGTAGACTGGATTTCTAGGGCTGTCGAGAGGCCGGTCGGGCCTCATGGTGAAAATTAATTCAATGGGCCTAGACTGCCCTGAAAGAAGGCTTCTAATGAATTGACATTTAACACTTGACGAGCTCTTTGGAGCCCTAGGCTTCCTGAGAACTACCTTGGTCACCCCCTCCGTCCTCTCTCGACAGTACTATATTGTTCGAGATCCTGACTAATAATTATGCACTGAAAAGATACGATACTTTGTGTTTTACCCAGATAGATAAATAGCTCTATGGTATGATCAGAGATGAATATACAGAGTTAGAGTTCAAAATTTATTTCTTTGTTGTGAATCAGAGTTTATGCAATCATCAGACAACTATATTCTAAAAGCATAATCTTTGGTGTTCCAGCCAAGAAAAGTGACTGGCTGTTTTGTTTGTGTCGTTTTGTACTTTATTTTTGTAACAATGTTTGGTTTAATTATATAGGCTGGTGAAGATTGCAGCATTTGCGAAGAACCCTGCTCTAAACCAAGGCCGAAAGGCTGCAACCACTCATGCAAAAGACGGTGTCATCCAGGTACAGTATCACTCTACCCTATGAGAAATAGCTTTTGAATACTAACATGGATAATTGCATTTTCTATGCTGATAGGCTATCCTGTTTAAATGTTCTTGTTATTATTATTATCATTATCATTATTATTATCATCATTATTATTATCAATAATAATTTCAAATTCCTTAACCAACTTTGTGATCCATCACTTTAGCCGATCATCTTTACAGCATTGTAGATATTTTTGTTTTCGGTGGGACCAACAGCGGATCTCATTTGTTTGGTTCCATTTTTAAGTAAAAGACTGGAACCGGTCGGGTAGATCTTAAGCCTACTTGCAGATGAAGTCCCGTGTACAGAAAATTATTGAATTGAGTTCCATGTTCATCCTTGTGTAGACATGAACAAGGAACTCAATTCAATGTTCTCACACAATTAGGATATTCTTGGTTGTGTCTGCGTGCAGGCTAGTTCAATCTCCACTTGTTGGAATGCGATTGGTAAAGAAAATGACGATTATCATAAGTTGATTTTTATCAGAATCGTTTGTTTGCCTACCAGGGATTTGATTTGTTGTCTTCGATAGGTGAATGTCCTGTTTGTTCCAAATTCATCCGAGTGAAATGCTTCTGTGGCCTTATTATGTTGGACGTGAAATGCTGGTGAGTTTTTCTGTATTTCAGCTTTTCTAGATACAGTCTTCCTGTTGATTTTTTTCCACTGTATGTTGGGCTGACTAGCTGAATTTAGCTGTAAAATTATCATCGGAGTAAGATTGAATAATGCTTCGATCATTTTGAGGGCTTCAATATGCGTTTCTGCATTAAATCAAGGGTTTTGAGGAACATAGGGGGAATTACAGTTGAGATAGGGCAGAGCAAAAATATTGTAAAATGAAATGATACGATCTTTAAAAGGCTGAAGGTTTGTATTGGTTTTTGCCTCAGTTTTAGCTTGGTTCTATACTGGCCTTTTCTTTGGCTGCCTAATTTTAGTTTGGCTTGGTAGTCTGGTAAAGATTTTATTTGTGTATATTTGATGTATGAAAGGATCCAGTCACATTTTTACATGCTTTTAAATCTCTACAAAAATTGCAAGAAAATGGAGCCCATTTCGAAGCCTATTCTAAAGATTGGTTTACTTTTTCTTACACAACCAGATAGGCAAGAAAGCAAGAGAAAGGAGAATCCCAATCCATGCTTGATCCCATCAAGATGCAGCATCTTTTCATAGTATGGGTTTCTTCGAGAATCGAATTTTTCGACAGCTACAATTATCTTTTGATCACAAACTAGAATGGAATGACACTCGACGGAAAGACGCTGTAATCAAAATTAAGTCTTCAGGTATTTTGCGAAACGTTTGAAGCTACTCTTTTCTTGATTGTTTAAATTTTGCCTGATTATTTTGACAGCCTATTAACCGGTGGAGATAGCGAAGAACTGTTACAATTTAAATCATGTAAAAACCAATGCCCGAAGACGTTGCCTTGTGGACATCGATGCAGTGGAACGTGTCACCCAGGCTCGTGCCCTGATCCAGATCTGTGCAACCAAAAGACGAAACTCCAGTGTCCCTGCAAGAGAAGGAAGAAGGTAATTTAGGTCTTCCAATTCTTTTAGTGAATTGAAGCGATTTTGAAAAAGATTTTGCAAGGAGTTTGCAAGGATTTGAGAAATTTCCAGACGAGATGTGGGTGAGTGGCCAAGTGGCTTAAGCTGTTCGCCATTTGCAGCTGTAGTTAGGCTTAGTCAAGTGAGTTGAACATCTAGATGTGTGAACTTGGAGGTGTTGACTGAACGACTCGATCTACCGTCCTGTGGAAGAGACATTCAACTAGAGGTTCCGTGTCCCCTGCTTGAATCAAGGCCTCTAGCTTTTCGCAGGCTAGTATGTTAATTATAAACTAACTTACTTACTTACTTATCTCTATAGCATTGCGTGGTCTATTCTTGCATCACAGTGCTCGATGTACAGAAATACTGAGGGAGGATAGATAAGAAACAAGAGAGAAGACTGGTTTTCCGTTATTAAAATTTTCAAGCTTTTATAACTTTCATGCTTTAGGGAGCCAGTCTTTCCTTTTTTCTTATCTACTTACTTACTTGTTTGTTCTCAACGGTCAAGAAATAATTGAGAATTAATTGTTAAACTACTTGAAACGATTTCTAGCAAATATCAAACGATTCCATCAATTTTTAAACAGTTCATAACGATATTGCAACGCCCCGAATTCGTTTATTTCAACGAACTTTTGGATGGATTGCTTTAGACTCTTGTATCAGTTTAGTTTATTGCACTCATTAAAAGCTCTCCTGCAATGTTAGTACAATCAAGGCCCTAATAAAAGCTTGTTTAACACGAATCACATCTGGAAAACTTTTTAATAACTTTATGTTGCTTATGCAAAAACTGCAATACAAACTCAATTGAAGAAGAATTAGATTTTCTTGTAGATTTTGTGGCCCATAAAGATATAAGGAAATAGTATTTCGCCATGTTAGAAGAAATAGAGATTCTGATAACTAACAGGGAATAATCTACAATTCAAAGAGACAATGTTAGTGGAGGAACCAGAAAACCTGATATCTCTTGATTCATTTTGAAAGACGTATTTTGAAATAGGTTATAGCTAAGTATGACAAGAAAAAGATATTAGGTCGACACGAACATCCACATGTTTATTTATCAATCTCGTTTTAGCTATATTACTATATAAATTTATTTAAAGTTGGAGACATATTTATAGTAACTATATCAAATTAATTTCCGTTTTTCGTTTTCTTTTTTTCCCTTACTTAGCTGCTGTAACTTTGTTGCATCGGTTTGTCATTTTTATGTAGAAATACCTTAACTATTTTGAAACTAATTCCATGTTAAGGTAAGATATATAGCAACAAAGAATAGTAGAAACGCTACAATAAATAACTATGGCAATTACGACGTTCCGGAATCATACCCTATATCAAGTATAGATAACGTGTTAAGAGCTATAAGTAGTAGCTATGAGTATACCTACCGTCGTTTTAAAAGAAGCGCTTGTTGGCTATGAATATCTTGATGGAAAGATCTCGTTTTGAATAATGCTGCTTTCGTCTACAGGAACATCCGTGTAGAATGGTTAGATCTGGAGAAGTTTCGTTAGAATGTGATGCAAAATGCAAAGAATTGATTGACAAGCGACAAAATGAAGAGAAAGAGAAGCAAGAGGCGATCAAAGCCGAAGAACTCAGAAAGCAAAAGGTTTATATCTTAAAAAGTATACAGATTTAATGGTGGGTGTTGAGAAAAATCAGATGGCGAGGGATCTCAGCTTTGCGTCAGTAACTTTAGTAGTTTTCATATTTCACTACGTCACCGATTTTCCTCGCCGTCCTCAAGCTCTGTACCGATTAAAGACTGTTCTTACTACGTACTATTCTATTGAGTGTCAGACCCAAAACTTCAGTAGTTGGTATATTTCGCTATATTTCTGATTTTCCTTGCCATCCTCAAGCAAGGTCGGTACAGATACGGATCAAAGACTTTGGAGATCAAGAAGCCTGTTTTGAAAACTTGCTTTCTATTTAATATTTTGTTACCGTGTAATGAGTTCAATGCTTTATATTCTCGAAACTTATTCTCGAGACTAATTCTCACATCATGTGTTTCAGGAGGAGCTTGAGTGGTTTCAACGTAAAACCCAGGGTCGCAAAAGGAAAGCGAAAACTGTTGTTATCGAAGAAGAAAAGTCATTTTTGAAGAAATATGGAAAATGGATAATCATTCCATTGTTGGTAACTTTAATTTCAATCACTCTTTTTTTCATTTTCAAATATTGAATTAATTCTGATGGTAAATAATATATTAATTGGTTGATGTTCAATTGATCAAAATGCACTACTGGATACAAGCGTCTGAAGTCCTATTTTTCGAAGGCTTGCTGAATCCCAATCTTAGCCTCTTTGTGATGTCTTATCTAGACTCCCAGCCTCTTTGTGGTGTAGTATCTAGACTCTTACTCTCTTTGTTGTGTAGTATCTAGACTATCGGTCTCTTTGTGGTGTATTATCTACACTCACAGCCTCTTTGTGGTGTCTTATCTAGACTCCCAGCCTCTTTTTTGTGTAGTATCTAGACTCTTACTCTCTTTGTTGTGTAGTATCTAGACTATCGGTCTCTTTGTGGTGTATTATCTACACTCACAGCCTCTTTGTGATGTCTTATCTAGACTCCCAGCCTCTTTGTTGTGTAGTATCTAGACTATCAGACACTCAGCCAGTAAGTTATCGCAAATAGCTCAAATGCATTGGTCGCTAAATTGTTGTTGCTGTTGTTGCTGACTATACGGGTCACGTAATAAGTCTAGTGTAGTATTTAGCCGTAAGAAAGTCAAAATAGCAGCCATTATTCGGTTTAATTTTTTAGACTTTGAACAATATGTCTCCTTTAACGCTCTTTGGGGAGTTATCAACTGAAAGAAAACACGAAAGAAAGAAATAGAAGAGAATATAACGTAATTTCTAAAGAAGACTTATTAATGTTTTTTAAAGAAAGTGGACCCATCACATTTTTTCAAAAACAAGCAAAAAAGACATACAACACGTAATAGTTTCGACCACTAAGCGTAGTTTTAAGATATCAAACGGAACATCAAACGATGGCTTAGTCCCTTGTGCATCGTTCAAGCCGTAACCCTGTTGCTTTTGATTGGACCACATATGATTCCAGACAATTTTAATAAAGCCATGGACACAGATAGATTTGATTGTAAGATTGTAAGATAAAATTGAAAGTTGTTGAAATCGTAAAGTTAAACATTTTAAGACTGAGATATTATCTTTGCCCAAAGTTCAGAAAACAAAAGAATCAAGTTTCAAAGTAGGTCTTATATTGATCTGAATTCACTTTCCTTCCTTGTGAAACTGCACTAGAAAACAAGGCTATTTCATTAATTTAGGCTCAAAATAAAAGTTAGCAGTGGAAATTTTAGAAATCACTATCGGTTAAAGGAAATAGGCATGGACGACCAGCTATAAATAGGCTCAAGAAACGCCCACATGCCTTAGTTTTTGCAATTGTGTCGTCAGAAATTTACTGTTTGTCCAAAATACTTACCAATGAAGAGATTCCTAAACTGTTTGAAGAACTTTTAGGTCTTAGTTTTCACGATAAAGTCGTTTAACCTTATTACAACCGGGCTTTTTGACCCTTGTACTACGGGGGGGACACATTGTGTCCATCCCTCTTAATGTCTTGTTAGGAACGCGATAAAGGTTTGAAACTTGGAAGATCAATAGAACTTGACTCGTTTTATTGATTGGTTGTATTTTCAAAACCATAATGGCTATCAATGACGTCAGAGTGACGTCATAAGTCCGAAAACTATGATTGTTACTAGTAGGCATTTAGCCTGTCATTGAAGCTATCTTTATGGTTTTTTTTGCCACTCAAATGATATATTCATGAACAAAAAGCATCTTTGAAGTATAATTTATCAATTTAACTACCACTTTTCTATATTTTAACATATTTTTACCATATTTTTCATACATTTTCAAGTCCGTAAAGTTTACAATGAAGGAAAGTAAGAGAAAATCACGTTTCAGATTGATAAATGGATAGTTTTCTTATTTATCAATATACAAAAAATCCATAAATAGATTTTTCAATGGAAACAATAATTGTCTTTTGTAGATATGCCGTCATAAAAAATGATGATGTCATAGATTTAAATGTTTGCTTACGTCAGCAAATACTGATAAATCAAATATCCATCAAAAGCTCACATCAAAACAAAGCAAAAGGTGCGTTTAGGAACTTTCTATGTAGCATTGTTGCTGAAAGATGGGTATTCAAACATTTTTACACCTGACCGCTTGTTAACAAAAGATGTATCACGTGATCAACAAAGGCGTGATAGTAACAAAATCAATTTTTAGGTGCTCTGATAATATTGAGGAAAAGCCGAATAGGTTCCTGTAAAATAGTATGTCCCTTCTGGGAGGTATAGCATTTTCAATTGCTTTGTGCCCCCCACCTGGTCGTAATAGGGTTAAAATGTTATGACCTAAATCTTTGTACTGCCTTCACAAAGTTATGTTTCAGACGTTAGTTTTTGCATAGTTACAACTAGTTCTTGTTTCTTTGGTTTTTTGGTAGCTATGCGTTATGTTAGCTTAGATTAGTCTCTGCATTACGTAAGGACTATCATCAAAAAGATATGTAATTACTTTAAAATTCTTTTATGCGTGTGGTTGCTAGATAAGGCAAAGAAATCAACGTAATTGTATGGAAAGTACCATGTCTTTCATCAAATGTATTTGGTGGTCTTGATACGTTGGCCCGCATCTTGA
This sequence comes from Pelagia noctiluca, assembly GCA_963924455.1. Taxonomy (NCBI): domain Eukaryota; kingdom Metazoa; phylum Cnidaria; class Scyphozoa; order Semaeostomeae; family Pelagiidae; genus Pelagia; species Pelagia noctiluca. Next base: position 17,951,790 of record OZ004317.1, on the reverse strand, counting down.
AGAAAGCCTGATAACATTGGAGAAGGTAGGTAAGGTGAATGGCTGTTGTGGATATATTGCATTAAAACTTTGTACAGTATTTGTATGGGGTTGTTTTGTATGGGGTTGTTTTGGGGATGTTTTTAAACTTAACCAGGACAAATGAATATAGTGGTCACATAGAGCCGACAGCATACAGATAATGATCTTAATCATGTAGATTGTGGTATTTCCATCACCACAGAAATTTCTGTTGTTAAATATAAGTTTTCAAGGCGATAAATGCGCTCGATGAAACATGGGACCAGAAATTAGCAGGTCCAGCGGGACCGGTCCGATTAGTGCAGCGTTGGCTGTTCTATTTTTTGTGCGTCCCTCCTAGTCTTAAGAAAAATAATGCTCTATGAAAAATTCGTTTTTTTTACTGTAATTTTTGGTTCATTTTCACATAGCTAGATTTCTTTCTAAAAATTCATCCAAAAGAACCTAAAGTTCAAAGGGGTATACTTTTGGACCAACTATGGAAAGCTTCAACCGGGCTGGCTTGGATTTAAGCCTGAGACTCTGAATGGATCCTGAGACAGTCGCACTTTGACTAGGAATCTTTCGAAATGTTTGAAAATCTTAGAAGATTGTCTTAGAATTTGGAAAGGATGATTTTTTATCATTTATCCACAAAATCTCTTCAACTAAATACAGTTGTTTGAATAAATAAATAATTATTATGATATCATTACAGGCCCGGCGGAGCTGGTCTGGTTGGTGCGGCGTTGGCCGAACCAACTTTTGGGTCAAAACACTCCTTTTATCAAAAATTGATCTTGCTTTCTAACAAAGAGATTTTTACGGCAATTTTAGGTTCATTTTTACTGAAATTACTGCCTAAAAATTCACAAAATTGAATCTCTGAGAACCTTGATTTTAAAATTTTCAGGGTTATGCCCGGGCTCAATAATTTTAGCTTGAACCGGACCAGCTATGGACAGCTTCCGCCGGGCCTGAATATTAATCATTTAGATAATAAAAAAAAGAATCACAAGAAGCTTTATTTTTCATGGTATATCATTAAATAACAATATTTCGACTTTCACTTTCCAGAGATCATTATCAAAAACAATTTAGATAATCATTAAAAGCTAAAAGTATTGCCACGGTTGCTTATCTTCCTGGGAGTTGTGCTTTGGTAGAGTTTTCAGCTCAGCAGATGATTTTTAATTGTTTTTGAAATCTGTGCAAGGTAGGAAGCTCCTTGGTATTTATTGGGATGTCATTCCAGGCCTTAAGGGCCGAATATGAAAATTCTTTTTTGACAAACTCAAGATTATATCTTGGAATCTGAAGAATCGCGAGATATAAATTGAGTATTGGGATCTTTGTTGAAATTTATTCCAGAGATTTTATGGACAGACTTTGTTTATTATCTTATAGGCCATAACAGCACGACCAAACATGAGAGGTTTTTCATGATGAAGAAAGTTGTTTGTCCATTCATCTTTAATTCTACAATTTTCGATCATGGAAATAGCCCTGTTTTGAAGACGTTGGAGGTTTTCCCTTTTTAAGCTTAGAACACTACCCCAGATGACATTTGCATATCGCACGTGGCTTTCCATAAGAGCACGATATACATTGCCCAACTGAGATTGGGTGAGAATGCTTTTAACCTTATTACGGATTTAAGACCGCCTTTGCTTTCCCTTTTGACATTTGCGAATTACTCGTTCCAGTTAAGGCCTTCATCTAAAATGACTCCAAGTGATTTGGTTTTTTTCACTCTTTTTATATCTGAGCCATATTTGAGCGAGCCATATTTGAGCCTTTTATATAGACAGGGAAATTACCACAACCATCTAGCAAACTGCCTAACCCTAAATGTTATTTCAGATTCGGTTTCTCCATATTGCAGAGTATCTTAAACTGCCAGGGGCCATTTCGGGCGTGGCCAGGTATTCACCTAATCGATGACCACACCCACCAACGGTGTGAAAATATTTTTTGGGAATTTCCAAAACAATTTTTCTTCAAAGTATAGAGCATCACAAGGCAAGAAAGAAATAGTATCATACTTACTACTTTTTCTCTTAAACTTAAGGAGGTACAGCGTATCAAAGTTTGTGTTTTTGTTGTTGTTGAAAAACGTAAAGATGTCTTTTTTACACATATGAACCGAACTTTTCGAGCCCCAATCAATAGTTATAATCAAAATAGTTAAAGTGTTGTATTAACACTATTGACAATGTATTTTAGTCTTCTTTTGAAGGTTTATTAGAGTATTAAGGTAGCCTTAAGCGTTATAAATCTTCACTGGATGGAAGTATCGAAATTTTGCAGTAGCTCTAGTCTGCTTCGCATGACATGGCTTTTTCGAGGTTTAAGTCAATTTTATTTTATCTCCAAAATCATTGTTTCCTCACTATGGCCACTTAACTCGTCTCCTGCATAAGTGGACGCCTTTTTGGAAGAATTCAGTTTTAGTAGAAAAGGAGTCTGGTAGCTGGCTTCCATTTTTTTAAATCAATCCCTTTACGATCTGGTATACACGAAACTCCCCACCTTTGTAAAAAGGCAACCCATGTGCCTTTCTTTTCTTGCACAAACAGCTTTTGACACAACGTTCCAAATAGTTAGTATTTACTCTTTCAAGCATTGCTAGTTGTAAATTAATTAAAGGCTGTACAAAGTGGGGAAGGCATTTCGACCAATCTTTTTATGTCTGCCTGGGTCTTAACGACCTAATGGCATATTTTTGAGCATCTGAACAGTCTCATGATGACTTTTGATACTGGGTAACTTCAGAAAGAAGCTCCTTTGCCTTATCGTAGCACGTAGCATAAAATTGAAAGACACGATGACCAGTGATATCACGTGGTCAGATAAAATGATTCTTCTTACGATGAACATTTAGATATTATTGAGTCCAAAAGTCCGACATCTTGCAAGATTTTACTACCTTTTTGAGTTTTTGATGATTACAATTGCAAATAACCATTATTTGAAAAGGAGTGTCGAAAGCTTTTTGCAAGAGAACAAAACATGCATAGAGCCAAAGTAAAATTCGTGTGCATGTAGGCCAAAGATTGTTAGAGGGAAGCAAGTGGTAGGATACCATCAATATGGAGCAAATAACAACTGATTGGCTCCATCTTATTTCCGCCAATGGGGTAAAAATCACCTAAAGCTTCCTTATACCATCACATCAGCACCAACCTTACAAATTGTCACCAATGAAGTGAAAGAAATCTTCCCTTCCAAGCCTAAAGGAAATGCGCGTTTCATTTTGCATGTGTTGCTGGCAGAAAGTATGTAAATAATTTTGCAGAGCATATCGATGTTCTTATACTTTTATTTTAATGGTGTGGTGAATTTCTGAATTTATCGAAGAAGAGATTGCCTCTCCTGCGTTACCAGCACTGCACTGTCTGAAAGGATGAGCAGGAGAGGTCCGTGTTGCCCGGCTGGAAGGTCAGGAAGAGACTCAAAGCAAGCAAACGTAAATGAAAAAGATGTTGAAGATAGAGAGGAATTCATCCAAGAATCCTACACACTGGAAAAGAAAACTAGGCATGCGTGAGTTTGAGTGCCTCTAAAAAGAAATCATCAACGCTCATATCTCCTAAACTTGAGTCAGTAGAAGCAGTTCACGTTGCCAAAATCGTGCAGTTTTGTGTTATGATTATCACTTGCTGCAATAGCCAGTGATCCAATAATAATGACAAAAGAACCCTGTTGTAGATACCATCTACCTAGCATGAAACATTTACTGGAAACCTGTTACGGGAGTCCGGCGAGTAATGACTTTTTATGATCGTGGTGGTGAAACAACACGATCTAACCCCGAAAAAGCCTTGTTATCAGAAGCAGGTGAGAGCTAGTGCAAAATTTCGGAATTTCCATCCGGTGAAGACTTATAACACAAAAGGCTAGCTCGATACTCAAATAAACATAAATAAGGCTCAAATACATGGTAAATTGTGTTAATACAAAATTTGGACTATTTTGATCATAACCATTGATTGGGGCTCGAAAACTTTGGTCTATATGCGAAAAATAGACATCCATACGTTTTTCTACAACAATAACAACAACACAAACTTTGAGACGCTGTACCTCCTACGAGAAGCAGTAAGTATGATACTATTTCTTTCTTGCCTTGTGATGCTCTATACTTTGGTGAAAAAGTTTTTTGAAAATTCCAAAAAAAATATTTTCACACCGTGGGTGGGTGTGGTCATCAATTGCGTGAATACCGGGTCACGCTCAAAATAGTCCCTGCACTGGTAGTTTTAGATACTCTTCAACATAAGAAACCGAATCTGAAATAAAATTTAGGGTTAGGTTTTTTGCTAGATGGTTGTGGTAATTTTCCTGCCTATTAATTATTAATTTTTCGTGAAGATTTACTTTTATAGTTCGACGGAGATGCCCAATAATCATGTACTCAGTTTTTTGAGGGTTGGCACTCAATTTGTTTAACTTCAAATATTCAGAGATATTTGTCGATTCCTCTTGTGCTTTTTGAACTAGCCCTACTACATTCGTAGATGTTAAAGTCATGCGATTATCAATCCGCGTACATGCCAGCATTTCAAATTAATGTAGTATTCATTTTATTGATCAAGCAAATCGAGAATCACTCAAGACTACTCTCCTTTTTCCATTTAAGAATGAGTTATTTGATAATATTGAGATTTAGAGTAAAAGATAATCTAAGGTTGGCGGTTTCGGTGTTATCTCAAACTCTTTGGAGCGACAAATCCTGATTGAAATGCGCTTATGTGAGCTGATAGAATAGCCCTTTTCATAAGTCCATAGAAATATTGTGAGTCAATTGTCTGACCTCTGGTTTACATGCTCAGCGCCATTTTAAGCTCCCTGCACAGCGGCCAGATAGCGGATAGCTAATTCGGACATGTCCCTTTCCTTAAAAGGTTTAGAATTCGCTTTCCACTCAAGATCGTTAAGTTATGAAGATGAGGATCCCCTGAGTGAGCATGAATATACTGGTAAGAATTATTTGTTGTTATTTTGTTGAATCACATTTGGAATGCCCGTATTTGAGGCTCTAACTGATCCAGGACCTTATGTTACGTCACGACGGGGTTGGAGACTCTCTTTTTTATGCTCTTGCAAATGCCTTTCTTTTGAGAGATTTTGTTGCTGATTGCCCCCCTCAGCCCCCTTTTCCAATTAAACATCCCAAACTCCCAGCACTTCCAGCGCCAGCCTTGATTTTTCGCAGTTCGCAAAAACCAAAAACCTTAAGCATAAAAAAATTCATCGAAGCATAGATTTTTGTTGGGAAAGTTTGCATTTTTGAATTTTGCAGCATTTCTAAAAAAACAGCTGTTACTTCTCAAGACAATGATTGGTTGCTGCATCTCCTTCGTAATTCACGAGTTACACTGATACAGTTCATGTCGACTCCTGTATACCCATGCTTATTGTGATTTGATCCATACGTTTTGATCGTTTAACAAAACTTTGTTAGTTGAGGCTAGAGTTAGTCTAAAAAGTTTTAAATAGGGTTGCAAGTTTATATCCGGCAGTAAGAAGGGTATGGCCAGTAAAAACTGAAACATCCTTGTGTATGATGACACCAAAATTAAAACTCTATTCTAGGTGTTCTATACCACTTCATTCCACGTGAACAATGATGACACCAAAATTAAAACTCTATTCTAGGTGTTCTATACCACTTCATCCCACGTGAACAATGATGACACCAAAATTAAAACTCTATTCTAGGTGTTCTATACCACTTCATTCCACGTGGACAATGATGACACCAAAATTAAAACTCTATTCTAGGTGTTCTATACCACTTCATACTACGTGGACAATGATTACTCCTAAATTCTATTTCAGATTCGATTTCCTGCATGTTGAAAGGTGCGGGGCCCCTTTTTTCTAGCAAACCGCGGAGCCTGGGGCCATGGCCCCCCTGGCCCCCCTAAAACCGCCACTGGATATTCCCCCTAGTACTAAACATTCTCAAAAGCAGTGCACAGGCATGATTAATATGCATAACTTAGGCAGCTAGATCAATTAACATTTATGTTTGTCTTAACCATTTCGTTTCTTAATTCTATTTCTCCTTGATACTGTTGAACTGTGGCAAATGTCATTATGCGTTTTGTTGATGATATCAAAAGCTTTGAGAAGAAGAATCAACAAAGTAAGGAAATTGATATTTTGGTATTTGCTTTCAGATTTATGATCATGACGTAGCTAAAGACGCAGAGCCTCTGTTGCTATGTTTATATCAAGCTAAATATCAATTTAGGATTGAAAAAAAATTACGTAATGAATGAATATTTTTTTGAAACTAGCTTACCCAAAGGACCTAAATTCAATGAAGCTCGACAAACTTGTTGTAGCTAAACTTTTGTATAGGTAAGGTAAGAATACCCTTATATAAATTGCACTAGGCTGAAATTCGGGTCAGACTTGAGCTGAGCAAGTTGAAAATCATAGTTCTGATCCAATGCACCATGAAATTCGTGCAGCAGCTATAGAGAAGTAGGTTACAATTGATATAAGTACCTCAGCACACTTTTGTATGCAAGATACCATCGACATTTGTTGTACAACAACATGTGAGATACACGCATTTTATTTTACAAGCAATTTCAGCTTGGGCTCAGTATTCAAAATTGCATAGCTTGAATGCCAATTGGAGTACTCAAAATTGCTTAGCAATTGCTTAACTTTTTGTTCGTGTTTTTTTGGAAATAGATTAGGAAAAGGTAAATATAGGCCCACATACATGTCAGAAGGCACAATCAATGGAAGACGTTGGAACAAGCTAATGATTGATGTTGTTAGCGCTTTTTATTCATGAGCACCAACTCAACCAAATATCAGATTAGCTCTTCCTAAAGTTATTTAGCGATCTACCCAAAGCTCCATTACCAAAATCCACTAAAATTTTTCAAATTGCTTAGCAGTCTTCAATCCAGTACTGACTTGCTTATAAAGCAATTGCTTATAAAAAGAAATGCGTGTAGTATTCTACGAAAAAAAATTTAATTGAAAATTCTAAAATGCGTGTAGTTTGAAATCTTACGATTGGGCAAATGCAGCTGTGGGTTACTGAGAAACGGCCTGCCAAAGTTTGGGTAAATCGACCAATTTTAGTTAGACTATCTTAGTTCTCTTATATATATTATCTTGATATTAGTTGTAAATAATTAAAATTAAAGTGAAGGACTTTTATAGTGTCACTATTGAAGTCTCGATTTAAGTGGTCAAAAAGATTAGAAAACTACGTCGTGAGCTACATAGGCAGGGCCATGGCTGTGAAAATCTAATTTCAAGCCTAACCTAGATAATTTTAATGGTTTCCTAGACTTTCAAGCATGGAGATTCAGAATCCAAGATGGGACCAAAAAAATTTTGCCTCTGTAGTTGTCACGTAATCGATGACGTACCATCCATTATTCTCCAAATTGATGTTTGTAATTTCTTGAAATTGTTGCCAGTAGGATGACTGTAAAGTCTGCAAGACCTGGATCTAGAGGCAAAGCTCCTGAGCCTTTCGCTTTCAATCCTTTCGTTAAAAATTGTATGACCGTATCCTTGATTCAACTAAACATTCTTCAAACTTGCCAGTATAAATGATCGTTTGTACGAATCGAGTGATATCTTTTATTCCTTTCTTGCTTAAATGTTTTGCTTTTCCTATTTCATTTAGCAAAAGAAGAGATTTATCATCCTTTTTCAGTTTTTTCAAAACTTAAACCTTCCCAAATCAAAAGAAAAATGAAGTTGTATCACATCCAATAATGGCATGCAATGGAGGTAAATAGATTGAGATACTTTCCCCTCTAGGAACGTGTGGCCTTTGCTTACATCCTCAAATTTGTCATGGTCTATCTTCGTGAGCAAACTGTGTCTCCGTTTAACAAGTTCAAGGGTTTGAGCAAAAGATACCTCAAGGAAATGCATGGTCACTATGAGAACCAAACTGAACTCATCTCACTTTTAGTAAAAGTACATGAAAAGGAATGAAACAAGAAGTAAGTTTTTGGTGGCGGTGATTTTCAGCGATGGAAAGAAACTCGAAGCTGCAAAGGATAGCCTCAAAATCGTTTTCTATTGTAATAAAGTAAAAACCAACACAAGGCTCGTCCTTCATAACTGCCTTCAAGATATGAATATTGTTGTCGTATCAAAGGACACTGAATCTAGTACAGCTAATAGATAGAGTTGGCGCACGAGGATAAACCATGACAAATTTGAAGATGTAAGCAAAGTCCACACATTTCCTAGGGGAAAAACCTTAATCTACTTTCCACAATTACATGTTCTATTACTTATTATTCTGGACGAGACCATAAAGGAATTCGTTAACTTCATTGTGAAGAATATGAATCATAAAGATTACACAGTTATATTCCTTTGACGCACTTTCTCAATTTGTTATTTCACGATTATCAAGATTCAGCCATACCTGGCCCTATTCATAATCAAACTAACGTTTGAGAAGTCTAATTAAACGACTGTTTTCTTGCCGAGTTCGATTCGTTCTATAGAGGTTCCTTAGCGAATATTAGTCTCCAAATCCGAACATCACTTCGATTCAATCAACACCCGAGGGAGGCCAACATAGTTCCATTCCGACTTGTTGTTAATTAGGCTTTCCCGCGCCGTCCCGTTAATTCGTACCGCTTCCGAAATTTGCCATAGCATTGCGTCGTTCCTATAATTTCCAGTAATGTTCATTTTGAAATCAGAAATTTCACCGTCGTGTCTCTCTTTGCAATGCCTCCAGATAACGGAAGATTCTGCTCTTCTACCCAATTCTTCCAAATGTTGTTTACCGCGTGTATACCCGTTCTTCGATGATTCACCGTGATATCTCCCTTCTCGGCCTTGTTCCTCACATCCGATGCAAGAAATCTCGTAATTGATACCACTTTTTGAACACGAGCCTCGTCCTCCAGTCTCACAAATCAAACATGACTCTCGGTTGCAAGTTGCTGCCTTGAACGGATCGGATCTCTGCAACATACTTTTTACTGACCGTCCAGCCTTCTCTACGACTCTAATAGGGATGCCACTTCTGTCGATTTCAGCCTGAAATTTCCGTTTTAACTCTGATCCCGATGTAGACTGTACAAAAACCACCGACTCATAACCTCCTTTCCTGTACCAATCAAGAGCCTTGTTTCTCTTTGCTTGATCCCTTTCCTCGCGATTCCATTCAAAGGGGCGGTGCAGGGGACGCTCTCCCAGTTCAACTTTACGATGGATGTCGTCATATGCTTTGAGAGCCGAAGAAACTACCTGGTATCGAAATTTCTTCGAATACCCGGAAAACTGCATACGGAGTACCATGTTTTTGTACAGTCTACAGCGGGATCAGAGTTAAAACGGAAATTTCAGGCTGAAATCGACAGAAGTGGCATCCCTATTAGAGTCGTAGAGAAGGCTGGACGGTCAGTAAAAAGTATATTGCAGAGATCCGATCCGTTCAAGGCAGCAACTTGCAACCGAGAGTCATGTTTGATTTGTGAGATTGAAGGACGAGGCTCGTGTTCAAAAAGTGGTATCAATTACGAGATTTCTTGCATCGGATGTGAGGAACAAATTTCGGAAGCGGTACGAATTAACGGGACGGCGCGGGAAAGCCTAATTAACAACAAGTCGGAATGGAACTATGTTGGCCTCCCTCGGGTGTTGATTGAATCGGAGTGATGTTCGGATTTGGAGACTAATATTCGCTATGGAACCTCTATAGAACGAATCGAACTCGGCAAGAAAACAGTCGTTTAATTAGACTTCTCAAACGTTAGTTTGATTATGAATAGGGCCAGGTATGGCTGAATCTTGATAATCGTGAAATAACAAATTGAGAAAGTGCGTCAAAGGAATATAACTGTGTAATCTTTATGATTCATATTCTTCACAATGAAGCACAATTACATGCCATTACTGGATGTGATACAACTTCATTTTTCTATGGAGTTCGAAGGTAGAAGTTCTGAAAAACCTGAAAAAGGATGATGAATCTCTTGTTTGCTGAATGAAAAAGGAAAATCAGGACATATAAGCCACTAAGGAATAGTAGATGTTAAACGATACGTTCAAACGATCTGTATACCTGCAATTTTGAAAAATCTTTAGTTGAAACACAGATTCGGTTATATAGAGGATTAAAAAACGAAAATCTTGGAAGCTTTGCCTTTATACCCAAACTCACTATCACCAGCTATCATTTGTGTGAGTTTGAAGTCATACTTCTGGCTACAATTTCAACAATTAGACATTGCAAACATCAATACGAAGAGTAACGGATGGTACGTCGAAGCTGAGGACAGAGTGCTGCCACTGCCAGTATGGTTAACAGGTATAAGATAATTTTATCTATATACAGGGCTGGATGCAGCACCCACAGAAAGGGGAGGCGTAACTCATGTATCAAAGGATAATGTAAGGGAAATAGGGTATTATCAAGCTAATTGTATTGTTTATCTACCAAAATAGGATGGGCGTACGCCCCTTACACCCCCTTGGATTTGGGCTTGATATACCTCACTATAAATGGCAACCAAAGAGCTCTACAAACAAGCACTACCCCAACTGAAAGTAAGAAGCCAAGGAGAGAAGAAAAAAGAGGACAGCAAAATTAGTGAAAGTGACGAAGTAGATACTAGAGCTAAATGCATTGCTTTGATACCGACCAGGAGCTAGATATCAATCTATTTCGGTGATACTAGCAGCTAGGACAGTGATGAAGACGATGACATGCTTGACTGGATCCCTTAACTTGTGTTCGGTGATCCGTGTTACTGCTTTCAGTGCTCTGGTACATCTTAAAAGATATTTTGTACACATCTAAAACGAAAATGACAACGAAATTGAAAAAATCTTGTGACGTCACTAAAAATGCTGACGTCAGCAAAAATGAAGACGTCAGCAAAAATAATAATTGAATACATCATTCGAAAGCTTAAAAAATGCGCTTTCAAATAAGCCTATAAACATCAAAATCACACGGCTATACTTGAAGTTATAATGGATTTATTACAATTTTTGCCTTTTTTGATTACGTCATCAATCACGTGACAACTAGGCAAAATTTTTTTGGTCCCATCTTGGATTCTGAATCTCCATGCTCGAAAGTCTAGGAAAAACCATTGAAAGTATCTAGGTTAGGCTTGAAATCAGATTTTCACAGCCATGGCCCTGCCTAACATTCCTTATAAAAAGTATGTACACACAAATTTGACATACACACCACAGACAACTACATACTGTACACACCACTCGCAAAATCGACATACACACCACATGTAGATGCTCTTGAAAAATCGCTTGTAAGCTTTCTGAAGTTGATTTGCTTGATTTACAAAACCGTGTGCTAATCACCAAATGATATCAAAGTCTGTCCTGATCAATCAGACTTGAGCTTCCTAATTGTCAATAGCCAATATATTCAGTGGTTAGATGACCCTTAGATGAATATGATTCAATCAAAACAGTTCCTTAGCTAGTATTTTACCATAAGCAGTTCTAAAAGTTCAAAAAGTTGTAATATCTCACATTGGGCTTGGACTCCTTATTAACCGGTTCCTTATAAAAAGGTGTGTACTCAGTAAGTGATGAAACCAAAGTGCTGTGTGTAGGTTTGGTAGGTGAGATGGGCGGACTACAGGGTTCAGGCTCTCTAACGGAAACAAAATCCTCGCCGAAACAGGTTGGTACGTCTAAGATGATTAGATACCATAAAAGAGAACATGTCTTCTAAGAGGGCAGCAAGCAGCCCCACACCTATATAAGAGCTCAACAAACCCCAGAATCTCCGTGTTCTGCGGGGTATTTTATGCGCTAATGAATCAGCACCCTGCGGTGACTGCGGGTTTCACGTGATTACATCCGTTATCGTCGCCTTCTCCCTGAGGCGGAAGTCCGTCACCAACAGTACAGATCACGCCACAACTTTATTCACCGTTGACGACGCAACACAAACTAGCAGCGTTCTCACTCCAACCAGGCATTTTTATGACCTGTACAACTTGCAGAGGGAGAAATGATTAACGAAACAGACGATGCCACCAATGCACAAGGTATGAATGGAAATAAATATGTATCAAAACACAGTAAATATTCTGATGCTATTTCAAGAGAGTATGTACACACACATTTTGTAACTGTAAACTTTAAACTGTATTGAATTTGATTTTTCAATTCGCTATTTTTAGCTTCCTTTTAGCTCCTTTTAGAAACTATCAATTACTTTCACTAGATAAAGATAGAATGAAAGATGTTTTCCAAATCTGTCTTGGGGCAACGGTCTTACGTTGATGAACTTATTTTGTGTTGGTCTCAAATATTCTCCCCGAAATTTCAACATGATGCTTCTTATAAATTTCGTTCATATGAAAAAACCGTTTTTGCGCTAAAAGGTTATTGTTGCCCTGGTCAGCTTATTGACAATTTTTTCCCAAACCTTAAGAAAAGCACACCTGAAATAGAAGACTTTGGATATAAATGCTTGGCTAGAGCGAAAAGCTAAAGAAAACAAAAGCTACGGATAAGCAGAGAGCTCCGGTCGTGTAAATTCTTCTTTGTTTTGTTACTCTTTTGTGATTTTTGAAAATATATGGCCCTACCAGGCCCTACCTTAACTTATAAACAATTTCTTTTAAAACCCGATTGGAAGAAGATATCGAATATCGAAGGGTGGTTAAAAACTACAGGTCGAGCTGCAGGTAGTTTTCGTTTTTTTTTCATCCAAAACGTTAGGCCCTGTTCACACGATGCCTTAGGTACCAAGATCCTTAGCGCTTCCGGTCAACCCCCAGAAAATGCATCCTAATGTATTTCTCCTGAGGAATTGTGTCTAATACACGTTTTTTTTTCTATAAGAAACCTAGCTTGGATGCTAGTACTAAAAGTTTCTTAATTTTTCACCAGTTTCTAGTACTAAAAGTTTCTTAAAAGTTTCTTATTTTTAGATACGCACTTAAAATCAAATTTTGCACTCTCCCTCACATATTGTGAAGCTCACCTACTAATACAAGTAGACTCAAAATCCTGTGTTCCTCTAAATAAAAATGTGTTGCAAACTTAAATCAAGCAAAAAATGTATTGTTGACATGTTACTTTCAGGCTCAGAAAGTCCCCTTATTTTTTTGGAGTTTCTTAAGATATTGATGTAGTTCTAAAAGTTTCTTAAATTTTTGGGGCTCTAGTACTAGGTTTCTTATAAACCGGTTTCTTATTAAAAAAAAAAACGTGTAGACCAGCAAGGCACCCTCGCAAAAACTGATTTCATCTCTAAGAACCTAAATGCCACTTTACACGTCCTAGATGAATATGACAATTTTTAATCGACAATTTTATTTTCCTCGCATTGATGAGGTCAATTTGAGCTGATATGAAAAATTATCAAACGTGAGACTTGCTCGTGTAAACGCTTTGCCAAGTTTGTTTAGACCCTCCAGCTAGGGATACTTAGCTACAACGGGCTAATTTTTTTGAAATTAGCTCATTCTGGCTAATTCTAGCCCGTTTTGGCTAGATAAATTTATTTCCTTGAAAATTTTGAAGCCCAATTTACGTTTTATTGTTAAACATCTTATTAGAAGACCTCATTATGGAAACGTACAAAGCTGATGTTTATATCTGAGTCTGAATTATCTTTTTTGAAATCGTTGATAAAAAGAATACTTACTTATAAAAAATTACACTCATAAAGCCTTGTTTCCAAAGTTTCGCCGCACGGCACGGGCGTCATTACGCGGAATTCACCGCATCAGAAAAAAAATAGAAATACGTCACAAAAGTTAAAGTCGCATTTTTCTCAAACTTCCGCCAGAGAAATCCCAAATTTTCTTACATAAATCCCCGTTTCTTGATGCGTAGAACTCAAATATCGCGTCGAAATATCCCCCCTTCTCCTGTAAATCCAAGAAATCAACGTTTTAGCCCGTTTCTTTGTAGCTAGAGTTGGGATAAGTGTGTCATCTCACAAGTGATATCTCAGCTCCAATCTTAAGTTTCTTGGCTAGATTCTTTTATAACTATGCTGAGGTTAGCCCACCACTCAGTAAATTCATTGGACAAAGCAACTTGCTTGAGAATGAAAGCTTATCTAATAAACATACGGATCATCCACAGGAGCAAGCAAAATTGACCATTAAGAAATTGTCGAATTTCAATTCACACGAACAAGGAAAGTTAATATAGAGAATTATGATAAAAATTGTTCGTGTATACGAAGAAGGAGAACACCAAAATTACAGATATGTACGGGTATGTATGTGTCTGATAGAATACACGTATTCTTTTTATAAGCAACTGCTTTATAAGCAAGTCAGTACTCGACGAGACAAAAACTTAAGCGATTCTAGTGCTGGATAGAGGAATGCTAAGCAATTTGAAAAATTTACTTCTGATCCAATTGGCAATGAAACTCGTGCAGCAGCTATACAGAAGGTTACAGTGGATATGAGTACCCCAGCACTTTTTTGTATGCAAGATACCACCAACATTTGTGGTAAAAGAACTTGTGAGATTATATGATACTTAGAATCTTCCATAACACTGAAATAAACTCAAACTCCAACAAGAAGCTGAAGGTCATTGCCAATGTGATCTGAGTGACGTAACGTTGTGGGGGGGGGGCGGCTTAGCTCTCTTCGAGTTTGGGACTGGACACGAGACGATCGTTAGTTATGCTTATTCAGTATTGGGTTAAGTTCTGTTTTCATTTATCAACATATAAACGTGTATGCACCTAAATGCTTCAGTTTATTGAGTCTCGAGTTTCGTAGCGCGAGAGAATTTCAATCAATTGCATAAGAGAGAATTTGCAGACAGGGAATACAGCACTTCCCTTTCTATCTTGGCATGGATGTGCAATGTTTGGTCGATCATTTTAGAGGTTATTCACAAGATTTCGAAAATATTTTTGATAAACAAATGCGTTTCAAAAACCGTTGGAAATCGTTTAAAACTCGCCGCAAATATCCTGTTCAATCATTAAAAATCGTCTCAATCGGTATGAATCGTTTCTCATTGTTGCAATTCGCATCACTATAGCTTTTCCAATTCGGGTTTCATTCTCAAAATTTCACCCTCCAAATTCCACCGTTTACATTCACCTCATGATACAAAACATGATACTTGCGCATCTGCGTGATTAAAGGTTTCAATGGAATAATCTTTCATGTTCATTCAAATTCGCGATACCCTATTTCTTCACTAAATTCTTGAGCAATCATTTATAAGTTCGTATTTGTTAAGCATTGTAATTGTTTGGCTACATTACGGGGCATGCTTTTGATGATACAGCTTGGATCAAACGTCTTTGTGTAATCTAATCTAGTTCAATCCAGTCTTTATTCCAAGTGATTTAAGAACAGATATTAATAAATTACTTCCCACATCCCTGTGGAACATCTGTGCAGTTCTCTGACAGGTTGTTCAGCCTTGTGGAGGATGTGCAGTATTGTGGGGGAGGGGGGATATCATCAGTTAATTGGAGGGATACCATCAGAATCTCAGAACTATGGAGGATGTTCAGTACTGTAGGGATATCATCAGTAATGTGATGGGATACCATCAGTAAATTGGAGAGATACCATCAGAACTGTGGAGGATGTTCAGTACTGTAGGATTATCATCAGTACTGTGATGGGATACCATCAGTAAATTGGAGAGATACCATCAGAACTGTGGAGGATGTTCAGCACTGTGGGGATATCATCAGTACTGTGATGGGATACCATCACTGAACACCACTTAGTGAGGATGATATGACCAACAACACTGCACAAACTTAAACTTTCCCCAGGGTTATAAAGTTGATCAAGTTTCTTTATGCCGGTTATCGCAGATTTTATGTAGCCTAACAATACATTGTCTTCAGTAGCTTATTGCATCTTTCTTTACAAAATCTTGTATACAAATTATTTTCTTCATATGAAAATAAATAATCGGCCGACTGAAAGTCCCTTAAATTTTTGAAATTTTTAGTACTTAAAGGTAGGCATTTCTTAAATTCACACATAGGTTTAGATCGTCTGATTGATGCTAATTATATTTTTAGGTTTACCATAAATCCTGGATTAAGCCCCTACCTCTGAATTAGCCCCCCCTTGAAAAAGCCCCCACCTAAAATTTCGTTTTTGCAAATAAGCCCCAACTCCTTTAATAAGCACTTATGGGGCCTTATTCACGGGGCCTTATTCGAGGGAAGCATTATTGCAGAGTAGTATGTTATTTACAAAAAAGCCCACACAGGACATTGCTACCTAAAAAGTATTACTTCTTTCACCTCAAGACAAAATAGGAAAAAGAAACGTTGTTGGTTTCATAGTTATCATTACATTTCGTTTGATAAATTATCTTTTGTCACTTTTCAACATAATTGATAAAAGAAACTTTGTCATTGTCAACCTTTGAAGAAAATCACAAACTTCTGAATAAGCCCCCCTCTCAAAGAAGCCCCCACCCGAAAATTCATTTTTACAAATAAGCCCCCGAGGGCTTATTCGAGGATTTACGGTATTCAAATACGCACATTTTTATTTCATCAATAAAAACACAACTGAAACACATTCAACACTATTTATTGTCTGTCAAAAGCTTTTTTTAATAGTGCAGAAGTTTCTTAAATTTTTAGTGTTTTGGCTCCTTATGATTAGTTTCTTATAAAAAGATAAGTTCTCACACATCCTGCCAAACAACCTGATACATGTAAACTGGTTTTCTATAAAAAAAAAGTGTGTACTGATCAATACTTCCATTCCAGGTGAGGTTACCAATGGATCTGCTTTGAATGGCTCAGTCAAGTCCCGATCTAAAAACTCTTCAACAAAAAGCAAAGGTGTGGAATTTCACTTTGATATTTTTGAATTTACTCCGATATTGGTACGAGAATCATGATATAGCACCTCGGTGTATACTGATCATTTACCAAACATAGTACTCTAAGACCAGGGGAAATCACTCAAAAAAATCTCGTACACATTTGGCTAAAAATCTTCAAACAATTTTAAAAATCTTTAAAAATCTAACAAATCCTTACAAATATGGCTTGAAAATCTGACAAAAATCTTGAGAATCTCTAGAAATCTTAGAAATCTATAAAAATCTCAAAAAATCTTAGAAATCTTTAAAAATCTCAAAAAATCTCGCTCACTTAAATTGAAGTGGTTTGCCCCTTGCTCTATGATACCTCCTATGCTATTTAGACTTCTGATATCTTGCATCAATCGTAGGTGGAGCCACAAGAAATGCATCAGTGAAATCCAAAAGATCTTCCTCTCGAAGCAAAGGTATCAAGCTAGCAGTGATTCTATATCTTATTCTTATCTGTTATGTAGTAGAGCGTTGAGGTGATATGCTTTTGATGTAGACAGACTTGAAATTTCGTAGATGGAATTTTGACCTGCTCTGCTAATGATGCAGAAATCTCTTCAGTAATAAGAAACATGGAGGCTCAACACATTTCATGTTTCTTATAAAAAGAGTGTGTATCCCTCCAGTTTAATTTGATGTTATAAATCACCATTAGGAATAAACCCTTTCGGAGTATTGGATGTCGTCAGCGTGGTACAGCGCTGAACTCTCTTTCAAAGAGGTTTTATTGTTGATAGTGATGAGGTTAGGCCTCTGCGAAGGAGACTGACAGATGTGGATGATTGATTAGTTTCCAAGCTGCTTAGAGTAGAATTACAATTCTTATCAGCACATGGTTGCAATGCCTGCTGTAAGAATGAAAGCTGTATTGATACGCGGGTCACGCGGCTGACGGGCTCTGTCAACAGTAATAGTACTGGATAGTAATAACTGGCTTACCCCCGCCTGCATACGATATGCCGTCTCAAGATTTGAATCTTAATGAACTCGGGACGGCATTAGATCTATTGTTATGCAAATAGAATATTTTCACTAGTGAATTAACTTTAGCTTGGTCAGAACTTAGCAAGTCTCTGTGAAACAGAACCTTACCTCTTTGGCTGTTTTGAGATTAGAAAACGACTTAAAATATTTTCACTAGTATATTAACTTTGGCTTCGTGAGAAGTTAGTAAGTCTATGTGACGAAAAGATTCATCACCTTGCC
Source organism: Pelagia noctiluca (assembly GCA_963924455.1). Lineage (NCBI taxonomy): Eukaryota > Metazoa > Cnidaria > Scyphozoa > Semaeostomeae > Pelagiidae > Pelagia > Pelagia noctiluca. The sequence continues at coordinate 17,933,730 of OZ004317.1, read as the reverse complement.
TATCTCAATATATGAAACAAATTTTGAATTCAGTGCTCGACCAAGATGATGTATAGAGGTTCGTATAATGTTTGATCACAGTTCCTCTACTTCTGTAAATATGCGAAATTCAGAGCTTGGATAAACATTTAAATATTAACAACATCTTCTCGTAAATATCATTTCGGTAAGTATATAAGTAGCACTTCATTATAACGTGTTTTCTGATATCAAATCTTAAATAAAAGCAAGCATAAGCAAATAATTTAGATTATTATGGGCATTGTCTTAAAAGAGCTCCTATAGAATAGAAATATCATTGCATAGATTATTTTTGTAATGATCATTCGTCATAGTTCACATAGAAAGATAGTAAGGAAGCCTATTGTTGTATTTTTATGTGTAAGATTGAGGGTGCACGGTGTATTGTTTTGATATTGTTTTAGCCAACATCGTCATAGTTGAACAAAAATACCAAAACACCTCTTTTGGCTCTATCCTAAAATGTTAGTTGTTTATGAAATATTTTGTTATGTTCACCATTATGTTCATATCGGCAAGGTTTACACACAAAAAAATACTTCTTTTGGCTCTATCCTAAAATGTTAGTTGTTTATGAAATATTTTTGTTATGTTCACCATTATGTTCATATCGGCAAGGTTTACACACAAAAAAATACTTCTTTTGGCTCTATCCTAAAATGTTAGTTGTTTATGAAATATTTTGTTATGTTCACCATTATGTTCATATCGGCAAGGTTTACACACAAAAAAATACTTCTTTTGGATCTATCCTAAAATGTTAGTTGTTTATGAAATATTTTGTTACGTTCACAATCATGTTCATATAGGCAAGGTTTACACACAAAAAGGTAAATGTTGTGCACTTTTGGATACTCTTCAGCATCATTTGTTAAACAAAGACGTACCACAATAGGTTTCCAAACCATCTACTTCTATAAACTATGGTTTGATAAATGGATACTATGAATTCGAAACTCTGTTTGAGCTAACATAATTCAATCTTCTTTTTTCCCATAACTATAGCAGTGCTTCATTAAAATTAAGATTTGAGATATAAACAGCTTTAACTAATTGAATATAAAGGCTCTTACATATGAAGATTTAATGCTTATGAAGTGCTACTTAACTGACCAAAATAATGTACATGAAACATGACTAGAAATCATATAGACGTATAAGTCTGCCAACTATAAAAGTGCTCAATACTGAAAGCAGAGCTTTTTCATTGTTGCCTGAAGATTGCGTAACGTATGAAACTAAAAGTTACAGCATATGCATGTTGTTATTAGTTGAAAGTTTATCTACGTTCTGATGAATTTCTTTTACACAGTTTTATGCACTAATTTTTTATCAAGCTCAAAGTAGTACTTTGTTCTTTAAACTTCATGGTTATTTTGTTAGCTACTAGAACTTAAACTTTTCTTGCATTTCAATAGGTTTTTTCATGACTTTTGTAACTTCTGTTTTATCAGAATAAGAATTGTGGAATATTTGGCTGTTAGTTTTTGTTACTAATGCGTTGTTAGGGGGCATTTTCCTATCATGCATTACGTGAAAAGAGTTCTGCTATCTTTTGTGAAATCCTCCTGTAGGCCTTGATCCGAGCCTTGCTCTTCTACTGTTCCAAACAAAAATCTCCCTTTTCCTAAAAGACAATAGGTCCCCATCATACCAATGATGTTCCCTTAAGATAGACATTGTAGTCCATTCATACTGTGTAACGGTGGGGTGAGATTTTTCAAAATTTTAACTATTCTCAAACTATTAATTTTGTTTGAATGAAGAATCTTGCAGAATTTAAAAACACGCTGGATTGATATGTATCATGCGTGTTCAATAGAAAAAGTGGTGGGAAAAGATGCAAAGAAACAAAACTTAACAACAGCACACTTAGGCCCTTTCGGATTAATGTTCTCCTCCTAAGATTTTATTGTTCGATGGAAATATGGATAGATGGAGGGAGCGATTTTTGTATTTGATTTAGCTTTAGTTAGGTTAGTTTTGTATGTTTTAGACGAATATGATTAAAACATTTGTCATTATCATCTAGGGAGTCTAGTCTATGAAATATCAAATAGTTGGCAAAGGAAATAGTCAACATCAAAATATGTCTAGCACACGTCTGGTCATTATCTGGTTATTATCTGCGGGTAGCTTCTGGTACATTAGATATCGAATAAATGAAAAAGGCGGTCAAAACGATATTTGTATGGCGTGTTAGTAGCTTTCTTTCGACTACATTATCGTTGGTTTTAAGATATTTCCAGACAGTTTAGAAAGAGATATAATCGATATACCTTACTAGAATTGTATGTGAGATCCTTTCATGATTGCGATGTATGCAGGAGAATACTGGTCAATAATGTTTGAATATGTGCAAGCGCAAGGTAACTTAGAGTTTCAGAAAGATATTAAGTATGTTTTTAGATTTATCAAGGCTAGAATACTTTGATCTACCGATTATTCATTTGCTTACAATAAGGACTGTCCAATAGTTTTTAGCCATACTAAAATAGATTCAGCTGCTAGAATAGGCCCATTCCAGTCATAGGTTTTATGCTAAATGGTCCACTTTAAAGCTTATTTGCATGCTGGATTTAGGAACGAAGTTATTATGCCTAGTAGATGCTTGCGTGTGGGAGGGAACAGAGTATGGGTTTGGTATATCACCTTGTATGCTGTGGATATCCTTTGCACGTTAAATGGTATGCACCGCATGCAATATTATATTTCATTTGATTTAACTGTTAGAGCACTTTTTCATTTATATTTAGCTTACTTAGCGCAAATGCTGTGATAATTTTGATTCTCTACTATTTTGAATTCAAACTTAAGGGACATCTCTGGCTAGAAACTTGTAATGAAAAAAAATGAATTATACCCACTTCAATGATTATTGAAGAGATGTCTAACCAGATATTACCCCGCTCACTGAGTGTTTAGGTTCATAATTTATCATGAAAGCTCGGCCAAGAAGAATGAAATGCACTCTTTTTTCTTTACAAGAATAAATTTCATAAGAATATTGAGTTTCAAAATCGCCAAAGGACAATGGAAATTTAAGAATAAACAATGGAAAAGTTGAGGCTCAGGAAAATTTCAAGTATTCTTATAAAAAGAAATAGTGTGTTGTAACATAGCTACCCCCTTGCATCGTGTAATCAGTGAACGTGATCTTCAAGCTGTTGCTTGCGGACATGATTAAGAGGGAGTGGTATAGGAACTTTACTCATGCCTCTAAAACTCCCTGTGATACTTCTTATCTGTCTTATTTTTCATTAAGAGGATGAATGCTACTTAGAATTAACATGACGCTGGTCCGATCATTTATCCATTTTTACGGCTCAACAGGGGTATTTTCACCCAGAATACAACTCCACAGCTATTGATGGTTATTATGGCAGCGTTGTTCTTCCTGTTAGTGTTTTGTCACTTTCATCCCTGTGTCAACAATTATGTAAGGCTTGTTGATTGTAGAAACTTGTCTGTATACACAGCCTATAATAATCACACACACACACACACACACATGTGTGTGCTTGAAAGGACTTAAACTGTGCCCTCCTTAATTCGTAGGCCCATATACGAAGGAATCCATTCTTATTGATGGGATTAAAGAAATATCTATGAAAAATTGGAAACAACGATGTATGATAATAATGATAACGATGAAGATCGTTTTACATTCTACTTGCAGTTTCAAATTGGTTAACAAGGCTATAGAATTTGAAAACATTATGACAATATGAACACATAAAGGATACCATTTATGAAACTCTCAAAAGTGTATATTTATTATACGATAGAATTAGCAAAACCTTTCCAGTGAAACAACCTTCAGAGGTAGCAAAATCATTAAAGATGGTTTTACTAAAAAGGTTTAGGCCAACTCTTACGCTAGATTTAATTTTAGAAGATTATTTTGGTATCAATCAGCAGTGTATTCAGTCTGTTTGTTAAGGCTTCACGGTTTGTCCTTTGGGGCTGTACTTTGGCTGTTACTGTTATGTCTCTTGCTGGTATTTGTAGAATCTCTCATCTTCCAGGCCAAAAGCTGATTTTATCGTATAATTGTTATTTTTGATATTTTACCTATCTACAGTGTTATTATATAATGGCATGTAATTATTTTGACAAACGAATATTTGTGCTTAAGTCTTTGAAATGATGGGAAGAAATTACAACGTATTTGGGGAATCCTTTACTGTGTGACTGTGTCTGTCGCGGTGTGTGTGTTGTATACAGAGCCCACCATATGTCTTAGATCTATTCACCTTTTTCTTTGTAACACAGGCCTAATTTTAAAAATGATCTAAACCACAGATCGGTAAAAATCCGAATGCTAAACTCTGGCCAAAATGTCTAGTTTCTAACTGCAATGTAAAGTATCGAGTTAATTGTGTTTACTGCCTATAACTTTCATTTGTATATTTTCCATGTCAGAGGGGACTGTAATCAATTTGCAAGACAGCGAAAGGAGCGAGAGTCTTTTGAAGGACACGGACGATGGGGATCCTCTGGAAGAAGAGATTAAACATGCTCTCGACGAAGCAGAGAGCAGGGAAGCGTGGGGAAGCAAAACAGAGTTCCTTCTTGCCTCTATCGGTCTGGCCGTAGGTGTCGGCAATGTTTGGCGGTTTCCGTACTTAGCACAAAAGCACGGTGGAGGTAAGAATTCTGGTATTCGTTGTTGTTGCTCAAAATTAGATATTTTTGTTGTTGTTCAGCCTTTGATATTTGTTGTTGTTGTTCAGTTTCAGTTTCAGTTTCAGTTTCAGTTTCAGTTTCAGTTTTTTCATTTTATCATTCAATCCTAAATACAATATACACTTAAACTACGATACATTAGGCAACATAGACACGAAATTACAAATTACAAAATTAACAATACAAAATGAAGATACTAGGGAATATTGTATTTAAAATTGAATGACTAAGGAGGAGCTCTCTAAGTAGATAAACTAATCGAGAGAGAGCCCCCCCAAACAAAAAACAACACAGAAACTAAAAAAAATTCAAAACTAAAAAGCAAATAAAAAGGAGATGACCAGATGGACCTCAATTTATCTTAGCTCTGGGAATAAGTATTAAAGAAAAATGTTTTCAAATTTGAACGAAAGGCGAAAACGGAGTTTGAAACACGTATGAACAGCGGAATAGTGTTCCAAAGTTTCGAACCAGAATATTTAATTGTTTTAAGACCATAACGAGAGGTATTTACAACTGATTAGAAGATATCACCTCTAGAAGCCTGACGAGTCCCAATCTTATGGATAGCTGCATTTGGTTGAAAATAATTGTGAAAGCAAGAAGGAGATATTTTATTGATGGATTTATAAACAAATGTCAAGATATTTAAGTGCAAGATATCCTCAAGCTTCAAAATTTTTAACGACTGAAAAATAGGCGTACTTGGAGATGTGAAGGGTTCAAACTTAATAAATCTTACTAATTTCTTCTGAAGACGAAAAAGTGGTTCCAAGTAAGAATTATATGTCAAGCCCCATACTAAAATCCCATAGGTGAGGAATGATTGAAATATCGTGTTATAGAGAGAGAGGAGTGCAGGCATTGGAAGGTAGTGTCGCATTTTGAAGAAAATACCAGCAGTTCTGGAAAGATTTTTGCAAAGTTCAGTTGTGTGAATTTTCCAGGACAGATGCTCGTCCATAAGTACACCTAAAAATTTTACATATTGTGTCCTTTTGATGTTCTGCTTGCCAACTTTCAAATTGCAAGGATGTGTTAATTTTCACCATCTTGAAGTAATCTTATCGTGGTCAGCTCACTGTATCGTGGGTGTTAATTGGTTCTTCCAGTTTGCCTTCCTGTTTGGATTACCTAGAATATGGAATGAAAATCTTTAAATAAGCGCGTGATATTTTCATATTCTATCTTTCTTGAACCTGTTCTATCTCACCTTCCAGCTTTCCTCCCACCTTCAAACGTTTGTATGAGAAAATCTCGTGCCACCCGGTAGCGATCCCACCTCTCAACGAGTGACATCCAACTTGACATGGTTGAAACTTTTTCCATGAAGATGGAAAATACAAAGGTTTGTATTGGAAGGTGAGCTCTCTCAGCTTGCGGGCTGTTAGGACGTTTTTCTCCATTTTTACAGGCTGTAATAGAAACGAAAATAATAGCTATAGCTCCTATTTTTCTGTCTAATTGTTTGTAATATTTCTGTCTAGGGGCCTTCCTCATTCCGTACTTTACAATGATGCTGATCGAAGGCATTCCGCTGTTTATCATGGAATACGCTCTCGGTCAACGGATGAAGCAGAGTGCAGTCAAAGTATGGAACAACGTCCATCCGGCCTTCTTCGGTGTTGGCCTTGGCTGTGTCCTCGTGTCCTTCGCCATGTGTCTGTACTACATTGTAATCATTACGTGGTGCGTGTATTACTTTTTCGTCTCCTTCACAGCGGACCTCCCGTGGAAGATTGAAAAATGCCCCGGATACCCGTCCTATTCTATCATAGCGAACAATTACTCAACTTGGGATGTTATGGTGAATAAATCGGCGTTTCAGACGAATATCACGAAAATGCTGAAAAATCAGAGGGATAGTTTCCCAGACTGCTGTGTGCACAATCCCACGGAGTATTATTGGTATCAGAGGGCCCTGGCTGTTTCGGTTGATATTGAGAGTACTGGTGGTGGGCTGAACTGGAAGCTGTTTGGCTGTTTGTTTGTGGGATGGGTCGTTACGTATCTCTGCGTTCTGAAAGGAGTCAAATCTAGCGGAAAGGTAAGATAGTTGCTGCAGAATTTGTTTTTTTTTTGGTTTAAGTTTTTCAATCCTAAGATTTAGAAAGGGTTGTCAATTTATTTTGGAAGCTTTGCAAAGTGATTGAGAATAAGGTTGTAAGTAACATTAATTCAAAAGGTTCAACACGGAAAATGTTTACCAGGTACTGCGATGTACATGCAACGTACAATGTACATTTGGGAACAAATATGATATAGTATCAAGAAAAACAGATGATATATTTTTGCTTGCTGACTGAGTCACCAGAATCGCTGATTGATGTTCGTTTTCAATCGCAACAATTTGAAGCGATGCGGTTGCTGATTTTGTTGTCTGCTGCCAGCACGTGACTTTTCAAAACCTTTTATTTCCAGAATAACTAACCATTCAGAATACGGCTTCACCCTACCCCCTGAAGCAATGAATGAGTTAAATCAAAATGTGATAGGAAATAGCAATAAGGTTTAAATCTAGGTAAGAAGTGATGATAAATTCCCCATTTATCTTAGAATGGATAATCCAACATTTAAGCATCTCATGTATTATTTGTAAGGCATGCCGAGGGAATTAACAGCTAAGCAAGACCGAAAACCAGAAGTATGAAATAGAATTTAATTAGCGATGTTTTCATTCTCACAATAAGCTTTTTCCTTGCGGGTTAATTAGGCTACCAAATTCTCTTTTTCAGTCCCCTGTTTATTAAGCCCCTCTCTCTGGTAAGCCCCCATCTGAAGAGTAAATGTGCAGCACAATGCTAAGGCACTTGGTTTTGAACCAAGGGGTTGTGAGTTCGATTCCTACCACCTGCATTGCACCACAAATTGTCAGGAAAATCACGGTGATTTGAGAACAAATTTAGCCCCTCTCTCAATTATGCTCCAAATATCCTGAAAAACCCCGTTAAGAAGCATTATTCCAATAAGTTGTCCATGGGCATTCATAGAGAGTTTAAGTCTTACAAGGGTTTTAGAAAGGACTTTAAGAGAGAAATTTATGGAGTCTGAGCTAGGAGATATATTGCTTGAAGATCTGAAGTTTGACCTCTAGTTTATATTATTTACTGTGAAGAGCTACATAAAGAGAAGAAACAAGATTTATTCTTTACTCCAAATCAACTGCTCCTACATTGTGGAGACTTTGATTTCTGCTTCTACCATCAGAAGACTCCTTGAACGTCAAGACTCGGCCCTTCCAATATGCTGAAATTGATGCTTTTGTTTTGAATCATTTGATCTGGCTCTGCTCATTTGAGTTGCCCTTCTCTTAGCTTACTTCTGAGTGGACATTTGACTAAAGCATCTATAGATTCGTATATTCGATGTTGGTGAGTGATATCACTACTCTTTGCATTATTCCAGGATTTACTTTTGCAGTCAAATGACAGATTATGATACATGTTATATTATCATAAATGGCCCAAAAGTGTTGTCTATTTTTCTTCTTTTCAGGCCGTATACTTTACAGCAACGTTCCCCTATATCATCATGTTTATCCTCTTCATTCGTGGGGTTACCCTCGAAGGTGCAGATATTGGGGTTGAAGCATTCTTCAAGCCAAATGTAAGTTTGCTTTATTATAGTTCTGCTAGCTTTTTTTACTCTATGAGGCTAAATTCACTCTACTTCGTATTTAGACCTAATTACGAGAATCTCAGTAGGGGAGTGCATTGAATAGAGGTTGAGCGTATGGACTACGAGGTTGAGCAAGGTTTGAGTATTGGATGAACCCCACAAAACATAAAACGACCTCAGGTCTGACTTGGCCTGTATAAAATCTTATGCAAACCCACGTAATGGGACAAGCTAAGGTTTTATAAATGTATTTTATAAAAAGGCCCAAACAAATCTCAACCCTACAACCCATCACATAAGAAATTTTGGAATTTTGCGTTCAACTGCCTAAGGTTTCTTGTAAAATTGATTAAATACACAATTGAAACTAAATTTTAAGATACCTTCTGTTTATTTATTTTCTACTTTTTACAGTGGAGTAAAGTGTGGGACCCGCGTGCATGGATGGATGCTGCAACACAAATGTTCTACAGCTTGAGTATTGGTTTCGGTGCATTGATTGCATTTTCAAGCTACATGCCTCGGAAAAACAACTGCAATAGGGACGCAATCACTGTTGTGCTGGCCAACTGCGGCACTTCCCTCTTCTCCGGAATCATCGTTTTCTGTTTCCTCGGTCACCGGCAAGTCATTACTGGCACCAAAGTTACAGATGTAAGTTAATGTTATTGGTGTGTAGTTTCATTATTTTGAAATTCAAATAGATACTTAATAGCTGATTATAACGATAAAATAACTTTTACTGTGATGTACATCTCTTTTTAAAGATGCTGATAATTCTTAAGGATATGTAGGTCTAGTCTAGGTTTTTTATCTTTTTTCATATTTTGTTTGAAGGTCCTTCATTGATAGCAATCAACTCATTTGGTGATGCACTACTAACCCATCACTGAGAAACTTCAGCCTGTCAGATAGTAGTGCATCCATAGCTACTTTAGATCAGATTTTTCATTTGAAAATTCATATTGCTTCAGAAAATAATTTTGATAGCAAAGATTCGGTATTTGGCTGTCCTGCTGGCAGGCGACGATAAAATGGACGGACACAGTTCTAATTGAGATGCATAGAACAGAAATCAGAAAGGGCGTCGCCAGTGTTCTACGCAAGTTTGAAGGGCGTGGCTCACAAAAAGTTTCCGAGGCTATGCCCCCAGCGCCCCGTTTATCTTTTCTCTGAATGGCCCCCCAAAAATACTGGATCCGCGCCTGCCTGCTGGAATATGTTTTAAATTCTTCAACTATTTCTTATCAACCTTATGAAACTAGGCAGGCTAACTTTGTGAAATTTAGTTTCATAGTGGTGGGTTAGTACTGTATAAGTCAGTTCGTATAGACATTAAATATTATCATCTATCCTCATTACCATCGTTAATGATGTCTAGATTTCTTGTTCATCTTTTTTATCTATATGGACGTTAGACTTTTTATCTGAAATGATAACAAACTATTTTGTAATCTAATGTTTTCCCCATTTCTAGATCAGTCCAGGACCTGGTCTTGCCTTCATAACCTTCTGTGATGCTTTCTTATTAATGGATGTCTCTCCGCTGTGGGCAGTCCTGTTCTTCATGATGTTGATCTTACTAGGCATCGATTCAGAGTTCGGAACTTTGGAAGGGGGAGTCGCCCCTCTCTATGATCTCAAGTGGGTGACAATGAGGAAGGAGTATTTCATGGGTGAGACGATTAAATATTTTCATATTAATGAAATTCTAATCAAAATGCATAGCTAATGCGTGTTTTTCTAAAATTAGAAAACCTGCCAAATTTTGAAAACAGAATGCTACTAAAAACAGAATCCATATTCTTAGAAAGATACAACTTTTGAAAATCTGAGACCGTTTGCGTCAACATATTTCTTTGGCTCGTCACGAGTCCTATTGATGACATGTACAATAGCAACTGAGGAAATGGTTGGTTTGCTCGATCTTGAAACTGTGAGTCTTTCGAAATTCTCAGAAAGCTGCGAAACCGGCTGTTTTCAGAAGAATGGCTTTGGAAAACACATAATCTGGAAATGTAAGGCTACCGAAAAATGAATTGGTTTAGAAGAATACATCATCCATAGTTTTCAACCTAGATTTGTAAAGTGTTCATAGTTTTCGCTGTGATAAACTGTCTAGCACTGCAACTGCGACTTGGGGATTCTATTATTGAAATCTGCAAGTAGATTTTGGGGCCTCCACTCACGCTTTTAGATCTAGTAACTCTATTTCTGGCGACTGGGATATGCAACAGTTCAGGTTTCCATACCAAATTTTTTTTTCTTGATGTTTGCCCCTCTATCTTGTCACATTAGAAACAGAAAATATTTTCCTTTACAATGCTTAGAAAATGGGCTTCAAACTTTGGTAATTTTCATGGAAATTTGAGACACACAAAATGTCATTATGTTTCATGTAGCACGATCCTAATTTCGTCTAAAAATGAACATTCTGAAATCTTGTCGAACCAATATTGCATACAAAAACATTGTATTTTGCTATTTTGTCATTGTATTTTACAGTAAAAACCGGTAATTAAGAGCCTGAGTTTTTAGAACCTGTTAGGCTAAGATTTCATAGTTCATAAAGGAGAACTAAGAAATTAAGGCTCATATCACGGAGATGTTGAATTTCCAGAGATTTATAGTTTTTTTTACACATCCTTTTCAATACTTTTGCGATAAGAAACACGAATCTGAGAGGGAATCCCAGGAGTCAGTTGCATTTCACAAATAACCTATTTAGACTAAGAGGAGAAATTTGGATTTTCACACCTGGGTTTTTACTGTATCATAATCTATTGATATTCTGTTTCAGGACTTCTTGCCCTGGCTATGTTTGTAATAGAGTTAGCACTTGTTTGTGGGAATGGCTTCTACCTGTTTCAAGTTTTTGATGATTACTCGGTACCATTGCCCCTTCTTATCATCTCTCTCTTTCAAGTCGTTGCTATCGGCTGGTTCTACGGTGTCGACAGGTACATATCTTTCTTTTGATTTATTCAACAAATATAACTTAGGGAACCGCAAAATAAAACTTTAAAACTTTGTGAAAACAAGAAAAGCTTTCGATTTTATGACCCACAACTATAAATCATGATAGTACCTAAAATGTTAGATTGATATCCTAGCTGTAGCGATAATTTCGATGGTTTACTCTTGAGAATTAGAAAAGTATTAGAAAAAATGTATAAAAATACGCTTGATAGCTTTTAGATTGGTATAGTATTTCTGTCTGATGAGTGCATGAGCATATTTTTATATTCATTTCTTTCCATTCGTTATTTGTTAAAAAGAAATTATTAAGTGCCGACCATAGCCAGGATCAGATGACTTCATGTCTATTTCTGCTATGGGTGGCACAGAATATTAGATTTTATTTATTTTCTTTTAAATTTCATTAATGTAAAAAAAGTGGACAAGCACAAAACACGGAGGGAACATGTCTGTCCATGAAGTACAATTCTTTTATAAAAACACGTTTGGAAGGTATTATTTAGTTGTGCTGCATTAGATATAAACTTGAATCTTGGTAATCTAATCAGTGCACTTTTAAGAGGGTCCTGAAGAGCTGTACTCATCCCAATTCTTAGCACTAAAATAATGAAAAATCCCAATCCCAATGAGAATAATAAGAAAATTCCCAATATTGACTTGTTTAACAATTCCAATCCCAATTTACGTTTTCATTCCCAAATCCCAGTCCCAAGAAATCCATTTCTCATTTGCTCATTTGATAAAATTCCCAGTACCTGATTTACCCCTTCCTAACCCTGTATTATTTCGGTTTTCAGATTATCTAATGATATCGAGTACATGACTGGATCAAGGCCATTTTTCTTCTGGATTCTCTGCTGGAAGTACATCTCTCCGATAGTCATGGCTTTTGTTTTTATAACCAGTGTCGTTAAAACCGCCAGTGAGCAACCTCAATACCTCGCGTATACAGGTTGTATACAGGTAAGATTCTACGAGATTACTTCTATTACGAGATACATTCGATTTAAGCATCTTTGATTTGAACATGAGTCAGTTTACATTTATAATAGAAGATAATAGAAGATAGAAGGGATCTCAAACGACGATGGACCCTTGAAGCGCATAGGGAAACAAATATCAGCCTCCATATTTTCAATGGTGAATAAAACAAAGAGATGCCTCCAATACATGCTCCCTAAATGCATGTAATGCATGTAAACGTATTCGATTTATGCGTCTTTGATTTGAACATGAGTCAGTTTTAATGTATAATAGAAGATGATAGAAGATAATAGAAGATAGAAGAGATCTCAAACGGCGATATATGCTCCCAAAATGTACTGTGTTAATCTTTGATATCGTCTATTGTTTCACAGGTTGTAAATATATTTGAGATTCCACGAGATGACGTCTCTTACGAAATAGATTTGATTAAAACGCTTTTATTTTCCCCTTGTTGCCCTTTAGTAAGAAGGATAGAGGGGAAAAGACAACGGGGCAATTCTACCCCCTTTATAAAAGGCAAAATGCTAGTTTGGGTTAATTCTGTGGATTGTTTTCAAGTTTTTAACTCCGTACAGCATCTCGTAATACTTCCGAGATTTTCAACTTTGTTCTGACGCAAAGATGCACACTCAATATGTGAATTACTTTTCCTTCCAGGCGCCATATAGTCCCAAGTATCCTGGCACGAAGAACTCAACAACAAGACTATTCTACCCCTGGTGGACGCAGTTACTGGCTGTTTTGTTGGTATTGGCCTCCGTCTTTCCCTTACCCATTTATTTGATCAAAAACTGGCCTAAAAACTGGCGTCAGGGATTCCGAAATATATTTCTGTCCGGACGTGCAAACTATTACCCAGACCCCTCTTGGTATGATAAGAGCCGGAGAATACCCCCGGAAGAAATGGAGAAGATCATCAGGGAAGAAGATATCGCCATTTTAAGGGAAGAACTGATGCACGAGAAACAAAAACAATTAGAGACTACGAAAGTTTAGCGTAAGTATTTTTTAGCGGAGCTGGATTAACTCTTGATGGGACCTGTAACCTAGGAGCTCAAATTCTGGATTCATATAAAAGAATATCATAAATTCATGAAATATTCTGTCTGGGGCTTCGATTAATCATTGTAACCCCTTAACGTCTTATCTAGCAGAATATTTAGTATTAGAAGTAGATAGTTAGGACCATTATTGTTGTCCGTCTTTGTTTCACATTTGAGGTTGAACAGTATCTTGAAATTCCAAAGATAAACATTGCCCACATGAAGATGGGAATGGATATCACAGAAGATTTCATAGATAACGAATTTTTTTGGATAAGAAACCGAGAAAAGCGTTTTGGTAATTTGTTCTATTAAGACCTTGTGGCTAAAACAATAGCAAAAATAATACACTGTGTACTCTCAATCTTGGAAATCTTGCACAAAGATATGTAACAGTACGTTTCTAAACCATCTCCCCCAATGAACTATGATTGAAATAACACTCTATATTCCAGTCACCAAATGAATCTGATATATGGTGTACTTTCAGTGGCTCAGCTCTATTAGTTAATCCAGCTCTGTTTATATTTTCATTTACTGGGTTCGAAATCTTAATTTTTACAGCTTTCATCTATTTCACTCCGATATGCTTTGTACAGTAACAGTATGTCTTGCACGTAAATGTAAAGTTGAGGTGGTGTAATTTTTATAAAAATCGAATTGATTGAGGTTTTGATAAGTTGAGATGTATTAATTGATTTACAATCCCGAACTGTGGGCATTAGAGGCACGCAGCCCAAGATGTTTGCCTAATGGATAGGTGAAGCCCTTGAAAGCGTCCTCAGACATTCATACTAAGGTTGCACGAGCTCTCGTTTTTTATACAAGGTAAAAGCATAGCCACACAAAGCCGGAGAAATGTTTTGATAAAATCAGCTGAATTTATGGTAAATGCTCAAGGGGTGTAGGCCCAAGAGTTAGAGGGTCTTTGAGTATTATTTATTTTTTCAAAACAACCAAAAATCATTGACAGACACGTTCTGTGTATACAAATTTAAATTTTACCAGAGCAAGCTAGGCTCCAGGTTCAGAATTATCTGCAGGGAGGCATTGATTCGTGTTTCGGATTAAATCCTACTTCAGAGCAATGCTATATTAACATTAATTCATAAGGTATTTCTATATATGAGATATCTCTGAAAGAGAGGAGGCCTGACAACGCCTCTAAAACCCATCCCTTCCAGTTTTTCAGCGATTCAGTCACTAAGAGAATTTTACCTGTAGATGTTAATTGCTATTTGGCAAAACGTTGTATAAATACAACCGGAATTTTCTTCTAAAAATGGCCAAGCCATTTCTTATCAAAGGAATCACTGATGTACCAGATGTCTTGAATATTCGCTGCTTTACATCTGTCTTACATTGATTTTGGTCACCGTTAATTCGTCTTACAATTTGTTGATTGAGTTGTGTGAATGAAAAATGATCCGAGCGGGACACGGACGCACAACCATTAGCTTGGTGCTTCATTGCCCTGCCATTCTTATTGATTACCGAACCACATACACGCCTTTTTTAACTTTGATTACAAAACGTGTTACAACACAAAGAAGCTTGGACCAGGCCTATGTAATGTAAAAGTTAATGAGAGTCATTAAAGAAGTTGCATATCTACACCATTGATTATGATATCATAATTATAAAGTTCCTTAGTGATTGGACCTTAAGTAGTAGAAGTTCCTTAATTTTTTCGACCTTCGACATGTAGGTTCCTTGTAAAAGGTTCCTTATAAAAAAAAGGTACATAAAAAGGTCTATATGGAATTACAAAGATGCTTTGCCCTGTATGAGAAATGAGCTATCCGAGGCCTGAAAAATTCTGTCTTGAAATTATATCTTAAAACGAGTCTTTTTAAAATGAGTGATTACAGATTGTCTGCTTGTAAATATGTTGATGTTTAGTATGATTTGTTATTAAAGTTGCTTGTAAAGTCATCTTCTACCATTGTCGAACTTGCTATTCTTGCCTGCATGAGATCGGTTATAGCAAATAGATTGTTAGGAAGAAAGTAGAATGTCAGAAAGAGAACAAGAATGTGCTCGAAACTCCCGGGGGGGGGGGGGGGTACTTGACTAGGGAAGTGACGGGGGTGTGTGGAAAACTACTTCACACCCTGTACCCTGTCACATAAAAAATTTCTCAAAAGTATACCCTATCGCATAAAAAATTGCCCAAAAGTATACCCTGTCACATAAAAATTTTGCCACAAGTATACACAATCAATTGTTGCAAATTTCCGTTTCCCCACGACACCCTGTCCCATAATTTCGTTACCAATTTTATACCCTGTCGCATAATTTTCACGAGAAAAAGACACCCCTGTCCCATAATTTTTACTGAAAAAGTATACCCTGTTTAGCGGCACATCCCGTCAGGCCAACTATGGAAGTACCCCCCCGGGTCGAAACTATGGTGAATACTGCTTTCGCATCATTTTCTGGCAGAGAAAGGCCAATATCAAATATGGGAACGGATCGAAAGCGAGGCAAATTTCGATAAAATTATTTTCAGAAGCCTTTTCTGAAGGAGAAGTTTTCAGAAACAGTTTACTGAGGAAGATTTTAATCGAAAAGTTTGAAGGTTTATTTCTTAATCGTTTTTGCCTTACAAGATAAAGAGAATTGCTTTCGAACTTTGTAATGATATTCTGTCAATTTGAGGATGCTCCGAACTCCTTCGCGGATCATGATCCAGGTTTCTTCAGAGTTATGTGTTACGTCATGGTTGTGAAGGACAACCACCGTAACTAACATAACAACTGGAGCTCGCCCCAGACCCTTTGATCTTTGTTTTGCATTTCGTGAGGCCAAGGAAAGTAGGAACTTTCAAACACTCAAAACTAAGAAATGGCTGAGAATAAATATGATTTACTGCTCATACCGACAAAAGACAATAGCAGAGTAAAGCATCAGCCATGGTAAGCAAGAATGAATTTGTCTTTAATCTTACTTTCTTTTAAGCTCGTTACTTTTTTCTTATACATTTGTGTCATGGATAGGGATGGCCTAAATTGAAGTGAATTGAATTGGTTCCTTCTTTTGCATCTCCCTTCTGAACGACACAAAGCTAGGCACAGCATCCTTCCATCAGTCACCACGACTTAGAGCATTCTTTCACCAAGATATTCTAATCTAGGCTGCCTTATAACGCGGATCAGTGGCTGCTGAATGATGCTTTACTACTTACCCAATAAAATATGTTCAACTGAGACTTCTATTATTAAGAATGAGCAAGATATGTCACAAACTTAATGCAGATGTAATGCGTATGTGCGAGCTGCAAATGATTGATGGGAGGGTTGCTGTCCGTAGCGGCAAATTGAAACAAACCCTAATTCCCTCAAGCTGTTAAACTGTGTAATCGGACCATACATATAGGCTGCGGATTTTCATCCAGTACGGGATCCGTATTACCTCAAGTTATTCTTCCTGCAACCATTTGAGTAGAAATGCCATATTCTGGAATCCTCAAAAGAGGACAGATTGACAGATACAACGAAAAATGGTTGGGGTGTATGGGGCATCGTAATCCCACCAGCGGGTCTAGGGTGGAGCCCTAGAAGGGGACGAGGGGGAGCAGCCCCAGAAGCGTCTAGGATTTTGCCATTCCTTAAGGCTTCAAAATGAGTACTCAAAATTGCTTAGCGATTGCTTAGCTTTTTTACTTAAAAATTTGTTTCTTAGAATACTATCTCAAAAGTTGTTGTACAACAAATGTTGATGGTATCTTGCATACAAAAGTGTGCCAGGGTACTAGTATCCATTGTAACCTACTTCTCTAGCTGCTGCACGATTTTCATTTCCAATTGGGTCAGAAGCATTCTTCTATCCAGTACCAGAATTGCTTAAGTTTTTGTCTTGTCGAATACTGACTTGCTTATAAAGCAGTTTACTTAAGAAAATATGTGTACTTTAGATATATGTTTCTTACTTCGCTTCTTAATAAAAAGGAAAGGGCCAATACTATCCCCTCCCTAACGAGTGGACCTTGGCTTCAATAGATTTACTTAAGCTAAGTTAACATTTGCCTATTAAGTTGTTACTCTCGTCCATTTATGGGTACATATTCAGCACAAATAGTTACTGCGCATCTGCCAGTCAAAAAAGGTGAGACCTTACAAATCCGCTAATATTCAATCTTTCAATCCCTCAAAAGCCTATCTTCTTTGAAACTACTTGAGAGACCCTTTGAAATTCACTTTGATTTCATTATGAAGGAAAGTTTGTAGAGGTGTATTTTGTAAGCCAGAGGACAAGAGAGGACAAGAAATTCTGAATGTTTTGTTGTACGCCACATGAAAACTAAATTCATTTTACAAAAATTTCTGCAACTAACTGATTTCCTAGAACTGTATGCCAAAAGTTTCACCAGCCTTGAATTTGTATGCCAGATGGACATGTCTTGCGTGCAGCTTCTAGTAGATAACAGACTGGTATGGAGAGTGAAAAGAATATTTCAGACTCTAGCTATGCATTGCATTAGCCCATTATTAGTTTAGTTCTAAGATGCACTAGTATTGGTTATTAGTGCCTTCATCTTCAAATCTAGATAAGCATGGCAATCTGTAGAACTGCAGCAATTGTATCAGCAAGACAACACCTTCAATCTTTGTCGTAAGGCAAACTGCTCATGGAGTGGTTGATTAAGGATTAGATAACACACAAATATTTTTGAATTCTAGGTGAAGGTGATTAAATGAGGCCCCACACGTCTTATTGACAAACCTGTCTGTACTTTTTTCTGGGAACATTAAGTATCAGAAAATGAACTAACTTTGAATATTTCTTCCACCAAACAGGTACAAGGAACGTCTTCAAAACAAATACAGCAAACCCGTGAACAAAAAAGACTGGAAACCTAGATTGTCAGCTTCATCTTGGACTTTTGTCAAAGATGGTTTGGATGACTTCAGAGATGGAAAACCACCAGTTCCTGATTCTGATCTTATATTGAAAGTTAGTTTTGAATTTTTAAGACATTTGGTTGAAATTCTTGATAAATACAGTAAAAGGCTTTTTGGTAAATAGTGTTCTTCTGTTACGTCGATATGAGAAGATTAATATTACATTTTGAAAAAGTTTGAAAAAGGCTTGACATATTTCCGCTACTGTCAGTTGAGTGAATGAGTTTTAAAGTTAAACATGCTTGCCTTGACTAATGCCCAGTCTTCTCTTCTTTCCAGTAGGGAAACCATTTAGGGGGCACTCATCACAATTGATTTGATAGGTAGGGGTATGCTGCTTCAACATCATAAAGAATACCCATTTATTTACCATTTATTCACTTTGAGATATCAAAATAGGCTTTGAAAATCAAATTCATTGGGTAGCACATATCCACCCACTTACAATTGATAGTGCTCTTCCCTTAAGGGACAGAGCAATATGGACCGCATCAAATCATATAGTAAGTAGTATGGGGTCATGGTGTGTTTATTGCACCTGTCTATACTACAGAAATCAGAAGATTTGAAAAGACCCCCCACTTGACAACCCCTTGATTCGAAGTTAAACTTGTGGCGGTCTTAAACCTATACCATCCAGGATCTTCAGCACCAACCAAATGGTTAACATGTGTGTCTTATTCACACCAAGATTGATTCCCTCTTTTATTTCAGGGTACCAAAGGCTTGGAGCCAAACTTTTTTGGTATTGATGCAGACTGCAAAAGACAACCAAAACAAAAGATTGCTAAAGTTTTTCCAAAAACTGAAGTTGTGTATGATAAGTGAGTTAATTTTATCTTGCTTTTTTTCTCATTGATGGTTATGAATTTTTTTCTTTTCTTATATGTAAATAGTTGGTATAAACTAGTTTGTTCACAGTTAGATATGTACATGAGCTATCTTCTAACCAACTGTAAATAAAGATATGATTATATTATTATTATATCATTCCGATTTAATACTCTCTTCATCAATGAATCATTGATGAAGAGAGTATTAAATCGGAGATGCTGAGTCGCTCTTCTTCCCTGGCCAGGATTGATCAAAACATCAAATCATTTATGACTGGCTTTGAATTTTCTTTTTGTTTGTATCATTCATCTCGTTGTTTCCTTGTATCCTGCTTAGCTTTGAACTTAAGATACCTGCTTGACTTTTGAAGGCAGTTACCTTTGCAAAAAAGGAGAAGGCAGAGAGTTCAAGAAATGGAAAACAGTTTATTGAATCATCCGCTTGCTCTCTTTCCACATCTCGAAGAGTCAGTCCCTCCTGAAGTAAGACATTTATATTTATTAGAGATAAACTTATTAATCATGTTAGATACTCTTATGTTATTAATCATTACATAAACTCATCATCGTTACCTAAAAAAAGCTGGTTAGTACTTATCAGGCAGCCTTGTATATCTATCTTTATTAGAAACAAAGAATTACTAGAAAATATTTCAATTTCTAATTCTAACTTAGAGATATTTCTTTATTCAAGTCTATGTCACCTTTACCGACAAAATGTGCAAACAAGAGGGATTGAAGCGCAGTGTCGTAGTTGAGATTATTAAAATTTATACTTAAGACTTCCTGCTTTAGAATGATTGAGAGATATTTCTTAGTCAATTCAGTAGCACAAGCAAAATATACGAACAAGAGAGATATTACTCAAAAGATGTAGTCACAGATGATGAAGATTATTAGATGTTATATATCTATAACAATTTCGTTTTCTAAGATTGCATCGTAGTGCTTGATGTACAAAGGTACAGAGTGATATAGCTAGAATAGAAACAAGAAGTAGTCTATCTAATTATTGGATAAGCATGAAACTTTGAGTAACAGAGAGCCAGTCTCCTTACTTGTTTCTCTTCTAACTAGATAACCTATACACAAAATTAAATAAGATTTTTTTTTCTTTAGCTTTTTGAAGATATTGTTGATTTGATTGATCCTGCAATGAATTTGGAAGATGGCCAATCAGATGCAGATGAAAGTGTAAGTATTCATCCAAAACCCTTCCCTCACTCATTATTATTCTAAATCTAATATCATTCAGAAAGTTTGTCTCAGATCAAGAATACTATGCAAAATTATACCCGTAAACCTCTATACTCATAGTGGTACAATCTGGAAACTATGGAAATGGTACCCTACGAATCGCTCTGTTTTGTACCAAAAAGATCAAGCTTAATGTTCTTCTTTGATTAGAAGCAGAAGAGTTCTTTTTTATCGACTTTCTTTGCTTTGTTTCAGACGATCTCCAGCTTAATGTTCTTCTTTGATTAGATGCAGAAGAGCTCTTTTTTATTGACATTTTTTACTTTGTTTCAGACGATCTCCATTAAGCATGATCAGCGTTCTTTTGCATCTGATGGGGCCTTTGAAGGGGTAAGAAAATAGGTTTTTGTCTCATTCCTATCAAGTTTGAATTCAAGAATTTGAAGTCGGATGAGCGACTATTAAACTGCATTCTAGCCTGTTATGGAAAGCCTCATTTATGTTATGGAAAGCCTCGATAGCTCGAACATTCGAGAACTTGAACTATTTTGATCGTCCCTTGCTTGTTTGAGTTATTGGGATTCTAATGTTTATGTATTTGCAGCTTTCAGTATTGGAATCGTAGACATTATAAGGGAATTACTTTGTAACTGGCACCCTTGTGTAGTTCCATTAACTCCGTAATTAGTTACCTTAATTCCAATTTTTGTTTGAGTGTTTGCAATGGATAAATTTTACTTCGTTTCCATTACGATATAGAGCCTCAGTATAAACTATAGTTGAAAGGGGTTGTGTTCACAAAATTTTTGGAAATCAAAATTAGAATTAAGGAAACTAATTGCGGAGTTAATGGAACTACACAAGGGTGCCAGTTACAAAGTAATTCCCTTATAATGTCTACGATTCCGTTACTGAAAGCTGCAAATACATAAACATTAGAATCCCAATAACTCAAACAAGCAAGGGACGATCAAAATAGTTCAAGTTTTCGAATGTTCGAGCTATCGAGGCTTTCCATAACATAAATGGGGTTCAAGGGGGATGCCAAATCTGTTCGAGTTAGCGAGAGCTCGAATTATCGCATGTTCTAGTTATTGGGATTCTACTGTACGGTGCATGTTGAATCTAAGCTCCATCTTTATTGTGAAAACAAAATACAGATTTAGATACGAAGTATTTGTTCAATGGAAATAGCTGTCTGTAAATGGGATAGGAAGCTTGGCACTTGACTGGAGAAGTTTGAATGCTTTATCGTATTTCTTTCAATACTAACCTCTCAAAGACTTGCTCAATTTCTATTGGTGAGATTGATTGAAAAATTCCGATTCATGTACAAGATAGATTTGATTGCAGATAGAGCACCCAATGTACCCTTTGATTTTTCGTATCATTTTCTACCCAAGATTTCTCATATTGCTCAAACCTTTTAATTCTCAATATTATCTTATTTCTATCAGGTTTCAGTTGGGAGAAGATCAACTAGAGAATTGTGTACTGGGTGAGTTTCGTGTCACTTCTGAAAATCTTTTTTTTATCTTTTTTACATCGATAGATAAAAAATTACCTTATGCAATTTATTATATTAATTAATTTATTCTTTGATGCCGCAATAACTATTCACTCTGGTCAAGTTCAAACCCCCTCGTCTTTATATAGTTTGCATCATAAGAATGTTGGGAAGGGGTCTAATTGAGGGGGGAGGGTTGACAGAGAATTTATGGTAAGCCCACTCGCACTACGATATCTTGGACTGTCAACCTTAATGATCTAACACTTTCACACACAGCCAAACAAGAAATCTGCAAAAATGAAAGCTACAAAACAATAACTTTGAATTCTTAAAAACTATTTGCAAATATAATGCTGTCGCCTCGTTTGATACGTTGTGTGATGCCGTGCTAACCCATGCAAAACTTTGTGAAACTTTTTTGGTGGGGTATGGCACAACTTTTATAGAACCAAGTCTACTCTTAATTTGATTCGATCAAACCGAGCTAAAACGGACGGAGATCATGATTTTGTTTGTTTTTTGCACCACTTTATCCGGATTGGCCCTTGCATTTGCTTGGGTAGTTCGACTCTGGTTCAACTTTTGGAAACAAACGTGTGAGTCGAGCGAAAGAAGAATCAAATTTTCCGGGATTCGGAATGGCATGGCATGGCAAAACTTATGGAACGCAGCCCTTACTTTTCTAATTTTGCAAATGAGAGAGGGATCAAATATATTTTTCATTCTCTTTCAGCTACAAAAATGCGATGGAATCGTTGAGGAAAAATCCATATAAATGGCTGCCTGATCAAATCGAAGTGAATCGAGAAGAAAGAATAAAAGCTTTAAAGAAACGACAAGAATCTCCAACTCAGGTCAGATATGATAGCAACCTTCAAACTGAATCTCAAACTTATAGTTGCCAACCTAGGTAATGTTTGCACAGTAATGTATAGAGTGATGTGAAGCGACTATATCAGTGATGTGGAGAGTGTTCAGTTATTTGTAGTGATATCTTGCAATAATTTGGAGAGTGCCGTGTAATGTGGAGGAATATCAAAAGTAATATGAAAAATTCTACATTGTTGCAAAAGTCCCTCCACATATTGGACAATCTCCACATTATTGCGCAAGCGTAATCTAGGGTGGGTGCATTATTAGCTACAGAAGCGCACTAGTGTTTTCCTGATATAGAAATGCGTGTTTTTGTTTTAAATCTGATTAAATGGTAGCTACAATAGCTGAAAAGGCATTAGACTGTTACAAGAAGATGTGATTCACAATAGAAAATGATAAGGCGTGATCTGATTGGCACATAGCTCCTGGCTACTTTCTAGTTGATTTCTCATTGGGCAGTTAACCAGAGTCGAATACCTTCAATACATAGAGATAACATTCAATTCTTAATGAAGATTATGCGATTTGCTAATTTTTCATGAATTTGTTTATCTATTAAGATTGCTTTGTGAATACATCTTTTTTGGCAATGGTAGAATGACTCACCACGAAGATTTCTAACCTAAATATTCTTCGTTCCTTGGGGAAACGGCTATTGCATATGCCTAATTGAACTTGAGTCGAATTGTTTTAATCCCCAGAGATAATAACCAATTCTCAATAGAGAACGGACGATCATATATTGTTAATTTTTGTAAAAGTGATTTCAACTAAGATTGATATTCTTCATTCACCAGGAAACGGGTATTGATGACGTGACTAAAGAGTTCTGTGACTGGGTCAGAAGTTTGGTAAGTTTTTCTGTGACAACGTGTTCATTATAGTACCCACTACTTATCTTTTGGATTGATAAGCTTCTGATACCAGGCCTTTTCGTTCAACCAGAGCAATCACTCTTAGCTCTCACCAGCGCAATGGTTAAATTAAGCCCAGGGCTTGTAAACTAAATGCCCAGAGCGTTTAACCACACCGGTCCAATAAAAAAACCTGCAATTCAATATGATATATGCCATGCTATTATTACGTTTCAGGGTGAGGGATCAAACAATATTGAAGAATCGACAATATACAGTTTATTTGCAAGTGGGTATGAAACTAAGGTAAACATTGACGTTTCTATTGCTATTTGCTTTGTTTGTAGAAATATTCTTTGCCACTGCTCACTGCCACTGCTCTCCCATAGGTGAACGCGAAATCCCACCCATTAGAATACGGTCTGCTGCTCCGGTTTTTTGACATACATTTAAGGGTCTGTGCTTATGACGATAAATCTAAAAAGGAAGAATTAGCTCTTTGGGTTATTACTTAGAGAAATTTATGTTCGAGATATTTCGTGTGAGTGGAAATGACCCGAGGAGGACTCGAATCCATGACCTCTAGAAATTGTTAGGGAGTTACTAAATCCAAACTAGATAATTTGTGAGAATGAAAATGACCCGAGTAGGACTCGAACCCACGACCTCTACGAGTACGAATCTAGTTGTCATGGGTTCGAGTCCTACTCGGGTCATTTTCATTCTCACAACTGATCTCGATTGATTTTCCAAATCCTGCCTCTCCTCAAGAGTTAAATCCAAACTGTATGAATTGAGTAGCTATTGTAAAATTCATCATTATCACATTAAATGTGCTCTATCTTTGTAGCCTGCCCTCTCTGTTCCTATCCACGTTGTTGAATTGACAAATGTTCCTCCGGAACTAAGAACAAGAAATATGGGACAAGCTAAAGACCCCACAAAACCAAAAAGCGACACAAAAAACGATGTGAGTATTCTTGCTTACAATGATTTCGTAAATATCATGCAAATGACGGCGAATGTTTTTAAGGAGTAGTATGACAAGCTCGCAGGCTATTTATTGAAAATCAGATTTGTAAGATATATGACAATCAAGAAATGATGTTGAAAACTAAGAACAGCCCTACAGCGTGACCTGCAGTAGTTGGAGGGGGTGTGCATGGGTATGGGGGTTCGCAGTAGTGTTCGGATGTTCAGTAGTGTGGGGTAGTATTTCTTAGAAGTGTGGGGATGTTTAGTAGTATGGAGAAATATCTCTGAGAAGTCTGGGGTATATTCATTAGTGTGGTGTTATCTCTGAGTAGCAGGAGGGATATCTCTGAGTAGTATGAGGGATAACTCTGAGTAGTATGTGGGATAACTCTGAGTAGTTAAGGGATATCTCTGAGTAGTATGAGGGATAACTCTGAGTAGTATGAGGGATATCTCTGAGTAGTATGAGGGATATCTCTGAGTAGTATGAGGGATAACTCTGAGTAGTATGAGGGATAACTCTGAGTAGTATGAGGGATATCTCTGAGTAGTATGTGGGATAACTCTGAGTAGTATGAGGGATATCTCTGAGTAGTATAAGGGATATCTCTGAGTAGTATGAGGGATATCTCTGAGTAGTATGAGGGATATCTCTGAGTAATATAGGGATATCTCTGAGTAGTTAAGGGATATCTCTGAGTAGTATGAGGGATATCTCTGAGTAGTATAAGGGATATCTCTGAGTAGTTAAGGGATATCTCTGAGTAGTATAAGGGATATCTCTGAGTAGTATAAGGGATATCTCTGAGTAGTATGAGGGATATCTCTGAGTAGTATAAGGGATATCTCTGAGTAGTATGAGGGATATCTCTGAGTAGTATGAGGGATATCTCTGAGTAATATAGGGATATCTCTGAGTAGTTAAGGGATATCTCTGAGTAGTATGAGGGATATCTCTGAGTAGTATAAGGGATATCTCTGAGTAGTATGAGGGATATCTCTGAGTAGTTAAGGGATATCTCTGAGTAGTTAAGGGATATCTCTGAGTAGTATGAGGGATATCTCTGAGTAGTTAAGGGATATCTCTGAGTAGTATAAGGGATATCTCTGAGTTGTATGAGGGATATCTCTGAGTAGTATGAGGGATATCTCTGAGTAATATAGGGATATCTCTGAGTAGTGTTGGGAGTATTCAGTAGTGTGAAGGGATATCTCTGGGTAGTATGAAGGAGTATCTCGGAGTATGTGTGTGGGATATTCATAAGTGTGGTAGATTATCACTGAGTAGTGCAGGATATTGAGTAGTGTGGAGGGCTGAAGAAATATGGAGGGATATCAGGAGTGGTGCGAGGGTTCCCCCACACTTCTGAGGGTTAATGATGTCTCATATCTTTGAGATTCATCTTGCATTACATGATAAATTACTCCTCGTTTTTAGATGGAATCGAAGTACACACCAAGTTGGGTGAAGAAATATCAAACGGCTTGGTATTTGAGCCCAAAAAAATGGTCAGCAAGATTGCCAAGTGAAAAATTACAAGATCCAAAAGAAAATAAAGAAAAGCAAATGTCAGAATCTAAAAAGAAAAGTAAAGATTTGGTAAGATTTTCTCTCGTTGATTTACATTACAACAAGTCCTCGCATACAAGAAACTATCAGATTTTCAAATCGGGCTGTCCAGTTTCACTAACGAATTATTTCCTCATCCTATGTGAAGCATTACCCAAAGAAATGACATTACGATTAAGGTGGCGGCTTTTTAAATGTCATCACAAGATGCACAATACAAAAATAATCATAAAGGAGATAATGACATCTGCATTGGCAAGCTGTAGTTTCTTATATGTCCTTATCTTCCACGCGGGGACTTACTGTATTCTTACATTCATTGTGAAGTTGCGAGGGACCTTGTGTTGCAGACAGGCAGGGATTGTAAAACTAATGAAGATTTTTCGTTTTTCAGGATAAAGTCTTAGCAACATTACACGGGGCCAGAGCTTTTAAAGATTTCGTTGATACGAAAAAAACTAGACGGCCTGAGGTAAGAAGAGAATATTTCCAAATGAACAACTCAATGATGCACTTAATATTTCTTAATGGCTAATTTTCATTATCATTATAGTCTGTAACCAGTACAGAACTTGAGGATGGGGAGAAAAATCAGAAACATAGCGAAATGTAATAACAACTGAAGCTTTGCACTGACACTCATCAGAGTAGTACATTAGAATAGTCTTTGATCGGTACAGAACTTGAGGATGGCGAGGAAAATCAGAAACATAGCGAAATGTAATAACAACTGAAGCTTTGCGTCTGACACTCATCAAAGTAGTTCGTAAGAAAGAGAATGAAAAGGAAACCTAAGCAGTCATTAAAACCAGATGTAGACTGAAATTGGCCAATCAGATTCAGAAAGGAGATGAATGATAAGCATGGAGAAAACATAATCATCCGGGACTCCAGTGAGACAAACAATAAACTGTTACTGAAAGTGGAAAACGAACTCTTTCTGCCTACACAGTGTAGGATCCATGGCTTTGATGTAGAAAGACTGCAAAATTCCTTTTGTTTTGCTCTACACATTCGCTAGAATTTGGGTATTAGATATAAAACAAACCGACTATTGTTCTAGTTTGAATATCTGTCTGTTATGACTATGATTATACCATGTTATTGTTCTTCTAGTTTCTCGAGTCCGTGGCACAACACCAAGAATTAATCGAAGCCGAGGCAGCTAAAAAGGAGGAAGACTCGAACTTGAATGTGAAACCAAACACGGCTGAATCTCGAACTACATCCACATCTCGCAGGACAACTCTAAGCCCGAAATTGAAAACAGGGATGGGCGAATAAACTGTCTCCAATTCGGGTCTTTGTTTTGGTAAATTGTAAATATGTAGGAAGTTGAGGAAAAATTGATATATATTTTGCTAATTTCTGATTTTGTCCATGTTTTAAAAATTTCTAATTTTGTCCAAATTCCACTCTGCTGTACCAATAGTGCTTGTTGGTTATCCTTCCCACAGTACTGATGGTATCCCTCCAGGGTACGGAACATCATCCAAAGCCCTAATGATACCCCCTCCCCCCCCCACAGTACAGAATATTCTCCACAGTACTGCACAGACAGATGATGCGAATTTCTGGGCATTTACATGATCAAATTCAAAGGATAAGGAAAAAAACCGTAAAAATGATAAAGATAAAGAATAAGAATGAATGAAAAAAGTATGATGCAAATATTGTCTTGTAATCCTACTTTGAAGAAAGCACAAATGAGAAAAGATCACGAAAATCGTATTCTCAGAACCCCTGCGAAGCCGCATAATGTTCACCGGTGACATTCAACAGAAACCCATTACATCACGTGACAATGCGTGCGCACTGCTCCTGTTCACCATGCACAGAAGATCCCTTGGCCTTGCGGTAAGAAGATAATTTTGTTTTCCCAAACAAGGAGGTTTGCCGAACAACGAAGTTCCTGCCAGAATAAGGAAAACCTTCAAGAAACATGGCTGCATCAAGCCCTGTTATAGGTGGGCGGAGAATAACTGACTTCAAGGTCGCAGATTTGAGGTTAGAGTTGGAGAAGCGAGGACAAGAAACGAAAGGCCTAAAAGCCGAGCTGGTAAAAAGGCTAGAGAAGGTGAGGATGGCGTTTGTCTCGCCGGTCAGACAAGGCTGTAGAGCCAGACGGGTGCAGCCTCTTTTGTAACTCATGTTGTTATATATTGTTATCTATTGTTAACTATAGTTAACTACAAATTGGGCCTCCCTAGTTGATAGTTGTTGTTGATAATTGATAGGCACATACGCTTTACGCAAGGTAGGGTTTATGTGCTAAGCACAAAGGGCCCACTGAATAAGGTAAACTAATCGAGCAGTGCGACCCTGGTCCTTCCTCTCGATGTGACTACAACTCGTGATTCCTTTTTGCCTGGAATTACAGAGAGCTGGCTTATTCTCTCCTCACACTTTGTGACAGGTCTGATGAAGGGTCAAGTGATCCAACCACTCGGCTATCCCCGTCAACAGAGCGATTAACAGAGTAAGCCCCTTAGATTATCTGTAAGCCTATTGCTATCTACACAGTGGGGTCCAAACATAGTATACTGAGATCATAACCACGAGCTCATTATATTTTGTAGCCTGCTTGCAGACTAGACTGTGTCATTTTTTTCTCATAAGGAAATTCAGTTGAATTTTTATTGAGTTGAATTTGTGTCTGTTATTGGTCAAGTAGAGTCTGCTAAACGAACACGAGAAAGTTGTTCTGGGTCACATGTGGTGAGAACCTGTTTTGATTGACTGAAGTGTTTCCTTTGTTCTCCCCCTCGCTGCTTTGCGTTCTCTGTTCAGTCAGCAATGGCAGCGAGAATGTTTCAATTCCAAGAAAGGTCTTTCAGCGATGAATGAAGCAAAGAGTGCTTCACTTAGATAATGTCAGAGAACTCAGGCTAGATTGCATTTAGCGGGCAGTTTCCTCCCCCTGGCAGTTACATAGTTAGTCAAAGTCGAAAAAACGATCAAAAAGTATGTACTCTCCTTTACCTTCATGCACAAGCATACACAACTTACTGAATGATAACTAAAGGGGGTTTGGGGCGGCAGCCCCCAATAAAAGAACAACCAACAACAAAAAAGAAGAAATCTGCTGATATCACAGGCTAATTACAATGCAAAGTTGTTCAAACTTAGAATTATTCATGTTCAGAATCTGGACCAAAATGGCCTAAACGCTTCCCATCACAGGTCAGGATAATCTTTGAACATTAACACATCTCTAACAAATGATAAACGACCGTGGTTCGGGGGCAGTAGCCCCCAATTGAAGATATTACTAGCAAAAAAGGAGAAAATATTTTCGCAAAAATCATAGATTTTATGGCACCTTAAGGTTGCAATTGCTGACAAATAGCCATTTTCTCCCAAGATCTTTTAGTCCTATCCGTCGTTTGGAAGAATTGCCATCAATTTGACGCTAATTACTAAACTGCAGGGGCGGCGGAGAGGGGTATTCAAGGTATTCACTGAATACCTAAATATTTTCAATAAAGAAGTAAAAAAAACGATTTTTCTTCGTTTGAAAATCTCGAGAAACAAAATAGACTGCGGAGGAGAAAACATCCCATGAAGTGATGTCATAATAGCAAAGCCTGCAATCAGGCAGGTCCACCGCGAACAAAACAATTAACAATTTGTTTTTGCTTTTGCTTCAAACAGAACGAAGAAAAGGTCGGGAATGAGCTTTTGATCCATCACGAATTCTTTCTTTGTTAATTTGATAGGTGTTGAATTTCTGAGGTCGTTCTCTGTAGGGTATTCAAGTTTGATTCTGAATACTAAAACTTCCTTTTCTCGAGAAAGTGACGGTAGTACCTATTGTTTTCCACCCTCTGAAACGCACTACACAGCAGAGTGTTGGTATTCATTTCTCATTCTGAATACCCCGCTGAAAACTCACGAGAATAAGTTGGTCATTTCGAGTCTATCACATATTTCCCTCTGGATAATCGAACACATGCTTGGGGGCAGTATTGCTGAGGGTTTGCAGATAATTTTTTACGTTAAGGGCACGACAAGAAGATCATTAAACCATGAACAACGTCTCCGTTTGAAAAATGACGGGCAACCTTGCCTTTCAGTAAGATATAATAACAAAACTTAACAACTTCACAATTTTTAATTCATGGGAATAAATATTGATGTGAAACTGTTAAAAATAAAATATTATGAGTATTAGTATAAGAATTCAAGGTAAATTCATTCATTTTTTGGTTTTTTTAACTAAGTTGATCGACGGGAATATTTGCCTCTCAGAGCCCCTGTCCGTGTTGTAGTATTCAAAACGAAGTTTGAATACTACACATTTCTTACGGCTTCAAAGGGCAAATAGCCGCCAAGACGGGATTCACTATCGGCCCTGACCCTAATTGATTGATAGGAAGCCTGCAGACGACAAAACATTATTTTGTGATGCAGATTTATAAGAATGCTTTAGTTATAACGAAATGGTGTTCTTTTATTAAAACTGAGGTGAAAATTAAATTAAAAGGCTTATTCTCTGTGATGCAAAATAGACTATACTGCCTGAGGAAAGGGGTGTGGTCGACAAGGGTGTGGCCTCATTTTTTTGAATACCTGTTTTCTCAACCTCCCAGCTGCCCCTGCTAAACTGCTATTGCACGCCCCACACTGTGCCCAGAATCAAACATTTTGAAAAAAGGCTCATAACTTTTGATATACTAGACTGAAAATAATGAATGGTCAGGGGCTCATCACAAAGGTTAAAATGAAACCTCAATACTGGGAGCCGAATTACCTTATTTGGTCATTATCATTAGTAAAATTCTGAAAAAACAAGCATAGCTTGGGTGTAACATTGTTAAGAAATGGCTGGATGGGTTTTTTGGTAACATGGGCGCTTTTTAAAAAGCATAAGGGCTATAAAATATTCAGGATTTCTGGCTTGATAAGGGATTTCCTTATATGGGCATTAGCAGGCCAAAGCTCAAAAAAGGGGAATAACTGAAGTTTTAATGACGTTTGGGACATGGTTAAGAATTGATATGAAAGGTAAGAGTAAAGGCTTTCTTAAAATGGCAAAAGAAACAATATAATTTAAAATCTAAGGATCTGGTAACAAATTTCCTTTTATGGGCATTATTGGCTCAAATTTCAAAGACGAGCATAGCTTGAGTTCAAAAGGTAAAGGCT
Organism: Pelagia noctiluca; assembly: GCA_963924455.1. Lineage (NCBI taxonomy): Eukaryota > Metazoa > Cnidaria > Scyphozoa > Semaeostomeae > Pelagiidae > Pelagia > Pelagia noctiluca. The sequence continues at coordinate 17,902,526 of OZ004317.1, read as the reverse complement.
TGTCAACACAGCCTATGTCATTACCTTTATTTTGAGCCGTTACTTGCAATGATAGCCAGAGTGGTTCCAAAGCTATAGTTGATTGAATTTCATTTAGTTGTAAATAATTTTTCCAAGCCTTTTTAGTTCTTTTTGCGTTATTCAGTAGATTTTTAACTTTAAGTCATAATTTCAGACTTTCAGGCAATGTAATCTATGCCAATTCTGCTTCCCTATATGCTGAAGATCCAAAATCAAAAGGTTTTCATGGTGGCATTTTGCGGCAGAAAAGTATATTCCCTCTCAAATATTGAAGTTTAGTTTAAATTGTAAAAATATTTTTTTGAGTAAAAACTTTACAAAACTGAAATTATCACAAGAAATGGCTCTTACTGAACATAAAAGCCTACCTTTCTTTTGAACCCTTGTTTGCAATAATAGCTGGAGTGGTTCTAAAGTTATAGTTTTTCCAGTTTTACTGCTTTTTGGGGCATTTTAGTATTTGTTGTCAATTTCCCTAGGCTTTGAAATAAAAAAATAATTTTCCCAACAAATGAGCAACTTCAGAAGGTCATAAAATCGGTTTAACTCGAGCTTTTGAGCTCAAATTTTTTGTTTGAAAGTTAATTGTATCCTCTTTCATTAAAACTAAGAATTAGGCTCTGATTTGAAAGTCCAAAAATAGGTTTTTGCCATGGCTGGGCACATTTTGCGCGCTAAATTGCAATTTGCCACAAACAAGATTTTAATTTGATTTTTGGAAAGTTGGATTGGAAGAAATACATCAATGAATACATTTGAAAAGTTTTTACAGTAAATGAAAATGTTGATTTACTGATAGAAACTCAATACATTTGTAAGAAATGCTTGATATTGAATAAGAAATGGCTTGACACTAAGAATAAACTTGCAGAGGTAGCAGCTAGACTGAAAGCCTGTTTAAAATGTAAAGTGGTGGGTCAAGAAACTTTAAATGTACAGTCACAAAGAACTCCTGAGAAAGGATGCTTTTCAGACAATATTATTAGGCCAAAAATTACAAACATGCCCAATTTGGATGAAGTATAGATATACAATGACCTGGAATCTTAGAATTTGGAAGAATGATGACAAAAAGCGTAAACCTTCAGTGAAGCGCTGTTCACTCCATTCATAGCTGAAAGGCCTTCCTTGAAACATTCTTGCCGCCATTGCTGAACAGAGAAAGAGAGAAAGAGAGAGGCAGCAAGGGGGAGAACAAAGGAAAACACTTCAGCCAATCAGTGACCCATAAAAAGTTTCTTGTATTGGTTTAGCAGACTCTACTGGACCAATAACAAACAAAAATTCAACTGAATTTCCTTATGAGAAAAAAATAACACAGTCGAGTCTGCAAGCAGGGTAGATATTTTGAGGATGAGTAGTGTAATTGAAACGTTTTTCTTGCTCTCAAGAAAAGTTATGTCGTTCTGTGAGCTTTCTGTTGATGACATTTGTTCCATCCAACCATTTCAATTCTTTGTCAGCCGACTCGCCTGCTCCATACTACCACAAATCTTAAAAATTTCCTCATTGTACCGCATTTTTGTTTGCCCTCTTCCTTGCAGCCCATAGACCATACACGCTTTTTTTTATAAGGAACCAGTTTACAAGGAACCTAGAACTGGGGTAGCTGCCTATTTGACCAGTCAACACATCTTTTCCTCTTCCATATCAACAGGATTTCTTGACTGATGGTTCTAATGTAAACTTTTGCTTTCAGGATATTTTTCATGATGTATTTTGATCACGAATCAACCAATGCAAATAAAATGTCAACTTTTATGAATTCTAGGCTCTAAATGATGGTGAGAATACAGTTGAAGTTTATGATAATAGCCCAGGTGTTGCAGAGGAAGCTAAAGCACAAGGAAAAAGAAACACTCCTAGTAAGTGTTGATATTTGGAATCTATTAACAAATTGCATGGGTTTTTATATACACTAATGAAGCTCTCAGTAACTTAGGCAAAAACAAATCAAATAGAATAATGTTTGCATCATCTTCTTGCCGAAAGGATTGGTTTTCTAGGGTCAGTGGGGGAATTCAAACCATGGATATGATTGATATATGGGCCTCTAAGTAGTTCTCTTCCCATCTTTTACCCTAAATGTCATTCAATTTTGCCCCCTTAGAAATATTTCACTTAAAGTATCAAACGGCCATCCCATGGCACTCACCCCTTGGGAATATAAGTAAAAATCAAATGAATGTTCTGGGACCAGGGCAGAATCACCTAAAACACCCCCGGGATCCAGTCCTCAGGTGATAAGATTAATTGGGCACAAGACTATTGATTGTAAATGATACTTGTGGTTTGGTCACATTATAAGACCCCGATAAGGTATGCCCTTCAAGAAAAGAAAGCAGTCACAGAGGCAGATGTATCAGTTTAACAACCACAGGGAAGGTCTAAAACTACATGGCCATGATCCATGAAGTCCTATCCAAACAACAGAGGTAGGAATTCAATGGGAAGAAGCTAAGAAACTTGTGTGTGACTGAGACTTGCAGATGGTAATGGAGGAAAATTAAGCCTCAGTGGATGGAGGATGATGATTAAATAGCAAATCTATTTCGTATATTGATTAAGCTTGTTATTGATGTTTATTCACTCTGAGGATTGTTAGTGGAATATCTGACTGAATTTACAGTTATGAAGATAAAAACATTCGTTCTTGATAATGGTGTTTCTGGTTATTTCATTTTTAATCAAACAATGATATAGCTTTATTTGTTTAATTGCCAATCGCATCCCATTTGTTTTACAGGGAGAAGAAGCCAAAAAGTTCAGGTAATTTCTGAGCATGATTTCTTTGACAGCTTGAACTTCAACCCTAACATAGTGGGAATTTATTCTCTATCAGCTCAGTTTATGAAAGAATAGCAACAGTATTGCGCAAGATCTTAAAATGTCCCCACAATTAAGCGTTATTGTCCAATCAAATTTGAATATCTATTTACTGCACAGCAAATATTTGAGCAGTTTCCAAGAAAACAATAAATATCCAAGAAAATATAGCAGGATAAAGCCCTGGCCAAACAATGCACCATTTGGATGCAACATGTGTTGCCCCCCCCCCCCCCTCCCATTAGCCACTCATATTGCACATTGTGACGTTTGATGTGAGGAGTTTGAAGCAAGAAGTTTGAAGACTGTCAAAATTGTCATACCATACAACACTATGTTTTGCTGGGTAATGCAACATTTTTGCAACATTTGTTGTGTAAACAAATGCACATACCAATTATTTTGTGTGCCAAAACCATAGAAACAAGATCATTGGTTTGTTCCCAGTTATTTTTTATTATTGAGACAAATGATGCATTGTTTGTCCACCTACCTAAATTTAACCATGTAGAATTGTGCAACTAAGATTGCATCGTTTGGCCAGGGCTACCAGGTTAAGTTGCAATTATTTAGACATATTTTTGTGTAAAATAGAATAGACTCTATTTTGTCTGAAAGCTGAGATTAAAGGCTGTAAATGTTACTAGGGCTCAATGAAGTAGGTACTGCTTAGATTGGCTGTCATAGGCACATTTTGATATTTTGTTAACTGTTTGCACATTTGCACATCAACTACTACAAATACTCAGGATTTACCCAACCTATTGCACGATACTTTGCATCAAATCTTTTAACATACACATTACTCTGTTGGCCTCCTGATTTTTAGCTTATCCTATCAATGATATTTTGTCAACTTTTGGACTAATGAACTGATCATTTAATTTGTTTTTATTTAGAAAGTGACTACACCACAAGAATTGGGTACAGGTAAGCTAAACAAAGAGTCTGTTAAAAAATTTTCCAAGTTTTGGTTCCTTAATGCTCCTAGATAATGCAGCCAATTTAAGGCCTGTCTGAAGAATTGTTCTTCTTTCTAAAACTATTGTTTCACAGACTATGAAATCATATATGAAATCTAGTCTTTTTAGCATTGATTTATCAAATCTTTAGTTATTTCCTCATATGGTTTGTATTGGAAACATGTCAAATAACTTGAATTTATGGCTGCTTGAAATACATATCGTTAAATCATTGAGCTGCTCCGCCTAAGACGGATAATTTCTAAGTTTCCGCCGAAGACAATAATGACGATAAATCTTATTTTCGAAATGATATACAATCACCTCCCTAACAAGTGGATCTGTGAATTTGGTTCACAATATATAGTGTTCAAGCTAGATTTTGAATCTAATTTTTACAAAAAATCAGGCAGAATGTGTGACAAAGATAAACTAAGGCCGCTCACATATGAGTATAGGCATGGAGCAGCTCAATAATTGAACAACATCTCTTGGAATCCAGGGTCCTTTGTGAGGATAGAAAGAATTTTTTCTACATTGATTAATCCTATCAATCAACTCCCAGGATTAATAATAAAGTAATAATGAGTTTACCTACAGGGATGCCTATTAACTCAACACTTTTACAATGGCATTATTTTATTTTGCCTTTTTTAGGTTTCCTTACCTTTTATAGGTTTAATGCTATCAAGTGCCAGACAAATAGCTTTGCAAAATGTTTTGCTAATGTCCCCGCTTTTTATCGCAATTTTCAAATTCTATACTGAAGTGTTCAGTGGCTATACAATATGCTTACCTAACAGCACTGTTATGTCAACGATTTTGTTTCCGATTGCTCCAGTTTTTTAAAAAGTTTGATTTGCATTTTTTTGAAATTGAAATTTTGATTAAATAAGACCAATTCAACGATATTAGACTCTATTCTGGAATGGTGCAAATATTTTGGTAGATCCCCCTCTTAGTTTCCTGTTGCTGCCCCCTTTGGTTGAAAAAGAATCTTAGAATGCTGGAAATTACCCTTTGCTTAGAAGCGATGTAATATTTTGAAGTCTCACAGTGTTGTGCTAAGTTGTGTCTTTCGGATGTATAAGAATGAATTCAATCTTCTATATTAAAAACAAAAAATAAAGCAGGGAACAAAGTATGAGAGGACTGGTAAAATTTTCCTCCAAATTTGTTCAAATGAATTATCAAATTGTCAAGAAAAGCTTAGAAATATGTAGTGTAGGAAGTGCTTGACAGACATAGATTTATCAGTTTGAAATTATAACTTTGAAGTTTGGCGGAGATTTGGAACAAATCATCCTGACTCTAACTACCCAATAATTCATAACCTTCCCCCCAATCAAACCCTTCCTATGACATGGTTAATTGTTAATTGAGAATTCTTGAACCTGGCCTTCATCGGTTTGAAAAAATATCAGTAGGTTTCCCTCACATTTTCTGTGTTACTTGTTTTGGTCCCAGATATTTACCTGATCACATTTGGCTTTCCTGCTTTATTTGCTTAATGAATTGCTGACTAGAAATGTGATATGCAGAGTCTTAAGTGTTTTCTGTCAAGCAAGAGATTCGCGATAATGGATATAAATTCAATAAAGACATTCAATAAAGACACTGATCGATCTGCAACCAAAAACTCAACGAAAGTCTCCAGCTTCTGAAGAAAACGTACTATTTAACGTAACTACTGTTTTTGCAAATTTGACCATCTGCTGAATTGAAGCACCCTGCCTACGCAGAATGTTCTACCATAGGGCATCATAACTGCATGGACTATGCTTCTGATCAATTTATGCATCTAATAATGTCACTTTTTGAACATGTCTCCTGGAAGAGATATGATCTACTAATACTACAGTATGAACATCAACTGTCAACCAATCTAATCTTGGCCCAATGCTGTATTCTTCAATCATTATGAACTGAACCAAATGTGACTTGCACTGGTCCTTAATCCTGGTAACCGTTTTGAATGTGATGGTTGATTAAAGACTTCAACCAAACATCGCTGCCCACCCCAGCGGCCTGATTGCACTTCATTTGTTGCCTGAACATCTAACAATCATCAAGTTTCATTTATTTTGTGACAATAACCTAACTGGTTATCATGGTCTTCATTGTCATGGATTTGTCAAAGAACATTTTACAAACAGTAATTGCCAGGCTAAATATTTTCATCAACTGTAGTAATGCCTTTTTTATCCGCAGCCATGCCTTTATAAATTGTAGCCAGGCCTTCATCAACTGTAGTAATGCCTTCAATAACTGTGGCCATGCCTTCATCAACTGTGGCCATGCCTTCATCAACTGTAGTAATGCCTGCATCAACTGTAACCATGCCTTCAACAACTGTGGACATTCCTTCAATAACTGTGGACATTCCTTCAATAACTGTGGCCATGCCTTCAATAACTGTGGCCATGCCTTCATCAACTGTAGATATGCCTTCATCAACTGTAGTAATGCCTGCATCAACTGTAACCATGCCTTCAACATCTGTGGACATGCCTTCATCAACTGTGGACATGCCTTCAACAACTGTGGCCATGCCTTCATCAACTGTAGATATGCCTTGATCAACTGTGGCCTTATCTTCATCAAATGTAGCCATGGCTTATCAACTGTGGACATGCCTTCATCAACTGTAGCTAGGCATTCATCAACTGTGGCCAGGCCTTAATCAACTGTGGCCAGACCTTCGTCAACAATAGACATGCCTTGATCAACTGTGGCATTGTCTTCATCAACTGCAGACATGCCTTCATCAACTGTAGACATGCCTTCATCAATTGTAGCCATAGCTAATCAACTGTAGATATGCCTTCATCAACTGTAGATATGCCTTCATCAACTGTGGCCAGACCTTAATCAACTATAGATATGCCTTCATCAACTCTATACATACCTTGATCAACTGCAGGAAAGCATTCATCATTTGTTGCCATGCCTTCATAAAAGCTTCATTGCTGACTAACAGTACTTGATCCAGCACCAATGAATTATCTTCAAACAATCATCATCATCATGCTGTGAAAGAACTGTAACCCACTGCCTACAGATTTGTGCTGGGAAAGTCAAAAGATAAAAGAAACTGTTGTTTATCATTATTTATTGTCGTGAAACGACTATTGATTTGATTATTCTCCCAACTCATTACCTTGAATGTATCACACCTACACTACAAATTGCTTACTCTTTGAAGCTGCTCTCCAATTGCTGACTCATCGCCATAGTTTATCAAAGCAATTCTCAAAGCAACTCTATTTGAAATGATAATGGGATATCATCAAGATGTTATTATTATACTTATCATTGCTGATGGTGACAGCCACTAATGAAGGAAGTTGAAAATAATGTTGTGCTGCATCTTTTACTTACGATATGCACAATCATCATCATTGTATTGTGGGACCTAATCACAAGAAAACTTGGCCTTGCCTGCACTGCTGAAGATTTTTCAACTACAGTAGAAGAATCGACTTTTATGAATAAATTTCTGATCTTCTTTATTGGCAAAAGAAAAACGCTCAGAGACAACTGACAGTGGGTTTTATGTGAATATGAAGCGCGGAAACCTGAATAGAGAACACTTCACAAGAAAGAGCATGTTCACTTCAACAAATAGCGGATAAAGAGCACAAATATCCTCTTATTACATTCATCGAACGTCATCCTCAATCTTAGTGTCAACAGCTTGCTTTCCACTAGAGTACTTGAGAATTAAAGAAAGTGGTACCGTTTTTCAGTAATCGTGAAACAAAGATATGCCATTTACCGATGATATATGAATCAACTACTAATGGTGCAACTTGGCATTAACATTCAAGCCTGCAATTACCTTACACCAATTCCTTGAAAGCCATCCTTGTTTTTAGGCACTTTCTTCAGCTCTTGCATATCACATTTCTTTTCAGTTTGTTTGAATAGCTGTTTTGAAAGTATTACTTTTTCAAATGTTAAGTTTGGAAAGTTCTCTATTGGAGATTTGCATACTTCATTGCATCCCTCCAATGGATGGTTTAGTATCTTTACATTATTGAGCAGTCTATGTGCATGGTTTACAGTGTGCATTATGTTATTTGACATTTATGTAGCATTAAAATGATTCTATGTGCCTGTTTTCTACAAGCAGATGGTACTGAAGATAACAACCAAGAAAATGATGAAACGCCAGAATTGTCTCAAGATAGCCAACAATCTGCTGAAATTAACAATGCAAATTTGCTTTCAGATTCGCTTATTGTAAATGCTAATGATTCAGTTGCCCAAGGGCTTGATATTGCTGGGCTGGAAGAACAGTCTGCTGATTTAGAAAATACTGACGAGTTTATTGAAGACGATGCTTGCGTGGAAGAAGGTGATGCTGAAGAGGGAGGAGAGTTTATTGATCAGGATTATGTTGGTGAAGGTGAGGAAGGGTATGAAGATGTGGATGGTGAGGGAGAGTATGTGGAAGAGGATCAGGAGTATGTTGCTGCTGAGGGTTATGAAGGAGAAGAGCTAGAGAATGTTCAGGATATAGTTGAGCCGGCAGAGGAAGAGTATGAAGAGGCAATGGAACAAGAAGAAGAATTTGTGGAAGGGTCTGATAACTTCCCGTCAGAACTTGCTGGTAGTGATATGAACAAAGAGTCCAATGCTGAGGATCAACAGAATGCTGGTGAATATGAGGAAGGATATGAGGAGATGGACGTCCAAGAAGAAGAAGAAGAAGAAGAGCAAGCTCAGGCTATAGAGGAGGAGGAAGAAGCAGAAAATGCAGAGGAAGAGGAAAACATGGTAGAAGAAGAAGAATCGCAGCCATTGGAAGAGGAGGCAGAGCCCGAAGAAGTGTATGAGGAAGTGGAAGATGTAGGAGACAATGATGCAGTGAAGGAGGTTGATGAAGTTGTTGATGATGAGGGAATGGAAAAAGAGGCAATTGATGGTGATGAGCAAGACTACGAGGCTGAAATCGAGAATCAAGAGAATGTGGGTGTGGCTGATGAAAGTCATGAAGCTATCAAGGAAGTTGATCAAGAAGATGTCAAAGATGTAGATGAAAGCGCAGACTCTGCCGCCGCAGAGAAATGCAAAGAGCTAGAACCTCAAGGTGATGTAGAACTTGCAGAAGAAGCACCCATGGAGGAAGATCGGGCGGAAGAAGGACAAGCAGAGGATGATGACAAAGAACAAGTGGAAGCAACTGATTTTACCCAGAATAAGGAAAATGAAGTTGAGATTAAGTTGGAAGAAAATGAATTTGTTGTTGAGCAGGAAGATGATGTGAAGGACGCTGATAATGATGTGAAAGAATCTGTTGAGAGCTCAGAAAGTAAGGAAGTTGATGCTGATGTCGAAATGAAGGCAGAAACTGAGGGAAAAGTTGATGGAGAGACTACTGTAAACAAAGAAGCTTTTCCAGCTGAAAAAATTCAAGTGAAAGCAGATGCTGTGAAAGATGAATCCACGGATAGTGGTGAGAAAGCTGCTCAAAGGTGCGTCATCAGTGTATCTCTGCTCTTTCATGAAATTTGTCATAAATCATTTTGTTTCAGCTCTTCAGAATGGTTGCGTTCAGAGTTGCAGTTTAGCTTAGTCTTTGGCAACTGTTTTCAATGATTTGATACCGTTCAAAACTACTGGATTTTGCTATATCATGGATTTTGGTATGTTGTTGTCCCATACCTAGCTCACTGGTGTGTGCCTATAAGACCAGCTGCTTGGTGCCAAGGTCTTAGAGAGTAATGGTTCTAAATCACTTTGCATTGGTTCTGAACCAATCAATGGGTAGTAATTTCCATATTCTAGTGGTTAGTTATTTTCAAATTGGAAGATTTCTGTAGCGTAGATGGGTGAAATAAACACATGAGAACCTGGTAAGGGGTATCCTACTTGTTAATCTGCCCCTGCCAGGAAATGAGGCGTGTTCTTTGTCAGATAAACTTACTGAGCATGAAAAACACGCTCACTCTCCTACGTTTTGTTACCAAGGTTTAGTCTCCTGGTTGAGGAATCAAACTTTAAAAGACCATATATGATAATCATAAAAATACGATGATGGATTTTTATACATAAACTAATTAATTTCTATAACTGAAACAAACATATTGACTTTCCTTTCTGTAATGAATTTTCATGGTTTTGGTTGCATTCAATTCATCATGCATTTAATAGCATGAAGGCAATTGTTAGTTCTTTCAGCAGATGTATCTCTTTGGATTTTCTGATTTCATTCTCTTACTTCCTGCAGTCGTCCATACATAATCTTTACGCTTGTTTGTCTCCATTTATCAATTAAAGTCCTCAAGTAGAATTTCGGTTTTGTTTTCCTACCAAAAGTCTGTTTTCTATGCATCATTTACAAAATATTATGTTTGCGTGTTTTTTTTTGGTTTAATTTTTCTTAATTTCCTAACCCACCTTCTTGTAATCCTTTGAAAGAAAAGAAAAAATCAACCCTGTCCTCAAAGTATCTTACCCATAATTTGTTCCCTATGTATGTATTTTTTAGCTGAAAATTGTTAGTGTAGTATATTTTTTTTTACGTTGGCTCGGCACTTCATTAATATTTCATGGGGAAACTATTTTTCAATAAGTCTACAAGCAATGTCCATTTCTAGCTGTGCAACCATTTTGGAAATACCAATGCATCTATTTACCTAATTTGCCAAAACGCATAATATGGGAATGCCTTTCATATATCTTGTATTAAGACTGTTACAATTATTTTATCGAGTTGATCAGCCATTGAATCCTGAACTAAATGTGTGTAGAACAGCAAAATAATTAATTCATTCACAAAACTTTTGTCTTGTTAGCTCTGATGCGAAAGTAGATTCAAATGATGCAAAGGCCAGCCATGATAAGCCATCTGATGCCAAGATGGATGAGAAAAAGCCTGCAGTTGTTGACGCAAAGGAATCGGACGCCAAGAAGGAAATCATCAAAAGTGTCTGGATCAGTGGACTGTCATCAGTCACTAGAGCTGCTGACTTAAAAAACAGATTCAGCCAGCTTGGCAAGGTAATTCATGCTTCTTTTATGGAATTCCCCAAAGGGCCATGCCAATTATAGTATGATATTTATAAGTTTTGAAACTATTGCAATTGTTTCCAGGAAACAAACCTCAATGTTACAGTGTAATTACATAGTCTTGTATCTAGCCAGGATCTACTCTGCCATTTTTACATAATGCCCCCTGGTCCCCCCCGTCACTTTTGAAATTTATTGTGAAACGATGATAGGACAAGGTCCCTAAAGCTCAATTCACTTTTAACAAATCCAGATGCGCTGAGTCACATAGCCTAGCCATGCATCAAATCATGAATTATAAGGCAATATACTGATTGTTACACTTGCCCAGCCATGAAATTAATGACGTGTACATTTTTTTAGGTCATTGGTGCAAAAGTAGTAACAAGTGCTCGATCTCCAGGAACGCATTGTTTTGGTTTTGTGACAATGTCGTCTGCCGAGGAAGCTGCCAAGTGCATTGAGAAACTTAACAAAACAGAAATTCATGGAAAAATTGTCACTGTTGAAAGGGTAATTTGCCATAAATTATCTTTGATTTTGAAATATTTCCCCTGCGCTTTCAATCTTCCAACAAATTCAGAGCGAATTGCAAAAGCTTCTCTAAACAAAATCAAATTTCGTCTTAGCCAGTCTATTTAGTTCCAACAGGGCAACTGTTCAAAGAATCTATGTATTGCTCAAAAGCAAACAACTTTAAACATCCACTACATTCAGATAGTGCACTTTTGAAGCCAGTTGCACGAGCATGTACATTCACATTGTAGCCTCCGGGTGCTGGGAACGGCTATCTAACATATTTCTATTAATTCAGCTTTGATAATTCTGGGCTAAATATTGATATTTCATTTTTATTTCCAAACTTCATTTCCCTCCTAGTTTAGAGAATATTTTGTTTGACTTAATTCTTTCTTTTACTTTCAGGCCAAAAATGACCCAACCCCAAAGAAACCACCACCAAAGCAAGGTAATTGATTTTTAATGCCAGCAATTCTTTCATATTTTCACCTTAAAGTCAACTTCTTCTCCTGTTCAGAATCTAAAGCGTAGCTTTATGTCATATCACAGCCGTGCTGTACCAAAAAGATTGAAATGAGTTTTGATAGAGCACAGAGAAAGTGGGACGTCAAAATTGAACGGTTAACACATGCAGTGCCACTGTTGTTAGCCAGCAAAATTCTGTTGTTTGCTTTAACCTGGTGCGACTCAAATTTAAATGTCAGACTGCCTGCCGTGCTAAACCAAACACGGCCGTTTGACTTGCTTCTTTGAGTTTTGATCCACGGTTTATCCTTGCACTTAACTTTTATCAAAATGGCAAAGCACTTCAAAATCAAACCAGCATAGAAAGGGCTAGAAGAGTATAAGATCCTAAACTGCAGCATCTAAGAAGAGTATTTTATGATAGGCCTTAATGAACCACGAGGGAAGGTGTAAGTTGTTCTTGCAAGAAGAGGAGGGTGAATGACATCCTAGAGGAAATGAAAACTGTGTTGCATACTCTGCCAAGCCATGAAAAAAAACTATTTTTGGACTTTCAAATTGAGGCCTAATTCTTTGTTTGAATGAAAGAAGATATAATCAACTTTCAATCAAAAAAAAAAATTTAGCCCAAAAGCTAGAGTTAAACCGATTTTATGGCCTTCTGAAGTTGCTGATTTGGCCTTCTGAAGTTGCTGATTTGTTGGGAAAATTTTTTTTTTATTTCAAAGCCTAGTGAAATTGACAACAAATACTAAAATGCCCTTGAAGGTAGTGAAACTCAAACAACTGTAACTTTAGAACCACTCCAGCTCTCATTGCAAACAAGGGTTCAAAAGAAAGGTAATTGTGTAGGCTCTAAGGTTCATTTACAACCATTTCAAGTATCACTTTTAGTCTAAAGAAGCTCTTATTCTATCCTCGACTGGTTATAAGCTAGGAAAAGTGAAAAAAAATTTACAATTTCAACTAAATGTCGGTATTTGAGAGCGAATATACTTTTGTAGAGAAGCAGAATTTGCATAAATCGCATTGCCGGACTTCGCCTGGAAGTACGAAATTAGATTACCAATAGTTAGCCGTCCACTGAATAACGTGCGAAAAGAATTTTGCCTAAAATTAAGAGATATCTAACCAACTATAACTTTGCAACCACTCAAGCCAATCACTGTAAGTAAAGGCTCAAAAGAAAGGTAATAATGTAGGCTGCTCCGTCATTGGAAAGTATTTGAAGATAATATCAAGGCATAAGTAACGAACCTACAAATAACAGGACTCTATAATCGACTTTTTTTCTTAAAAAAATAAATGGTAGTTTTTGGACAAGATCTTATAGTATGTCCATAGCTTTCACACCTGCTGCACGGATGGATGTTTTTCTTATATGCAATGATAGGATGGCTTCGTATCAACATGCGGGTGAAAATATCTATTGTATTTAAGCGAATAGAGCATTGCCGAGCTCTAACTGCAGGGCCTGATTTGTAAGCCCTGATGTGTTTGTTCCAGGCTTCCCCAGACCGGTCGGCGTATGTAGCCATGGCTTTTCATTGGTCATTATGAATAGCTCCCAAGAATGGGCACACATTAGATGAATGCTTTGGGAAATCATTGCAAATGGGAGGTTTTGCTTATGATAGAGCATTAGCTTAAGACCAGCCTCTTTAACACGGTCAGGATCAACAATCTTGGATGGATCAGTCTGTGGTGTTATTGACAACATGATGCTGAAATACGAAAGAACCTTGGCAAATGCTTCTCTGTAAGCAGATTTCTTAACAAAACCTCAAGTATCTTAACGTTATTTAGGGCAGAAAAACTTTTCAAAGACAGGGCCGCCTATTTGTATTTCCTCCAATGTTTTTGGGACAATCAACTAAAAAAACCACAATTATTTCTAATATGGCCAATGACCTCTTTCTTTGCTGCAGTTAGAGCAGGTCTAACATTTGGAGATGATTCTGACCAACAATGCGTTTGCCCTGAAAATTGATATTACAAAAATTTGAGGCAGCTATCAAGTGACCTAAGCTTTTGTTGTAAGATCGAGAAAGACTCAAATAATTGTGACTAATTGGTTCATGACACTGTCCAGCTCGACTAGGGTCACTATGGGAAATATGTCCTTCCTACTTCCTTAATTGGTTTTACTTGATTAACCATTTTGGATTAAGCCTCAACTCTTACTCTTGATTAAGCCTTTACTATTACTCTTGATTAAGCCTTTACTCTTGCCTTTCAAATGAGCGCTTTACCTTTTTCTAAATTTGATTTAAACCTTTAAACCCAAGTTATGCTGGTCTTTGAAATTTGAGCTAGTAATGCCATATAAGGAAATTTGTTACCAGACCCCTAGTTTTTAATTTACATCAATTCTGTTGCTGCTTTTAGAAAGCCTACACTCTTACCTTTCAAATGAGTCTTTAACCATGTCGCAAACAGGATTAAGACCCAAGTTATGCCCTTTTTTAGATTTGGACCTGTAATGCCCATATAAGGAAATCCCTTACCCAGTCCCAAATTCTGAATATTCTTTAACCTTTTTCCTATATTTAAAGAGCCCTTGTTACCACCTTTCAAAAAAGCCATCCACCTATTTCTAAACAATGTTTCAACCAAAGCTATGCTTGTTTTTAAGAATTTGCTAATAATGACCGAATAAGGAAATTTGTTCCCAGGACCCCAATATTGTTTGAAATTTTCGAAAAGCTTTCATTTTAACCTTAGTGATGAGCTCCTGACCATTATGTTAAGACTAGTATATCAAAAGTTACGAGGTTTTTTCCATAACTTTTGATTCTGGGCAGTGTATTGTGAACAATATATATTATGACAACAAATCCGTCTGAGGTGATTATTTGTTTCCTTTCAAGAACAACTAGGCCAGCAATGAACGTTACTTTCGATACTCTTTACAAAGCAGTGATATTTTTGTAGAGAAAAAACCTGAAGAAAAGAAGCCAGCTACTGGGAAAGTTTCAACACCACAGAAGCCTTCTCGACCCCAGAAGTCAGGTAATTTGGCTACTTTCATATTTTCGATAAAAGGACAAGGGACAATAATAACTTTTATCCAGTGAAATTGATAAGAGGTAAATCATTTTAAAAAGAATTCTGGATTTGTTTGAGAAGAAGTAGGATTTTGAAAATCAGTGAAGATAATTTGTGTAAGTGGAAATGACCTGAGTAGGACTCAGACGCATGACATCTAGATAAGTACTAAAGTGCACTACTGCTGCACCTCGGGGGCCTTTAACTACCCAAGCCATTTCACTAATACACCAATTGCATCACCTTTCACCGAATTAAGATTTAAATCTATTTAACAGCTGTATGATTAAAGCGATAAGTGTCAAAAGTAACACCTTTTGCTTAATTACCTAGCTTGTACATATTACTTCTTTTTAGGCACTGCTCCAACCAAATCATCCTCAAGCAGATCCAATGATAGAAAATCTGATGACGTGAAACGATCCGGCGATAGAGGCAGAAGTGACAGCAGGAGCGATAGAAGAAGAGAAAGCGACAGAGGCAGGGACAACCGGTCAGACAGACGATCAGATCATGGAAGACGGAGGAGTGGTAGTCGAAGCAGACGTCGTTCAAGGAGCAGAAATCGAAGACGATCAAGAAGTCCAAAGAGATCAGAAAGCAAAGATACAAAAAGAAAAGACGATTCTAAAGACAATAAAAGTAAAACTGAAGACAAAAGTAAATTGGACGCCAAAGCCAAATCAGATGACAAAAACAAATCAAACGACAAAGACAAAGCCAAACCCGAGGACAAGGCCAAATCCGACGATAAGGCCAAATCCGATGACAAATCCAATTCTGATGATAAATCTAATTCCAATGATAAGGCCAAATCCAATGATAAGGCCAAATCTGACGATAAACCCAAAACTGATGACCAAGCGAAATCTGATGAGAAAACTAAAGCTGACGAGAAAGCTAAAGCAGAAGAAGCAGAGAAGAAGAAAGTAAAAACACTTGAAGAATTAAAGAAGGATAGACAAGCAAAAATTGAAAAGGAAAGAAAATTAAGGGAAGACAGAAGAAGAAAAGAACGGGAAAAGGAAAGAGAGCTCCGTGAAGAAAGACGCAGAGCTCAGGAACTGAGGGAGAAGGAACGACGTGAAAGAGAGCGCAGAGAAGAAGAGAGACTGCGAAGAGAGAGAGAAAAACAGAGGGAGCTTGAGAAAGAAAGGGAATTGAGAAAGAGAAGAGAGAGGGAACGACTGCAGCGTGAAAGGAGAGAACGGGAGAAAGAAAGAGAGGAGAAGGAACGTTTGGAGAAGGAGAGAATCCAGCGAGAAGCAAGGTTGGAACGTGAACGAATTGAAAGGGAAAGACTTCAGCGTGAGAGATTAGAAAGAGAACGTATAGAAAAGGAAAGACTGGATAGAGAAAGAGAAGAACGTGAAAGGGTTGAACGTGAAAGATTGAAAAGAGAGAAAGAAGAGCTGGAAAGGATAAGGTCGGAAAGGGAACGCTTGGAAAGAGAGAGGTTAGAAGTGGAGAAGCGATATGCTCTGAAGAGAGCGGCTCCTACATTGCAGCGTGATGTAGCCAGACCTGAAGATAGAAGCGACTATTTCCCTGACCCGAAAAGAGCCACTCAAGAGTCTCATAGAGGTGCTGCTAGTCGTCCAGTTGATTTTTTCGGTGGGTCACATGCACGTACATCGTTTCCTGAATCAAGATCTGCAGATAGAGGAAGAGTCAATCCTGCTCTGAATGACATTCTTACAGCTGCACGAAAAGAAATTGGGGGACATTCATCTCGAGATGACAGTCACCGCAGCAGGGACTCTTTATCATCCAGATCCAGACATGATGCACCTCCTTACTCACATTCATCCAGCAGAGCAAGGGACAGAAGCTCCCCAATCAATGCACATTCATCAGATAGGAGAGCAGCTGATATTTCTCACCGCGATAGAGATGACAGGAGAGATGCCGATAGCTCGTCATCAAGAGATTACAGAAAGGTGGTGTCTTCACGTGATACTAGAGAACGCTCACCCCTGCGTAGGTCATCGGATCATCTTCGAGATGTAGACAGAGGAAGAATCACTGACAGCAAGCGCTCTGATAGATCCAGTGGTAGAAGTGAAAGGACCAGTAGCAGAGATGGTGAGGGAATTCAATTTTATGATACTGAAGAAACTGCCCGACCATGGCTTGACAATACATTGAGGAACCCACCTAAGACATTGAATGAGATTCTTGAGCGTGCTGGAGTGAGTGGAATACTTGGAAATACTTTCAATACCCAAATACCACTTTCTGTTAGTGAGCCATTGTCATCTTTGAGTTCTGCCAGCCGGTACTCGAGTTTGGACAAGCCAGATTGGAGGAGTGAAAGGCGGGAAGATAGCCGTCCAGTTATTTCAGACAGGGATGTGCGTTTGGGTCTTGAGCGAGCAGGAGAAAGACATCATCAGCATCCGATGTTGCAGAAGACGGAAGAGATCAGTAGACGGGATATCGACCTGGGTATATCCAGAAGAGCCCAAGAGCTGCTCATGCAGGCGAAGATGCAAGAGCAACCGAGAGGAAGACTTCCTCAAAGTCAGCCAATCCACAGTCGGGATATACCCACCAGAGATGTGATGCCACATGGTTTTGCCCAGCCACGTGCAAGCGACAACTCACCTCGGGACGTGTATGAGCGTACCATTCCGAGACAAGATATTCCCCAGAGAAGCTTCCCATCACATGTGCCACCCCAGCAGCAACAGCCTGTGGCTATACAGCGGAATCACCCAGTCACTAACAGGCCGATTTCAAGCCAAGATAACTGGAACAGGAGCAGACCAGCTGTCACTCCTCAGAATATAGGTGGTAATTTTGCCATGATGCAAGGTGGTCGAGGACACATGCAAGGAAGGGATATACCAAAGCCAGGTATGCCTGCACATGGAATTCCGTCGCATATTAGAAGATTTTGAATGGCACACTTAAACACATTTGAGTCGTAGATTCGTAGATGAGCAGTGACAATTGACTGTCTTGTCAGTAATTTTCTTCTCGTTTTAAAACTTAAATCTGACATCAACTAATATGAAATAAAATTTGATAAGGAATTTCCTCAAAGATAAAGCCTATTATGGCATATATCGTTGGATAGGAATGGAATTATTTGGGGGATCAATCTGAACTTTTAAGATATTTTATGCTAAATCTTATGCTCTCGCAAGCTGAGCCCAATTAAGTCTGTTTACTTATAGTTTTGGTAGAGTTTAATCACGACAAGTGCTGTTTGGGGGCATCAAATGATACTACTTGCATGATCCTCAAAAGGTGATTCAAGCTGTCCTTCGCGTCTCCACCCTCGACTGTTGTTGTAAATCCCCCCAGGGGCATAACTACCGCATCTATCTCCTCTTTAATTTAGAAAAAAGTTATGAGTGAGTCAATTTTTCCAAATACCTATTTCGTGGTGTGAAAGTTTCTGAAAAGGAAATGACCCAAACGAGGGACTACTTTAGGAGACAAGGGATGAAGTGAAAAGTAGACCCCGAGTCCACAAAGCATGGCATGTCGAAATTTTCATAGTGCAAAATTTGTGACATAATTCTGCAATGATTAAGTGAGCAGGTTTTAGTTAGGTTTAAACACTGATCTCAAAATAATGACTTGATCGATCATTCTTTTCTTTCTGGAGCCAAATATTTGAAGCTAATTGCTTCTGCTTGCACTTGGCCTCCCAATATGGTTGTCGAAGAAATTACATTGCCTTGATTCTCTGTTAACTAAAGCTGCACGATTCTTCAGTCTCGTGCTGATTATTCCTAACATTCCAACAATCATCAAAGAAAAAAGTACTCGCCAATGTAATCTCAATGTATTGAATTGGACCTACCAATATGGCTTCATTTCAAAACGACAGATACTCGATCCAGTGTCTTTATTTTGAGATCAGTGGGCTTAAAGCCTGGTCAATTTGTTGATGGAGAATAATTTTCTCGCCTTGAATTAGCATAAGCGGTATCAGAAGGGGGTTTCCTCTCAACTTAAGTGAAAGTATTGAAGATTTGATAACTGATGAAGATGTCTTGATTACGTTTCTGTTTTGTTTTGTTATTTTTATATTGATGTACACGCTTTATTTTACTTTTCAAACCTACCCTGGTACTAAAAGGTCTTTTGATTCTCTATTATTTTCTTTTATCTGAGAAATCACTAGGACAAAAGAATCAATTTCATTATTACCAGAAATTGTAGTTCTAGGTTTCTTTAAACTGGTTCCCTATATGAAAATAAGCAAGCATAACTGGTTATTCGTTAAACTAGCTGGTTATTTGACATGAATGAGATAGGGGGCACTCTGGAAGGAGAACCAGTCAAGTTACAAGCATTTGCTATGAGAAACAAAGATCTCGAAAAAGATTCAATATCTAGAATATGTATAGAAAGTTTTGTTCTAAAAATTTTTATTCATTTATCTCCAAAATGTAATAATTGCATTGCAGTATAATTGTAGTTAAAAAAAATCACCATGATCAACAAACTCGACTTGAAAATCTTGAATAGGGGTCCCTTCAAAAAGTTTTTGATAACACTTGCTTCTCGAATTATTAAAATGTATATAAGGAGTCGAGTTGGAAATTTTAGCAAGGCAAAGCCAGCAGAAATTGTTGTGGCATTTGAAACACGTCACCTTGTTGCAGCCTTCGTATTTCTGAATAAGAGCACGACAATACGGACATTTCTTTGCATTCGCCTCGACCCATTGTTCAGATACCGAATCTTCTACAAGGTACTTGAGTCTATTCTTCCCATATATCTTCTCTAATGCTGCCCTTGTTGCAGGGCTGCCTTTGGCGTATTCCTTTCGAATCTTTTGGAACTCACTTTCAGTCAACGGACAAGGAGACACACCATGGTACGAATGTTTACAGAGAGTGCAGAATGCGAACGTACACTTGGGACACATTGCCATGGAGTCGTTTTCTGTTATCACTGGCGATTGGCAGATTTCCCTCGGACAATACATAACATCGGTCATGCAATCTAATGTTGTCTGAAGCAGAAATTTCTCATATTTCGCATATGTTTCCACATCAACCAGTTTTCTTACTTGACTTGGGTTGGCTTGCGATGTGCATTTCTCACTAGGGCACGTCAGAGCCTTGACTGCTCCGTCCCCAATTTGGACTTTGAAGTAATCGCTCATGCACTCACAGCAGTAAACATGGGAACATGGATGAAACGCAATGCATTTTGCGCCTGGTCTCTCCAAGAAGCACACATTGCATTCAAAATAAGTTGTATCAAACACTCGCTCTTTCTCACTGTTGTTGTGGTCCATCAGATATCGCACTAGAGCTGGTGTCGAGGCAATGTCTTGAAATGCGCGGCTGTCAATATCGTCATCCGCTTGATTTGATTGCACGACTTGTTGCAGTGGAAAAGGAGACTCGATGTTCAAAACGACAAGAACTTCTTCAGTGAGGAACTGGACCCATTCGAAGAGGACAACACAACCGGCTCCATTATCTCTCCATATTTCATCCAAGTGAACACATAGCTTTGAAAGCTGCAAAGTAAACAATAAATAAATATCATTCCAAAAAACCGAAACTACTTTAAACTCTACTGAGGAAGGGCCATGCCCGATACGTTTAGTCTTTCTGTAATCTTTGCAATTTACCTAATTACAATTTGATTATTTGTTACCTTAAACATTATTGGTTGTAAGACAGGCGCATATCTACCCATTTAGCGAAGCTCTCAAGTTAACTTTTCTTTAGATGCTGATGAAATTTGAGCAGAACTTCTTTGACACCTCATCATGGGTATAGTTCATCTATACTTATTTGAAGAATATTCTCCACAAAATTTTGATAGTGTTTTTTTCTTTGCCTTACCTTTCAAGATTTACTTATTCTACAGTTTGTTTCTCCAAACGGTGCAATTAAACAGAAATTTGTTGGTAGATATCCAAGAGTATAGATCATTTCAAACTTTAGATGCGAAAATCGTATTAAGCACCCGAAAATTGGTCTTGGTTCGAAATGTTACTATCTTTCTGCAAGTATTATCGACTTTATGAGTGTCCAAAGTTTACAATGTTATACGGTTTTTTATCAAAAACTTAGATCAGCACTAAGTAGTAAAAGTTTAATTTGGCAGCAAGATTTTGATGTTTTAGTACTAAAAGTTTCGTAAATGGTTTATTATTTTCGAGGGCCTAAAACTCAAGGGCGCCTGAGGCAAGGGGCAGCTGCCCCCGTTGCCCCATTGGTACGGGGGAGCACGGGGGCAAAACAGTGCCCTATCCAGAAAATTTAATACCCTAACATTTTCAAAATGACAGTGAAAGCTATTCCATGCTTTTTACATAGAGCAACCCTAGACAAGAATAACACTTCTCATCCTGTAGGAGAAATAAAATCTCAGCATCAACCAAGGACGCCCAAGTTGCAGGAGAACGAACTAGAAGTAATTGATTTTAAAACAAACGATCCACGCAGGAAATAATAAAAAGGATGTTGACGTTTGAATATCTGAGCTGAACCTAAAAAATCGCGATTAGAAGACTTGCCGAGGATGACCACTGGTTAAATGTCAGAAGGCTGCAATTTTTTTACTTCAAAAAGGACATCCAGATGTAAACGGTATGAAAGGCGTAATAGCTGCCCAGCCATAAGGCTTTGCAATGAGCAATGAAGGACAATCATTTGTCTAGATCTTAAACAGTAGGGACAATCACTGGGTAACATTATCCAAAACAAGGTTCTTAGTTGGAGCCAGCAAAATATATGACAGTTTGGTAAGTCTGAATTCTGAGAAAGAGAGAAAGGTAACCTGTAAATGGTGACCAAGCAGCCAGTTGATGCTTGTAACCAAATATGAATTTCATAGAAAAGCAGATTTCAGACTCACAACAACAAAGTGAGGGAAATGACCGCGGTTCTTTTCAATTGCCTTAGCTGCCGTACTTTGTGCAGGATTAGATCCAGCAGAGCTCACCTTTCACCAGGGACTTCTGCGAGGAGCATTGATGATATGCTTCAAAAACAGACAACAAGAGTGTTCCACAAACCCACCTCTTCAAGTGAGACTGCAAAGTCTACTGCCACTGCAGAATGCCCAACGACGGAGAACTGATGGTTCGTTGTGACAAATGCAAAGGCTAGTTCCACGAAAATTGCCAAAGTGACAATTTTTCTGCAAACACATGGTTATGCATGAAATGTGACCGAAAAGAGAAGGAAAAGGAGTTGCCTAAGGAGAAAGAAAAGAAATAAAAAGGAATGCTGAGTAAGAAAAGGGGAAAGTGTTTGCAGAATGAAGAAAAGCTGATATGTCTGGCAGTGAAAGGTTGTAAGCATTTCTGATGCAATCAACACTCTTGCATATACTGCAATTTGTAGAGAGAACCATCGGAGTCTCCAATATAGACGAGTACTGAAAGCTCACTTCTGATTCCAAACATCTATGTGGTGTCACATACGTGAACAAAAAAATAAACAAAATTGTCATTGTTATTTTCACAAAGAAGTTTTTCATTTACAGTTACCCATGAAATGATACATGCAGTTCATTCAATGGAAAACCTTGGAGGCTCAGATCACGAAAAAGCATCTATTAGCGTTTGAAATAAAGTTCTTTAATCAATCCACCAAAATGGTGCAGAGTTATTTCCCAAAGACATACTGCCATAGAAAATTGGATGAGGAATTGGAAAAAGGAAAGTACATTAGCTGCAAAAGAAAACGACTGAACAAGTTCCAGTATTTGATGACTGAGTACTTTCGTAGTATATAAATGATTTAGTTCTTTAATCATAGCATGGAAGCTCTAAAAGGCTCCAATTCCTTTTAAGCTCCCAGTTTTTAGCATTGGACATTTTAGTTGAAAGCATGGGAAATAAAATACAAATGATTGTGAAAGCTTTTGGATAGTCCAAACATATCTCGCTACTTTTATTGACTATACTTCATTCGGGTTTCTAGTAATTCCAGTGCTTTAAAATATAGTGGATTATAGTGGTTTCTATTCAAACATCTTTAATAAACATTCTTTGCCCTTGAGAACTCCCTCACGTATATCAAACAAAATAAGCCAAAATTGCCAGGGAGCTTACATGGAAGCACACTTTATTTTCAAAGTTTTTCCAATATTTTTGTATTAGTAGTTAAGTGTAACCAAACCTGTTGAAAGAGATTTTAGGTTTTGGGGAGAGGAAGGCTAAATGCCGACTAACCCTTAAAACCAGCTTTACTTCAACCTGTTTAAACTTGACCCAACTCGACCAATTCAATTTCTTTGCATTTACCACTCAGAACACATCTGTATGCAGGTTTAATTAAAACTTATTAAACTTGTAGTGTGACAGAAGTGTAAGACTCAATAATATAGCTATTGTTTATTCAACACCTTGCAATCATTCTCTTTATGCGTATTTAGTAGTTCAATTTTAGCTTGTGTGAGTTACGTCTTGTCTTTAAGCCCACTATGAAAAAGAAACAAACTTGAAATAGAGCATGAAGCAAACGTATTATCAATCGAGATAATTTGTAAGAATGAAAATGACCAGAGTAGGACTCAAACCCACGACCTCTAGATTCGTACTCTAGAGCGCTACCACTGCGCAACCGGGGCTTCGAGAAACCCAGGCCATTTCATTCACACAAATTGAACCACCACTCACCAATGCAGAGACGAACCTATCCGGGTTCTTTAACACTACACTGGACCTGTCAAAGGCAACAACTTTCTCACATTAGGGGGACCATCGCAGTCCCATCACTGGATGAAGTTTCAGGAGTAAACATTATCCTTATTGTTTGAGTGTCTATTGTTATTCTCATGAACTGAGTTAGTAAAAAATTTTATTGTAGGGCTGATTCACTCCTTGGAATGTGCATCTCTGCAAGAAATCTTTCTATTTTCATGGAAATCTATTGGAAATTCTATCAGCCACAGGAAATCTTACATTAAGCCACCGCCATATTTCTATCACCACCTTTATGTAACATCACCTATTATTATGTAGCGCCACGTTACCATCCTTCATGTGTCATACCGGTTTAGTTTGGCTCCTAGGGCCTGTTTTTTATCAATGATTGGCTTTTCCCTTCTCCTAACATGATATTTGTTTCCCTTTAATTTGTTGCTTGGCAATACCTAGCCTTAATGCATTTTACGATGCAATAATGCACTAACATTTTACCTGCTTATTAGTGAGCCATTTGCATGACAGTGTGAATGCTGGGGGTTCACGAGAGGGGTAGAATTCAGGGAACTTGAAATTCAGCACAATCGGGGGCAAATAGTCTACAGCAATCTCAGTTAATCTTGCAGCCCTTGCATCAGCAGCAGCCTCTCTCTTCAAAACACCACTCCCTGGTTCTCCTTCATTGATGCTACTGGGCTTTCTTGATGGAAGGAGAACAAGGAATGGTGAAGGGACGTCGAGGTATATGTTTATTTCACCGCCTGGTTCCTCCGTTGATCGCACAAATTGTCTTTTTTCGTAAATTGCTTCCAGGGCAAGTAGTTCGTTCTCCTGACTTTCAAAATCCTCCTCCATCATTCCTTCATTTTGTATTTTGAAAATTTGCTGCAAATCTAGTGTAGTGCTACCAAGTCCATACAGTACTTCCACCTACCGCCTTGTAGATCTACCTACCGCCCTACGTAAAGTTTTCGTTCTCTTTCAACCCTTGAACAACAAAGAAATTCAAGTTTCTATTTTCTATATCTTTTTAAACCTACAATTTCCCAACAAAGGATTCACAAATAGATCAATATTCTTCCTCACAATAAAAGATATAAAATCAAAAGAATTAAGATGCCAATTATTACCCATCTACCCAGTGTTTTACAACAAAGAAAATTCATACAATTATTTTACTTAAAGCTTTTCACAAATTATACAATAAAAGGTATTCGAAATTCTGTATTTGGTCAATTTATGGCCTGAAGTTTTGTTTGGGGATATCTACCTACAGATTTGTAGAAAATACCTCATTTCCATAATTTCTACGGAATGTCTTCCCTCTCCCTCCAACTTCTACTTACAAAATATCTCAGAATATGTACTAGAAATCCCACTGTAGGTTAGGTAGATATCCCTACGAGTGGCGGCAAGCAAAGTAAAAAGAATTTGCAGCCTCATATTCGAACATGAATATTACGCCATCAAGATTGAAAGTGAGGTTGAAGAGATCTGGCACTAGAGCTGCATGGAATCTTGAGCATGCGTACTCCTTCCTGCGTTCTCTTTCAACCCTTGTAGGACCGGGATTCACGTGTAAGCCATCGCTCCCTTTTCTTTTTATTTTATCTTGTAATTTCGAACTTTTTCAGGCCTAGCACGCTCAGAATGTGCAACTTTGAGCTATCTGAAGTATTTCAGCAATGCTTGATTCTTTTTTCTACGGATGAAATGCTGGAAAAACCGCTGTATATTGAGATGAATCCTTTTTGATCTGGTTCAGTCTGTCGGTGGTTCGTTCTCGACAGTTTTGCAGTTTTGCTTGTGTGAGAATTTGCTTGGTCGAAATCTAGGGGCACATTCACTTCACCTAAATTCAAACTATTGAATCAAAATACACATAATAATAATGGGGAACGTAAACTAAAGGACACAAATAAACTGTGGAGAAGCTGGATAAATTCCGGATCTTGAATTTAAAGATAGGCACACGAAAGGCTAGCATAAACTAGGTTTAGTAAGTTAATTACATTTTCAAAGACTGGAAAAGAAGCTAATGATTGCTAAAAAATTGGGCTTTAGCACAGCGCAATATTATAATATACAATATATTTTGGCGGATTTGAACTTTAGGGAACGGTGAAGGTGTATGTATAGTTGATATCAATATGAAATGAAAGGGTATGGTATAAGCTTACCAAATAGGCAATAATATGTTGTGGAACCCTTTATAGTGGGAGATAAGCTTAACATAATCCTAGCAACAAACCATTATCCATTGATGAATTAGGCCACCTTGTCAGTCATGAAAGAGTTTTTCAGGAAATTTTTATTATGATTAAAAGTTTTCCAGTATTGAAATTTCAGAAATATACGTAAGCCCTTCCTTAAAATGGGGATGGTCTTGTAACATTTGTATTGTCAAGGCTTTTGTTTCTGAAAATGACATAGTGCGCTTGTCTTTTCCCCCTCTTCCTAAGTTCCCCCGGGGATGTTATTAGGGTTATGAGCATAGTTTCAAGTCAGTTTGTTTATTGTTGATAGCAGATATTTATGGTTGATATGCTCAATAATTCGATTTCCTTATGTCACAGGTCAGCTTACAGAAGGGAAATAAACAAACACAATGGGAGGAACTCACGGATATCGTAGAGGAACCAGGTACCTATTCTCAAAGGAATACAAGAAAAAAGGTTTGTGGATTTGAATTGTTGAGCCAAAACCAGTGGCGGTTTTAGGTGGGGGCCAAGGGGGCCATGGCCCCAGGCCTCGCGCTTTTTTTGACCAAAAAGGGCCCCGCAAAAGAGAAAAAAATGCAAAATACAGTATAGATAACGTCAAATATGGTCACATCAAGGGCCTCTAGAGGTCTTTGGCCCCGGGCCCCGCAGTGTCTAAAACCGCCCCTGGCCAAAACTAATTATGAATCAGTCAACATTTTGATATGGTTGCGATGTGAATTTTGTTTTTAAAAAACTGTTTGATTTTTAGGTGTTGAACATCTTTCTACCTACTTCAGAACTTACAAGGTCAATGATATTGTTGATGTTAAGGTAATTTCTTCACTACACATATTTCTCAATAGTGTATCTATGGCCAGTCAGCCTGTGAGATTATCAAGTGGATGTTGATGACCTGGCCCCTGCTCCTTAACTAAAATTTTTGATGGCTGTAATTGACATTGTTGGAAGAGAAAATATCTTGACAAGCATGAGATGACAAATTGAGTTGTCTCCTCTGCAAAAATCAGGAGTCTACAGTTGAACTTGTAGTATTGCCCACTTTTTGAGAAATTACCCTTGACTGAAATTGCCTTGGATTTTGATGTTCCTGCTAATCACAATGATCTTCTGAAATTGAGAAAAAGTTCATAGAAAACACAGCATAATTGATAAAAAGGATTATCCTCTACAATTGTGTGTATTTATTCTTGCTTTATTAACATTAAATGCAGGAACAACTTGAATGCTGTATTTGAATAGATTTACCTTCTTACTTCATTTACTTCATCTACTAGCAAAGAAGGACTATTTAGTAGCATTTAAGAAGGACTAGACCAAAATGTAGATATTTGAATCTGTTTCCTCGTATTTGTATTTTGAAGGATATTTTTTTCTGAAAGGTGAAAAATGCTTGTTGGAATGTGTTTGCTTAATCAATGCCTATCACAATGAACGTCCTAGTCAATTTCATTCTTCTCATTTATGCCTCTAAATTATCAATAATAGTCAAAAGGACCAGATTAGTGACAAGCAAAGATATGTCATTTAGTTGTTAGTGTTTATGCTGATTTGATGTGCTGCAAATACTCCTCTTTCTACCATATAATGATTGTGTTGTCACCTTTCTAGGGTAATGGAGCATTCCAGAAAGGTATGCCACACAAATATTACCATGGTAAGACTGGCAGAGTTTTCAATGTCACAAAGCGTGCCGTTGGTGTCATTGTCAACAAGAAACTCGGGTTAGTATTTGTTTGTTTTTAGGTCTTCTTATTCTTAGACAGATATTGTATCTACTCTGTATTTGGTGACCCATTGCTGGGCTTGCTGAAGTACAGAATTTTCCCTCTGCTGTCAAATTCTTGTTTGCTCTGCGATTGTGGTAGTACTCTAAAAAGGACATTTGTGATTACAGTTATAAACCATTCCTGTAGTGTTTTGTTCTTCTGGATGGACATTTTTGCCATTATTAGAGCAATATTATCTTTGTGTTAGATAAAATAATTCCCTATATTCAATTATTTTCACTTGTCTAATACTTGAAGCTAATTATTTGAAGAAAAGAAGTCTTAAAATGAGGTATTATCATGAGAACAGAGATCTAGGGAATGATGAGAATTAGGCAAAGGAGATGTTTTTATAAAGCTGAGTTTTAGTTCTTGTGAAAACTATGATCCAATGATAACCTTCTCCTGACCCTTAACATAGTATTGACACTGCACAGGATAAATCCGTTTGTGAAATATCACGAAAGGAAATCCTTTGGAGGGAAGTTTTGCTAGTCTGAACAATCCATGGGCTTCCTATGACGGTTTTTACAAGTACCTGCATGCACTTACAGTAACTGTAAAATATTTTGCAGCGTCAAAGCAGCCTAATTTCGTTTGACCAGCCTTACTTTCTTTCTCAAGGAGCCTTCTCAAATAGTTACAACTTCTGTTTTGTTTGTTTTTCCAGAAACCGAATCATCCCAAAAAGAGTTAACATCAGAGTTGAGCATGTCAAGCACTCCAAATGCAGAGATGATTTCTTAAGGTAAATTTTTTTTTTGTTAAATTTGATATAATTCTTTCCATGTTATAATTTTCTGACTTGAAGTTGATGCTCTGTCTGAAAATTTGACACAAGAATGTAGGGTAGTTGAATAAAATGCTAGTATTCAGGCCTTTTCAGGAAGAAAATTCCAGAGTGCGCATTTTTTTTCAGGAGAGTAAAGGAGAATGAAGTTAAGAAGAGAGAAGCAAAATTGAAGGGAATCAAAGTTGATTGCAAGCGACAGGTAAGTTGTTATTTACTCAAGTCTACGGTTGCTGTTGATTTTAGTTTTAGATTTGTTGTCACTGTAAGTAATGTGTGGTTGGGAATGATGACATAAAAGGCCGAGTAGAAGTGGATTGGTCTGCTTTTTTTAATTGCTATGACCATGACACAATGATATCATTTCCTTAAGCGATACTTTTCTGACCCTATCATACCACAATGTCTAACTTAATCAGCAATATATGAGTTACCTTTGTGAATCTAGGTAATTTTACACTCGAGAACCATTTCTTCTAAAACACAAACTAATGCCCCAACTACAATAGGTAGGTAGAAATGGATACCTGAAAACTAGATAGCTAATATTTTGTCCTATTTGGGGAAAAGGTTAATGGAGAATTGAAGATTCTGGTTTGAGACCATTTGTAGAAATGTACTATCCAAGTCTCGAGCTATACTGCATACCATTAAGTTCACATGTATGATTATCCTCTGGGAGATTGGAAAATTTCAGGATGATTAGTGACTTGTTATATTGGAGAAAAACATAACTCTTATGTCTTATTTGTTTATTTTGACCCATTTGGTTATATGTGATTCTTGTTCGTGTACTGTTTTTTGTTTTGTTTTAAGGTACATAGCTGTTTATTGCATTAGCCTACATGATATTTAATAGGTACCTACCCCCTTGAATATGCAAGCTTTTATTAGACAGATGAGGTAGTGGCTATGTTATTAATCAAGAATTTACAGTCAATACTGTGAAAAGCTTTTTGATAAGATTGGATATTATCCCCATGCAGATGCCACTTCAGCTAAGTTGAAAGAATCCTTTGAACTTTGTAACGTTCCACATGTATCCAGATATTTTTGAAAACGCATATTTATTTATCCGTTTTGGAAAAAGTCTGCATCCACTAAATGTGCGTTTTCAAAAAATCTCTGCCCACAGAGATGCGGAGGAATCACTAACAAAAAGTTTTTTTTGTTAAATTGAATGTACAAAACTAAGCTGCTGACGTCATCGATTTCGAAAATAAAAGTTTTTGCCGTCCACACGACAACATGAAAACGGAGTTTTCAAAAATCTCCACTCTGCACACAAAATATCCGTATACGGGGCCTTCATCACGTTCCAGTAAGCTAGGGAAATGAATTAA
Source organism: Pelagia noctiluca (assembly GCA_963924455.1). Classification (NCBI taxonomy): domain Eukaryota; kingdom Metazoa; phylum Cnidaria; class Scyphozoa; order Semaeostomeae; family Pelagiidae; genus Pelagia; species Pelagia noctiluca. The sequence goes on along the minus strand of OZ004317.1, from coordinate 17,872,903 downwards.
TTTATATTTTCAAAAAATTAACAATATGGAGTCTAATATTTTGTTTTCAAATGGAGGGTATGTGATAGCATAGCCATATAAAGAAACGTTATCTGGGAATTTAACAGATAATCTTTGATTAAATCGATCCACATTGTCCGATCGCCTTAGGAGAGTAAATATGTCGTTTGTGTTTTGATTATTGCAAGGTGCTTTATACTTAACCTATTGATATGGCCAAAGGCCAAAGCCATACCCTTCATGTTCTACATAAAGGCCATTTTTAGCTTCATGCTTCCATACTTCGTACTGCATCAACAAATAAATCTGCTTGCTTACTATTCTTTAAGCTGATAAATATACTCTATTATTTGCTTGTTTAAAAACAGATGTGAGTCATTGTGTTTCCTATTGCCTCTTTGTAGCCTGCTCCCCCACGTGGAATCGCTGTGGCATCAACCAAGAACAATGAGCCTCAATTAGTTGAGCCAATTCCTTATGAGTTTGTTATCTAAGCTGATTGTCATCTAAATGGGAAAGTTGAAATATATTCATTTCTTTTTTTCTTCTCTTCACTTACGTTTTTATAGATTTTGCGTAATCAAAGAAACACTATCTTGAATAGATTAGCAATTTAGACCCTCTATCCACTAATTTAGGTTATTAGGAAAGTATCTTTAGTGAGAAGAATGTGATTGGTTCTTTTGTTGTAAAGAATGATTTTCCATTCTTTAGAACACAAGAGATATTTGAAAACACAGTACTCTAGGGAGTACTAAATAACTAAAATAGCCCAAGGAGATCTTGTGGATTATGCAATAGGATTAAAGTTCTTGTAAGGTCCAGAATTTACATCTTTTATTCATAGAATTAACCTGTGTAGAATTTTACGCTAGTTCTATGTACCTAACTGTTACTGAGAGAAATACTGAGACTGACAAAAGAGGAAAATAGGGAGTATTTTCAAAAAATAGCTGGGTTCCAATTATTATAATTAAATGATAAATTCAGTTGTTTAAGGAGGGTAGCCCAAATCAGCAATGCTCATGTTCGAAGGGGCCCTCCATTTAGATATGCAGCCTAAAAAATTAAAATCCTGCCCCTTCTGACGTCACACTTGACTATTCTGTTACTATACGCTAAGAACATGGTAAGTTGGCAAAGAAACTTTTTTACAAAATGAAGGACAATCCATGATTAATGATTTGGACAGAGACGGTCGTCTGTTCGGCTTCGACCTGTGTGAGATCGAGATCACGTTATGATATGTCTTCAGTTACGTCACAGGAGCTCATCGGTGTCTTGCACTTTTTTTACTTATCGAAGCACCAAAAAAAAGTTCTAATTTTGAACTTGGAAATAGTATTGAGATTGTTAAAGTGCTTCTTCTAAGACGCAGTTATTTTAGATGTTAAAGTACTTAAAGGTTCTACATGACCACACGAAAGGGGAAAATTATCAGACATGAGTTGCTGAAAGTCTACCCATTCTGTCTTCTGCCATCATCTTCAGCCTGCTGCCAAATACACACAATTCTTCCATAGATTACTGCTTGTATGTCTGCGTGTGATTCTTCACTGTTCAGAACCTTATCTTGCTTTGCTTGAGGAGGTGGACAAAGTCAAGTTTTGTAAATAAAATATGGCCTTTCTTTAATCATTCATCTGAATACATCCACCTGGAGCTCTTCGCCATCTCTTTACAGTCTAAATTATGACAGGTCTGCTTGTGTTTCAAGCTTGTCATCATCATCACTTTATTTCATGTAGGCGAACTGATTTAACCGTAGCTGGTTATGGTAATGAAGGCCTACTAACTAACTGGAATACATAATAAGATGAGAGGAAATACACAATGAGATAAAAACCGTTACAATATTTAGAATATTAAAGATGGCTATGATGATGATCAAGGCTAGATTATGTTAAGAGTTATTTACCCAAAATATTGTATATATTTTTTACTTAACCTACTGTTGCAATCCTAACCTTTCCAGCATCTAATTCGTGTTTTAAAGATTGAGAGTGAAGGAAGGATATAATTTCAACACCAAGATTTCTTGGTATTCATTTTGGAAGCCACGAATGCTCTTTAGTGCCACTGATGTAATACTTGCCCACTATTTGTCATGAAGAAATGAAAATGATTTTAATGCTCGTTGCAAAAACTTCTAATTTTTCAAAGCATGCAGAATCAAGGAAAGATTAACTCGGTTTGTGTACTTTTCGATATATCCCCATGCACATCCACCCATACCTATTTTCATTGGTTTGAAAATGTTAACCTGCGATTCTGGAGCCTTTTTGCCAAACCTCATTTGCAAAATTGGAAATCCCTTATTGGGAACAACTTGAAATATCTTTGATAAAGAATAAATATTTTGAAGTTAGTTAATGTTGCCCTTTTCTTCTCTGCTGCTTTTAATTAAAAGATTGTTACAAAAGTATTGTTGCAGGTCTGCTGAAGTTGGACAGTGAACAGCATTAATTAAAAATGAGCAAAAACGGGATACATCTTGCAAGTGACGGCAGATGTTTTAGACAATAGATAGACAGGGAAATACCTGTAAAAAACTAACAAATTGCCTAATCTCAATTTTTTCTTCGGATTCCAGCAGTGCAACTGCTTGAGATTGATATTCCAAGATGGGCTATCGCGAAATATTTTTAGATTTGTGATTCATGACGTCATGAATTTGAAAAAATCGCAGAAAATCGCGAATATCTCATATCATATTTGTCTCATCATAATGATATATGCATCTTTGGATAGCACTCAGAACAAGCTTTCATTTGGTGTATAATAAGTTCACTTTTGCTGATGTCAGTAATTTGAGTGATGACGTCATCAAAAAAAACTTCGCTGTTTTCTTCATTTTTATCCCGTGTTTCTCGTTTATGGACTGTTGATTGTGACATTTTACGCTCTTTTCAACATTTGTAATTGAGAAGTGCAATATTTGGTTGGGTATATGCCTTTAATTGCTCCTTGTAGCTAATTAATCAATTACCATTTTAGCGATGACAACATATCTATATTATTTTCCTGAAATTATCAACCATAAAACGTATTTTGATGATCTTCACATCATCATATACAGTTTAAAGTATATATCAAAGCCAACATAACACAATAACATATAAAATGTAGCAAAGTGGCTTATATATCCTTCTGTAGTAGAGCTGTTTAGGAAGCCAGTCACTATCATCACTTTCATTATCGCTATCACTGTCAGATGAATTGTCGAAAAAGCTGAATTCTATTTAAATTCCATTCCAGGCTCCCTAAGATTATCATCGCTGCTGGAATCAGAATCACTACTGCTTTCTCTTCTTGCACGTTTTTCCTGGGGTCTGAAGACTTGATTCCGTTTACGAGCGTCTTTTCTTTTCAGCGCTGGAGGTAGCTGGTCACCTAGAAAATAAGTGTGGAGAGGCTCCCAAACGAAAGGAAAATAGATGGATCAAGGAAGTTGAGCCAGCACTCACAAATGAAAATTATTTTATCTTTAGATGTACTTACCTGTAAACCATATTGGTACAACTATCCCAGATTCTTCTTTCCAGCCGTTTTTACTGTAGTCGATAGAGTCAGGAACTCTGTCATTAAATTGCAGCCAGTGATAAGTTTGGAAATGCATCCTTTTGATTGCCTCTGTCATTGAATCCGGATCGGGTGGTAAAGCTTGAAATGACTATATTTTCATGGATTTGTAGAGCCTTATTCTTGTCTCCGCCAAACTTTCATTCTCTTTTACCGTTTTAAAGGACTTTCTTGACAAACATTGATACTGCGCTTAGCACTCCATGACCCAAAGTTTCTGCTTCCCCATGAGAATCAAGCAATTCCAGCTTTGAATTGTCCTTCATAAGCTTTTACAGAACTCTAAACTTTGAAATACCATAGAAAAACAATGTTGTGTCACACCCAGTAACTGCGTGTATTTTTGGCAACTTTAGGCATACATCTTCACCTAGGTACCTGCACACTTTCCCTATCTCAACATATTTGCTTTTGTCAATCTTCATGTACCAATCTTTTTCAGGTTGAACGACACTAAAAGCATAAACAAGCAGTATCAGGACATCGGTATCTTTAGACACAACTACCCCATTGGTATCTTTAAGACATGCATGATGCAATACCATTCTTTTATCCGCATCTTCGTGACTACATTGGAAAATCTCTGAAACTTCATGTTTGGTTATCCTCCACGTTTTCTCTTCTTTTGCAAATACCATTTCTGTCTTTAAATTGCTTCGAATTTCTGCTTGACGAGAGAATCTGCTTGCAGCTTTCACTAAATCACTCTTGTTGTTTTCGGTGTGATTAAAGAATGACAACCAGTCATTCCCTTGCACCATTTTCTGGTCAAAACCCTCGATGTGAACTCTTTTCAATGACTCCCCATGATTTGATTTGGCAATTTGTTAGTTTTTTTACAGGTATTTCCCTGTCTAAGAGATGTGTGTGATTTAGATATTATACATCATATTGTAGCTAAGAGGGAGAGAGGTGTATTGTAGATATCAGAGAGTTGTGTATTGTAGATTACGGGGACTGGTGTGTTGTTGACAATAGAGATGTTTGTAATTTAGATATTATATATCATATCGTAGATAAGAGAGAGCGAGGTGTATTGTAGATGTCAGTGGTTTGTTATAGATATCAGAGAGGTGTGTATTGTAGATATCAGATAGTGGTGTGTTATAGATATCAGAGAGTGGTGTATTCTAGATACCAGATTGGTGTGTTGTAGACAAGAGAGAAAGGTGTATTGTAGATATGAGAGAGTGATGTGTTATAGACAAGAACGAGATGTGTATTGTAGATATCGGAGACTGGTGTGTTGTAGACAATAGAGATTTGTGTAATTTAGATGTTATACATCATATTGTAGATAAGAGAGAGGGAGGTGTATTGTAGATATCAGCGAGTGTTGAATTAAAGATATATGAGATTGGTGTGTTGTAGACAAGAGAGAAAGGTGTATTGTAGATATGAGAGAGTGATGTGTTATAGACAAGAACGAGACGTGTATTGTAGATATCAGAGAGTGGTGTGTGTTAGATATCAATCAAAGTAAATGTGGACTGTGGAGAATTCGGAGTGTCTTTAAAATACCTCTAATGGTTCGAAAAGTTGAAATGGAATGTGATTAGCTCCACCTTGATCGAGATGTTGGTTTTTAGGGCCTTTTATACGGAGAAAATTATCTCAGCCAAGAGGTGAGATTTCGCCGATATCTTCTTCCAGTACAAATTTTCGTTATTTTCCATCATCTATTAACATGAACTCAGGCCGGTAGAGTGAGATCTCTCTTGTAGAGAGGAGTGGTATTGCACTTGGGTGCGACAAAATTTTCTCATATAAACGCTATAGAATGGGGTGGAAGCTGAAAAGTGGTCCAAGATCACTGATCTAAGAAAAACTGGATTGATAATCTGTTGTTCTGGAATGAAGTCATATTGGTAGGTCCAATACAATACTTTAAGATTCCACTGGTCGCTGCTTTTTTCTTTGATGTTTTTTTGGAATGTAATGAATGCTCAGCATGAAAGAGAATAATCGTGCAGCTATTGTCAGGGCCCACGCCACCGGGGGGGCCACAGGGGCCATGCCCCCCCCACCAATTTGACCAAAAAGATTACCAATCTTTAAAATTTGATTTCAGATCAGAGCTTTATTCTCGTAACCGCGAAGAATTAAACGTTTTTGCAGGGGCGCAGTGGCTAGGAGGCAGAAAGGATTGCCCCCTGGCGAAACATCTGTCGGGAATTATTGGAAAATTCTTGAGTTTGTTAGATATTTCTTATTGCTTATAAGGATGAAACTTTCAAGATTATGTCGGAAAATGTGCTGAAAAGTGTTTCGTTCGACCATTCTTCTACCATTCTGCACAAGATAGCATCTATGGGAGGATTTTTGGACACTAGCGTGTGTAAACTTATCGGTGAATGAGAGTAAATTCACCCTCCCTCATTTATCCTGCAACTCTAATATTGACATCTCTGACATCTAGGAAACGTAAACTAAAAACTTTTGCTCGCTATACTCGCTTTCCGTTTTTCTATCTCATCTCATTTATATAGAAGACACTTTAGATAGATTCAAACTTTTCTATTTGTAAAAACATGACTATAATTTCTAAAATGTGCTGCTGATCATGTGTTTTAGATTTCCAATGGTTTTCCTAAGCTTTTGCAAAAAACCTAGAAATTTTCGCTCGCAAGCATTTCTTCTTAAACACCATCCATTCCGATCCGTGAGGCTAGATTGCTAATGTTTTGAATTTTCATATTAGCAATGTGAGCATTTTAAGCCAATTTGGACATCCCTAGGAAGAACAATCAGTAAAAATATCTATCGATGATATCTCAATTTTCCGGAAATTTTTATCTTTGCATCGCTCTTGTTGGTTATGTTCTGAATATAAAATATTTGTTACACCTATGTCCGGATTGGGGAGTTAATATGAGAATCGAGTGTCCATTATCAAAATGGAATATGTCATTTTCTCGTAGGTGCTTGCACATGAGAGTGCTTCTATAGTATATCTATGGATTCCCAAGGTATGCCGTACAACTCTACGTATTTCCATTTTGGCCCCCCCACTGCAAAATTCATGGCGTGTGCCCTGATTGTTAGCAAAGAAAAAATTCGATATGATTTTTTTTGGAAGCTATATTAGGGGGCCAAACACATGCCGAAGCAATGGGCTCCAAACGTTAGAAACGAATGGTCGATCCAAAATTTATTTTGAGATCAGTGGTCCAGATAGGTATAAGGACAATAAGGGATGAAAAGAGCCTGCGCCTGCCTATATTCGCCATTCCACCCCTCTTTCCAGCTGATGAATGGTTACATAAAAACGGGCTGTTTTCATCCTACATCTCTCGACCTGGAAGGTTGGATAATGTTGTCCATTTATACAGCACTTACGCAAATATGCTTGATATCTTTGTGGGGAATGGATTCCATAGCAGGGCCGGATCCAGGGGGGGGCGTAAGGGGCGTACGCCCACCCTATTTTGGTAGAAAAATAATTCAATTAGCTTGTTAATACCCTATTTCCCTTACATTATCCTTTGATATGTGCGTTACGCCCCCCCTTTCTATGGGTGCTGGATCCGGCCCTGCATAGGGCCCTGGTATTTTTTTCTTTTACGTCGTGTATCTTTAAAAAATGATGTTTTCGTGACAACTTCTTTACCAGCCAATACTGTCAGTAAGATAATCTGTTGTTAGCAAGAGACCCTGAAAATGATGGGCGGGGTAACTGTACAGAGGCGTGTAAAAACTTTCCGGTTTAACCTAAGAATGGATGAATTTATCGATCACTTATTAGTAAATAACATTTCTTGTAAGTACTTTATTTTACATGCTAGTCATCGTGAAATGTCAGAGTTCTTCTAATTTAAAGGAGGTGGACAAGGTTCAGATTATTGGAATGTGACAAAAAGGTTTCTGCTTCAGCCAGCCATAATCTAGCCACGGAGTCCATCAGGTAGATGAATATGTCACCGAGGCCCGCACTTTCTTTGCACTTGGCTGTTTAAAAATTCTTAAACTGAGTCGACAACCAAGGGGAGGAGTACTTAGAAGATTAGTTGACTTCTGCTCCGCCTTCTCGTTAAACTCATCAACTTTTTGCACCGCGGGTGAGCGAAACTGCGAGTGAAATTCCTCAACTTTCTCTCTCTTTCGTTCTTGTAAAGGAAATGTGGGTTTCACCGAGGTCTGAGGTTTGAGTGATGGCGAGGAAATTAGTTGGAGGTCTGTCCTACCAGTCTCGAATACATCTCAACATCTTTAAAGAGCGGAATTAAAACAGAGCGATTACTCTTAGCTTTCGCCAGCACACTAGTAAAGTAGGACTTATAAACAATATCACCAGAGCGATCAGCCACTCTCGTGGAAAATTACAGCCTGAAACAGCCTGTGGTTGAATATAGAGTGAAGTTCGAAGAATGCAGATTACTCAGTATGAATGCTTCAAGTCCTCGTTTAAACAAACCTCCTAATTAACTAGTTGATAATACGTTCTCGCTAGATACGGTCTTATAATCTGACCCTTTAAAGATATAACAGGGGGCTGGTTACTTTTTTTAGAATAAAACTAGTGCAGATGTAAGGAAAACAGTGCAGTAGCAGTAAAGTTGCTTGATGAAAGAAGTTCTTGACAGCTTGGGTTTGAAACTACCACATCTCACAGCTTTGTACTTGAGTCGGGGAAGGATACCACTGTGGAGATGATACCCTTGGGGATCGTGGTTCCCTCCACAGTACTGAACATCCTCTTCAGTACTGAACATCCTACACTGTACTGAACATCCTCCATAGTACTGAACATCCTCTACAGTAATGCACATCCTACACTGTACTGAACGTCCTACACAGTACTGAATATCTTTCACTGTTCTGAACATTTTCTACGGTACTGAACATCCTTCACTGTACTAAACATCCTACACAGAACTGAACATCCTCCACAATAATGCACATCTTCTACAGTAATGCACATCCTACACAGAACTGAACATCCTACACTGTACCGAACATCCTCCACAGTAATGAACATCCTCCACAGTAATGAACATCCTCCACAATATTGAACATCCTCCACAGTACTGAACATCCTCCACAATACTGAACATCCTACACTGTACTGAACATCCTCCACAATACTGAACATCATCCACAGTACTGAACATCCTACACAGTACTGAACATTCTACACTGTACTGAACATCCTCCACAGTACTGAACATCCTCCACAGTACTGAACATCCTCCACAGTACTGAACATCCTACACAGTACTGAACATCCTCCACAGTACTGAACATCCTCCACAATACTGAACATCCTCTACAGTAATGCACATCCTACACTGTACTGAACATCCTCTACAGTAATGCACATCCTACACTTTACTGAACATCCTCTACAGTAATGCACATCCTACACAGTAATGAACATCCTACTAAGTAATGAACATCCTACAAAGTAATGAGCATCCTAAACAGTAATGCACATCCTGCAAAGTAATGAACATCCTACACTGCACTGAACATCCTCCACAGTACTCCACAGTCCCCCATGGTGAACTGGACTCTTCTGTAGCACAAGGGCTGCAATCATGTAAAATTGTTTTTGGATTTTAATGAAAAGCGGTTTGAATCCTCGTTTAAATCCTATTTTTCATGTTCTATAGATGTTATAGATAAATCATAAATTCATGTTATAGATAAATCATATTCAGGTTGACTTGATTCAGAGCTATAATCATGGAAACTTGTTTATTTCAACTTCAGTAAAAACCTGCAGCGAAGAACGTAAAAATTTAGAAACTTTGCATAAGATTTTAAAATTTTGACTATATTTTAAGGGTAAGAATCACAAATGTTGTTTATTCTTACCAACAATAATAATGGCTGGTTTAAATAAGGAGTGACCAAACCAAAGACCTACAAACAACCATTAAGCATCATTATTACTGCTGTTAACTACGATTTACTTAAAAACCTGTTTAGGCTAACTCCGTGAAATGTAAGTTCTTAGTTGCGGATTTTTATGAATTCAACAGTTTCAGAGCAATGTTCATCTTTGTTATTGTCATAGGTCATTCATCGGTTGAACAGCCTATGTGCTGTGTGAAAACCTGTATGTGAATGTTATTTATTGCTTATAGAGCTAGGTTATAGTTTCATGGATGAGTTATGTATATATGCATAGAAATTTGTGAAGGGCTTTCCATGATTTTTATATGAGAGGGATTTTCATAGATATTAATTTGATATGCTGGTACGATGATACACAAGTAGATGAAACTAAAAAGATTCGGATCAGCCAAAACGTCGAGAGCGATGTGAAGAATTGGTTCATTCTTTTCTTAACCAAACATAAGCAATTTTAGCACATAGATATTTATAGAGTAAAACATATGAAATAATATGACCTACAAGGAGAGGCGCAACTTTCTTGCCTTTACTGCTTTTAGTGCCTTTTCTTGTATTTAGAAGTCATTTCTATGTTCTACTCTGTTTTGAAGGTCCTCAGACGCTCGAGCTCAGTTTTATCCCTGATATATTTATTTGAATGTTCTCTCGTACGCTGCGGCTTCTCCTGGTTACTGATTAGGCACTTTGTGTTCTGTTTTCTGAGAGAGCGAGATATTTATGGCTGAAAACTACTCTTAGCTATCAAATCGACTGACCTGAGAATTGTAGGACTTGCATTTGCCTAAATTAACTCGCCAGTTCACGTTGATAACCTAATAAGTCGAATATCTGCTATGAATGAATTTCTGACATCAGACAGGTGCAAGGTCCTAAGTTTCCATGTCTTTATTATAAGTAGATATGGCTTGGAATTTCGCAAAGAGCTTTTTGATTGAATAATTCTACAATCTTTTTTCCATTTTTTCACTGTATATCAGAGATGTTCAAAAACTGAGATCTTCTAATTTGGTTTATTTGGCTTCAGTTTACTAGATTTTTAGTGAGGTTCAGGCAAAATTTGACGTGAAATGGCTGATCAAAAACGTGTCTCCCTTTTTCGGCGCATAAGGTGAAAGATTAGAGAAGTAAAGAATGGAATACAAGCTTTTTATGATGAATCACAGAAGCGATTTATTACGAAACTATGACAACTAAACTACTGATTTATACATTATAGTAAGAAGCCTAAAACCACCATGAGTAACGTCTGTGCAGTATTGTAGAGGATATTTAGTGCTGTGGAGGGATACCATCAATACTGTGGCGGGAAACCGTTAGTACTGTGGAGGTAATACCTTAATTGCTTTTGTGTGTCTCCACATTACTACACAGACCTTCGCCAGGGTGAAACTGCTCAATCTGGATACAATTATCTTTAAATAACACCTATACTATATTTACAACACGCCATGTGCGCTCTTCTAAATCACTAATCTTAAGCAACCAAAGTAAGCTTTCTGTGTTAATAATTTCAGATTGTGTTTACCACTGATCTCAAAATAGAGACTGGGTCGAGCTACTGTCGAACAAATGAAGTCAGTAAGGGCCATATTAAAAGAACCATTTTTGGAGGAACTAATTCCATGCAATGAAATTTATTAAACTTGAGTGTGTTTTTGTATTGGTAATTTTTGGCACGTTGTGAGCCAAGCAAGTGACTGATGGATAAAGTTTCGGATTTCCAAAATTCTTGTTTTGTGAAAACTATGGATTCTGTTTTCGTAGCGTCCTGTTTTCGAAGTTCAGCTTCTCGAGGCTTAGGAGAACATGCCCTAAGTAATCTTCGAATTTAAGTCAATGTTTTTCTCTATCTTTTGGGTAGAAGGATCAGATTAAAAGATGATTGAGGTATTCGATTGACGTCAGGCTAAGCAATTTACTTTTGATCCTTTGTGATTTGGTGACCGTACAAATACGCTATTGCTGTCCGTTTTTTCCTTCAATCCAAATAAACAACTTTGCATCAAATCCTCTTCACTGTGTTGGAATGCAACGGTAAATAATAACAGTTAGAGAGGATGGGTCGATGGATTGATGGGTAGATATTGGTTGGGTGTAGGAATGACTTGTATTAGGCCTCGGTTTGGGACAGCGTTAGATCATAGCGGTACAATAATTTCAAATGTTGCGTAAATGATTCAGCATTAACAACTTGACTGAATTTAATATTGTCGATATCTCCCATTATGTAACTTGCAACATTTCAACAAGCGAGAAGTTCTATTTTACAAATTTGCGTCATTCGTATTTGCCGATGAAACTTTCTACACTTGTTGTGATCAACTAATCAATCAAGATAAATATTCCTGCATTAATTAACAGTTAAAGCGTTTGCATTATAATCTTACTAAAACGATCAAATATCTCATCTTAAAAATTCATTCAACATAAAAGATTAATTACAATATACTGTTATAAATATTTTAGTTTGGTCGGTTTTTGGCCTCTTTGAGTATTCGATGCTCAGGGTTGACTGACTGAAACAGACTTAAAGGATTTTTCATTGTTTCGGCAAAATGAAATTTTTGGGCGATGGAACCCATTTTTTTTATATTTTACTACTCGCTCGATGTAGCTATTCCAACTGAAGATTAACTCTATTTGGCTATTTCAATAACTAGTGAAATATAAAATATGTACACATCTAGTTTAGTTTCCTATGAATTGAAACCAACTTTGTACAGGATTAAGAACAGTGCAACAAAGAGCATATGTAGAAGAATTGAATGGAACAAACGAAAAAAATTCTTGCCTGTTGGTTAAGCATTATTGACCGATGCATCATCATTTCTGTTCCCATTCAATGTATTGGAAATTTACTGCATTAGTCGAGTTCATATTTCGTCCCTTCACGAGGGGCATACACTATTGTCTCGAATCTTTGATTAAAAAATATGTATTTGGATTTCTTTGCAGTTGACATGAATGTCAGAATTAATTGCACTTTTGGTATCAATAAGTCTTTGCGAAGCTTTGCTTTAGAATAGATGCGACAATATTCTATAAAAAGTAGAATTCTATCCTATATTTCCCTCATTAACTGCAATTACACATTTGACATTACTTTTAGAATGGTTTACCTCACGAGACGGTTTACACACATGCTACCACACCTTCCTGTTATCCGCTTTTACCACACTTGTTACCACTGTCCCCTTAAAGTCATTCAGAATCCTCCACTCGGCAGAAAACTCACCTTGCCCGCGTATTTCCCGCGGATATACCGTTCGATGCGCTAGGCTACTTTAAACTATTTGAATATCTGTAACGAGTGTGTTAATATCTTACAACAATAAACTGGGCAGACCTTTTCAAGGGATTCGTGTTCCTACCCTTCCTCATCGTCCCGTACTGCTCGTTGTCCCTCTTCTTCATCGCCAGGAACCAGTTTTGTTTTCGTTTGAACACGCGCTGGAACGTGAGGTAGTTATGGTGGTTGCTGTTGTCTTTTTTCGTGTCCTTGCTGCCGACTCGGTAGAAGAATACGCTCTGGATTGTCTTCTCTTTCTGCAAATTAAAAATAGCTCATGTTTTTCTCCTTCTTTATCTAGAGTTGGTGAACTAAATATCTACTCGAGTTGCTAATACTAACTTTATACCCATTATACAAGGACGAATCCGGACTTCAGATACCACTGATCGACCCGTAATCAGATTTTCAGGGCTAGTAATTTTCTTTATTTTTATTTAGGATGTAAGCTATAAAATCGGTATTTCTGTCACTTGAACCAATTTGAGCAGCAGTGAGAATTTCCTGGATGGGATCCGCCCCCGACATAACTAGTAATCATACAGTATGATATTATGATGTAATTATCCGGTATTTCTACTCGGTATCCTTACAGACAATAGGACTGCAACGAGCACACTAACTTATATCAAATTGCAACGTACCAATGATTATATTCCTATTTTCAAACCATTTTTAGGCATGCGAGACCTTGTCTCTTCAGAAGCAAATGTGAGGAGTAACTCACACGTGACATGGCATGATATGACGTAACGGGGTAACATAAAACGTAGATTCGTGTCTCTTAAGTCTGGACCCTACAATAACATAACTATACAATTAGGCCAATGAGAAACTGACTGTTACAAAATCAGGCTACATGGTTTCCTATTGGTTTAGAAGAAACAAGTGAAAAATTTAAGAACATTGAGCAGGAAAAGCACTGAATTTGCATGAAATGCCAAATCTTAGCAATCGGTATTATTTTCTCAAGCAATATGAATTTTCAAACCGAAAAATCTAATCTTTGAGGATAGGCTATTTGCTATTTGGCAGGCTGAAGTTTCTTGTATGTCAGTTTCCGATTGAAGGGTTGTACCGCACACTACTAATTTACATGCTACATTGTAGCAGTTTAACTTTCGAACTTGACAACGTGAGTAACCTGATGAATACCAGGTGGACCAGAAAAAAGTATGGACGTCTGCTAATTTTTGAAGTGGTAAGTATTCGTGAAAATCATCATACATTTAGTGTCTACGTTGGTAAAAGAATGAATTAGATTTTGAAGAAATAAATGAGGAATTACAATTACAAAGTACACTTACAACTGCTGAAACTTTGCTGTCTTCGGTCATGACCAGATATCTGTAAGGAGGTTTAGCTGTCCTTATTATCACAAGCTGTCGTGCGTACATCAGAATCGTAAGATGTGCTACAATAGGGTAGATAACGTGTGCAGTCTTCGATCGACACAAAAACATAATTTCTAAATTATAAGGAAGCATAATTCATACTAAATGCTCGTAAAGTAAGCACCAGAGCGTGAAAATCTGCACTATCTTTGAACAACCCAGAAATCTTAGTCTTCGAATAGCTGACACTTAGGGATGAAACGCTTTAAGGGCACTATTTCACGAGGCTTATGGGGCACTAATGGGACATGAAGATAAAGACGGCATCGCATTGTCTTTTAGCAAATCTTTGGGCTTTGGGGGCAGTTGCCTGCAGTTCCATTAGTTCCTAAGCTACTGAAGAGAGGGCGTACTATGGGAGTTAATAGATCGTCTGATGCTTCAAGGGGCCCCAGATAAGTAATTTACGCATTTGCTATTAATTGTAAAGTTTCTTTGTGGGTTATTTTTGGTCTGCAACTTCACGCCATAATCCTAGGACCCGGCAAGTCACTACTCGACGGCCCTGCCCAGTTGAGGCATATTACAATTATGATGATAGCCCACCTAAAGCGTGATATATATTTGATGCTTGTACACAAGAAAAGTATCTTACCATCTAATATTCCTCTTCTTTGAGACGCCCAAAAAAGTCATTCATGCATCTTATTTTGATTATAAAGTTTCTTTTGGAATTATTTGGTCAAAGTCACTACTCTCTGCTGTGCTCTATCTGATTGCAGTATCAAAATTATGGGAGCCCACTCAGAATATGGTATTTATTCGATACTGAGATAGCTACTCGTACACAAGAAAATGGCGGACCATCCAAGATTCCCTCCCCGTACTGTGGGTTTTACGCTTACGCAAATGGGAGGAGAATACAACGTCACTGTAAGAAACGAGAGAAGATGGAAAAATATCGATAACTGTGGGGAAGCTTACTGTAAGGCGAGCTGTGATCCTGGGTTCCTCTCACTGTTCCATTCGGTAAGATCTCGACCAGGTAGCCACTTCTGCAGAACAGCTTTCTCTTGTGCTCAATGCTGGCTCTGTTTTTTATCTCGAAATTCGCCCTCACGTCGCTTTCCTTTTTCACGTTCAAATGTATGCGGAGGAAATTCTTGTACGCCTCTTCTAGCTCCAGCTGTGGGTTCCTTGTCAGGCCGTCGGATGGTGAAGACTCGTCCTTCCCGATGTAGTCCTGGGGGGAGCCGTTGAAGTCCCTCATTAAGGTGTTCTTCGCGCGTCTTCGCAGAACTGGTAGGCTCGATTCCGAGAACTTTTTCTCCGCTGTGCCCATCGAGGCTTGCAAATATTGTAATAAGGCGTGAGTGTTTTTGTTTTTGTGTAGATGGAATTGCAAGGTCGATGAGCAGATAAGCAAAACTAACAGCCATCGTAGAATCAATGTCTTCGTCGCCATTTTCACTGCGTTCTCTCGACTGACCATCATTTTGTTTCCAATATCGATATTACTGTAAGATATAATTATTCATAAATGACAGTATTTCTCGAATAGTTCTTGAATTTCAGTTGTATTCGAGTCATTCATTGATATCAATAATATTCGAATAATTCACACATCTTTTTAAAATGAGTTGACCTCTTGACTTGAAAAGCAAAACCTTGATTGTCTACAGAAGCAAAAAGCAAATGTTTTTTAGATCTCCTCCAAAAGTAGCTGCGATTATATACCAAACATAATCTCCTCCACAGCTATATATAGGCTTTTCTGTTCTGTGTCTCAAACATCCGCAGTCTCCTCACAAACTTATTAAACGTTTCGAATTAACATTTATTGACGCAAGAACCACCATTTTGTTTCACTCAAAACTCAGCAGTGCAGTTTTTGAACATGTTACTCTAGAAAGCGCGCTCCGTTTGACACTTTTTATGATGTGCATGCTCCTTGTACTAACACGTCCATCATCTCCTCTTAACGTAACCAATCATTTGTCAATATAAAAAGATTAGGTTATTGTACGCCCTTCTATTGTCATCTCTCTTAGCTTTCTCAATTTGATTTACTGGACACTCTTCCGCTCCCATGAAAAGGCTAGGCAAACACTTGCTCGCATTTTTATGATATCATCGACGTTCGACTTACCCAACTGTAAGCAACTGCACCCAATTCTAGACCCTTTATTTTGCTTAGGGTTTGCCAAAAATAACAAGTTAATTACCACCCCCTGTCCCCAAAACCCTAGGCTAGGGCTATCCTGACCTGCCTATCAAACATCATAGTGTGCTCTCAATCTGCCTGTTTTGTTATTATTTCTCAGCCTTACGGTTATTTCTTATATTGAGATAAAAATTGTCTACATCGGCTTGTTCTGAAAGCTTGTTCTTGAATTTTGGCCGAATTGGAGGCTCGTGTTCTTATTAACAAGAGTTTAACTACACATTTCTGGGTGAGAAAGCCAGTGAGGCTTGCCGGTTATCGGAAAAAGTGGATATTTGTATTTTACTATTTTAAGATCTATTACATTGTTTCTCATCTTAGACAGATCCGATTTTACTCACATTTTCCGCCCAGATGACTTTCGGCTAACACGGGTTAAGCTTAAAATCAATCTTTAAAGAATATGATGATTAACATTGTCAAAAAAATAGAAACCTAAGAATGAATCTTCGAAAATCGAGGCTAAGAATAAATTTAAGTATTTATAAAAAAAGCGTACCTAGTTAAATTCTTCCACACGAAACCAGGCGTTTGGCCTTTCGGTTTTCTTTCTGAAATGATTGACATTGGGAAATGTCCAAATTCATATGATTTATTTACTTTTTATTATCCTTTCAATTTAAGTAAATCTTTTTTAAAGCTATCTTTGAGCAAATATGCTGCTTTTTGATGTTGTAATCTAAACTATCAAAGACTTAACTGAATGGAAGTCACTCGATTCATTAAGAATCAGGATTTAAAGTAAAGGGTCATTGAATGTGTACCAAGCCTGTCAACTCCTGAATATGTTTTTAACGTCATAGTGAAACCAAACTTTCTATGGAAGATGGTAGTGCTTGCACTTTTTTCAATAAGCTACTCATCCTGGGAACATCTTGCAGTACTGGGGAGGGTGTTCAATACTGTGGGAGATACCATCCAGTACTAAATAGGATAGGAACACCATTTACTGCTGTGGAGGATGTTCAGTACTGTGGAAGGGTACCATTGACTAGTGTTGGGGGATACTATCAGTAGCTACATTAGAGGGTGTCCAGTACTGTGTGGGCCATACCATTCAGTAGCTAGTTTGGAGGATATCATCAGTACTGTGGGAGGATAGCATGAGTACTGTGGAGGTATACCATCAGTACATGGGAAGGTTTTCAGTACTGTGGAGGTATACCATCAGTACATTGGAAGGTTTTCAGTACTGTTGAGGTATACCGTCCAGTATACTGTAAAGGTTGTTTGGTGTTGTGGAGAGATATTCACAGCACTGTCGGGGATACCACAAGCCCTGTTGAGATAATATCCAAATTGCTTGTATATCTAATAGTTTCCCTCAACGGTACCGAATATCCTCTATAGACGTTCCCAAGGGAGATTGAATGTTGTGTCCTCCATTGCGAAATCGGCATCGTCGCCTTTGACGTCAGAAAAAGTTGAATTGGAACTTATCCGATCAAACTGCATAATATAACATTCATGAATTAAAACCCATATCGTCAGTTGAGTTACGAATCCATCTTCGCAATCTGTCATCTTTCGCCCTAAATCCACCAATCAATGAGTTATAATGTCATCGCAAATAAAAAAGCAAATTCGCAATATCACTGTCAGTTTTATACAATAACGGTATCGTTACATAAACCCATGACTGATAGGAAGGCTTTGTGACACTCAAATTCAAATGTTCAAACTTTCAAATGAATGGGGTTTTGAATAAAGCCTGTTTATACAACGAAAGAAAAAACATACGGTGCAGTGTATTGGTAAGATATAAAGGATTAAAAAGCAGTTTTTGCCAAAAAAGAAAAACAGAACTGTGGGAACTATCCGCGCATGTTAAATTATTTGATGAATCCTTAAAGGCATTCCCTGCCAATTGCATCTTAAAGAGCATTTGCTCATTCTTGTGTAGAAATAAAACAAGCATTCGTTTAGAGTTGAGTTTAGGTAGATACCTCCAAGTAGAGAAGTGGCTAAGTTAGTGTTGTAAATTCGAAACGAGCTATTTTCAAAATCGAAGCAGAAATTTCAGGAAGATACTTCATGTATGTGTAATAACGTTGTGTCCATATATGTCAGGTATTGACACAATTTTGAATCTCCAGTACCAAAGTTTATTTAATTTCTAAAAATATTCCTACTACCTCAAATCATGTTTAGATTCCATGAATTTTGAATGCAGTGTATATGAATTATTAAATTCAGTATTCTGCGGTTGTTTTTTTAGGTGTTTTTTGAGAGGTAAAACGTTGTACGGATCTGTAAATTGAAACTTGTAGATTTTAAAAGATTCCTTCCCTCTTTGATTAACAAGATGTGTAAGGGAGGAAACATTGTTAAGCATGGCCATCCTTAATTAAGCCCATGGCTAGATTCGCCACTCTGAAAAGATTAAAGATATGTCTAATTTAATTAGGTTTTATTCAGAGTATATAATCCTTTTAAAGGTCGTAATGAATATGATATACTAGTCTAGAATTGATAGGCGAGGCTTTGCTTTCATATATGCTCTCTGTATCGGGAGATATTGCTCCATTTGATTAGTCATCCTGCTTTTTTTCAGAATCGAGCATATGTAACAGGGAAAAAAATTAGAATCGAAAGGCAAGTTATGAAATCTGCCTTAAACATGAAATTTTTTTAAGTAAATCTAGGAGGCTTACGTTTCAAAAGACCCCAAGATCATCTGAAAAGATCCCAAGATCGCTTCAAAAGATCTCCAAGAGCTTCAAAGAAGATTCTCTAATTTCTTAACCTGAAACTTGTGGATGTTGAATTTCACTCTGACTTTTTGCTCGCATACGTTTCAGAACCCTCTACTTTAAGGAAGTTTCTCTGTTATTTCAACTCTTATTTGTTGAGTTGTAAATCTTCCTGCTCTCTGAGAGATCACCGGGTAAAACAATCGAAAGTGTAAACAGCACGTGTACTTAATCACTGTTCTCTGCCTTCGGTTTGTTAAGGTTTATTTAGATTACCCAGTTGGGTTTTTCTAAAATAGCAAGTTGCATCAAACAGAACTTTACATGCATAAGGTAAAGAATGCACCGTTGATACCTGTCTCTTTATGCTGCAGATGCGTTGAAAATAGCACACTCGTTTTGGTCCAAGCTAGTTCTGGATTCAGATGCTCGTACAACGTGCACGAAGGATCTAGACTGAATTAGATGAAAGTTGTTCGATTTGCTAGGTAAATACTTGACTGTCCACGAACGCAAACACTTCGGCTTTTGTTTCATGCGAAGAATGGAAAGAAAGGACAAGAAAGTAGGACGAGTTTGTTTTTCAGTTGCACAGCGATCGAGGGTTTATGCTCCCCTAAACAGAATACATTAGCACGCTCCTAACATGGGCAGCCAACGATTTTCGTTGCCTTTCACTGCTGCTGACTGAGTGCAATAACATTTCGTGTTCGTTCTGTTTTTCACTTTTTCAGTTCCCCCCACAAAGGAATCTTCCAATGTGTATTTTAGAATGCAAACGAAATGACAATGATAAAAATTGTATGGAAAGAAACTCAAAACAAATGACTGTGTTACACGTTGGAACTGAATTCCTCCTTGAGCTAGATATTGTACTGTTAAGTGGGAGGACATTGTGGAAGCATTGTGTCAATTTTGTCCTACATGCTAGCAACCCTTCCATGTTAGAGAAGCGGTGGTAAATAATCTTCGAAAGAAGTAGGCTTACTAAGGGTGGTATATATGCCCACAAGAGACGGTATATCATCTTATATGCGGTGGGGTACCATCTAACCTGCGGTGGGTACCTGAAAGATGATATACCGCCTGCTTGTAATCATATACACCGCATGTAACACGATATACCACCTCCGTTCTATGCGTATCCACTTATGTAAGCCTAAGCGTACAGGTTGGCTAGGGTGGTCCTAGCTTCTTCATGTTCTAAGGAAACTTGGAATATTCCAGGACTTCTATTCTTACTCACACACTAATATATCAATCCGTTTTCATATCCAGACTGGCATTCTCTATCCTTTGACCTTTAACGAACCTATTTTAGGACAGTGTTTAGCTTGCTGGCCTTAGTTTGGCAAAGCTTGGGTTCGAGACCTGTATTAAACTTGGGTTCGAGAGAAGGTAGCACGTGGTATCCCACTGTGGCTGAAACTAATTTCCTGCGTTGGATCATGCCTTTACGAGTTTGTGTTATTTTGACTCTTATTGTAAGCTTGTGAGTATTTCTTTTTTGTAACAATAAATTCCTATTTAAAGTTCGTCATGTTGTAAAAGATAAACTTAGGCTTTTTAGATTTTGATTGTAAATCAACATTTTCAATCAAAATTATGATCAGAGATTTAGTTGTTAGGAGATTTCTGAAATAGAGTACAGACCTTCCCCTATCCCCTAGATTGTTTGGATGGCTTTTTAGAAAGTTTAAGGCAAGCAAACACTTCGATGGATATACTTAAGAGAAGGCGTGGTACATAATCTCTAATACCATTCATACGCTTGCGAGGGGGCGGTATATTACCTTGCACGCGTGGGTGCCTCATATTACAAACGGGTGATGTACTGCCCGGGTAAGCGTATTAAATGTAGTAAGCGTATAGGTTGGCAAGTGTAATAATAATAATAATAATAATAATACATCATGTTTAAAGTGGGTAGCCTTTGATAACCGGTGAAACCAGTTCTTTACAAAAGGGCCCACTGACAACAAAAAGTTAAAAAATTGTGAGCTGGCCATGTGTAACTTACGTCAAGTTGGTCGTGTATGGTCGAGTCTGGATAGGTGACCAAGCCTTTAGGCTATTGACTGAACGACTCACCCAACCAATCTTTGAAGGGAAGTTAAAGGATGAAATCAACTAAGTAGCAAGGAAAAACGACCTACAATGTATGGGCTAACAACAATTACAGCAACAACAACAATTGCAGCAACAGCAACAAATGATAAGGAAGAAAGTTCACGAATATCTTTTTGAAGGCATTTTCGCAAAAGCACCACGATGGTGATGGCGTCAAAGTTCTTGAACAGACCCCCGGGGTGTAGGAAATATGACTAACCCTTGACAGGTGAATTTTCGATAAATGGTGGTTTGCAACCGGGGACCCACTTAGTGTCAAAGATTCTTCGGGACTTTTAAGGAGGTTGTCCGTTAAAGCACCAACTTCAATCGATTCTTTTCAACCATCTTTTCTAATTTGCGTAAAGCTACATTTTATTAATTTTACAGTGGAGTTCATGGCGAAAAATCTTTTTGTCTTACACATCAACTTTTGATGACGTACATCTTGCAATGGAAATATTTGCACGATAGGAACATCCTGTGCCTCTCGTACAAAATTACACTCTCAACTCAAAGCGTGATGAATTTAAAGTTTTTTGCACCAACATTGTCATCGAAATGTTTTCGGAACACGAGTATTTCCTCGAGGAACATGTTCGCATTGTCACACTCAAGTATATGGGAAATATTTGCCCAGAAACGCTCAAAAGAAAGTTTGCTAAAGTCCTTTATGAGATCAATACGAGTCGGATGACTTTACCGAAAGAACGTGGTTGTGAAATAAAATTGATGAAAAAAAGAAATATAAGAATGAGTAAAATAAAGATAATACGCTATATACACCTGTTCGAAGAAGAATGTTATTACTTTACAGTGTGCACTTTCATTAAGCAACTCGACTCAAAGCCCAGACCCTCGATGCCGCTTACCATTTTTGTAAAAAAAAACAGGCTAAAAAAGAAATCACCGAAAGTCATTGCCTTTATTCCGTTTAAATGACTTTTTGCAGAAATAAAAGCCTAATATTCAGGACTTGTTGCTTATCAACATTTCGCCTATTAAAAAACGGTTTTCCTACTGTATTTTTACGAACGTTCTACCTATATAGTGAAGTACCGTCTACGTAGCTAAGACTGTGTTACGGTTATTGTGCAATCCTTCGAATTTGTAGGGTTCCCATACTTATCCAATATCTTTAGCTTTCACTAATTGTTCCCTTCTTTTAAGTACACAAATGATTAATTGTATGAAAAAAAATATCGATCGTAAAAAAGTGAAAGTTTGGTTTGTATTGAATATAAGAGTGTCCATAGCGAACAATGTTTCACTGTTGATTTTCACCAATAAAGCCAATAGCAGCTTATATATCCTTTATATCTTGCCTTTGGATACCGAATTATTTGACCAAGAAGCCTTTTAAATAGTTGTCTGTCATAAATCTTGTATGATGCCAGGCAATGATATTCGTTTGAATGATAATCTGATTCTCGAACTTATAAGTCAAACAGTATTATTCCATCAGTTAAAGTTGAGAGAGATGAGGAGTAGTGAAAAGTTGTAATTCAATACTTACCAATCTTCCGATAAATTTTAAAAACTTTTCAAGTTGCAGTTCAGCTGTTTGTTTCTTTAAAGGGTTTTGAAATA
The DNA here is from genome assembly GCA_963924455.1 of Pelagia noctiluca. Taxonomy (NCBI): domain Eukaryota; kingdom Metazoa; phylum Cnidaria; class Scyphozoa; order Semaeostomeae; family Pelagiidae; genus Pelagia; species Pelagia noctiluca. Next base: position 17,850,223 of record OZ004317.1, on the reverse strand, counting down.
TTTCCAGAATCTGTAGTCTACAGTATGTAAAATCTGCGCGCCTTCAGTATGTAAAACCCTAGTAAAGTCCTAGTAGTACCAACGCTTTAAACTCGTATTGCTTGCCTTGACTGTCTAAATTATGTTCTGATAACTCATCCTATACGTCGACCGAGAACTCGTTGCCTACTGTGTGCGTGTGTTCTCGCATGAATGACCGTTTCTCTCTCTGAATGAACCTTTTGAAGAACATCGGTAAAATGTGCCAAAAATAACTCGAGTAGGGGATCACACCATCCGTTTCCGACTCATATCGCGATATGAAAGGCTGAGCTTGCTTTTGGCTTCCTTGACATGTCGTAAAGAAAATAGTACCCGTGGAAACAATAGAGCTCTCGTATTGGTTTCTTTTATTTACAGTCAGACTTGGCAGAAACAAGTTTAGCATGTTTGGGTCTGATGCTAGAGAAACTCTGTATTCGTTTCATTTTAGGTACTCAACAGAGTATGGCAGGGGAAGGCAAGGCTAACATTAAAGGGGGCATTATCAACCCTGATAAAATCAGGTCCAGGTTAAAAGCCTCAAACTTGAAGGGTTGCTTAGGTATGTGGAAACTAACATTGATCCAATATCTTCCACTCTACGTGGCTAGGGAAAAATTCAACTGCTCAGGAGATTTTTACGAGCTGCTGGGTTTTACGGGAAATATTCAAAGTCATACGTTATAAGGTTAAGGTTAACCAAAACACCAATCTTAACCTTAATCCTAACATTGACTAGCTTCAACCCTACGATATTTGGCTTTCAATATTTAGCATAAATAGGCCCGGGTCTAGAAAAGGATTCTTGAGTGGTCTAGTTTTTTCCTCCTGATTGGGACATATCGCTGTTATTGTTGCTGTTGTTGTTGTTGTTGTTGTTGTTGTTGCAGAAGTGTGTTATTAGGGAATATGCTCTTGTGCTCTCAATTCTTTTCTTAGCGAAATTTGTTGATAGTTGTTGATAATTGTTGATATTTGGCAGGCAAATACACTCACTATCTTCGTAGGTATTGGTTTATATGCAAAGCACCAAGGGCCCACTGAATAGGTAGACTAATCGATCAGTGCGACCCTGGTCCTTCTTCTCGATATGACCATACCTCGTGATTCCTTTCGCCTTTCTGCCTGGAATTTAAGAGCGCTCACGGATTCTCTCCTCACTCGCGTATAAAGCAATGTCTACCCTTTTCGAAAGACTGAGCAGGGAACCTACGACAGTCAAGATTCGGTTACTTTCACGCCACTTCGACCGCTACGTGCTTTACGGGTTCCTAAACAGAGCAGGGCTACCAAAATTTTTGTTCCTTTTTCAGTACAGAAAGGAAAGATTGAACGGAAAGCTTCTCACCACATTCCTAAACATAAACTAAGGAATTTAAAAAAGTTTTGCGCAAGGGAAACTGACTGTACCACTGCACACAACACTTTTAAATATAACTTTTATACGACCTGTTACTGTCCTGAACGTTTCCTGTAACGTTAAAAAGAAAGGGCTGTGTGAGTGTGGTGTTTTAAACGAATTCGTTGGTTTAGGATAAGCTCAACTTGCACCTGAGGGGCAATAGGCCTAACTCGTTAAATTGTGGGTGATATATCATTCCTAGAGTACATTCCTTCATGCAACATCATACTAATTCCTATATATTACATTGCATTTCAACTTACTTGAAAATAACATATCTTTCCAATTTCGTAATGAAAGTAAAGGTTTTATGCTTTAGTCATTAGATTTGGTTGCTATGCATTGCTATGGCTCGTATTCCTATCATGCATTGCGAGAAGTCAGACCTGCAGTCTTAGCAGTTGGCAGCAAATTCAGTCAATCGGGAGTTCTTTCCAGTTCGGTTTTTCAAGCGAAATAGTCAACTCTAATACTTATTATATGTTTTAAGAATGTTTTGAAAATGAAGCCATAACATGGCAAGAAAATTAATCAGTTATCTCACTAAGCCAAGGATCTACAAAAAATAATTGCTTCTTTCTTGAAACACATGCACTCTTTTTTCTTTAAGAACCAGCAAAATTAGTTTGAAGCTGGCCTTCTTAATATCCCTCTATTTTCAGCCTGTAATGTTCATGAATTGTTCATAGTTTCATAATTATTTGGAAGCCTGTTTTGTTATCATCACTCATCAGTTGTGTTAATTGTTCCAAATTTTGACTTTCTTGAGCATCTGACATATATCTGTGTGCTGTCAATCTGCTTTTATTTTAATTATTTGTCAGTCTCGTGGTTATTTTGTAGAATAATCATATTGAGCTAGAAAAAAGTCAGGCTCCGTTTGCTCTTAGCTTGTTCTTGGATTTTGGCAAAATTTGTCGTTAGTGTTCTTATAAAAATGCTTCGATTAAACGCCCGGGATTTTTGTAAAATATGTGGGAATTTTAGGAGGTGTCTGTTCAACTAGGGTGTTCAAAAGAGATCGGCGTTTATTGAATACACTCTTTTTTTTATATAAGAACCAGTAAACTGATTTGAAGCTGGCTGTTCTTAAATATTCCTCTATTTTCAGCCTGAAATGTTCTTAAATTGTTCTTACTTTTACAATGATTGGGAGGCCTTTTTTTCTACTAGGAGTGTTAAATGTTTAAAAGTTTGACTCTCTTAACCATCTGACATCATATGTGTGCTGTACATCAGCTTGTTTTGTAATTATTTCTCAGTCTTGTAGTTATTTCGTAAAATTTTCATATTGATCCTAAAATTTTCAGCTTCGGTTTGTTTTTAGCTTGTTCTTAAGTTTTGGCCAAATTTGAGGCTCTTGTTCTGATAAAATTATTCTTATAGAAAAAAAGAGTGTATCTCTTATCCTTTTCAGGCAATATATTCAAAAAAAGATCTAATGACGATTTTTAAAACAGACCTTGTATCGAGGTGTTTATCGTAAATTTCATAATCATTTTACAAAATAAAGCCAAAAGAGCATGTGGTATAATTTTTATTTTAATGACTGCTCTATGTGTTTCGAATACTCGCCCCTTTGAAAAGGAAAAGGCTGTCTTCTAGAGAGGTACATATAATAGAGGGGACGTTTCTTGGAAAAAATATAAAGTAGTCTAACCGAACAGGGTGTTTTAAGTGCAGGAAGGGGGCATTGCAGCATCAGAGTTGAATAATTAGCACAAGTCTCGGGGCATGAAAGGGCCCTAAAAGAGGTTGAATTATTTGCGTACCATTCTTATCGTCTGTTCTCTCTAGCTGTGTACCCCAAAAATAGATTTTTGGAATTTTACCCGAACAGATGTCACGTTTCAATCTCTGTTTTCTATTTTCTTCTTTCTATTTACCACATTGTAACCTTTTCTTTTCTACTTTTCTTTCTATATTGACCCCCTCATTTTTGTTGATTTGCACTGACCCCTCGTCACTCCCTTATATCATTGATTCACCTTGTATGCGAACAGTCAAATAATACTTTCTCCACCTGTTTCTCTAATGATAATGATGGACCCTGCTAAACTGGTTTCCATAAAATCATGACCTAGTTTGGCACATACACCTACTATCTTCGTGTGGTATGGATTTAAGCACAAAAGGCCCCACTTAATAGATAGACTACAATCGAAGCAGTGCATTGATAGTGCGTTGACAGGCGAATACGTGTGCATTGATAGTTAGTTGATGTACAAATGCGCTTACTATCTTCGTAAGGTATTGGTTTATGCATAAAGTGCAAAGGGCCTAATGAATGATATAATCGAAATATGTAATAATCGAGCAGTAGCTATGACCCTGGTCCTTCCTCTCTATGAGACACCACCTCTTTACTCCTTTTGCCTTTTTACCAGTAGTTACGCACAGAGCTGACGAAGTCTCTCCTTGCACTATATGTGAGAGGTCTGAAGGTGGTTTCGAACCCACGACCCTTTAAACAAGGCTTGAGTGATCTAACCAATAGGCCATAACTATAGTGCTCTACCAGATTTCAATGGTCAATATGAGCATATAACAGTTAAACAGTGTGACTATTGATTTTGCTGTGTGTGTGGTTGTGATTATGTACGAGGCCTAATAAGTGTGAATTATGCGTTATGTATCGTGAACTATGTGCAAAAGAAGCTACGTTTATATTCCATCCTTCATTACCCCAAGACCTATGATATGGACTGAAAAAAATGAAACATGAATTGCAAATACGTTTTGGTGGGCAAGACACTTGAAAATCGACGAGAAGCTAAAATATGTACTGTATGAATCTAAAAAAAATTATGTCATCCTCACCAGTTTTGATTGTAAACGTAGTTACGAAATGAAGGATAATTTCAGAACGTTTGGTGATGATCAGAAATTATCTTGCACGAGCGCTGAAAAACCCGAACCACATCATACCATGTCAGCGGTGAATTTCCTCAGCAGGAAAAGTTCTGCAACATGATTGATGAACTTCTTGTGAGCACCCCAGCTTGAAATATCCGTTGAAATACCATTGTGGCGGGAAAATGTATTTATTCATCATTGTGCTGCTTGAGTCATCAAATTTCACACGCAGTGCATTCTGGGGAAGTTAGCAGTCCAAGTTTTGATGCCCCACCAATTCTTTGGTGATTCTAATTATGGAACTTATCGTTTTGCAATGCTGTGTGATATAGGCCTAAGTGCTGGATTTTGTATGACTTAGTCGCCCTGCAGTCTGTTCACAACATATAATATACAATAGGTTTATGCATACAAGGAGGAGGGGGTTGAGGACACCACTCCCCTAATTTCCATAGTTGTTCCTTGATTATAATTTATCCAATGTAAAAAGAAAATTTATCCATTGTAAAAAGAAAATAATATCCTCCAAATATGGCATCCTTTTAACCCTTAATCCCTTCGCTCTCTAACTCCTTGAGAACGTGGCAAAAAAGAACATTTGGAACTATTTTTGAACTAAAGTTGCTTGCAGTAGGTCAAATATTTTACTCTGTGTTTGTCTTGATCAGTTTTCTCCACATACAGTATGGAGTGAGTCTTAATTTTGAAATTTGACCTACTTTTTATCAACATAATAAACCATCTGTGCAGCTAGAGACAGCGCAGTGTGCACTGCAGCTCTATTTCAGTAAGCTACTAGCGTTGATGTACAACCGGCGACTCTGACTCTCAAACAGCTGAAAATATAAGAAACTCTACTACTAGAACAATATCTGCTAAGAAACTTTCATATTGCTTGTTAGATACATAAGAGCTGATACTTAGACTACTGAATTCGCTAAGAAAGGTTGCTAAAAACTGGAGACTTTCTTATTAAGAATGGCGTGTATGTCGATCAGAGCCCTTCATTAATGAACCTCATATAACTAAGGTCGCAGAAGCTTCTACCATAAAAATAGTTCTTCTCGCCTAATTATTCTACCATGATTCTCAAACCATAAAGCTAATGCGCAAGATTAAGAGCCCGTTTTTAACAATTGCTTCTTTTAATTGGTACTCTTAATTATTTACTTAATGAAAGGCTTCTATCCAGCCCTCAACTACAAACAGACAGAGCCCTTCTTCAAGATTATTTGAGAATATTCTGAGATATGGTACAAAACGTCAAACTTTTTTTTCATTGAGACTCGTGATAAGTAATACAGATTCGGAAATTTATGGAATTCCAATAGTGGCGAAATGTTTGATAAGAAATTTATTTGTATATTTTTGGTTACATATCAGAGCCGCTGTTTTCTGGTTTCCATTTTAGTTTGAACGTGTTGAGAAGGTGTTCTGGTGTGTTTGACTGATGAAATGAGACTGCTTGTGCTCAATATTCCAAACTAATTTCAAAAATATGATCAGAATCATCTTGCTAATCTTGCCTTAATGTTATTCTGTAAAATTCTTAAAGAAATTTCAGTACTCACGATTTGAAAAGTTAAGAAACTCAATGCTGGACTGATTTTTTAGTTTCTTATAGAAAAAAAGCGCAGTCGATGTTTTGAACTATGGTCAAAATCTAAAGCTTGAAAAAAAACTACATTTGTATGACGTGAGCATCTCTTTTGATAACTTTCTTCAAAGTTGGTAACTCTTTTTTTATAAGAATAAATTTACAAGAATAACGAGGCTCAAAATCGGTGAAATTTAAGAACATTTTCAAGATATGGTCAGGCTCAAGATCTTATGACACCATATTTGTAGTACTGTTGGTAGGTATTTTTAGCATATTACAATAATAACAATTTATTTCTATATCCGTAATTGCTGCCATAAGAATGATTTAAGAATATTCCGAGGCTCAAAGTACAAAAAATTAAGAAAATCTAGACCCAGAAAAATCAAGTATTCTTATAGAAAAAGAGTGTATTTAATAATAGCTACCTACAATAGCTACCAATACATACCAGTTAATTCGAATATCGTCCAATCGTGTAACTGTTTGTATTGATGAAAGATGTGATCATCATTTGTTTTTAATCAAAAATACGATCATTTGTTTTTGATAAAAAATCTGATCATCATTTTTTTATCAAAAATATGATCATCTTTCTTTTATCAAAAATTTGATCATCTTTGTTTTTTGATCAAAATATGATCATTTGTTTTTTGATCAACAGATTAATCATCATCTTTTTTATCAAAAATTTAATCATCTTTGTTTTTTGATAAAAAATATGATCATTTGTTTTTGATCAACAGATTAATCATCATATTTTTTATCGAAAATTTGATCATCTTTGTTTTTTTATCAAAAATGTGATCATCTTTGTTTTTTGATCAAAAATGTGGTCATTTGTTTCTTATCAATAGATTAATCATCATTGTTTATCAAAAATATGATCATCATTTGTTTTTTATCAAAAATATGATCTGCATTTGTTTTTTATCAAAAATATGATCATTTGTTTTTGATCAAAAATAAGATGCAGATATGATCGTGTAACCGTCCCTTGATATCTTCACATGATTCATTTCTACTCCCTTGAATCATGGGTATTAGTATTTCATGACCGAACGCAAATCAGTCAAGCCGAGCTAGGAAACAGAAAGCCGTGACACGGCTTGACCATCCACGCGTGAATCGTCGTAAATTTTAATGAGTTAGAATTCGTGTCGAGAGCAAAATTAAAAGACAGCAGAAGTTGAATAACTACTCGAATATAGTTTCTTACTGTTAATCCCTGGCCTCTATTCACCCTTTTCATTCAGATCACATGGTCACATGGGTGAAGAATCTCGTACAACGATTGCTTTTTGCCGAATAAAGAGTTTGAACCCTACCTTTCATTCCACTTAAGTTTAATTTTAGGATAAGAAAAGGGAAAGGTCACCAAGAGAACAGCCCTATGACTCGCTGAGATTGATTTAAGCGAATAAATAGCTGGTTTCTACCAAACAAAGTTGAGATTTTCTTCTGAGTCACACATCTAGTTGTATTCTTATGGTCTTATGTATACATTTTTGAATATCACGAAGACTTGCCCCTCAAACAAGGAGTTTATATACACCCAACGTAATGCAAACCTAATTTGTGATTTCCAGAGTAATTCAATTTTGTTTTTTGTCTTGTATTTTTGTAATTCATTTATGTAATCACTGTAAATTAATTTCGTTTTTTGCGTAGTATTTATGTAAGGGCCGCAGGGCAGTCGTGAAGTTGTTCTCTCCCTTTTTAAATATTTATACGAATTATAATTGTCTTGAAGGATCAATTCGAGCGTTTTCAGAAACTCGCATCAAGTTAATTTTGAGCTCAAATTTTGAGTATAGTTTAAAAAAAACCATCGACTGTGATGGAATTTTTGGGCGTTTACCCAATCACTTTCAATGATTAAAGTCATTTTGACGGAAAAATGGTGCAAATTTGGTACTGTAACACTACCCTATGGTTTGCTTAAAAAGTCTTTGATCAGCCCAGAACCTAACGTGACTTGAGACTCTGTAACTTATTTCTTTATTGATGATTATTAGATACTTCTGTTACAAATTTTCAGAAAAGTAGAGGACTTCGCTCAATTAAAGATATCAGATCGTGCTTTGAAGGGTCATAAAAGTAGTTTAAAGGAAATATAAAAAGTCTTCGCACATCGTGTTGGTATTTGTTGCTTTGCCATTGTGGAATGTTTCAAGAAATGCCAAAGCCACTTAACAAATGCCCTTCAATGCACAAATCACATGATACCATTGCAACTCTGATGTACACAGGGAAACATTTACTGGAACATATAAGAGAACTAGCCTACTAATTACCACTTTATTCATTTAGGCCTACTACTAAACAAACCATAATCATCCTAGTTCAAGCTCTCTTAATTTAAGTAAGGCCTTGGCTCTGAATGAGGAACATTAACGATGCAATTATATAAGACTAAGTTAAGATAGAAAGAACTGAACAAATCAAAGATGACTAGGCAAGATATATATAACAAGTAGAAACTCACGTTTATGTTGAATAGTCGCCTTTGTATTTGTGATTTCTAGTCGCAACCAAGCGTTTCTGACCGAGCAAAATCTCGTCTGCAATCCTCTCTTCACGTAGGTGAAATGTTAAAGACCGAGTGTGTAATTGCCTTCCTTTTATATCAGCTTGACCGATTCGTCCAGGAAACGCCATTGATGAGATGAAGCGAGTCTTGTTGTAAGACATCCTCCCGCTTTGTTAAATCTTCCTTCACACGGCATTTTATGTGGGCCTGAAGTGGCGCGATTGAAAAGCACTACAATGCTGATCTTGGGTGACATGATGGGCTGGCTTTGCTATCGACTGGGTTTGCTTGTTTTTCGCTTGGTTCTTCTCGTGGATCAACGCTGTTCCCTCGAAATCCTTCTTTACTCGCTGTTCATTTGTTCGAATATAAGCCTTCTCCTTGGCTACAGGTTCATGGCTTCCAATTACTCGTTAAAAATACGGAGAATTAAATTCTTTCCATATTTAGAATGAGCAGAAGAATGGGGAACAGATTAAATAGTTGGCTTGTGTGACTTCTCTTTAAGGCGCTGTATAAGTTTCTAAGTTGTGTATCTCATCTCTATTGTACTTCTCACTGAAACTGTAATACCCGCGTTTTGTTTGTTGAAAATGAGAATGCACGAGGGCCTTATATGGGAGTTGTTTGCGTCTTTCATCTTACTTAAAAACAAGCATGATCTGTTAGTTTATTTATTCCTGTTTCTTCTGAGCGTTGTATTAAATTTTTACTGTAAGATTACAATATTTGAAATCACCACAGATAACGGAGATTTGAGAATAGCCATTTATCAAAGCCTCGATCTGGAGCAGCCTAAAATAAACTCAAAGGTAGTGGAAATGAGAAATTTGTTGAAAAAAATCCAGTGTTTGACTCGAGTTGTTTCAGATTCAGACTTTTCAGTAATGTAATCTTCACAAGCTCCTCAGTTGTATTCGTTTCTTACATATTAAAGCCATTTTAGTGCTAAAAGTAGCCTAAGTTTGTTAGAAATCAGGCTTTACAAATTTGGCTTTTATCATCACTCAATCTCAATTAACTACAACCAAACAGATATAAAGATCGAAACTCCTTACAAATATTTTAGTTAAAAGATCAATTCATATGCTTACCCATAAAGTAAATTCTAGTGTTTCAGCTTTTAAGGTGAAGTAATTGCTTCTCAAGTAAAAACGTGGGAATCACCCCCTCCCCAAGATTTTGCATAGGACAAGTGTACTTTATACTTTCAGAACGAACCCCTTGACCTGGTGATAGATGTTTCCTTGAAACGCTGTGCCTGTGCCCCCTCCCCCAAGAGGTAAGCGTAAGAGTTGCCAGCAAAGTGGTGGTGCCAACTCCTTAACTGAGGCCAGCGCTGTAGCTTGGGTAGAATTATTGGGGGGGCAACCATTGTTAGAGAACAAAAGGAAGACCAGGGACCATGCTGTGAACAATTGAATTTTAGAATTATTGGGGGGGCAAATGCCCCCCCTGCCCCCCCGCTTCCTACGGGCCTGACTGAGGCTAAGTACTTGTTGTTGCTGTTTGCTGCTGTGAAATGGAGGAACACCACATGAAGATAAGGAAGGGGTCGGTCTGCCTGGTCCGACTGTTCCCGTCCGATTAACTATCACGATATTTTGAAAAGGAAACAAGATGCAATTTGTACGAAGGTTGATAATTGGGGCGAATTAGTTGAAGGACTTTAGTAACAGGGGAGCTAGAATGCAATTTATTTGCCTCTGTTGGTACTTAACAGGCTTATGGTAGGGTATACAACAACCTATCGTGGGGGGGGGGGGGGGGCTTCCATACTAGACCTGGGTATGTCCCAAGGTAGAGGGTATGCTTTTCCGGACTTCTAGGCCATATTCAAGACCTCGAGTGTGAACGTTTTCGTAACTTTAGCGAGGCAATGGCAGAGAAACCCCCAAATGTTTTTACATAAATCCTCGTTTCTTGATGCGTAGAACTCAAATATCGCGTCAAAATAGTGGCCCGGTCCCTGGAAATCCAAGAAATCGACGTTTTAGCCCGTTTGGGCTTCAAAATTTTCAAGAAAATAATTTTTTATTAGCCAAAACGGGCTAAAATTAGCCAGAACGAGCTAATTTCAAAAAAATTAGCCCGTTCTAGCTTAGTATCCCTAGCTGAATGGTACATTACTTGGCAATGGAGCAAAATATAATCTCCTTTTAGCCTCTATAAGTATAGATTTCATCGTAAATCTTTTCAAAAAACTGGTTTAAGGGAAAAATCAACCTTTGAAAAGCCATCAATCTTAAGCGTTCGTTTTTAGTCAAGGGTCTCAATGTGGTAGAGAAATGGTCTTGAATTTGGGTACAGAGATCTCATTAGGAAAATTAAATCTTTAAGAACAGAGGCAGACCAATCCCAGGTGGATAAGCAAATGTTTTAGATGCTTCTTTCCCGCCCAATCAGCTCAAACATCTGTTGGAGACGTTACTAACTGATACGTGGGTGCAGCTCTTTAGCAACGTCTGAATAAGAAAGAGAAAGGAATTTTCAAATGTGTTTTAATCGCAAAACCTGCGTGTACAGGTTTTATTCATTTTATGGACCACACACGTCTCTTGTGTCGTAGATTTACCACCCTATCAGAATGATGTATGGGTACTCCTTTGTTAAGTTCTTTGTGTTTATATCCATGGCATAGTTCTGGTTACCAGCAAGGGGAGGCAATAAATTCAAAATTCATGATAACTTGACATATTCAGGTAAACATGGATAAAAGACTGGGAAATAATTGGCCAAAAGAAAATGCTTTCCAGTAAGGTACTCTACCACCATATCCCTACCCCTGACTGTGGCCTTTCATTAGAAATCTGATCAAGATAGATAAGGATCGTTGGAGCCCATTGGGGGGGATGTGTACATTACGTAGCCTGAACATTGATCGATAATAACCTCGTCATATATATATATATTATATTCTAGGACGTATGGACGTTGGAAACATCCCAAACTGGGGAGGAGGGAGGAGGGTTGTTTAAGGGAACTTGTTTCATTTATAAAGAAGGGCATTTCTGACATTAAAAGGAATTTCATACCATTGTTGCGTTCAAGATCTTTGGGGAACGTATATCAAATCCCCTCTAAATTTTTTCAATCAATGAAATATCTTTTAACGATCAATATTGTGTTTTCGACAGAAGGGAAAAGCTTTGTGAAAGTCTTTGCGTTCCCCCTGTAGAAAGCAATTACAATATATATCAATTTACATGAAATTATTACTGTAAACACAACCATTCACCCAGTTACGTTCCTTGATTCTTGAAAGGTATTCGTTGAAAAAATTCTTATATGAATAGATTTACCATAGGGTATTAAAGTCAGTACATTTGTGATAATTGCAAATGATTTTCAATTCAGTATTTTTCGAGCTCTTTTCAAATTTTGAGCTGTGAGGTAGTTCCCAAATTATTACTCCTGTTCTCTCTGATCTTATCAATGCGAAAAACACAACTTAATTTGTCTTCAGTATTAAAGATGGAGTAATTACCCAACTTGTCCCCGGGTTACCCAACTTTCCTTAGAAGACCTGGGTTTAAGTTACACGCATTTTTACGCGGCTATGATTTCCGACTATCCACTTTTGGACATATTTTTCACTAACTATTCCTTCCCCGCCCTTCTCAAAAATAAAAGGCTTCTTTTCGAGGCTTTACTCGTATTCATCTCAAATAGGTTTGCAGTTGACAAAAAAGTTTTTTACGAAGGTTGCTCTGGAAAGCAAAACGGCGTAGTGCAAAAACCCAGGCTTGTTTTCGCCTGTATCTCCTTGGTTTCCCGACAATGACTCAGTTGTGGGTAGAGGGTACACATCTATCTCACTAAATAACTGAGAAAAACATTCGAAGTTTACATTGGTTTATCATTTCATTGATTTATAAACACTGAGCATCAGTAGATAAGAAAAAGCGAAAGAAAGAAGGAATAAAAATGTAAGCCTATTGACGTCATTAACATCAAACCGAACGATGAAAATTTTCATCCTCTCCTCGGCTTTCAATGGAATTAGAAATTCCACAAATGTTATTCCTCCCTGTTTTACAGTGCTCTTCTCCTTCCAAGGAATTCTCAATGGCAAGAAACATGGGGTCTGTATATCCAGATCGGTGTTGTAGTGTGTCATCCCGGAAGCCTATCTCACTGAACAACCTTGTAAATGATTATGCTCAACTGCAGTGGGATTCAGCATGCCGGAGCAGCAGATGAAGTTGCTTGTCTTTACAAATATGGACATTTTGCTTGATTCACTTTGCAAGAATGGATTTCACTGTTCTCAATAAGCACTGAGCACTGAGCAATAAGGGCTGAAGTGACAGCATTATGACAAAGCATTATGTAACGCCAGGGTTCTGAAATGAATGAAGCGATAGCACAGTGAATTTGTTTCAAATGAGCAAAAAGTTGCTAAGCAACAAGGGCTGTGGATTTACAAAAACATCAAGCATTTCTAGGGCTTGATGAAAAAAGCAAGCAACTTTATAAAAAACCTAATTTTTCTGACTAATTCTGCTTTTCTGCAGAAAAACCAAACTATGTTTTTCCATGGTGAACCAGATGTTTCAGATAAACTAGGTTTTCTGATTGTCCTCCAAAATCTTATTATTCTCAGTCAAACCAGGTTTATCTACATCAGAAAAACCTTAGTTATCCAAATCAGAAAAAGCTAGTGTAACTGAATCAGAAACCCTTATTGATCCGAATCAGAAAACAAATGCCTTTCCGTTTGAAAAAGAATAGAGGGTGCCATTTATTAACTAATTCATTTATAGTATTGTCACTCTTTCAAAACCATCCCTGTCTATTAAGGGCTTGACTCGGTACAAATTTACTTCGCTGTGCGTCGAAGGAGTAGGAACTTGCGTAATCTTTTGGTTCCTTTTCTCAAACATGAAGTGTTCCGAATTTCTTTCAGCAGAATTCAAGTTTTGTACACCTGGCATGCTATGCTTGCTGTTCTATGCCTCGCAATCCGGCATGCACCCCCCTTAACACTGAAATCACTGCTGGGGGGGGGGGGTACCCTTGGGGGTTAAGTGATAGGGATGTGCCAAAAAAAATTGGGCCATAATTCCGTGTCATGGAGTACGTAAAAGAAACAAAATTTCAGTAGCACCACATAAGTGTATTTGAATAAGACAAAATATTTCCAAATAAAAGTCTCATACCACACATCAGTGTAATTGATATGTCATTCTTCTTCTTTGGGTTGATCTACGATCCCCACATTTCTCTTGTCTTTATTTTGTCTCAAAATTCATACCCATAACTTCGGGTACAACCGACTATTAAGCGAAAATGTACACCCATAATTCCGTATTTGATTTCAAAAAGGTACCCCTAAAAATGGCACATCCCCGCTACCATATCCTTGTTAAGATACCCCCCCCCCGAGACTCACTGACTCCAGAGAAGCCCTGTCAGCTTTATTTGGGAAAGGTGCTAATACAGAGGGTCAGGATGGGGTAGATTGGGATGTGGGATTTGCCTTTTTATTAACTAGGAAATCTGATTGGACTTCTTAGGACTGCGATTTGGAAATGAAAAAGTAAATTGGGATTGGGGTCATTAAACACGCCGGTATTGAGAATTTCTGTATTTTTCTCATTGAGATTGGGCGTTTTGTTCTTTTCAGTGTTGGGAATAGGAATCAATGGCCCTTTTCAGGACCTTCAAAGCAATATTGACGCTCAAAACGATATACAGAAGTAGGCCCATAAAAGCAGCCATTTTGAAAATTATTTAGTCTAGCTTGCCTAAAATTGTCGCAGTAAAACCACGTTTGTCTGAGAAATTGAGAACTTGGTGTTTCTCAAATAATCTAGGTTCCTTTGAGAAGAACTTGTTTGATTTTCTGAAAAGTCACAAATGACAGAAGAAAAACTCGGTTTTTCTAATCATGGAGCTTTTCATAAGGAAAGCAATTCGTTAGGATGGTTTATGTGAAAGAAAAGAGTTAAATGTTCTTATGCGTAGGACATAGGGGGCTTGCGGGCATCAGCACCCCCAACTTTAAAAGTTTCTTAAATGAGGCCCGTTCGTTCAAGAATTTGCCCTCAGTCGGACAAAAAGTTTAGTGATAAGAAGGCTTTTTTTGGTAGCCCCTCCAAATTTTCAGAGCCCCTTCGCCGAGGTATATGTAGCCTCGACCATCATACGTCAAGAAATACTTAGTGCAATCTATTGGCTCAGAATCCTAACCCATCTCACCTCCTCTTCTACTTTTACTGGAACGATTTGCACAGGGGCGCAGTGGGAGCTATATTGCAGGGGGGGCAAACCTGAAAATTTTCCGACAAAAACAGCATTTTTCCGACGGATTTTTTGGTAATTTTTTGGGTAATTTTTTCGTGTTTTCCGACGCGCGCAGTTACTCAGACGATTATAACTTGCTAGTATTATAATTTTATAAATCTTCCGACAAATCCATGTATTTTCAGATTTTTCCGACAAAATTTTCGCCAGGAGGGGGCTGAAAATTTTAATTTTTCGGCAATAAGTCATTCTCTTCGTGTTTTCCGACACGGTCAGTTACTCAGACAATTATAACTTGCTAGTATTATAATTTTCCAAAATTTCCGACAAACCCACGTGTTTTCCGATTTTTCCGACAAAAGTTTCGCCAGGGGGGGCGGCCGCCCCCCCTGCCCCCCCAGCCACTGCGCCCCTGGATTTGCACGGGGTAGGGATTCATAAAGAAAAGCTCAAGTTTTCCATATGAACGTCAAGTTAAGACAGAGTAGAGTTTGGAGTTTAGAAACTGGCAAATAAACGTTTCTTACTATTACTAGGGTGATCGCTACGAAACTCTAGTCGCAGGGGAGGGATGCTCATCCTACTTTCTTGAATTCAAACTTTTAAAAGAGTACATTTCTCTAGGCTTGGAAATCGTCGAGGTATTTTTCTAGCTTATGCTAAATCTATGCTATTCTTCCGGGTCTTAAAGGCAGATTCTATCTTTGTGGGTAGTTCCCGGACAAGCATCCTTATCAAAGAAATGCTTGAATGCCCCCTGGGACTCTGGTACGAAGATTTAGCATAGTTTCTTATAAGAAAGCAAGTGCGGAACACTATTAACCACTCTTTAATGAAAAATAGTTGACGATGTTGGTTATTAAAACCATTTAATCAGATTTAACACAGTTTTCTTAAAGCCTCATTTAGGAATCAGAAGTAATTGACAGTTGCTATGGGTGTTGTAATCTATACACTCTGCTACAACAGTGCGTTACTATAACTAACTCAGCGACTTCTCTATTCGAGATCAGTGTTGTGTTTGACCAACCGAGCTGCAGATCGAAAATGTCCAGTTTTAATAAGCAGCAATATGTGGATGAATTCGGATTACGTTTTATAGTAAGTGATTGCATTGCCCAGGGGGCTCTTGGGATTGCATGGTAGTAATGTAGTAAAGTTTATAGTAGAAATGATTGTCGCCCCTTCTTTTCAGGAAAGTATATATGAATGGTGTATAGGAATCACTTTTATGTGATATTCTCCAAAAGTGTTTGGAAGGAGGCAGTATTGCACCAAAATTTCTACACAGTTGCGATGATACGGTATCAATCCTAGATACTATTCATTTCTTAAAATATTGCAGTTCATATTGTTATCACTTTTCTCTTACCCCACCATCACCATGCCTTAATGGATCAAGAATTGACTTACCGATAAACAGAAGCTTTAATTCAAGGCAGATCTTCAAATAGGTACAGATCTTTCAAGGAATGAAAGATCTGCACAAATTTTGCAATTTTGATAATATTTTGGGCTAAAACATGCACCACAGTGCTCAATGTTCAGAAGTACAGAGCAATAATTGGGTAAAAATCAAGATTATGTTGATAGAAGGGACGCAGTAACATCTCCAAATTATGGGGGGGGGAGCATGAGGCTTTAAGACGAAAAGTTTCATTAAGGAAGAGAGATGGATTCGAACCCACGACCCTTTGAACAAGGGTTGGGAGACCAAACCACTCGGCTATCCTCGCTAAGAAAGAAGACAGATTGCTAGTAACTATTCTCCTACTTTTCTTTCTTTCTTTCACTCTTATTTTGAAGTAGATGGATACGTAATTTTTGTATTTTAAAGTAAAGGACTAGGATTATCCATGAAATTCTCCTTGTGAGGCGAATTATCACGATCTACTACGATGAAAATAGCACTAACGATTCAGTCCTAGCTGCATTCTCAACTATCAAGTATTGGAAAGACTTTAAAACTTTGAAAGTAGATTGACAAGTAATTTATGTATGTATTTTGAAGTACAGGCGTAAAATTATCCATAAAATTCTCCATGTGAGGCGTATTATGGCGATCTACTATGAAGAAAATAGCACAGGGATATTTCTGTACAACAATGATCCGCACATGAATGAAAACAGTTGGGTATGGAGACAACATGTTTAAAAATGTAACTTATTTCCTCTCTATTAATGATTGTTATTTTGCTGTGAAAATTCAAAAGAATAACAAAGAATAACCAAACCCATCGCTAATTTTTTTCATTTAAGTCTTCGAGATTAGAAATCAGTTTGCAACTGCGAGATTAAATTCTCTTTTTTTAGATTCCCATTTTCAGCTCCATCAGGGAGATAATTAGTACTTCTTCTGCGAAATGGCTTCATTTATCGACAACTTAATTTGGCGTAGTTGTTTAGCGCGCCTATTTCAACAAAGTATGGATATTAACTGAAAGTATAACAAGACGACCCCCAATTTAAAACGGTTGTTTCTTCACTGGTTAACCTTGCCCCCTGTAACAAGTCGGAGCCGAACCAAGGCAAAGACGGCCACCTCCCACTTTTGCCATTCAATAAGAGAGCTTATAACGAGCAAGTTACGGCAAGGATAAGTCGGAAATTAGGCATCTTTTTCCAGCATAAAGGAGACACCATGCAATGCATCACTATACACGAGTTCATGCTGTTAATATTCCTATTTTGGCTACAGAAAATCTCATTATGATAACGAGTGTCCACTATAATTGACGAATCAATCGAGCCCACACTTTATGCAATGCATTTTACAGTTACGATCCATGAATCATTCCCTATGCAATTCGAATGATTTCACCCTAGGAATGTGTGCTCAGTAATGTGTAGGGACTTTAGCAGTAATGTGGAGGGTGTTAAGTAATTCGAAGGGATATCTTCATTAACGTGCATGTCTTGCAGTAGTGTGGAAGGTATTCTGTAATGTGAAAGAATATCATCAGCAACGTAGGGAGATATCTTGCAGTAGTGTGGAGGGTATTCAGTAATGTGGAGGGATATTTTGCTATGATAAGATGTATACGTTATAAGTAGTGCAGATATTCTAAACAGTTTTAAACGCAGGATGAGCGATGAACTTTGTGTCAGGCTGAAGGAAAATGTTTCCAATGGAGAGCTGCCTAGCCTAAATAACTTAGTTTGCTTAAGTGAATTAGGAATTCTGTTTATTCTACACCCTTTGAAGTGAGATGAATTTACATGTTAGACTTGGCTTGCTTTAGATGAGAAGGAAAGACCCTCGCAAAGCAAGATCTCTGGATGTTTCCTTATACCATATTTTGGTCATCTAGATAAATCTTACAGAGTAATTCAGTGTTATTTCAGATTTCGTCAATGATCGTTTTGTTGAGGATAAGTGTTTTGTTAATATGTTGCTGACTGTTGATAGAAATACCTCCTGGCAGGATTTCAAATAATCTTTCAAATAACTACCTAGTATTCTAATTTTAATAGCAAAATATATTATCTACTTATAAATCAGGGACAAGCGTAAATCTGTTCTGGCAACGGAACATGAAAGCATGAATGTAAGTGTGGTTGTAAGTAGATGCGGTGCTTGAAAGAAAACCTGATTGATGGATGGAATGATATCAATAACTTCAACTGAGATCGATCTCACACCTAGGTTATCGTCTAACATCTTTCTCATCATCAAATTTCTCATCACCTTTCAGGCGTATCCTCATTTCAGCATTTATTTCTGACCGATAAGACCAAACAAATACGATCATATCCCCTGGGTTTTATATAAATTTCATATTCAATAATTATTTATTTTATCAAAATCATAATCTTGCTTGGCTGTCAGCTTTGCTAGATGAGTTTCGGAGCATTCACTGACCTGGTTATCGTTTTTGTGATATCTGTCTACAGCTTCTACTGGTCGAGTCTATGTTTGGTTAGCCTCTTTATCAGGGTTTTCTTCTCGAGCCTCGCCTTCATTCATATTCTCTTTCACTACATCTTCTCCATTTTTACTGATTTCTAATTCTTCTCTTATCTCTGACATTTGATTTTTCTGAGCTTCCTTTTCTCCCTGCTCTGTTTTCGTATGTTGTGCTTCGTCTGTTTGTTCTGCATCAAGATCTTGTTTACCTCCCTGCTCTGTTGTTTCGATTGGTGTTTCGTCTCTTGGCTCTGCATCTTCAGCCTGAGCGAGTGACCCCCCAGGGCTCAGTTGTTTTTTCGTGTCATCCCAAATGATATCCTCCGGGTTGGGGACGGCAGGAAGAAACTCGCAGTCTGGACAGATCTTGTTGAAGATGGACTTGGCCTAAGACGAAATCATGAAAATTCAAATCAGCACTAAAATCATTGAAGGAGTAAGCACTGCAGTTTTGTGGTAACATTTGATGAATACAAAGCCTCCTTTTGGTTACCACAAAGGCTGACCGTATGTAGTATACCCAAGTTAAGTTGCTTGATTACGAGAGTGGCGAGGATAAAGAGGGTAAATTTGGTTTCTGGGTCGTATATCTTCATGTAACTCCTCGAGCACTCAACGCATCATACGCCATATTTCACATATTCAACGATTTTCAATACATCAAACGACAGAAGCTTGATTTTGAAAAATCAAATGAACCAAAAATAAGTTTTAACTGGAGTTCACTAGCCATTTTTAGTTCTAGATATTCAGAATCGTGTTTTCTATGATACTACAAGCCAACCACAAGTTCTTTTCATTTTTCCTACATTCATCATATATTGATAACCATCAAATTATGAGCCTTATAACCATCCAGCTAGTAGTTTGGACTGTGCATAGTTTAGCATCGATTCAAAATATTTGTAGTGTTTTCCGGACAATATTCGATTTATAGCGGCCTATCAAGCTTTTCTGGCGTATACACCAGGTCACACAGTACCTCATTAACTGCTTTCTCAAAACCAAGTGATGCACCAGGAAGGCCAGTAACGAATAAATTGTCAGGCATATGTGGATGACTGCTTGAGCTCTCCCCATCTTGATTGAAATAAGCACACCACAGCATCTTGGGCTTACTTGAATCTAAACGAGAATATCTTAATTTAAGGTTTTTAGTCTTAGCATAAAATGCGAAAGGAACATTAGCAAGTTGATAGTTAGCACATAAAAACAGAGTATCTCCGGAAAATTTGTACATCTGCTTGTAGAGCTTTATTTGAAGCAATATTCAATGTTGACCAAGGTTAGTTACAGTATTAAGCCGCCACTTAGAAAATACCTAATAAGAAACTTTACCCTGCTAGATTATAGTGCATGTCAATTAAAGATGACATTTTTCAGCCTGAAAATTCATATTGTTTCAGAAAAGAATTTTCATTGTAAAAGATTTGGAATTTCAAACAATTTGAGTGGCTGTTCTGCTGAGTTTATTCAAAATTCTTTACAGATTTCTTGTCAACTTATAGGAAACTAGGCAGCCTGGTTTTGCAGCATTCAGCAATTTTCATCCACTTGATGGCGGGATACTACTGTATTTTATCGTACAGATGAAAGGGTTACAATGATTTTGAGATATCACAAATACCCCTTTGACAAATCCTAAGGCATTCAATTAACAAACACCTATGAAATCCTACAAAATGCCCGGATAACAAAAAAGGAAACATATACTTGCAGCTTTGCGCATTCTTAGACTTAACTTACTTAGTGGTGTCTCGTATCATTAATATTTTGTAATTTTTGAAAGAGGTAAAAAGAGTACAAACGATGAAAAATATCAACAGTTGAAGCAGTCAATTCTTAAAGTTTCACATGTTGATTTTTATTTTCTCAGGACGATTTCAAATGGTCTACCATCATTTTGCAATGTTTATCACTTTACAGAAATCATTCCACAATTTTCTATTAATTTTCATTTTAAAAAGTTAAACATTTGGAAGCCAATTAGTTACCTTTTCTTACCTGAATTGTGAATTGGATCAAATAGTAGATCGACGTAAGACTCTAAATCTTCTTGGGCAGTTGCGGAAGAAATACAAGTCAGATTAACAACGAAAAGCCCGATCGGGCACGCCATTGATGCAGGGCCAGTTTCAATAACTCTGACACTGTTCACGTGACCCTTTAAAGGTGGGATGGTGAGTAATGTAACCTGCTCATCTGGGCATTCTTTTAACGACTTATTTGTAATAACTACTGCTCTAGATACGCAATTTTCTGCTTGAATTTGCAACTGTTGCGGCAAATACGTCTGCTCTGTTATTAGATATTCAGCGGATATTTCTTGCCCATTAGTGCAAATGATTCCTTTAAACGCATTCTTGTCTTTATCTATGCGCAATTCTTTCGCACTTCGACGTAAACAGTATGTCCCTCCAAATACCGCAGACATTCTGCAGAACGCCTGCGGCAGCTCACCAATACCATACAATGTCAACACAAATGGACTATTGCTATATCGACCCAAAGAAACGAGGAATTTCTGCGTCTCTCGCAGGCCAACGACAGTGTTCGTATCCGGTTTCACCATGGCCATGGAGTGAATGACAAAGTGCTGGAGATTGGCTGAGAGTTTTTTGTGCTGGAGAAATTCGTGAAATGGGCGATCTACAAAGTCTGAATACTCGCTTGGTTTGTCATCAAATGTCAAGCAAAACGACAGAAATTTCATCAAAAATCTCTTCTCAATTACAGTTACTATCTCGCTATTGAACACGTCTGCACGACTGCAAGGCACTTGTATGACGTCATCATCTTTTAAGGTAAGGATGCGCTCTGCAGTGCGAAAATCTGCATAATGACAAATGTTGGCATTTATTAGTAGCTCAATCAATGGGCCTCTTGCGTACATTAACTTCGGTGCGATATCGAGGTTGAACTTCCGGGATAGACACGCGAAGTCTTCTAGGGTGATATCCAATGAGTGAGAGGCGATTTTCGACTGGGAAATCAAGCGATTTGTGGCTGCTGACATGGATTGATTCGCACCGTGATTGGACACATTTTCAAGCATACTTTCTTGTGCCTTCCCATCTTCTTCTGACGCACTGACATTTACAGTTTTATCACCACTTTCGCTTGCTAGAATATCATCTGCACTCTTAGACTGCACTAATTTCTCGTCTTCAATATCATTAAGCGAGCCTTCTACTGCTGAACCAGCGTTTGAATGTATAGCTGAAAATTCTACTGATGCATTATCCGCTCCGCATTCACTCTGAGATTCATTTGATGATTCTGCAGTGTCGTCTGGCTCTTTAGATTCTACACAGGTCTTTTGGTTCGACTGAGCTTTTTGCTGTCCTTGATTTTCAGATTGTGTTGTTTCATCTTCTGATGACGTCTTTTCTTTTGGTTGGGAAGAAGGTTTCTCTATTTCATCTTCATTTTTGCAAGCAGCTTCACCCTCACCTTCTTGCGCAGTACTTTTATCATCTCCTAGAGTTTGATTGTCGTTTTGTGAATCCTTTGGATCTCTAGAAAGAATAATTCAAATCATAAATTTCCTTAACTCTAATCATCTGCTATATCAGCACCATAGCTAGGAAACTACCAATGAGGGGCAAGTAAAATTCAAGAACAATAGAAGTTGGGGGCTTCCTGCTGACAAAAATCGATTATGGAAGACATTGAGTCGACAAATGACCAAGGAAGCTGATACATAAAAAATGTGCAAAATATGTTGATACTTATGCTGTACAAATCGGAGCATTAGACATGCTAAGGACCTTCTTTACTACTTTACATGTAGTGATGAGTATGCTACTGTACCCCACCTGGAAATGAGGCCTCTTTTTGTAGGTAGCATATTAAACATAAACAAACTCACAAAAAAAGTGCAGTACAAATCAAGATACAGTAAGTTAACAAATGACATTAAATAAAGAAACTAAGTTGTGGCTGATTACTAAAAAATTGACGGTGCTTCTTAAGTTTGATTCGTTTTGAATTGGGTTAAGGATTGGGTTAAGAGGTTTACGGTGGTAAATTTACTCATAAAAGCATTTCATAATAAATTTAGAGGCTGACTTACTTCATGAAAGACCGTATGACAATGTTGTTTATTACAGAGTCTGAAACAGAGACAGTGACAGTGTCATAAGCATCATCAGATGTACCAGGATGTGATTCTGCAGCAGGCACATTGTCCTTCTCTACATTGGGTTCATCTGTGCTTGCTACCTAAGAGTTTAAAGAAATATTTTAAGTTTATAAATCCATATTTATTGAAAGATTTCTCCTACAACTGGATTCATAAAACACATGTTTCCAGCTGTATTTGATTTCACATACAACAGTTCAGGTTACATCAAGTTAGGTCAAGCTAGGTCAGGCTAGGTTGAATCGGGTCAGGTTAAGTCAGGTCAGGAATATTCAGGATAGGTCAAATAAGATAAGATGAAGTGAGGCTAAATCAGGTCAGGTCAAATCAGGCTGTATCCTGTTAGGCCATGTCAGTTCAGGTTA
Organism: Pelagia noctiluca; assembly: GCA_963924455.1. Lineage (NCBI taxonomy): Eukaryota > Metazoa > Cnidaria > Scyphozoa > Semaeostomeae > Pelagiidae > Pelagia > Pelagia noctiluca. The sequence continues at coordinate 17,827,146 of OZ004317.1, read as the reverse complement.
GGTCAAGTTAGGTCAGGTTAGATCAAGTTAGGTCAAGCTAGGTCAGGCTAGGTTGAATCGGGTCAGGTTAAGTCAGGTCAGGAATATTCAGGATAGGTCAAATTAGATAAGATGAAGTAACGCTGTTAGGCTATGCCGGTTCAGGTTAGGTCAAGTTAGGTCGGGCTAGGTTGAATCGGGTCAAGCTAGATCATGTCAAATTATGTAAGTTCATGTAAGTTTATTGGTCAGGTCAGGTCGGGTATAATCAGGACAGGTCAACTATTTGATCAAGTAAGACTAAATCAGGTCAGGTCAGACTAGGCCATGTCATGTTAGGTCATGTCGGTTTAAGTTAGGTTCAGTTCAAGTTAGGTCAAGTTAGGTCAGATATGGTCAACTTTGGTAAAATTAGGTTAGATTAAGTAAATTCAGGGTAGGTCTAAGCTAGGTCAGGTCTATTCAAGTCTGGTTCTTGAGTCTTACAACATCAAACCAGAACAGATTACAGATTGCAGAGAGCATGAAGCGGATAGTTTAACTGCACTTGAGAATCTTACTTCCTCATATGACTTAGTCCATTCCAAAAACTCCTCAAACGAAAGTGTTGCCCATTGTCCGCCATAGTACCGATTTCTAAAAAAGAACAAAATTTATTGAACATTTCAGTTTAAATTTTGGTCAAATGATTTCACTAATTTTGAATATAAATATATAGAGATTGAAGTTTTGCTGTTTTGAGGAATCCATACACCTACTTTCCAAAATTACGAATTCGTTCTTGAGCGGTCTAAAATTTTTAATGGTAAAAAACTGTGTTATTGAAATTGTGTGGATCTACCTAAAAAATCAGATGTCAGTTAGGGCATTTTTAAACTTTACTGTGAAGAAAGCACATGTTGAAATATGACAGCTATATCAATTGAGCCTTAAAGGTTTAGGCTTAAATATATGACAGCAGACTTTCCAGTGAGCTTAACAATCAAGAACTTAAAGATACATAGTAGTAGGTATACTAAAGAAATAGAAAGATGGAGGGTTTACCTATCCAGATGCAGAACCTTTTTGCCAATTCTTGAAAGAGCAGCAGAGATTATAGACTCTGTTAGACCTGCAAGATATTAGAATATTATTATGTTTATTTGAATAACTGCAATACTAGGAGACATATTCTAAAACTTAAGCAAGCTTGAACCTCTCCCAATAAGCTATCTCTTCAAATAACCCCGGGCAACATATGGCAACCAGAACAACTACATCTTTAATCAGGCCTTTTAATTACAGAAAATAGCAGTACTAAATAAAAGCGAGTTTAGCACTGTGCTGATTACATTTTCTACAACTGATTCTGTGACGGTGTCCTCGTCCTGGTAAAACGAAAAGGCCTGTCTTTAACATATTCATTCAGTTTCAGTAGTTGACACAATACATTGCGTGAAATAAGATATGCCATCTTCCAATGTTTTACTGAAAAGTGGAGTGAGTGTGGACGTTCCACCCTGCCAAATACCTGGTTTCCAGTCTGGAAACAAATTGGACTTACTCTACTTAGCTTACAGGCATCTGAAATGGAAATATAACCCTGGTCACAATTTCATAGGTACTTATTTCTGGGGTAGAGATATTTTCCTCAATTTGCTCATCCTCTTGCACATCCTGGTTGCATTCTGTACTCTACCCCAGAGATCTCCAGCATGGACTTTGGATCAAACAATGGGTCACATGTTTGTTATATTGTTCTTGGCGTAATGTATCTGGCATTGTCTTAACACTGAATGCAGCCTGAGCTCAGCTGAGTGCACATGCAACAAGACTTTGTCAAAAGTATATTTTCTATCAAATAATCACAGCAATGAAGATAGTTACTGCAAAAGAGGAAGTCTATCCGCAGAGGTCAATGGGAGGGGGGAGACACATTGGCTAAGTTGCAAATAGCGGGATGATTGCAGTTTAGCAAGAGGCAAACATAGGGAATCTAGATTATCATAAATATTTAAAAAAGTAATTAGTACCAAATCAATTGTGATTCTTTCGAACAACCAACAAGACTGACAGATTTTAAGAGAAAATGGCTGATCATCAATGATTACAGCCTTGAGATATAAACTCTACGAAATTAGTGAAAATAGTTGTTTCAGTAATTGGGGGCTACCTCTCCAAAACCCCGTTATCTATCATTCAGTAGTATTTGTTTGTGCTTGTGTGTGGATGTAAAAGCAATACACATTGCTGTTGGTCGTTGTTTTCGACTATGTAACTGTGGAGGAGACTCTTGCTAAACTGCAAGCTAGCCCAAATTGCAGTACAAATTAAAAAAATGAATTTTGAGAAAGTCTAACAAACAAGAAATGCAAGAAGTAGTTCTACATTTCTGTCATATGGGAGGGATGAGGTTTAGTTTGTTTCTATTAAATCATTTTTTTGTTCTTAAAGATGTCTTTTATCTAAATGCTATTTCACTATGTCAAAAATATTATCATACATTATTTGTAGAATGTGGTAGCCCAGCATACTATAGGCCTATATCCAGAGCTTCCCCTCTTGAAATGTCGAATTGTTTTTAATAGCCTAAAACTTACAATCTATAAATATTGTTGGTGACGAACGCTTAGCTGGATAAACAATTCAAAATTTCTGTGTATTTCAAATAATATCACCTGTGCCAAGTATTATTGCGTCGAATTCAAAGGGCAGTGTTTCGTCCACCATCTTGTTGCTTTTTCCTGTTAGTGCACTGCTCCTACTCAATATAGGTGACTTTCACCTACAGCAAATGTGATTTTACCCTACACATCCCTACGGTTGATATCATTTTCATTTTTCCACTATTTTCCCCCACTTTTTGGCATTTTCAGTTCCCCCTCAAATCTGTTTTTTCATCAATCAATAACGGAAAAGATTTCTCTCGAGTAGCAGGAACAAATTTTTGATATTGAACTGAGAATAACTTTTTGAAGGAATTATGATTTTCTTGCAAATAAAATTTAACCAACATTCTATCAACACGAAGTTTTTCGATATTGAAAGTCAATGATCAATCAATATTGGTAATTTCTTATATGTCACTGATTATACATTATATGTATTTCTTGGAATATTGATATATTACAGGCGGGGATGGCCGAGTGGTTAGATCCCTTGACCCTTGTTCAAAGGGTCCCGGGTTCGAAACCACCTTCAGACCTGTCATAGAGTGTGAGGAGAGAATTAGCCAGCTCTCTGTAATTCCAGGCAAAAAGGCAAAAGGAATCACAAGGTGTGGTTACATCGAGAGGAAGGACCAGGGTCGCACTACTCGATTAATTTACCTATTCAGTGGGCCCTTTGTGCTTAGCACATAAACCTATACCTTACGAAGATAGTAAGCGTATGTGCCTATCAACCTATCAACCAGCCTTCAATTTTGTCATCCTCCCCCCCCCCCTATACTTCCCTACAAACGACCAAATTCCCCGTCCTGTAGGTTTCCCTTCTCTTCTCCCCCAACACCTTATTCTCCCCTACGATAGGGACATTCTCCTATGTGTGGGAGCAGTAGACTTGCTCCACGAGTCCTTGTTTCCCTGTGTGCACTCCGGTCAACTTATTCCCGGAGTGACGTCCGCATATCAGAGAACGCAGGGAAACAAGGACTCGTGGAGCAAGTCTATGGGAGCAGTAGACTAGAGCTACGGGGCATCAATGCCTAATTGCGAAGACAAATGCCTCGACTTGACAAAATGACGTCATTATTTTACACACAGTTAGCCTTGTCGTTGCAGCAGCCCAACTCTCTCACAAAAATTGAATTTGTGTTCAATTTGGGAGACATAATGTCAAATATAGCAGTCTCAAGAATTCAAAGAGAATTTAAAGAAGTAATTAGAAGTGAAGAGGTATTTACTGCACAAATTTTGTATTGTTAAAGCGTAATTCTTATCTCGAGACTGTCGTTCGTGGTCCTCATCCTGTTTGGAAAATATAAGTGTAGGCCACAGGCTAGAAACCAACCAATCAATGAGCAGAAAGAAATCACCTTTACACGACTACCTTATGTATAAATGTGGGTTTTTTACCTTATGATGTTGTTAAAATTACTGTTTGGCAAAAACTACAGATTTTAAGCTGTGAGAATGATAAACATCCGGTTACTGGATCCTTATCATCTCAAGTTATCCATCCCCTTCGGCAGACATCTTGAGCATGCATGATCAAATACTGCATACTTTGAAAATATTGCTAACTTTGCGTCTGCATAAATAATATCTTCCAAAGAGCCTACAATATCTACCGCCCACCCCCCACCTAACGAGTGGATCCGTGCCTCAATGGATTCAAAATTCCAACATGTTTCAACCTGAAATTTGTTCACTAAGTTGTTACTCTCCACCATTTATGGGTACATATTCAGCATACACTAGCCTATTGAAAATATTGCACAAGCCAATTCAAAATGGCGGCAAAATTGCAAAGCTGTAAGGGCTAGGCCTAAACTAAAATTACCATAACTTTTGTCAGACTGCTCACCTAAACATGATTTTGGTGGTAAAACTTAGGAAATCTTACTGATTCCCTAGCTCATAACAATATGCAATAATAAGTTGAGGAAGATACTATTTATCACTTAGGATTTGAGTTATGGTCAAAATATAAGCAAGGTGTTTCTGGAGAAGGAGTTTTTATCTAAAATCAGTGGGAAAGTGTTTTAAAAAGTCATTAATCAGGCAGACATTACTAACATATGCAAGTAATATTGATTAGCCTACTTTTTTTAATTTCTTAGGCTCAAAAGAATTCAATAAAAGTTGATTTGCTTGATAGCTCATACACTCGGCTAAGAGGAGAAATCTCGGGTCCTCCAGACACTCCTTATGAAGGTTAGTTGCATAGTATGCCTGTACATGCCTGTATTTTACAACAGATATCAATTTTTTATCGTACCTAATCCTTTTGATTGCTCTTTCATAGCCCCAAAAGTTCATAGTAACTTAAACTCATATAATTTGGCATACAATGTATGCTTACACATTGTTGATGTCCAATAATACAACTGCTCAAACTGCAATAAGACCTGCAAGCAAAGAAATTTGTTGAAAATTTCTCTACAGTTGAAATGTTGCCAAAACGTTGATTGAAAGCTTCATGATTGCTTTCATGGAAGTGCAGATTAAAGGAGAATGACTCTAGTGTCATTGTCATGGAAAGACCTTTCTATTTTAGCTTGGTTAGAAAGAGTTGTAGGTTTTGCCTTGAATCAAATTTATGCTGACTGTAATTCAAGTGCCTGGGGATTAAATTTGATAGTAAAATTAATGAATCATTCAAATAAGTGTATTGCTATCCCGGACAGAGTTTTTTGCAAGCTTCCAATATGAAGTTGAAGTAAACAAATTTGTCGGTTTTATATATTTTGTAATGTAAGGGAGCAACTTATATAATTTGTCTATTCGTTTTAGGTGGAAGGTATGTGGTTGATATAGTAATTCCTGAAACGTATCCATTTAATCCACCAAAGGTAAGAAATAAACAATCTTTTTTATCAGGGTATGTTGTCATGTGTTAGAAATTAGGATGCAAGAGAAAACACAAACCATAATTCTGAGATTAGGCCATAAAACTGACAACTGCAAAACAGCTAAGAGGAAAAGAAAAATCATTTGAATTAAGTCTTGGTCCTTGAGTTCAACAAATCAAAGTAAAAATACAAAAGCAACTGCTAGCATTCCCACGAGTCCCATCTGTCCAAGATCAATATCAGAGATCACAGTAATAGTAAAAAATAGATTTCTTATCAAAATGAAATTGAGATAATATTTTTACTCTGACCATGTTAACATCAATATTCTTATCTTGGGAAACAATCTTTCCTATTTCATTCTCTAAACTTATGGTTGGATCTGATATCCACTATGGTCAAATCTAGAAACCTAAACATGTTCCCCATATTTATGTCCAAGTTTATTTTCATTACTTTTGTTTTGTTTCGTTGAAAGGTAAAATTTGTCACAAAAGTATGGCATCCCAATATCAGTTCAGTCACTGGAGCGATTTGTTTAGATATCTTGAAAGACCAATGGTAAGTGATAGTTCTATTTTATCCTGACTCTTTTTCCAAAATTGCAACACAGAAGGGGTGTTTGTGGCCATATTCAAGAATGAGATATACCTTAAAGACCCCCTTCGAGTTTTCCATTAGCCATGGGATAAAATATTATTCATACAGCCTACATAAGTTCTTTAGATTTTATATATCTTCCAGGGCTTTCATGCTCAGAAATTGAGGTGCTGGACTAAAAGCTCCCGTGATCAGAGTGGGGTGCGTGACTAAAAATTATTCAACAACACAACATGGCAAAGTTCTTTATTGAAAAATTGAACCCAACAGCAGTTTCTTTTTAATTTTTAAAAGCAAGCAGTAGCATAGAGCTTTAAAAATCGTAAGGATTCCCTTAAATTAGTTGGTTCCTGGTTTTAAAGGCCTAGCAATCAAAACCAGCAATGATTTTCGCCCTTTTTCCTGCCAGCACTCAATTTGAAATAATAACCAGATTTAGCACTTATGAAAACAACTGACTCTTATATCAAAACGATTAATGTTCTTAATCAAAACAATGTTATCTGTCCAATAATGTTTCAAACATAAGTAACAAAATTCGACCTTCTCTACTCAAGCTCAAAAAGGTCAAGTTCCTCAGTTCCATTACTGTCTTACTCTGATGATTGTCCCTTAACGGAGCCTCAATTTCTGTTGGAGTTCGGATACTTGGATGATTACTTATTTTCATTTGCCTTTCGATTTGAGGTACATATCCAGTATCCAGAGCTTGCCCAATGATTTCTTCCACCTCATCTTTATTCCCAAGAGAGTGATTTCCATACACGATTAAATTATCTAAGGGTACTGTGCGACATAGAGAGGCGTTCGTCAGAGAATATGTTGCACACGGTGCTAAATGTTCTCTTGACCTTTGAATTTGAACTAGATCGAATGCTGTGAACAAAAGGGGGTCTTGAAAGTGCATTGCAATTGCCTCGAAATCCTCATTACCATAGTCGCTTTCATCAGACCAAAACTGGGGATCCATCCATCTCATTTTGGTGTACACCTCATCGTTGTAATCTTCAAACCTCTGCTTCAGCATCTTGATTAAAACTGGATTTACTTTCTGCTTCAAGTCCCAGACTTTCTCCAAACAGCTTACGGTCAGGTACTGGCGGCTCTCCTCGTGCTTTCTTTTGTCCCCAGTTTTGACAAACTTCCCAGCAAATTCGCCTTCCTCAATCACTTGGAATCGGTGCATGTAGCTGGCAAGAAACTCTGTATCTGTCCCAATCTCCCCCAGCTTTCCTTCCAGCTCGAAAGTAGATCTCGCAACTGCAAGTGGTACTTCAAAGGGCAACAGCAGATCAGCCTAGAACAGGGGTGAAGCTGGAACCATGCCATCTAGAAGGTCCAGGTAAAGATTCACACAGCTCAGGAACTGGTAGGACTTGAACTTCTTCAAAAGACCGGAAACCTTGCTCCTGACGTGTGCAATGTGTCCCCTTGCATCAGCTTGGACATTCTCGTATGCCAAAACATATGCAGGCCAAGTTTCCAACAAGACCTTGAAACCACATCTTCGATGGCCGGTGAATCTGGTCCCATGAATTTTAGACAAAACATAGAATTCGATACCCAAGCCTTTCGCATATTCGCTCACCTCCCCTTTAATCTTACCTGAATTTTTGGAAAGATAAAATTTCGTCTTGTAAAATTCTTCAAGATTAAATACAGATATATCAAATGCCGATTTCACAGCCAGTTCGACACGGTGGTTTGCGCAGTGAATGGTGAGTAGCCATGGTCGTTCATTTTTCATCTGTGTAAGAACACCCGAATACTTCCCAATATCGACACTGGCTCCATCAGCTGTGAAACTAACTAGGCGCTTTCTGTATTGCTCTTCTTGTAACTCAGATTTCGATAGCTTTTGGAATAAGCTGTCGAGTGCTTTTTTGATAGCCTCTGCATTGCTCCCACCGAACTGCTGCATTTCGAACAGACTTAGCTCCATGTACGCAGGGATGCCATTCCTCTCACATCTTAAAAGAACAAGTTCCTTTACCCGTTTTTCGAGCTTGGCTTCCGTCACTGAACAACGACAACAAGTGTGTGCTTCCAAGTATCACTGCACATTTCTCTTTAACTGCCTCTGCGATGCAATGAGTGAACTCTTTTCCGGTTCTCCCATCTTCTTTTCTTTCGATGAGCCGCGCATTGTTTTCTTTCGGGCATTTGACCAAAACGCTGAAATGTTTGTGGGGCATCGTGGGCTGTAGTGCCATTTCAAAGGCACATCGCATGAAATTTCTGCAAGCGTCTCTCACGGCTTTTTCAAATAATGACAGCACATTTGTCTTACTCTGTTGGAAGTAAAATGGCGATATTTGAAAATTTCACCTCATTTACACGCGTTATGTGTGAAAATCATCGTTACCAAGCATTAAAATCGGGAAACTAATGTTGACTGATTTTCCTTCAATAAAACTCAACTAAGTTAGCGTCGATTGAAATTATTTCATGCTTCTAATCATCTTACGGATGTGAAAAGCGTAAACAGCTTATAAGAAACGGTCGGATCAATTTTTCTTAAGTTGAGAACAACCCTACCTGAATTAAAAACGCTAAGAAACTTTTACATTTCCGAATGAATTATAAGAAATACACAAGAAACTATTGGTAGCAAAATGGCCCAATAATTTAAGAAATTGCCTAACAGTCCCGGACGAAATTTTCTTATAAAAATACGCGTATTTAGGCCTATTTAGATTTGTAGCCTACTGACCCCTGAACCACTGCTGGACTCAACGCCAACTCTTTCAGCCTCTGGCTTTGACTTTTCTATCCTCAGGGCAATTCGATGACCCTCTCCTTCATGTAGCTTAGTAACATTATGTTTGGTGACATAGTTTGTGTCATCAACGTAGACATTGACCGACTTCTTCACAGTGCCTTTGCAGTTTGGATGAGTTAGTAAGGCACCTTTGTTTCGTGCACATACCTTGTATTACAAAATTCACGAACTCGAGAACATTCACTTTCTATACTTTGTAACCAATCGCGTTATCTTTCCCCCATTTGTTGTACGTGCATAGATCAACTTTGCTTCCTTTGTTATCGTTAGCCATTGCGACGGGCTTTTATAACAACTAAAGTCTTCGAACTGCAACTACAAAACTTCGAACTGGAATGGAGCATGCGAAGGGTTTCAGTGACCTGAAATACTGACGGGGTTTTCATTCTGTTCAGCAAAGTGAAAGACGAACAGGCGATGATAGTGTCAGCAAGTGGAAATAAAATAAAGCTACCCCCGTCTGACCATCAAATAAGAAATGACAATTAAACATGTGTCAGTGCATTGGAAATCAATATCAAAGTTTCCGTTTTGAAAGAGTTTCTCAAGTGGGCTGGCCTATTACTCAAGAATGGATCATAACAATTATCGGACGCCGGATATCGCTCTCCACTAGGGAAATATTTTTTACTGGGCGCGCGATTAACCGCTCGCAAATGAAACCGTCCCCCACTGAAGGCCCTGTCTTCAGGAATTTCAACAAATTTGAGACAATCATTACCTTTTCTAAAGAAATGCTTTTTACATTTGTTTTATAAGAATTCATAATCCATCACGTTTGTTTTCAAAACATGCCAAAACGGCATATTTACAATTACGACAAGTAAATCTATCCGTAGAAGAACACAGAGAGTCTTCGATGGTAACTTAGTTTTTGTCCTGAAAAGCTGAGGTATCATTTGGAACTCATTGTGTTCTTCTAAGCACTAATTGACTTGCTGTTAGTGTAAAGTAGAAAATGCCTTTTTGCAAGTTTTGAAAAATCTGCTTTGAAAAGTCAACTTTGGCTTTAACTGAATTGAAGTGAATTTTCTGTTCCACATGCTAACCTTTGAAAGCCAAAGGCCTTATTTCCAGTAGGGCACGGATCTCCTGAGATAAACATCCTGAAGGATACTAATCTAGAGACAATTAGCCTACAGATTACATGATATAACACATTTGCGTTGATGCATATTTTACTCTTCACATTTGTCTTATTCTGACTGATACTCCTTCCACGTAAATCAATCAAATAAGTTTAAAAAGAGAACAGTGTCAATCAATGAAATGTGACTCAATTTCTTTCTCTTTTCATAGGGCTGCTGCGATGACCTTACGAACAGTTTTAATATCAATTCAGGTATATGCTATATTGCTTATAATATTACTATATTGGTTTAGTCTGTCTGACGAGTGCAAAAGCACGTAACTCAGAGTAACAGAAGGACATGTCTGTTTTTTATTGTGTTCATTATGCTTTATATATTGCTTATAAACTCCAGCCATCTTCAGTTTCTATGTTACTACAGTATGTTGTAGTCATTTATCAATTGAGTTTTTAACCATTTGGCAGTTGAATCAAATCTGATATTATATTTTTATCAGGCATTATTAGCGTCTCCTGAACCTTCCGATCCACAAGATGCTGTCGTCGCAAAACAGGTAATTCATTCTTGATATAGTTTCAATTCACCTGAGCCTATTTACTAAGGGATTATCAGAAAAATATTGATAACCCGCTTTTCTCTGATCTGAGAGCTCTCTTGTAACAACTACAGTTATGCCTTAGGTTATCGTTTAATGATTTTGGTCAACAAATTACTATTCTTATTGCAGTATAACGAAAATATAGAAGCATTTAAAGTCACTGCTAGGCATTGGGCTAGCGTGTACGGAGGAGGTAAGTTTTCTTTCTGATTGTAACATGTCACTCTTGTTTGCTGCAAAGCATGGTATCTCATACCAATGAGCCTTCCAATATGCATTAGCTAGTACTCTTCTGATTTGAATCTGCACATACTCACTCCACTGTTTGCTGTGGCGTCATTTCCACCGTATTTTGTATGCCACATACCACCACCAGTCTAGTTTACCAACTAAAACACTAGGTATTTCAAGTCAGATTACATGTCAGTCTCCAACCTATGTATTTGTCAGATTTTATGGGCTTATAAAGAGTATCGTGTTTAAAGCACCAGGGGAGGGCATGCTAAATTTCGGGTAGAGACGTGCCCCTTTTTATTTTCGAAATTGTACCTTTGCAAAGGTTGGTACCCCTCTGAAAACTCAAAGGTCGCATTTTTGTTTTCACCAGCTTCTTTCAAAAAGTTGAAAATCATATAATGCGTATGGCACTGTTGATAAGTAAAGTGAATAAATTACAAAATGGTATGAGTAGTATAAGGTAATTCATAGAAAGTTTACACTGACGTTTCAGGCGAATGCCTGCTATGAAAGTGAAATTGATGAGAAACATTCTTCGATAACGGGCATACAACTGAAACATGGGTGTTAACACTTTATGTATTGCATGGTACTATACAATTCATTCATTCATTTGCCCTCTTTTAAAAAGGTTTATGGCGAGGAAATCGCTGTTCCATATTGCCTAATACGGTATTTTTGCCTAGATCAACATTGCAACAAAATCTACAGTTAGCCAAACTAAAAAACGACAGTGGCACATCATTTAGGCAGCTTGATCATGAGATAGCCACTGTGATTTAGAAATAACGAACAAGGTGATAAGATATTTTTCAGAGCCAGGTTTGGTAGGTTTAAGCCATTCCTGGTTTAGATACGGCTATAGCCGGTTTGAATTGGATGGCTAAAACCGGGTCGAGGGGTTCATGGTTAAAAAAATAACCGAAATCGGAGTGCAAAAGGCTGCCGTGCTGGTTTTCTATTACCGAATTCTGCGATAAGCTAAAAAGCTCGATAAGTGGTGAACGAATGAGACGTTAACATCTAATGACAGTTCTTTAGTCTAAAAGCCTTAAATTTATGAAATATCAACATCATGACCGCCGGTTCTCTCATCATATCAGTTTTTAAACATAAATCTGGTTAAAACCGGTTAAAATACAAAATGCCATGTTTTAAGGCAAGGCCACTGGCTAAAACAGGTTTTGACCAACCCTGGTCGGAGCTTTGTTCGGGATCTATGATTTGCAGAAAGGTTAGCGAACATTTTTTTGTTAATTTCTCTGTTTCATCTTCCAATATTGATTTTTTAGTTCCTTGTAACGACGAAAGCTGCGACGAAAAAATCAAACAATTAGTAGATATGGGATTTGACGCAGTAAGTATCGTGTGTCATTTTATTTGTTTCATAATATGTCGACCGTCACTTATTTCGTACGTAAAGAACAACCGCAGAACCAGGCTAGAAAGCCGCATGGGTTAAGGTTAGATTATTGATAGGTTGATGAATAGTCTTGGGTTAACAGTGGATTGGTATGCTGAAATACAGCACTGATACAGGACCGTCGAGAGAGGGGGCTACCAAGGGTAGTTACCAGGGGTTGTTTGGGAGGCCCGTAAGGAATAAGCAATTATTTATTAACTATCCAAAAGGTTTCTTTTAGGGGAATTATGGTCCCTGTATTTGTTATTTACCCATGGGCCCGACCAGTCTCCTTCTCACACTTTTCTTTATAATTTTGCAGGAAGAAAGTCGGTCGGCCCTTTCGATGCATTCTTGGAACGCTGAGCGTGCGGTTGAAGCACTTTTCAGTAAATAGAACATCCAACGACAGTATCGAATCGAGGCTCAGACGAGAATCGCCAATGGTATTATTACTGCTACTTATGAGCGACCGATATTATTCTTGTTGAATTAGCTCTTTACAACCGAGCAGTGATTTCCGTTTTTCTTGCAAAATTTTCGTAGATATTATGTTTGAATTTTATAAGTATTTGCGTATTTTAGATGAATAAGACCAGGAGCCTTCAGCCCCCTGCCCCTTCTACTCTGCTTTACCCTCCCCTGTCCATATATTTGTTTTGTCAATCTTATAGTCACACAGTGTAGACTTTGCCTCAATTTGTATTTGATTCATCCTCAAATGAGATCTGGCTGAATAGGTTCAGAGGGTTGATTGATGAGCTATCCTGTCTTACCGGTTGTTATAAACATCAAGGCACAAAGACGCCTCTTGTCTTCATTAGGCTGGCCCAAAGAAAACTCCTTCGTTAATTCTCATCATTGACTGCCACTTTGTATTTCATTGTTCTATTCATTAATTTAAATTTATTAAGAACGATGATAAACGACTGTCTGGAAGATATCGTTGCTAAAATCGTTAGAATTACTGAATTTCAAGTTTCGAAACACAAGTGTTTCATAATCGTAGCTAATCGGATGGAATATTTTCAAAATCGTTGGAAATAGTTTCTTGATCTTTGGGTGTTGTCTAAAAGTGACTCGAATGGTTGCAAAACGTTTCAAAATTCGTTTCCAAATTCGTTTGAACCACAGAATTAAACGTAGACATCATTGCAAATCTTTAGATAATCGCTACGAATTGGATTCAAAATCATCGAAAATCGTTTCTCGTCCGTTTGCATTCGTGCAAATATTTGTCAAATGTTCACAAAATCGGCGTTAGTCGTTTCAATAAGGAACGATAATTCGTGGGCTGTTCCCAACTTTATTTGCAGTTTGAGTTGCAATTTCACGATGTCGATTAAGTCTGGTTTGAGAGTTACTCTGAGACATGTTAGACCTATGACATTCCATGTATCTAACCATTCATATGAAAGCAATTATACCTGTTAAACGTTATTCTAATTTAACTTCCATATTATTCTCTACTCCCTTAACATTTGAATCCAGAATAGATTCTATAGAATTCAAATGAATCTACTTTATTTCTAGTTTGATATAAAGAGGCTTAGAATTCTTAGAAGTTGACGTTTTAAGCTTCTCAACTGATGAATGAAAACGTCCTCGAGTATGTAGTAGTCTTTTAAGTTCCCCACAATCATCCTTTGTTTATATTGAAGTTATTATAACAACAGAAAAGCACGATTCTTCGCTTCATTCTTCGAATTCATTGTTGTCTGTTAATCAAAGTGACGTGGTTTATGTCACATGTTCGTATGATGCACGCTCATTGGTTCTTTAGAAATTTAAAGTAAACCATTTGTGGAATCAGCTGCAAAGTCCTTTATACCTGTCTGCAGTCTCTGATGTTCGTAATGTTTTTGCCATGGAAATATTCTTGACTAATTGTTGTACAGCTGCTGCGGATATTTACAAAAAGACCTTTTTGTTGAAAAATGTTGAGATAACCTTGACGCAAAATGTGTTTCCAAGCTTATATGTATAACTTGAAATTGTTTAATTATTGTCAACGTTCTTTAACTTAAACAGAAGTTTTACCAAAGTTTGAATCTAACGAAAAGTTTCAATTTTGATTTCATGTTACCAAAGCTACTGTGAAAGGGCTCTTTTACAGATATTTTGATGTAACTTATACATTCATTGTACAGTTCTGTGTTCGCTAAATGTGCTTAAATTTCATCACGAACATTGTATCCAATATACTTTGAGCGTGGAGTGAAAGTTAATTCAACATTGCTTCAGTTTATAACTTAGCCTTGTTTATGACAAAACAAAGGCGCTGTATGCCCCAGGGATCCCATTCGGTCGGTGTTTACTTAAAGTTAACCCAATCAGATAAAAGTAGAGGGTTTTGTTTTGTGTCAGAGATGTTTGATTAAGTTTTGAGTTTAACTATCTTTTAGCGCATGAGTGCCTGGAATACCTCTAGAACGAGTTATAAATAACGGAATAGATTCATGAGCTTGGCATCGATATTGCACCCCTTCAGTTTCCATTTCAACCCATCGAAATCAGTCTGCTCTAACGTATTACGTTTGTCGTTGTGAGACCACTTGATCCCCTCATTGCCGTTCTGTTTCTCCATGCTCCAGCAGATCATTCGCTCTAAAAATGCACCTATGCCTTTGAAACACTTAAAGTTTATCTTGAGCTGTTTCTTGTCATCTGCTGCTTCTGATGCCGGGTTGTGGTCATCTGTTATCATGTCCGTTATTTCTTTGAGGCATTTCTTCGCGTCTGGTTGAATATAAACAACGTTGGTCAGTGTGTCTTCCAGTTCATGCAGCGTCAAGTGACCGTCCCGGTCTTTATCTGCACGTACGAATGACTGCTTGTACAACTGCTGCCTTCGCGAGCACACCACACAATACTCAGTGAGATACTCCAAAACACTGATCTTTTCCAGTACGTGCATGTCCATGGGTAGTTCAAAACGACAGCTTTCTTTCGAGAGAGCCAGCGGACCTTGAAGCCAGGGCTTCGCCATGTTGTTTAAAGAATGATTTAAATCCATGGGCTCCTTTCATAAGGTGACCATACTAAAGACAGGATTAACTTTTATTGTAACTCAGAGTCATACGATATTTAGGCCAAATAAACTCAACCTTTCATAGTCCTCGTATTTCAACTCATTTCTTTTGCTATTTCTAATTTCATCGAATATATTCTGTTTGCAGTTCTGTATTATTCGAAATTTTGTTTATTCAGAATTCTGTCAATATTAGCCTCTAGCAAAGGCCTTCCTTTATATTCCTTTCATAATGCTCTGAACAACCGCAGAATTTCATTTCGCAGTCACAGTCCTGCAAAATTGACCTGTTTGCTCGTTCGGTTTAAGCCTTGGCAACTGTAATACAGTACTTGCCCGCCCTAAAGAAACTGATTTATAGGAAACTGTAAGCCTACCCGTTTTCACAATACCGTATTTACACTGGTGTATTGTATGCGAATTATCAACCTGGAAAACTAATTTGCTTCTTTGAAAAATTAACATAATCAACATAATTGGCATAATTAACACTGCAAGTTGGGTAATACACGCATATATAATGGTGTTTTGTTGTAGTGATGCAATTACTTCTATAAACTTCTAGGCTCTCTTGATAATTTATAAGAAACCAACCAGTCAGTTGTAGTTTTTTTCGATGGGTGCATGTAGGTCATCGAAAAAGGGTCTGTAAGAGGTAAATAGGGTACTGGGATTTACCTTTTTATTAGCTTAGAAAATGGGGTAGGAGTTCTTGAGACTGGGATTCGGGAATGAAACAGTAAATTTGGGATTGGGATGGTAGAGCACGTCAATATTGGGAATTTCTCTATTTTCTTCATTTGGATTGGGATTTTCGACAATTTCAGTTCTAGGAATGGGATCAGTACCCACTTCAGGACCCTCTTGAAAGTTACCCAGGGAAGAATCTGCTAATCATATTTTGTCAACGTGATTTTCAACTTAAAATCTTTTGAGAGTTTTAATTGGTAATTTCATGTATTCCATATAATTCAGAAACTATGAGCTGTCCTCATATACATAAGGAATTCAACTGAACAGCACTGAGCCCTAACTCGATATTTGTTTGTAAAGTGATACAGGGGTATTTGCCGCATGAGGCAGTCGGGGCCTTTCTGTGGCGACCACGAAGCAAAGTGAGCTGTACACAGATAGTGGGGGTTAAGGGTACTGGGAAGCACAATGAAATAAATTTGGGAGCCCCTTTTTACTCGGGGGCCTTGAGTTCTCGAACTAAAATGCCTTAAACTACGTTACGTCAATACCGGTAGCACATAGTTTTGTATCAGGTTCCATGCTTTCTTCAAGACACCGGGTTACTCGTTTTCTCAACCTGATGTAGTGTTGTGCCATCCATCCTAAATATTAGAATATTCGTATAATATTCGTATACGAAACGAGCTCGAAAAAAACGATTTTAATTTCTCTACTTGCCGATGCTTGGAGCTTAACTTCTAGTGTTCAAAATTACTTGATAATTTTCTTACACGGCCGATGTTAGATTGAAAAAGAATCAAATTTGATATGATCGAATTTAAAAACTTCAAATTGAAAAGTTTTCGAAATTAATCCACGTTACAGCTGCATGATTCCCGGCATTCTTCACCCAAAAGAGCTTTTATTGCACCAAAAACAAACCACTCTCGTCTTTTCTAGCATAATTGTTAAAGTGACCACTTTCCAACCTAAACATCTCGATCTCACTCGAACTGCGACCAGGACGCTTCGAGTACAAAAACCTGAGCATCAACTCTGTTAACAGCAGTAATAAGAGGGGGATGACGGAGGGGCTAGACCACTAAGCCCTTGTTCAAAGGGTCACTGTCATTGGCTTGCATTGGCGGTTTAAGGGGGGGCATAGCCCCAAGCCCCGTGCCTCATATAGACAAAAATGGCCCCACAAAATAATGAGAATTGCATAATAATACCGTATAAAAACATCATGTGCGGTCTAATCAAGGTGTTTGATCCCGAACCCGCGGTCCCTAAAACAGCCAATACCGACTTGAACCCACCCTCGTCACATACATTTTGAAGAGACCGGTCTGTTGTTCCAGGTTTTAAACGGGCTGCTCTCTATAATGCAAAGCAAAAAGGCTGGTAAAAATCTTTGGAATATTCATCACTACACAAATTACAAAGTCAGTGGCTGCCCGTGTAGCGTTTTTCATGCAGTATATGTATAGGGAGAGTAGGCAACAAGTTTCAAACATTTCCCTATAATTAAACTTAAGACATTGGGGATGGCAGAGAAAGAAAGCTAAACATATGTTAATGCTTGGAACCTTACATTATGTTATGCTGTCTTTTTTTTTGCCTCATCAGACATTCACCACTGCCAGATTCAAATATATCACTGAACATTCTTGAAACATCACTGAACAAGGCGGTTTTCGCATAACCTTAGATAATTGCCTGCGAAAAGATTTAAGACTAAAAGGAGTGAGGAGTGGTCAGATCGCGAGAGGAGTGAGGAGTGACCAGGGTTTCACTCTTTTCATACGGAAAACATTCATTATGAGCTACGGCTTTTTTCAGCCCATTTTGGTATATTTGATTTAAGAGTCTAAAAACTCTAAAAAGAAACTCGCTGCTAAAAACTTTATCATGCATATGAAAATTAGACATTTTGCAATTTTGATTAAAACCAAATAATTGTATAAAACATGTAAAAGAGCAATTAAGTATAACTCATAAGACTGAAAATCATTAAAAAACAAAACAAACTTCTGGGGTAGAGACAACTCCTATTCTGAGTGCGGTTTATGCAACTTGAATAAGACTTTTTGCAATTGTTGATTTTTTTGCAATCCCTAATATTTTGAAAGTTTCAATGGTGTATTTCAAATGCTCTAAATACTGTAACCTACTTTATTCAGCTCACTTTCTGAAGTAGATATCCAGATATTGCTTCTCAAAATTAATTAGAAGGTAGCCATTGTTCACTTCTGCGTCAGCTAAAGCAGCCTTTAATGAATTAGAAAACTGTAGTAAGCTGTATTTTCACAATACAGCTTAATATGATATATGCATACACTGAACAGTTTCTAAATAATTGTTATCTTTTGGTTTTTTCATTTGTTCTTTGTCAACTTAGAGCTATGGCTTGTGAGTCGATAAGTAAGGAGAGGGCCGGTATGGGTATTTTCGTGCAACGTTATCGGGATTTTCCATTCTTCGTGTTTCGTGTTTGAAACTTTATAATTCTCCATGAATCGTTATTGATGTTACCGTGATTCGTGATTCGTTCAGATCTTCAAAAGTTTGATATTTGTGATTCGATATTCATCCATTTTATTTTTCGTAAACCGTTCCTGGGACCCCCCCATACCGGCCCTCTAAGGAGCTATCTACCTTAGAAGGCAATTGTGATTATTGAAAAACAACATTTAAAAACTTCTGAAATATATAAGTAGTAACAACAATATTCTAAACATTCTTTCTTTTTTATGAGAACCAAAAATTAAGAACAAATCAAAGTGATGTGCGTGATCTCACCTTCTGCGATCAATCTCAAGGGTGCGACCCAATAAAAGACACCCGTGGACACATACACAAAAGACTGAGAGTCAAACTGGTAAAGACCATAGAAATATGGCTCACTTAGATAATGAAACAGACCGGTCAATGGAAACTGCCCTCCGTGTGTATGACCACTCAGAGCAAGTTGGATATTGCCGTAATTCGTCATTGCTTTTTTTGACACAGAAGGACGGTGTGTCAACAGGATTGTTGGTATCTTTGTGTCTCGATTGCCCAAGGCGGCTTCATAGTTTGGTCCATGATGTTCACCTCTTAAAAAGAAGAGAAGCATATTAATGATATATATGGTAAAAATTTACTGATGAAGATTTAATCAAAACAGTTGCAGAATTTTTCGATTTCTGAATTCTTTCAGAATTAGTCTATTACAATTTCATAAACTTAGGAAATTGGGTTCTCGTATTATCAAAGAAACGAAAGAGACTTTGTCGGGCAAAAGGTGGGGTGTTGCATATAAATCTATTCCAGCCATTGTATTTTAAATGAACAAATCACTGAGTCCCATGGCTTGAAGTCGGATTTAAAATCACAAAGTTTTGTGTCTGGTTTTTTTCAAAGAGAATGTTTATCGAGAGAAAGTGCGAGTAAATGCACTCACTTCCCCAAGTCCTTAGAAGATACAGAGAGCCTCCTCTGCATTATCACCAACTAATTCACTACAACTGAAGAGCAAGAAAAATCAAAAAATTGAAGCATATAAAAACTGCTCTAATGTTCAAAGCTTTCACCTCCCCTTCACCTCCTTTCTGACTGGCCAATTTCAAATCACCTCTAGGTAAAACATTCATCAGGTTTAATTTTTTTTCCTCTTTCTAACGTACTTCCATCATGAGTTTTGGATCCAGTGTTCAATACGGATCAAAGATTGTTCCATTATAAAACATGATAAAAATGAAACAAATACCCATAAAAGTCTTCATCTGAGATTCTTTGGGGGGTGGATTCTATATCCAACAAGAAAAGAAATGCTTTCAAATTTGTAAATCATTCAAAATAACTTTTCATCTTACCTAAAGAATTTTCCTTCAGTGTCATCAATGCCAGCCAGATAGAAATGTTGTTTGTGATTTGAAATTTCAAGTCTTTTGTTTTGCAGAACTTTCAAACCCTGTTCCTCCCATCTTTCAAGCCATCGATCGATGTCTGCAGTGTAGTAATCGTGATTCCCTGAAAGGAGTTAAAAATGATGATCCAGATATGATCCTTCAAAATTATACACAAGAATATCGAGGCAGCAAATTACCAGAAAACGATGAAGCTTTGAAGGGATAAAATCAAATTTCGTTCGTGTCTACAAATCTCTCTGCAACCTATAAAGCCCATACTCCAAATTTTCTAAGCATATTTTTTTATAACAGTCAAATTAATTTCTGTGAGCGAATATCACCCATGTGGGATTTGTGCCTCGGGGTCATGCTTGTTCACAAATATAATTTTGGTTGATTTTCCAAATCCAACTTCCTCACAAGATTTCACATATAGATACAATACATTTTCTGAAAAAGAAAAGCATAAGACTTCGCGTTTTCAGGGGGTTTTGGGCACAGTAGTTCTGGGAAATGTAATTTTTGACAGCTAGAATCATTGAGGTTTTGGTTTATCTTTATGGATTCACAAGGTTAGGTCTAATACTTGAAACAACAAAGGGGGGTTCCGAAACCAACACCACCATTCTGACTGTGCCCATTTTTCACTTTTGCCAATTTGAAACCAGGGCTCAGACAGATAGGACAACCAATTCAAGAAATACTACTGAATACCACACTGGGGATAGAAGAATAAACGTCATATGCAACTGAAAGTAATTCAATTTGAGATTATTTTTTTAGAAAATGTCTTTTTATAAAATACTAGAAACATTCAGAAAGCTGAGCCCCCCCCCCCCTAAATCAATGCCGCATGAATCAAACAATGTGCCCCCCTAGAAATCAACACTAAATCCGACCCCGGGACTGATTCCAACAAAAATATTGTTGACTTATTTTCATTGCTCTCTCAACTTGATTTTTTTATTCTATTCACCTGTTGTTATGAAGACACCATACTTTGATTTGAGATTGCTAATCGGTCTGAGTGCATGACCAATTTGGCTGACTTTTCCCTCTGCAATATCGCCAGTCAGCGCTACTATGTCAGGTTTCAGAGAGTTGGAAATGGCGACGACCTTCTCTAAAGCTGTTTTTCCATTCACCATGCCAATATGCAAGTCAGATAGTTGCACAATCACCGTGTTGTTGAAAGCCGTTGGTAAATTCTTGATGGGCACATTTATGTATCTGACAGGTGGCAAGTCCGTGGCGTGTTTATGTGCCGCTATGAAGCAACCAATTGATGCGGCTAATACCATAATGAGTGAAATCAGCTCTTCTTTCTTAGTTTTTTGAGATTGGAAGAATGACTGCACCCCATTTCTTTTCTTCATGGCAAATGCAATAGCCAAACTAAAAACTTCAAATACCAATAGCGAGGTGAGAATGTACATTACAAAACCAAATGAGTAGCCAACCAGAAGTGTCAATAGTTTTGGCTCATTCCCAGCCAGATGATACTGCAAAAACACGCAAGTTTGAGCCATTAAAAAGATAGGAGCTAGAAAAATTCGCAAAATTAGACCAAAAGAAGAGTTGGCAGGATATTTGTTGACTAATTTTCTGTATAACATTCGCGTTATCAGGATGAAGACAGCTTCAAACAAAACCAAGTATTGAGCCAGTAGCAGCAAGTATCTTGTTTTCGCCGGCAGTGGGAGTAGTTTCGATACGATCAAAACCATAACTAAATTAACAGCTACGAAAATTCCAGGCAGATGCAATGATGATGAGGAAAACATGATTGCTTTACTTCCTTGTTTACTTGGTTCGACAATGTGCTGATTGTGCGACCTCTGAACTCCAAATATGCGCACATGTGATCATGTGACTGACTCTGATTGAATTGAATGTCTTGACATTGAAACCAAATCGAGGTTTCGAAAGATGGCGCTCGAAACGATTACACATGGCTGATGCACGACCTTCTCTCTTTTACTATCAGCCTAGGAAATAACAAAAGGTCAAAGATTATTTGGATGTTTTATGCTTCAATTCGTTGTCCATAAGGATTATATCAGATTGTCAACCGTCATTGAGTAAGTATACCATATACAGGATCGGAACAATTTTTCAACATTCTAATTTAGCCTTATTAGGTACCATTTTTTCATTTTATTAATAATGATTTGCTACACAAATTTTTGGAGCGTCATCATACTACACTACATAAAAGTAAAAACAATAACAAAACTAATCATAAAGCATTACACCCTAATATAATAAGGCCATGACTAAATGATGACTTAAATAATCCTAAACACTAAAACCTCAAGATCTAATCAAGATTTCAAAATATGACCCCTAAAAAGGATATACGCAGCGCTGTAGCTTGGGTAAAATTATTGGGGGGGCAACCATTGTTAGAGAACAAAAGGAAAACCAGGGACTATGCTGTGAACAATTTAATTTTAGGATTATTGGGGGGGCAAATGCCCCCCCTGCCCCCCCGCTTCCTATGGGCCTGGATATACGGCCACTTTTTTGGCTGTTTCAAACAAAAACAAGGCATAGCAAGTCATGTCACAGTGAAATGGAATAAGTTTAAATTTACTGTTGTTACCATCACAGCTGTTACGACACAACTGTTACGCCCTAGTATTGTATTTGTGGAACTCAAGTCAGCCCAAATTTCCGCGACAACAGACATCGCGCACTGATTTTGCAAATTGATAAGTTTTTTGAAAATTAATTTCAGGTACTTAAAGATTGAGAAATGTTTAAAGTTTAGCATCATTAAATAGATAAAACCCTAGTTAACACACCTGTGTAATTGCTGTTTTAATTCCTTCTTTCTTTTACGAGAAAAAAACAAAATTCGAGTAGTGTTTTCGACATTTTTCGGCCTAGGCCGTAAATCGAGCCCAAACTTTTGCTCAGGTATTCTAAACAAAGAGAAATGACTATTCCATTTTTTCAGCATGATTTAGCTTGAATACGAGGCTTTAATGATAACGGTGGCCCCCTCTTTCCAATGGTTACCAAGCTATGCCAACGTGGTTTTTAAAAGTTCAACATGCCTGCAGAGCCAAATGGTCTTTCAGCATTTAGGGGGCCTGCGATTAATGTGCTCCTTATTAAATAAGCTTTCATTTGAAAGTTTAATTTTTCATTTTTAGTCCTTTTTGCAAGATCCCCAGCTACTTTTGCCTCATCGGAGCAAAAACAGAGCGAGACCATTTTAAGAGCTTATGGACAATAAATATATATATCAAATGTATCTTATTATGTTTTCTGAACTATTATTATGCAACAAGTGATCAACTTACCTCCTTTCGGGCTGAGTTTTGGCGATGCGGTCTGTTATCATTTTGTGAATTCTGTTGTCGCGCTTCGTAAAAACTGGTGAGGTCAACTTGAAAATTTGTTTTAAATTTTCATGTTATGTTAAACACAAATATTTAGACTAATCTCTATAGACAATTTAATGCTGAGTCTTAATCTGCTTTCAGTTTTTTTATCTTAAATATAACTAAAGCTGCAGTGAGACTTCTGCAAGGGATAGCAAAACAGGGCTAAAAGGACTTGACTTCTTGGTCGTAACAGCTGTGTGGAGACTTGTCCTCCATTACAATTTCCAAACAACAAAAGGGGTGATGCTGTGTGTTGCCGCGCAGCAGCAATAATGAGACACGCGGTTTTGCTCTGTTTTTGCTCCGATGGGGCACCCTAAAAGTAGCTGGGGATCTTGCCAGAAGGACTAAAAATGAAAAATTAAACTTTCAAATAAAAGCTTATTTAATAAGGAACAATTAAAATTTGCAGGCCTCCCAAATGCTGAAAGACATTGAACTCTTAAAAACCGTTGGCATAGCTTGGCATAGCTTGGTAACCATAGGAAACAGGGGGACACCGATATGGTTAAAGCCTTGTTATCAAGCTTTTATCTATTTAATGATGGACCTGAAATTTATTTTCAAAAGCTTATAAATTAGCAAAATCAGTGCACGATGTCTGTTGTCCCGGACTTGAGTTTTTGCAAATTTAATGTGGCGTAACAGCTGTGTTAAACAAACGTAAGATCAGGTTGGTGTGCAAAATATATTTCCTTAAAACAAGATATAGAGTGTATTGTTTTAAGGGATATGTCTTAGTAAAATCTTTAGAGTGGGCTCAACACAAAATGCAAAGTGGTCTGCTGTGATAGATGGCAGATGGGCCCCCCATCATATACCCTAACCCAAGACCTTTTTCCAAACAAATTTTTCCAAACAAATTTGTTCAAGCCATGGCTACCAATATTACTATTTTCTCAGGTTGGTTTCTATTGTTTTGTCTTTCTTGATAAACGTTTCCCGGGCAATCTACCTAGAGCCACTCACGCTCTTCGGAAGGCCCTCCCATGCCCTTAGTTTTTGGGAAGAGATCCATACGCAAGCTAACTCCAAATTTTCTGGGGTCCTTACTATGGTGGGTAAAGTTTGCAGACTGTGGTTGCTGCTTGGAGAATTATACCAGTCTTCAAAAAGTGGTACAAAAATCTAGACTGGAAAAATTCAATGTGGAAGTTGAACGCCTAACTAGTGCTTTGAACAATAAATCTATTGTTTAACTTGAAATTGCAGGAAAGAAAATCTTAAACAATTTGCTGCACAATTTATCTAGTCTGTGGTGTGATTGAGACTTAAGGACAAAAACCAAGCCTACGAAGTTGTGTTTTGCAAGTAGATATTCCTCAGCCTTTCAAATGCACTTGGGATTATCTGGAAGCTATTGAGAATCTCATATCAATAGGAATACCTATCACTCGAATCATTTTCAGCCACATATTGAAAATTTGTAGATCTTTGTAGTTTCTTGTCATATATCTGCTGTAATATTTATCCCATAGGCTTTCATGACTGATTTTGTATCTGATTCTATAAGTCATGGCCAGACAAGAAAATATCTTCCGCGTGCAACTTCAAGTAGAACAATAGATTTTCGGTCAAGAACAACAGCTAGGCTTGCAACTTCAGCATGCTGTGCGCAAACTTTCCAGTCAAGAGTCATGGTAGCCACTGCATAAGATTCATGAGCAAATGTAGTTTGAAAATGTCTAAAACTTGCTTTAATACTTCACATTTGATGTCCCTCCCTGTGAGGAGTGGATAAAATTCACTGAGAATTAAATTTCCCTTTTTCTTAGGTAATATTTGATCGCTATTTTCAAAATGGCCACTGATGATGATGATCTTATGCTGAACTTGTCAAATGTTGACCCGTTTTCATCCAGCACTAAACCTAAAACCAAGAAAAAGAAACCTGACACCCAAGGAAAGAAAGCGCAACATCAAACCAAGAAGAATTTTCAACGAAATGAAAGTCACAAAAAGGACCAACGTAAAGAATCGCAAAAGCCAGAAAAGTCAGGTGAAAAGCCATCACATCAACAGCACACGGGTAAACCCTCAGATAATAAACCATTTGAATTTATTTCTTCGTTGTTTACCAAAAACCCCGACATTCCTGAAATACAGAAAACAAAATCAGAAGAAACTAAGAGTCATTCGTTATTTGCAAAAGAAAACTCTGAAAGAACAGAAATTTCAGAGAAGTTGATAAAAACACTTAAGGACCGACTTGGATTTGAGCAGTTCACCAAAGTCCAAAAACTTTCAATTCCTGTGATACTCTCAAGCAAGGACGTCTTGATAAAATCACCCACAGGCTCAGGTAAAACGCTGGCGTACGCTCTCCCAGTTGTCCACAAGTTACAAGAAATGGTTCCTAAAATAAACAGAAACGACGGCCCGTATGCTGTTGTACTACTGCCAACACGCGAGCTTGCATTACAAAGTTATGAAGTTTTTGAATCGATATGCCGCACATTTGTTTGGATTGTTCCTGGCCTGGTTGTAGGGGGAGAAAAACGAAAGGCTGAGAAATCCAGAATACGGAAAGGAATAAACATCATCATAGCCACGCCAGGTCGTTTGCTGGATCACCTCAAAGCGACGAAGAGCCTCACTTTAGAGAAAGTTTCGTTTGTCATTTTTGACGAGGCAGATAGGCTGCTTGATCTGGGGTTCGAGCAGACCATATTGAGCATTCTCTCGACATTGAACGAACAGAGCAAGTCACACCAGACGGCCCTACTATCTGCCACTTTGAGCCCTAAAGTCGACAATCTAGCTAGCATAAGCTTGAAAGATCACGTATTCATCGATGCAACGAAATCTGATGCGGAATCTGCATCGAGAAGTGGCGATAACGATGCGGGAGACGACTCTGAAATTCCAGGTTTCGTAATGCCAGACACTCTGAAGCAATTCTTCGTTATTGTTCCTGCGAAACTTCGTCTCGTTTCACTCCTATCGTTCTTGAGTAAACACGCGTTTCAAACCGATGGGAAAATCATCGTGTTCTTCTCCAGTAAGAGTGCCACTGAATTGCATTATAAGCTTCTCGAGAGCGATATCATGAAGAAAGAAGAGCGCGAAACTTGCGAAATGTATCGATTGCACGGAGACATGCAGCAGAATATGAGAAATGATGTGTTTACGAAATTCAAGAAATGTAAACGCGGGGTTTTGTTGTGCACGGATGTGGCAGCACGAGGCCTGGATCTCCCGCAAGTGAATTGGATCATCCAGTACTCCTGCCCAACGCAGATCGATGATTACGTGCACCGTGTCGGTAGAACTGCACGGATCGGAGCCATAGGCAAGGCTATTTTGTTCTTGCTCCCATCAGAAGTGAAATACATCGATAAACTCCAGGAAAAAGATATCAAAATGGAGGAAATCAAGATATTTGATGTTCTTGCCTGTTTGTTACCATCTGGTAGTAAGAGGAAGAACCAAAGTGTGATTCAAGATGCAGCCACCGATCTTCAAATGAAACTCGAGCAACTTTTGATCGATAGCAGTGACTTGAGCACCCTAGCAGAACAGGCGTTCAAATCTTACATACAGGCTTACGCGACATACCCAGCGAGTCTCAAGGAGATCTTTCACGTGAAGAAGCTGCATCTCGGACACTTTGCCAAGTCGTTTGGGCTGCGGGCTGCACCGCAGCAAATGGAGAAGAGTGTTGGGGGTGAACCGAGGAACAAATCGAAAAAGAAATCGGAGAAAAACCGGAAGCGAAAGATTACCGACATGAGCGAGTCTGGAGGCGGTCTGATAATGGAAGGACCTAGGCCGGGAAAAAAGAAAAAACAGAAACGACACAAGTAGTTAACTCGATGTTTCATTCACGTAAGAAAGATTGTTGTTGATCGTAATTGCATTTTTAAGAGTTTTACCAATTTTAATGCAACCACTCTATCAAGTTTAATCTTTTTTGGTCACTTTCTGCTTCCATATTCTCGTTTGTTTTTTCAAACTTCTCTCTGGTTCTCGGGCGATTTCTCAAATGTCCACCACGCATTTGTAATATTACAATATTAGATTTAATGCAATTTTCAATTTACACTGGGCTTAGATAGGAAATGTGTGTGAAATATAGGCCCACTCGTCATATTTATGGGAGCGTTTTGTGATGAATAGATTAATTTGCGAATACACTTTCGGACTTGTTTTTAATAATCTTTGAAAAATAAACGATAGATAACTGTAATAAAACTCTTATAGGCGACATGAAGTTTGAGTTCGTAAGCCACATATCGCTCCAATTTTACCCTCCAAAATTGAAACTAGCCAATCAGAGGAAAGATTACGTAGGAAAGATCACTGAAGACGAGGCTGATCAGAAGAAAAAGCAAAACAAACGAACACGTGGCACATGGTAGTAGAATAAAGGCCTAGCATATCGAATACTAATCTTATCTGTTCGGTAGCCCGTGGCCTAATTTCTTTTACTACTGTGTCTTGACATTTGTCCTTTTTAAAATGGCCATGGCACTTTTAAGG
This sequence comes from Pelagia noctiluca, assembly GCA_963924455.1. NCBI lineage: Eukaryota > Metazoa > Cnidaria > Scyphozoa > Semaeostomeae > Pelagiidae > Pelagia > Pelagia noctiluca. The sequence continues at coordinate 17,799,487 of OZ004317.1, read as the reverse complement.
ATATGCAATCAGGTTTTGAACAAGACTTCAAAGATAGGCTGCAATAGTAATGTCAGGAACTCGGTGTTTGGCCTGATGCAAAGTCGAAGTCTCGCAACAAAATCACTTCTTGAGATGAAGCCAGTTGAATTTGTGAAATACATGAAGAAGAATGACGTGAAAAGGTGTTTTGTTGCTTATGATGATATTTCTGGATCCGTCAAGACTTCTGATGATGTTTTCCATGATTTGAAAAAGTTCTGCGAGGAAGACGAGATTGATTATAAGAACCATGAAGGATTTTTTTTGGAAATTGGGAAGAGGAGTGGTGCTTTACTTGGAGCTTTTGTTTGGAGAACCAATCGTGGACAAGCGGTGATTGCTTCTTTTGTTCTATCTATTAAAAAGTTTGCAAAAGACAATGAAGTGCCATTTTTACCTTTCAGAAGGTGCCCCTCTAGCTGAAAAGTACCTTTGAAGGGTGTACCCCCCCGCCCAAAAGTTTGAGATGCTTCCAATGTCCCTGCCCTGCACTGCAACCCAGAGCTGGGAACATGAACAGAAATGTCCGTTACCCATTGCATTGGCCTCTTAATCTGCCACATGGTAATCCTATTCCTAGTCGAAAATCTCTTCAACATTATATTTGATAGTTTTTGCATTAGTGGCTGAAAGATTTAGACTGAACCATGGTCTATTTTTGATGATTAATCTCTTCACCTTTTAGTGTGGAGGTATAAGGTTATGGAAATATGATAAGATGGAACAATACATCAGAGATGGACTGCGGCTTGCTTATGGAATGGGCGTGAAGTCGGCACTGGCTGGTCTCTGGTATGTATTTGATGTTTAATTTTATTGCGTATTCCAAATGAAGGGATATCACATCTGAGGAGGGGGAGCTTCTTAAAACACTTGTTCAGCCTCTAGCCCTCTCCATCAAGCAACAAATTGGTAATTTCTACCTGATAGTGTACACTTTTTCAGAACCTTTTTTGTTAAGTTAGAAGTTTTTAGGATTGTAATCAGGTATATTGTTGCAAAAGTTTTCAACGTCAAGCCATTGCTCAAGGTCTTGTGACTTGCCTGTTTTGAAAACACGAAGGTGGTAACTGAATTCCCAACTCCCCTGGTGTCCCTACTTCTCCACACTTTTTTATTTCTACAACTGAGCACAAACCCAAATATGCCGTACCATATACACAATTTATATATAGGTTATGTGTTCCTTCACTTCATTGCTTAGGGGTGTCTGATTATGTTACGAGGGGTAGATGCGCATGTCTGATGGGGGCATATCATTTTGCAACATCAGGGGTGTAGTAGGACCTCAGTTTTAGAGGGGGGGACAAAATATTTTCAAAAAAATTTTGAACATGTTATAAAAATTTAATTTTTCTTAAAATGTGGCAAAACCAAAAATCTTACGACAAGAGCCACAATCTCATTTTTCTTGCCCCCCCCCCCCCCGCCCTATGATCACAATGCCCCTGTGCAACATAACAATAAAAGCATGTTCCATCCCTGCTTGTGAAAAGGGCTTCATTATCTTTTGATTTCATTTGATATTTGCAGACAATGATAACAATAATTACCACAATAGCACTTTATTTAGTAATAAAGGAAAGGAATATCTGAAGAAAATATGCTTGTTATGTTTCCCTTCAATGTTAGATTATAAATCAATTTCTCTACCCCAGGGCTGGTGGAGGCAAAGGTGTGATCGCAGCTCCTGAATATGACATTTCTTATCCAGGTGTTAAGAAACAACTTTTCTTGGATTATGGAGATTTTTTATCTTCTCTCAATGGTTGCTATGGTAAGTATTGTTTCTTTAAGATTATTCGAAGCCTATCAAAGGAAAAGTGAGAGAGTTTAATGAACTTTAGCTGGTTACCTTAAAATTGTTTGTCAGCCTGCCTTGAAATTGATGCCAAAAACTCCATACAAATTATTGGGGGGTACTCTACCCTTCAGACCCCCTGTTGGGATACCCCTACTTAAGTTTGAACTAAAAAAACTGAATGTATTGATAGTCATATGCCCTTGGTATCTCTTATGCAGAAAAGGGGCATGGTCTACCCAGCCACAACTTTTTTGTTAGCAATTCAACAGCGTGTACCCTGCCCCAAAATATTTTCTTGTGTTTGCTACTGAACTTCAGCAACCATATTGACTAGTCAGACATGCAAGGTCAGGAATCTCAAGATCCCCCTCTTGATTTTGTCATATTTTTATTTAAGTTTTAAAATGTATACCGACAAAGAGAGATATGGTAATCTGAAAAACCTGCTGTACAGAACCATGCTGTTTTGTATGGCTTGAGAAATCAATTGTATTTATTTGTTAGTTGCTGCTGAAGATGCAGGAGTGACAGTTCCGGATGTTGATAATGTGCATCAGAGAACAAGATACACAACATGCATTTCTGAGCAGCTCGGTGGGTCTGGAAATCCTTCTATTGCAACTGGGAAAGGTGAATTTCAATACATCAATCAATCTTGTTTACCTTTTTCTAAACTACGGTATTATCATACCTGAGATCTGCACGGAAATATTGGCAACGTGATGGAATGGCCAAATGCAAAATGTGGGGAGACGATTTTCAGTGCTCTATAATTCCAGGCAAAAAACAAAAGGAATCATGAGGTGTGGTGTGGTCACGCCAGGAGAAAGGACCTAGGAAATGAACTGCCCAATTGGTCGGTGCATTCATTAGGCCATTTGTACCTCGCATATAGACAAATACCTTACAAATATAGTAAGTACTGCTTCCTTATTAACTTATTACAGCTCAATTATCGATAGATTTAAGGTGAAAATATCCTTATTAAATGGATTATTGAAAACCATCCCCTTCCCTTTAGACTATAGTAAGGTTGCTTTAAAAAGTCATTCAACTTTATTTACATAATAGTCACAAAGAGATTAAAAGATTAGAATTTCAGAGGAAAGGAATTTCCAAACTGAGTTTTAGCATTTTAATCAAGACCACTAAATCTATATGCCATTAGACCTCCTTTCCAATATTTTTAGAAAGGTTTATTTGATGTGAGGTATCGGTGTTATCCAAGTATCACTTGATCTGAGCTGAGACTTCTATCAAAATCCTTAACCCATTTAGAGTTGTTTAGCTGCCATATTTTGACCGCTTTCTCGAACCAGACCCTATTTTCCTCGTTCTCCTATGTAGTTAAGTATGCAAAAAGACCCGTTATTTCAAACACCGTTATCTCGAACTTTTGCTATCTCGAACAAAATTTCCTTTCTGTGGTGAGCAAAATACTCCTGTTGTCTCGAACGGAATCCCAAACAATTCCAATTCGATGTAACAACACGCCATAACAGCTTTTTCTTCAATTGACACAAGACATAACTTCTACGTCAATGAAAACACTGTTCTTAAAACAGAAATGAATCTATGTTTCCAGCTAGAAGTATTTTACAAGGAACTTTGATCCCTTGACCATCTCAAGGCTTCCTTTACCTACTACCAAGCAGGAACTAAACTCGTCTGCCCTGAGAAAGAAGAAGATGGTCTTTGCCAATCTGCCATTCGGCTCTTCAAGTAGATGTCCTATAATTATGTAATTTTTCTCAATACAAACAGCATACTTGTCGACTACGTTGTAAGATGCATCATGGTTTTCAGTTCTTCAAATTTTAGCTGTCAAATTGACTGTTCAACATGGTGCTCTTTGAAAAACTATTGTAGGCTTAGTAAACACTGTCACCTGTTGAGTGGTTTTAATATTTTTAATCCTTGTTTTTATAAACAAACAATCTTTACATGGTTTATACATTTTTTTTTACGTACGGAGCCCCCATTTTGGTTGAAGAAACTACGATTCCCGTTATCTCAAAACCCGGTTATGTCGAAAATGTTTTATTCCCCTGACAGCTCGAGATAGTGACTGTATGTTTCAACTGTGATGATTTTTCATTACTTTTCCAGGTATTGTGTCGGCTATGGAGGCTTCTTTACATTTTTTGAAAATGGGGACAGTAGAAGGAAAGACGGTCGTTATGCAAGGTGCTGGTAATGTAGGTATGTCTGTCTACGTTTTCCTGGGGGTAATGATTTCAAATCTCTGTAGGATTCGAAATCTACGTGGGTGTTGTTGTGTGTAGAATAGAATAATATCTTCTTTAGGATCTGAAAAAAGGATTTGAGTCATGAGCTGGATGCTGATGCGCGACCATAAACTAGGAAAGTCAAGAATGGTCTTTAAGAAATTTCCCTTGGAAATGCCCAGGACTACCCTCCTTTTTGAGACTGTATGCCGATAATCAAGGGGTTTTCTGATGGGCAGTAATTTTCAAGTTGAAGACCTCTGTAGAAGAGATGGGTACAATAAACACGCTAGGACCTCATATTGCTGTATGAAGTGGTTGAGGTACCGGGTACCGTTCCCCTGCTAGAAATAAGGTCCAGTCTTGTGGAGCAAGCTAGTTTCAACAGAAGTTCGTTCACTCATCCCGATTTACTGCTTCATTTAATTGTTTCCAATGGGTTGCAGGGAGGATAATAATCGAGGGGTTGCTAGAGAGGAATGTTGGTCACATCTATGCGACTGACTGCAATGAGAATCAAGTTCAACTCACTCAACATATGTTCAACGATAAGGTATTGTACCGAGTGTCCGAAAACTTACAAACTTTCGCTTATCAATTGAGCAACAGATCTGATTGCAAAATGTTTCTTTTTCCAAATGTTAACATAGTACCTTTGTTAGCCCTAGGCCTGAATACTAGGTTATCTTTTTTAGGGGAGCAAAAAACCTAGAATTCACCTATAAATGTGTATTTCCAAGCAACTTAAGCTGAATAGTGCAGAACCGTAACTAGAATTCACTATGACAGTGCAAAATTTCCGACCAATGGCCTTGCTGTTTAATAACCCCTCTTACTGACTTTGCTTTTTCTATGCCCTCAAGAATTCTCCATTTCAATTAATTAATCTACTTTATATATCAAATCATAGATTAGGCTACCAGCATACTACTGCAATTTGGTATTTTTCGTGTAGAATTCTTAGAATATTCAAGGCTTTGATTTTCCTAGCCATTCTATTAGTCTGAATATCTGAATAACTGAAATGGAAGTCAAAATATTTTGCTAGTGAACTGGTTCATAGATGAACTAATTTGACTACTTTTGATCACATTAATTGAATTTTCTTTTCCAGCACTCGGGTCAACTGGAAGTTCACCATGTCAAATTGAACGACTTTGAAACGTTATACCGAGAATGCGATATTCTCTCTCCGAATGCACTGGGCAATGTCAGTATCTTTGATTGTCTCTTTCATTCAGTCATTCTTTGCTCTGATTATTTGAGCCCTCGATTTTTTTGTTTCACACTACCTCTCAGTATAAAGTGGGATGCCTTGTAATGCAATTTACAAATATCAAGTCCCTTGCAGTATTCACCTTTCATTTGGATCCCACTTTTGAAGGGATAATATGGCTCTATTTTTGTTGAGATATCAATTTTTACAATAGGCATTACGAGAAAGGTTCCTTTTATTGCACTTTTTACTCGGAAGAAGGACGAAGGATGGATAAAAGTAGAACCATATTGATGGTCTGTAATTGGTTATTTGGGTCTTAAAAATGAAAAAATAAGCGATTTCAAAAAACGATTGACGTGAACGGCCCCAATAAGAAATTTCAACCTGCCATTTAGCTTTACGAGATTCGATTATTCTGCCTGAAAATGCATATAGCCTCAGAGAATGATTTTCATAGCACAAATTAGTCACTTGATGTAATCTCAATGGCTGTCCCGTAGAATGAATGAATCGTTTTCATCTATTTCTTGTTAGTCTACAAGAAACCAGCCAGCCTGGATTTACAAAATTGAGTTTCCAACTAGAAGGTTAGTACTGACACGCTTTTCTACTTTTTAGGTAATCAACGAAAATACGATTCCAAACATTAATGCAAAGATCATATGCGGAGCCGCGAACAACCAGCTGGGAAAACCGGAGGACAATCAACTGCTGGTTGACAGAGGAATCACTTATGTCGTCGATTTTCTATGCAACCGAATGGTATGCCATACCTCTTTATGCTTTCTGAATTTCGTAATGGTAGCTGCGAGTATCAAGGAGAAATTTCTGGAATCAATAAAATATCCTATTTAAGAAGAATTTGATAAAATTGAATTAATTTTTTGAAGGAAAAATGACTCGAACAAGATTCAAACGTAGAACCACAGATTTGGTGCTAGCCTCCACCTCTACTGACAGAAATCAACGAGAAAGTATTTATTGTCTTTCACCATTCACTTGCTGTGCACAGTTAATTTTACCGGTGTGATGGCACGCATGAAATTATTTACGCGTGCAAATCACCACACATGCACGACCTATCTCACGAAAAGGACTGCATCTGAAAATTTATCTAGCCATGGATCGCTGCTGCTGAATTAATGCTAATAATCTAGCAAAGTTTATGTGCTTGAAACTTCTATGGGAGCTATATGGTTTTACCTTACCTTGTTGTTATTATCATAATTGTTATGGAGAAAGTTGCTGCTTTCGAATCAAACCCCAATTTCTGAGAAATAAGCTACTACTAGCAGGGACATTGAGAGACCACCAGGCCAATGACATATTCAGGGGCCTAATCTCCACTGATAAAAACCTCATCGAACTTAAAATATGCATTGCTTATTCTTCGGCCCCTTTAAGCCCCTGGCACCATGGTAACTACCCTAAATTCCCCCTCACTGAAGAGCCTACCCCCTGAAAACACCTTAAAGAATGCGTTTTGAAGAGGTTTGTGGAATCATGAAGTAATTTTGATGAAAATTGTTTTTTATCACAGGGTATAGTGAACTGTGCAAATGAAGCATACGGCAGACTCCTAGATGACCCAGCTATCACTCGGCATTTTGAAAAAAGCTATGAAAACTCAGTAAGTCGATTATGATATTCTTGTTCTTATTTTCAGCACGATAATTTACATACACCCTTTTCAATAAGCAACAATCCACAAGGGAATAAGACCTGGGCTGGGGTACGTTTTTCTGCAAAAATGTCTTTAATGAAGGTAATGATTTACTGGAGTTGCTTTAATAGCTTCCTCTTGCCAGGAACGTTCAAATAAACAGGCTTTGGGGGTAGGGCTTGAAGCAAGCCTGCTATTTTGGGCTTAAGTCTAAGTAGCCACATCAAGGTCAGGGCTTAGAGTCTAGTTTTTTATTGGAGAAAGTGTTTTTTCTTCGTAAAGACAATGTCTATGATATGGCAAAAATTTGCCTAAAAAACTAAAAATTGATTAAGATTGGCTAACTCAGCTCAAGATAATGAAAAAATAATCTTTCTAGATGAAAAGGGTTAGGGTTAGTGTTAGGATTAGAGTTAGGGTTTGCATTATGGTTTAGGGTTATTGACAGGGCTAGGGTTAAGGCTAGGATTAGGTTTAGGAGCAGGGCTAGGGTTACCATTAGGGTTAGGGTTTTGTTAAGTTAGGGTTAGAATTAGGGTTAATGTTTGGGTTATGGTTTGGGTAAATTTTAGGGCCAGGATAACTGTTAGGGCTAGGTTTATTTTTGCAATATGTAGCTTTGAAAAATTAGCATAAAACCCAGAACTGGTAGCCCTTCTACCATGCTGTGCTGATTCAAAATTTATTTTCGTTGTTGTTCTTGTTGTTAATATAATCTTCAAGTGTTTCTCATAACAGTCTCCCATATACTAGTACCTTATACGACTGCAATAACTGCATAGAATTATCTACCTCTGTACTGTGCGTTTACTACTAGATTTGGCAAATGACACAACACGTGTTGCAGACAGCTAGTGAGAAGAACATAACCCCTGTTGAAGCTGCTGCCGAGATAGCAGAAGAAATGAGCCTGGAATTGCACCCCATTTGGCCTAACAGAAGTAAACAGATTATCCAGTCATTAGTGCAATCGAAATGGCATGAAAAAGCTTCAAAGTAAATCTAAAACTATGAAGGCATTAGCTAATATTATGGTATGAACCTTTCAATTTACAATTATTTATTGTACACGCTCTTTTATATAAGGAGCCATCTAGTAAGGAACCTAAAACTGGGATTTCAAGTAAAATACAATTGATTCTTTTGCTCTAGATTGTCTTCTGTAACAATGTAAAATTTTAAGGAGTCTAGGCCTTGAGGTAGGTTCCTTATAAAATAGAAAGCGTGTATAACTATTTACTCTGCTTCATAAAATGCTTTTGGTGGTTCTTAAAGGAGTTAAATGAATTGGTGATTCTGTTTACTCTAGGGACTGGATGTTTCTGAACGATATACAGCACTGTCGAGAAAAGGGGGTAGCCAAGGTAGTTAGCGGGAGGTCCTAGGGCTTGTCTCGTTGGAAATTCGTCGCCCGTAACCAACCAGCTTCTGGAGGGCCCTGGCTATTAGAATCCCTAGGTGGCAGCTATAGCCTTTGAAAGCGCATAAAATCACCCGAAAATTATCCTTCAAAATCAGCCAAAAATTGGTGGCAAGCCGATTGTTTTTGGTGGAAATTAGGCAAAAATAGATGGTTCAAAATAGGCTTCTTATCCACTCCAGACTGTTCAAGGAGCAATTTTAGGCTATCGTAGCCTTTGAAAACGCATAGAATCACTAAAATGTTTTTCTTCAAAATCATCCCCAAAATTGGAAAAAAGTCTGATTGCTAGCCAATGGTTTTCTATCAACACGGGCCAAAAATAAATGGTTCGAAATAGGTTTTAAATCCACTCAGGTCTGTCCAGGGAGCTATATAAGGCAAAAAAGCCTTCGAAAATGCATAAAATCACTAAAGAAATACTTTAAAATCAGTGAAATGCTTCTTGGTTTTATTCTAGGGAGGACATTGTTAAGCCAGGCTTTACACTGCAAAGATTTTAATGAAAAATGAAATTTCCCTCCAATATTAAGTATGAAAAAAACTAAAATACTCCCAACCATTGTTCTCTTTTTGCGGGGTGCAATTAAAAGTCGCGTGATTGCTTTGTTTGCAGTATAGCACTTTAGTAGCATCTATTTATACTTGTTGTTGATATTTATAGATTTGATTGGTTCAATCTATCCATTAGTAATAGTCATAGCAAAAGTAGTAATGTAAAATAAAACTATTGCGAAAGAATTGAGAATTTGACTTTTCTTCAAATTTTGGATTGGACCTAAATCACTCCCCTGTGCTTTTTACTTATCTTATCCAATTACTTATCATCAATTCCTAACCCAAAATTTGGAACATGTTCAATGTCCATTTTCGATCAATCTCAGGTTGCTAATTTCGAAAATCGGGCTTATTGTGCTTGGTCCCACTAAACTTGTACATCAGCAAAACTAGTTAAATATATGCAAAAGATTATGCAATTGCTTGTCTGCGTTCGAGAGGTCGTTTTGTTCGTCGTATTCTTAGTCTTCGTCATCAGAACACTCATCAGTAAACTCATCCTCCAAGGCATCATCATTCGATCCGTCGTAATCATCTTCATCTTGTTCGTTCGCATCCAGAAGCAGCTCTTCGGCATTTTCAGGGAAGGCTTTGGCACTTCATGAAGCTTTACCTCTTGCATCCCAGCCATGTTTTACCGGACTCTAAGCATCTAATTCCAACTGGATAGTATTTCTGTATCAGTTTGCTACATAAGCTGATCTTGCGATGTGCAGATGTAGATTAGCAAGACTTTCGATTTCTAAGGTTGCTAATATTTGGTGAAAATGATACAATAGTAGTGTCTTTCATCAAGAAAGCTTGTGTGGTCCAGTGGGTTAAGCGAATGGCATTAAATGCTCGAACCATTGTTCGTTTCGTTTCCTCGCAAGGTAAAACTTCTGATTTCTAAACTCTGAATAAAAATGATACCAACTTGAAACATATTCTGTCGGTGAACTCCGGGTAGTGTGCATTACAGTGCTTGTCTCACAGTTGAAGGGTCGAGGGTTCGATCCTGTGTTGTACCTGGATAGAGCCAATATCTTGGTGGCATTCCAAAAAGCGGCAGTGGCTCCGCAGGAATAGTCAAGAGTTTCAGGGATGCCCTCTGCGCTACCCGAGAGAAGAAGCATGGGATTTTGAAACTAGCTAAATGACGAAGCTAAATTGAATAACTAATCAAAAATATATTGAAACTAAATTAACCATACTAAAAAAAACCAAACTAAACTAGACCAAACTGATAGGTGATAGGCACATACGCTCGCTATCTTCGCAAGGTATGGGTTTATCACAGGTAGCGGGGAAAATGATATATAAATGGAAAGTTGTGTTAAGTGGATATGTAGTTAAACTATACATAATGTTATCAGAATCAAAAAAATATATAAATACATGGCTTTCTTTAATTGTTGCTACATTTTGTTTGAGTTTACTTCTTCCCGTACCACATTGGCCTAATAAACACAGTTCTCACTGCTGTGCTGGCTGGTCAACCGCCTCTCTTTTCATATAACTAGTTCCAGGCTCCAGCGCGGCGTGCGAGCGAAGCGAGCTGTTATGATAAAAGAATAAAGGTTTGAAGGTTCGCATAGGCCCATGCACTTTCCATCGACTTCTTTTCCTCGCCCTCGAGTCCACAGGCCAGTATTTCAGCGGCCTTTACCCTCGCTGCATTCATCAATACCTCCTCTTCATGATTGACTGTTTCAACTGTAGCTTTTGCCTTCGTGTTCACGACACGAAATCGAAATACTGAGCCCACTGCCGTTCTCCCCATGATCGAGGAAATTCGCCCGTCCATTCCTGCGCAGCGCTATTTGCAAACAATGGGCCGCGCCACGCAGCAGAGGCACTGGAAACCAGTCTATCCTTGTCGCAATTGTTCGGCCCATTGTTTGCAAATAGCGCTGCGCAGGAATGGACGGGCGAATTTCCTCGATCATGGGGAGAACGGCAGTGGGCTCAGTATTTCGATTTCGTGTCGTGAACACGAAGGCAAAAGCTACAGTTGAAACAGTCAATCATGAAGAGGAGGTATTGATGAATGCAGCGAGGGTAAAGGCCGCTGAAATACTGGCCTGTGGACTCGAGGGCGAGGAAAAGAAGTCGATGGAAAGTGCATGGGCCTATGCGAACCTTCAAACCTTTATTCTTTTATCATAACAGCTCGCTTCGCTCGCACGCCGCGCTGGAGCCTGGAACTAGTTAAATGAAAAGAGAGGCGGTTGACCAGCCAGCACAGCAGTGAGAACAGTGTTTATTAGGCCAATGTGGTACGGGAAGAAGTAAACTCAAACAAAATGTAGCAACAATTAAAGAAAGCCATGTATTTATATATTTTTTTGATTCTGATAACATTATGTATAGTTTAACTACATATCCACTGAACACAACTTTCCATTTATATATCATTTTCCCCGCTACCTGTGGTTTATGTGCTAAGCACAAAGGGTCCACTGAATAGGTAAACTAATCGAGCAGTGCGACCCTGGTCCTTCCTCTCGATGTGACCACACCTCATGATTCCTTTTGCCTTTTTGCCTGGAATTACAGAGAGCTGGCTAATTTTTTCCTCGCACACTTAATGACAGGTCTGAAGGTGGTTTCGAACCCGGGACCCTTCGAGCAAGGGTCAAGTGATCGAACCACTCGGCCATCCCCGCTTAAACTGAGCTAAGCGGAGCTAAACTAACCTTTACCATCCCAAGGTATACTAAGCCGAAATCTGGTAAGCTAAACCAAACAAGCCTATACTCGACTGAACCAAGATAGACTAACCTCCACTAGGTTGCACTAAACTAAATGAAACTGCGCTATACTAAACTGCACTAAACTTAGAAACACCACAAATCAAACTTACCTAGACTACAAATTAAACTGGACTAATCTGGATATTTATATAAAACCCCCTTTATTTCTCTCTCGGAAAGCCACCAGGGGGACCAGACCCCCCTGACACTCCTTCTTGCCAAATCCTTAGGAGCCATTGCTGCTCCGGCGGAAAGGTAGGTGGGAGATTGGCTCACTCCGGGTGTATCGCAGGATCGAACTCTCGACCCTTCGACTGTGAGACTAGCACTCTGCCTTGACACTACCCGGAGCTCAACGACAGAATAGGTTCTAGGTTGATATCATTTTTATTCTCAGTTTAGAAATCAAAAGTCTCACCTTACAAAGGAATCGAACTACGGTCAGGCCATCGAACGCACTTCGCTTAACCCACTTGGCCACACAAGCTTTCTTAGCGTAGTGAGATACGCTACTATTGCATCATTTTTACCAAATCTTAGAAATCTTTCGGCTAAGTCCATTCGGCTTTCTTGATAAGAAAGGTTTTACTTTTATATCATTTTTACCAAACATTGTGAATCTTAGAAATCAAAAGTCTTACTTTGAGGTAGGACTCGAACTACGGTTGGAATGACCCAAGCTTTCCTTATTATCGAGGTAATACTTTTGTATCATCTTTACCAAACAGAATAGATTTTATTATCCAAAGTCCACAGCCATTGATTTCATCCACTTGGCTATCCAAGCTTTCCAAATGTTTTTTTTTTGAAAAAATTTTAATTAACCAAAATTATCCTTCAAAATCAGCCAAAAATTGGAAAAAAGCCCATGGTTTTAGTCAAGTGGTCCAAAAAAGATGGGTAGAAATAGGCTTTAAATCAACTCACTGCTGTTCAGGAAGTAATACTAGGCTATGATAGCATTAGAAAATGTATAAGATAGCCTAGAAGAGAATGAAGAAAGGAGACTGGCTCTCTCTAACTTAAACTTTCATGCTCATGCAATCATCAGACATACTATCTATGACTATCTATGGTAAGCCCATCGATCGCCCAAAGATTTTCTTTCAAAATTACCCAAAAATTTCGAAAAAGCCTGATGATTAGCCCATGACTTTTAGTCAAAATTAGCACAAAATAGATGCTGCCAAATATGCTTTTAATCCACTAAGGACTGTTCAAGGAGTAATATTAGGCTATAATAGCCTAAGAAAACTTGTATGAGCGCCTAAAAAGTTTACTTCAAAACAAGCTAAAATTTGGAAAAAAGCCTGATGTTAAGCCCATGGATTTTAGTCAAAATTAGCCTAAAATGATTGGTTCCAATTATGCTTTTAATCCATTAAGGACTGTTCAGGGAGTAATATTAGGTAATAATAGCCTTAGAAAAGGCATAAAATCGTCCAAAACTTTTCCTTCAAAATCAGCCAAAATTGGAAAAAAAGCCTGATGGCTAGTCCATGGTTTTTGATCAAAATCAATGGAAAATAGATGGTTCCAAATAGGCTTCTAATTCATTAAATACTATTCAGGGAGCATTGTTGGGCTATGATAGCCTTAGAAAACCCATAAAATCATCCAAAAAGTTTCCTTTAAAATCAGCCGAAAATTGGAAAAAAGCCTGATGGTTAGCCCATGGTTTTGGATCAAAATCGATGGAAAATAGATGGTTCCAAATAGGCTTCTAATTCATTAAGTACTATTCAGGGAGCAATGTTGGGCTATGATAGCCTTAGAAAACCAACAAAGTCATCCAAAAAGTTTCCTTTAAAATCAGCCAAAAATTGGAAAAGAGCCTGATGGTTAGCCCATGGTTTTGGATCAAAATCGATGGAAAATAGATGGTTCCAATTATGCTTCTATTTCCTTCAGTACTATTCAGGGAGCATTGTTGGGCTATGATAGCCTTAGAAAACCAAGAAAGTCATCCAAAAAGTTTCTTTAAAATCAGCCGAAAATTGGAAAAAAGCCTGATGGTTAGCCCATGGTTTTGGATCAAAATCGATGAAAAATAGATGGTTCCAAATAGACTTCTAATTCATTCAGTACTATTCGGGGAGCATTGTTGGGCTATGATAGCCTTAGAAAACCAACAAAATCATCCAAAAAGTTTCCTTTAAAATCAGCCAAAAATTGGAAAAAAGCCTGATGGTTAGCCCATGGTTTTGGATCAAAATCGATGGAAAATAGATGGTTCCAAATAGGCTTCTAATTCATTCAGTACTATTCAGGGAGCATTGTTGGGCTATGATAGCCTTAGAAAACCCACAAAATCATCCAAAAAGTTTCCTTTAAAATCAGCCAAAAATTGGAAAAAAGCCTGATGGTTAGCCCATGGTTTTGGATCAAAATCGATGGAAAATAGATGGTTCCAAATAGACTTCTAATTCATTCAGTACTATTCAGGGAGCATTGTTGGGCTATGATAGCCTTAGAAAACCAATAAAATCATCCAAAAAGTTTCCTTTAAAATCAGCCAAAAATTGGAAAAAAGCCTGATGGTTAGCCCATTGTTTTGGATCAAAAGCGAAGGAAAATAGATGGTTCCAAATAGGCTTCTAATTCATTCAGTACTATTCAGGGAGCATTGTTGGGCTATGATAGCCTTAGAAAACCAACAAAGTCATCCAAAAAGTTTCCTTTAAAATCATTCAAAAATTGGAAAAAAGCTTGATGGTTAGCACATGGTTTTGGATCAAAAACGATGGAAAATAGATGGTTCCAAATAGGCTTCTAATTCATTCAGTACTATTCAGGGAGCATTGTTGCGCTATGATAGCCTTAGAAAACCCACAAAATCATGCAAAAAGTTTCCTTTAAAATCAGCCAAAAATTGGAAAAAAGCCTGATGGTTAGCCCATGGTTTTGGATCAAAATCGATGGAAAATAGATGGTTCCAATTAGACTTCTAATTCATTCAGTACTATTCAGGGAGCATTGTTGGGCTATGATAGCCTTAGAAAACCAACAAAGTCATCCAAAAAGTTTCTTTAAAATCAGCCGAAAATTGGAAAAAAGCTTGATGGTTAGCCCATGGTTTTGGATCAAAAACGATGGAAAATAGATGGTTCCAAATAGGCTTCTAATTCATTCAGTACTATTCAGGGAGCATTGTTGCGCTATGATAGCCTTAGAAAACCCACAAAATCATGCAAAAAGTTTCCTTTAAAATCAGCCAAAAATTGGAAAAAAGCCTGATGGTTAGCCCATGGTTTTGGATCAAAATCGATGGAAAATAGATGGTTCCAATTAGACTTCTAATTCATTCAGTACTATTCAGGGAGCATTGTTGGGCTATAATAGCCTTAGAAAACCAACAAAATCATCCAAAAAATTTCTTTAAAATCAGCCAAAAATTGGAAAAAAGCCTGATGGTTAGCCCATGGTTTTGGATCAAAATCGATGGAAAATAGATGGTTCCAATTAGACTTCTAATTCATTCAGTACTATTCAGGGATCATTGCTGGGCTATGATAGCCTTAGAAAACCAACAAAATCATCCAAAAAGTTTCCTTTAAAATCAGCCAAAAATTGGAAAAAAGCCTGATGGTTAGCCCATGGTTTTGGATCAAAATCGATTGAAAATAGATGGTTCCAAATAGACTTCTAATTCATTCAGTACTATTCAGGGAGCATTGTTGGGCTATGATAGCCTTAGAAAACCAACAAAATCATCCAAAAAGTTTCCTTTAAAATCATTCAAAAATTGGAAAAAAGCTTGATGGTTAGCCCATGGTTTTGGATCAAAAACGATGGAAAATAGATGGTTCCAAATAGGCTTCTAATTCATTCAGTACTATTCAGGGAGCATTGTTGCGCTATGATAGCCTTAGAAAACCCACAAAATCATCCAAAAAGTTTCCTTTAAAATCAGCCAAAAATTGGAAAAAAGCCTGATGGTTAGCCCATGGTTTTGGATCAAAATCGATTGAAAATAGATGGTTCCAAATAGACTTCTAATTCATTCAGTACTATTCAGGGAGCATTGTTGGGCTATGATAGCCTTAGAAAACCAACAAAATCATCCAAAAAATTTCTTTAAAATCAGCCGAAAATTGGAAAAAAGCCTAATGGTTAGCCCATGGTTTTGGATCAAAATCGATGGAAAATAGATGGTTGCAATTAGACTTCTAATTCATTCAGTACTATTCAGGGAGCATTGTTGGGCTATGATAGCCTTAGAAAACCAACAAAATCATCGAAAAAATTTCTTTAAAATCAGCCAAAAATTGGAAAAAAGCCTGATGGTTAGCCCATGGTTTTGGATCAAAATCGATGGAAAATAGATGGTTCCAATTAGACTTCTAATTCATTCAGTACTATTCAGGGATCATTGCTGGGCTATGATAGCCTTAGAAAACCAACAAAATCATCCAAAAAGTTTCCTTTAAAATCAGCCAAAAATTGGAAAAAAGCCTGATGGTTAGCCCATGGTTTTGGATCAAAATCGATTGAAAATAGATGGTTCCAAATAGACTTCTAATTCATTCAGTACTATTCAGGGAGCATTGTTGGGCTATGATAGCCTTAGAAAACCAACAAAGTCATCCAAAAAGTTTCCTTTAAAATCATTCAAAAATTGGAAAAAAGCTTGATGGTTAGCCCATGGTTTTGGATCAAAAACGATGGAAAATAGATGGTTCCAAATAGGCTTCTAATTCATTCAGTACTATTCAGGGAGCATTGTTGCGCTATGATAGCCTTAGAAAACCCACAAAATCATGCAAAAAGTTTCTTTAAAATCAGCCGAAAATTGGAAAAAAGCCTAATGGTTAGCCCATGGTTTTGGATCAAAATCGATGGAAAATAGATGGTTCCAATTAGACTTCTAATTCATTCAGTACTATTCAGGGAGCATTGTTGGGCTATAATAGCCTTAGAAAACCAACAAAATCATCCAAAAAATTTCTTTAAAATCAGCCAAAAATTGGAAAAAAGCCTGATGGTTAGCCCATGGTTTTGGATCAAAATCGATGGAAAATAGATGGTTCCAAATAGACTTCTAATTCATTCAGTACTATTCAGGGAGCATTGTTGGGCTATAATAGCCTTAGAAAACCAACAAAGTCATCCAAAAAGTTTCCTTTAAAATCAGCCAAAAATTGGAAAAAAGCCTGATGGTTAGCCCATGGTTTTGGATCAAAATCGATGGAAAATAGATGGTTCCAATTATGCTTCTATTTCCTTCAGTACTATTCAGGGAGCATTGTTGGGCTATGATAGCCTTAGAAAACCAAGAAAGTCATCCAAAAAGTTTCTTTAAAATCAGCCGAAAATTGGAAAAAAGCCTGATGGTTAGCCCATGGTTTTGGATCAAAATCGATGAAAAATAGATGGTTCCAAATAGGCTTCTAATTCATTCAGTACTATTCAGGGAGCATTGTTGGGCTATGATAGCCTTAGAAAACCCACAAAATCATCCAAAAAGTTTCCTTTAAAATCAGCCAAAAATTGGAAAAAAGCCTGATGGTTAGCCCATGGTTTTGGATCAAAATCGATGGAAAATAGATGGTTCCAAATAGACTTCTAATTCATTCAGTACTATTCAGGGAGCATTGTTGGGCTATGATAGCCTTAGAAAACCCACAAAATCATCCAAAAAGTTTCCTTTAAAATCAGTCAAAAATTGGAAAAAAGCCTGATGGTTAGCCCATGGTTTTGGATCAAAATCGAAGGAAAATAGATGGTTCCAAATAGGCTTCTAATTCATTCAGTACTATTCAGGGAGCATTGTTGGGCTATGATAGCCTTAGAAAACCAACAAAATCATCCAAAAAGTTTCCTTTAAAATCAGCCAAAAATTGGAAAAAAGCCTGATGGTTAGCCCATAGTTTTGGATCAAAATCAATGGAAAATAGATGGTTACAAATAGGCTTAAGCACTATTCAGGGAGCATTGTTGGGCTATGATGGCATAGAAACCCACAAAATCATCCCAAAAGTTTCCTTTCAAATCACCTGAAAATTGGAAAAAAGCCTGATGGTTAGCCCATGGTTTTGGATCAAAATCGATGGAAAATAGATGGTTCCAAATAGGGTTCTAATTCATTCAGTACTATTCAGGGAGCATTGTTGGGCTATGATAGCCTTAGAAAACCCACAAGGTCATCCAAAAAGTTTCTTTAAAATCAGCCGAAAATTGGAAAAAAGCCTGATGGTTAGCCCATGGTTTTGGATCAAAATCGATGAAAAATAGATGGTTCCAAATAGGCTTCTAATTCATTCAGTACTATTCAGGGAGCATTGTTGGGCTATGATAGCCTTAGAAAACCAACAAAATCATCCAAAAAGTTTCCTTTAAAATCAGCCAAAAATTGGCAAAAAGCCTGATGGTTAGCCCATGGTTTTGGATCAAAATCGATGGAAAATAGATGGTTCCAAATAGACTTCTAATTCATTCAGTACTATTCAGGGAGCATTGTTGGGCTATGATAGCCTTAGAAAACCCACAAAATCATCCAAAAAGTTTCCTTTCAAATCACCTGAAAATTGGAAAAAAGCCTGATGGTTAGCCCATGGTTTTGGATCAAAATGGAAGGAAAATAGATGGTTCCAAATAGGGTTCTAATTCATTCAGTACTATTCAGGGAGCATTGTTGGGCTATAATAGCCTTAGAAAACCAACAAAATCATCCAAAAAGTTTCTTTAAAATCAGCGAAAAATTGGAAAAAAGCCTGATGGTTAGCCCATGGTTTTGGATCAAAATCAAAGGAAAATAGATGGTTCCAAATAGACTTCTAATTCATTCAGTACTATTCAGGGAGCATTGTTGGGCTATGATAGCCTTAGAAAACCCACAAAATCATCCAAAAAGTTTCCTTTCAAATCACCTGAAAATTGGAAAAAAGCCTGATGGTTAGCCCATGGTTTTGGATCAAAATGGAAGGAAAATAGATGGTTCCAAATAGGGTTCTAATTCATTCAGTACTATTCAGGGAGCATTGTTGGGCTATGATAGCCTTAGAAAACCCACAAAATCATGCAAAAAGTTTCCTTTAAAATCAGCCAAAAATTGGAAAAAAGCCTGATGGTTAGCCCATGGTTTTGGATCAAAATCGATGGAAAATAGATGGTTCCTATTAGACTTCTAATTCATTCATTACTATTCAGGGAGCATTGTTGGGCTATGATAGCCTTAGAAAACCAACAAAGTCATCCAAAAAGTTTCCTTTAAAATCAGCCGAAAATTGGAAAAAAGCCTGATGGTTAGCCCATGGTTTTGGATCAAAATCGATGGAAAATAGATGGTTCCAATTAGACTTCTAATTCATTCAGTACTATTCAGGGATCATTGCTGGGCTATGATAGCCTTAGAAAACCAACAAAATCATCCAAAAAGTTTCCTTTAAAATCAGCCAAAAATTGGAAAAAAGCCTGATGGTTAGCCCATGGTTTTGGATCAAAATCGATTGAAAATAGATGGTTCCAAATAGACTTCTAATTCATTCAGTACTATTCAGGGAGCATTGTTGGGCTATGATAGCCTTAGAAAACCAACAAAATCATCCAAAAAGTTTCCTTTAAAATCAGCCGAAAATTGGAAAAAAGCCTGATGGTTAGCCCATGGTTTTGGATCAAAATCGATTGAAAATAGATGGTTCCAAATAGACTTCTAATTCATTCAGTACTATTCAGGGAGCATTGTTGGGCTATGATAGCCTTAGAAAACCCACAAAAACATCCAAAAAGTTTCCTTTAAAATCAGCCAAAAATTGGAAAAAAGCCTGATGGTTAGCCCATGGTTTTGGATCAAAATCGATGGAAAATAGATGGTTCCTATTAGACTTCTAATTCATTCAGTACTATTCAGGGAGCATTGTTGGGCTATGATAGCCTTAGAAAACCAACAAAGTCATCCAAAAAGTTTCCTTTAAAATCAGCCGAAAATTGGAAAAGAGCCTGATGGTTAGCCCATGGTTTTGGATCAAAATCGATGGAAAATAGATGGTTCCAATTAGACTTCTAATTAATTCAGTACTATTCAGGGATCATTGCTGGGCTATGATAGCCTTAGAAAACCAACAAAATCATCCAAAAAGTTTCCTTTAAAATCAGCCAAAAATTGGAAAAAAGCCTGATGGTTAGCCCATGGTTTTGGATCAAAATCGATGGAAAATAGATGGTTCCAATTAGACTTCTAATTAATTCAGTACTATTCAGGGATCATTGCTGGGCTATGATAGCCTTAGAAAACCAACAAAATCATCCAAAAAGTTTCCTTTAAAATCAGCCAAAAATTGGAAAAAAGCCTGATGGTTAGCCCATGGTTTTGGATCAAAATCGATTGAAAATAGATGGTTCCAAATAGACTTCTAATTCATTCAGTACTATTCAGGGAGCATTGTTGGGCTATGATAGCCTTAGAAAACCCACAAAAACATCCAAAAAGTTTCCTTTAAAATCAGCCAAAAATTGGAAAAAAGCCTGATGGTTAGCCCATGGTTTTGGATCAAAATCGATTGAAAATAGATGGTTCCAAATAGACTTCTAATTCATTCAGTACTATTCAGGGAGCATTGTTGGGCTATAATAGCCTTAGAAAACCCACAAAATCATCCAAAAAGTTTCCTTTAAAATCAGCCAAAAATTGGAAAAAAGCCTGATGGTTAGCCCATGGTTTTGGATCAAAATCGATGGAAAATAGATGGTTCCAATTAGACTTCTAATTAATTCAGTACTATTCAGGGATCATTGCTGGGCTATGATAGCCTTAGAAAACCAACAAAATCATCCAAAAAGTTTCCTTTAAAATCAGCCAAAAATTGGAAAAAAGCCTGATGGTTAGCCCATGGTTTTGGATCAAAATCGATTGAAAATAGATGGTTCCAAATAGACTTCTAATTCATTCAGTACTATTCAGGGAGCATTGTTGGGCTATGATAGCCTTAGAAAACCCACAAAAACATCCAAAAAGTTTCCTTTAAAATCAGCCAAAAATTGGAAAAAAGCCTGATGGTTAGCCCATGGTTTTGGATCAAAATCGATGGAAAATAGATGGTTCCTATTAGACTTCTAATTCATTCAGTACTATTCAGGGAGCATTGTTGGGCTATGATAGCCTTAGAAAACCAACAAAGTCATCCAAAAAGTTTCCTTTAAAATCAGCCGAAAATTGGAAAAAAGCCTGATGGTTAGCCCATGGTTTTGGATCAAAATCGATGGAAAATAGATGGTTCCAATTAGACTTCTAATTCATTCAGTACTATTCAGGGATCATTGCTGGGCTATGATAGCCTTAGAAAACCAACAAAATCATCCAAAAAGTTTCCTTTAAAATCAGCCAAAAATTGGAAAAAAGCCTGATGGTTAGCCCATGGTTTTGGATCAAAATCGATGGAAAATAGATGGTTCCAAATAGGCTTCTAATTCATTCAGTACTATTCAGGGAGCATTGTTGGGCTATAATAGCCTTAGAAAACCAACAAAATCATCCAAAAAGTTTCTTTAAAATCAGCCAAAAATTGGAAAAAAGCCTGATGGTTAGCCCATGGTTTTGGATCAAAATCAAAGGAAAATAGATGGTTCCAAATAGACTTCTAATTCATTCAGTACTATTCAGGGAGCATTGTTGGGCTATGATAGCCTTAGAAAACCAACAAAGTCATCCAAAAAGTTTCCTTTAAAATTATTCAAAAATTGGAAAAAAGCCTGATGGTTAGCCCATGGTTTTGGATCAAAAACGATGGAAAATAGATTGTTCCAAATAGGCTTCTAATTCATTCAGTACTATTCAGGGAGCATTGTTGGGCTATGATAGCCTTAGAAAACCCACAAAATCATGCAAAAAGTTTCCTTTAAAATCAGCCAAAAATTGGAAAAAAGCCTGATGGTTAGCCCATGGTTTTGGATCAAAATCGATGGAAAATAGATGGTTCCTATTAGACTTCTAATTCATTCAGTACTATTCAGGGAGCATTGTTGGGCTATGATAGCCTTAGAAAACCAACAAAATCATCCAAAAAGTTTCCTTCAAAATCAGCCGAAAATTGGAAAAAAGCCTGATGGTTAGCCCATGGTTTTGGATCAAAATCGATGGAAAATAGATGGTTCCAATTAGACTTCTAATTCATTCAGTACTATTCAGGGATCATTGCTGGGCTATGATAGCCTTAGAAAACCAACAAAATCATCCAAAAAGTTTCCTTTAAAATCAGCCGAAAATTGGAAAAAAGCCTGATGGTTAGCCCATGGTTTTGGATCAAAATCGATTGAAAATAGATGGTTCCAAATAGACTTCTAATTCATTCAGTACTATTCAGGGAGCATTGTTGGGCTATGATAGCCTTAGAAAACCAACAAAATCATCCAAAAAGTTTCCTTTAAAATCAGCCAAAAATTGGAAAAAAGCCTGATGGTTAGCCCATGGTTTTGGATCAAAATCGATGGAAAATAGATTGTTCCAAATAGGCTTCTAATTCATTCAGTACTATTCAGGGAGCATTGTTGGGCTATGATAGCCTTAGAAAACCCACAAAATCATCCAAAAAGTTTCCTTTAAAATCAGCCAAAAATTGAAAAAAGCCTGATGGTTAGCCCATGGTTTTGGATCAAAATCGATGGAAAATAGATGGTTCCAAATAGACTTCTAATTCATTCAGTACTATTCAGGGAGCATTGTTGGGCTATGATAGCCTTAGAAAACCCACAAAATCATCCAAAAAGTTTCCATTAAAATCAGCCAAAAATTGGAAAAAAGCCTGATGGTTAGCCCATGGTTTTGGATCAAAATCGATGGAAAATAGATGGTTCCAAATAGACTTCTAATTCATTCAGTACTATTCAGGGAGCATTGTTGGGCTATGATAGCCTTAGAAAACCCACAAAATCATCCAAAAAGTTTCCTTTCAAATCACCTGAAAATTGGAAAAAAGCCTGATGGTTAGCCCATGGTTTTGGATCAAAATGGAAGGAAAATAGATGGTTCCAAATAGGGTTCTAATTCATTCAGTACTATTCAGGGAGCATTGTTGGGCTATGATAGCCTTAGAAAACCCACAAGGTCATCCAAAAAGTTTCCTTTAAAATCAGCCAAAAATTGGAAAAAAGCCTGATGGTTAGCCCATGGTTTTGGATCAAAATCAATGGAAAATAGATGGTTCCTATTAGACTTCTAATTCATTCAGTACTATTCAGGGAGCATTGTTGGGCTATGATAGCCTTAGAAAACCCACAAAATCATGCAAAAAGTTTCCTTCAAAATCAGCCGAAAATTGGAAAAAAGCCTGATGGTTAGCCCATGGTTTTGGATCAAAATCGATGGAAAATAGATGGTTCCAATTAGACTTCTAATTCATTCAGTACTATTCAGGGATCATTGCTGGGCTATGATAGCCTTAGAAAACCAACAAAATCATCCAAAAAGTTTCCTTTAAAATCAGCCAAAAATTGGAAAAAAGCCTGATGGTTAGCCCATGGTTTTGGATCAAAATCGATTGAAAATAGATGGTTCCAAATAGACTTCTAATTCATTCAGTACTATTCAGGGAGCATTGTTGGGCTATGATAGCCTTAGAAAACCAACAAAATCATCCAAAAAGTTTCCTTTAAAATCAGCCAAAAATTGGAAAAAAGCCTGATGGTTAGCCCATGGTTTTGGATCAAAATCGATGGAAAATAGATGGTTCCAAATAGGCTTCTAATTCATTCAGTACTATTCAGGGAGCATTGTTGGGCTATGATAGCCTTAGAAAACCCACAAAATCATCCAAAAAGTTTCCTTTAAAATCAGCCAAAAATTGAAAAAAGCCTGATGGTTAGCCCATGGTTTTGGATCAAAATCGATGGAAAATAGATGGTTCCAAATAGACTTCTAATTCATTCAGTACTATTCAGGGAGCATTGTTGGGCTATGATAGCCTTAGAAAACCCACAAAATCATCCAAAAAGTTTCCTTTAAAATCAGCCAAAAATTGGAAAAAAGCCTGATGGTTAGCCCATGGTTTTGGATCAAAATCGATGGAAAATAGATGGTTCCAAATAGACTTCTAATTCATTCAGTACTATTCAGGGAGCATTGTTGGGCTATGATAGCCTTAGAAAACCAACAAAGTCATCCAAAAAGTTTCCTTTAAAATCAGCCAAAAATTGGAAAAAAGCCTGATGGTTAGCCCATGGTTTTGGATCAAAATCGATGGAAAATAGATGGTTCCAAATAGGCTTCTAATTCATTCAGTACTATTCAGGGAGCATTGTTGGGCTATGATAGCCTTAGAAAACCCATAAAATCATCCAAAAAGTTTCCTTTAAAATCAGCCAAAAATTGGAAAAAAGCCTGATGGTTAGCCCATGGTTTTGGATCAAAATCGATGGAAAATAGATGGTTCCAAATAGACTTCTAATTCATTCAGTACTATTCAGGGAGCATTGTTGGGCTATGATAGCCTTAGAAAACCCACAAATTCATCCAAAAAGTTTCCTTTAAAATCAGCCAAACATTGGAAAAAAGCCTGATGGTTAGCCCATGGTTTTGGATCAAAATCGATGGAAAATAGATGGTTCCAAATAGACTTCTAATTCATTCAGTACTATTCAGGGAGCATTGTTGGGCTATGATAGCCTTAGAAAACCCACAAATTCATCCAAAAAGTTTCCTTTAAAATCAGCCAAACATTGGAAAAAAGCCTGATGGTTAGCCCATGGTTTTGGATCAAAATCGATGGAAAATAGATGGTTCCAATTATGCTTCTATTTCCTTCAGTACTATTCAGGGAGCATTGTTGGGCTATGATAGCCTTAGAAAACCCACAAATTCATCCAAAAAGTTTCCTTTAAAATCAGCCAAACATTGGAAAAAAGCCTGATGGTTAGCCCATGGTTTTGGATCAAAATCGATGGAAAATAGATGGTTCCAAATAGACTTCTAATTCATTCAGTACTATTCAGGGAGCATTGTTGGGCTATGATAGCCTTAGAAAACCCACAAATTCATCCAAAAAGTTTCCTTTAAAATCAGCCAAACATTGGAAAAAAGCCTGATGGTTAGCCCATGGTTTTGGATCAAAATCGATGGAAAATAGATGGTTCCAAATAGACTTCTAATTCATTCAGTACTATTCAGGGAGCATTGTTGGGCTATGATAGCCTTAGAAAACCCACAAATTCATCCAAAAAGTTTCCTTTAAAATCAGCCAAACATTGGAAAAAAGCCTGATGGTTAGCCCATGGTTTTGGATCAAAATCGATGGAAAATAGATGGTTCCAAATAGACTTCTAATTCATTCAGTACTATTCAGGGAGCATTGTTGGGCTATGATAGCCTTAGAAAACCCACAAATTCATCCAAAAAGTTTCCTTTAAAATCAGCCAAACATTGGAAAAAAGCCTGATGGTTAGCCCATGGTTTTGGATCAAAATCGATGGAAAATAGATGGTTCCAAATAGACTTCTAATTCATTCAGTACTATTCAGGGAGCATTGTTGGGCTATGATAGCCTTAGAAAACCCACAAATTCATCCAAAAAGTTTCCTTTAAAATCAGCCAAACATTGGAAAAAAGCCTGATGGTTAGCCCATGGTTTTGGATCAAAATCGATGGAAAATAGATGGTTCCAATTATGCTTCTATTTCCTTCAGTACTATTCAGGGAGCATTGTTGGGCTATGATAGCCTTAGAAAACCAAGAAAGTCATCCAAAAAGTTTCTTTAAAATCAGCCGAAAATTGGAAAAAAGCCTGATGGTTAGCCCATGGTTTTTGATCAAAATGGAAGGAAAATAGATGGTTCCAAATAGGGTTCTAATTCATTCAGTACTATTCAGGGAGCTTTGTTGGGCTATGATAGCCTTAGAAAACCAAGAAAGTCATCCAAAAAGTTTCTTTAAAATCAGCCAAAAATTGGAAAAAAGCCTGATGGTTAGCCCATGGTTTTGGATCAAAATCGAAGGAAAATAGATGGTTCCAAATAGGCTTCTAATTCATTCAGTACTATTCAGGGAGCATTGTTGGGCTATAATAGCCTTAGAAAACCAACAAAATCATCCAAAAAGTTTCTTTAAAATCAGCCAAAAATTGGAAAAAAGCCTTATGGTTAGCCCATGGTTTTGGATCAAAATCGAAGGAAAATAGATGGTTCCAAATAGGCTTCTAATTCATTCAGTACTATTCAGGGAGCATTGTTGGGCTATGATAGCCTTAGAAAACCAACAACATCATCCAAAAAGTTTCCTTTAAAATCAGCCAAAAATTGGAAAAAAGCCTGATGGTTAGCCCATGGTTTTGGATCAAAATCGAAGGAAAATAGATGGTTCCAAATAGGCTTCTAATTCATTCAGTACTATCCAGGTAGCATTGTTGGGCTATGATAGCCTTAGAAAACCAACAAAATCATCCAAAAAGTTTCCTTTAAAATCACCCAAAAATTGGAAAAAAGCCTGATGGTTAGCCCATGGTTTTGGATCAAAATCGATGGAAAATAGATGGTTCCAAATAGGCTTCTAATTCATTCAGTACTATTCAGGGAGCATTGTTGGGCTATGATAGCCTTAGAAAACCCATAAAATCATCCAAAAAGTTTCCTTTAAAATCAGCCAAAAATTGGAAAAAAGCCTGATGGTTAGCCCATGGTTTTGGATCAAAATCGATGGAAAATAGATGGTTCCAAATAGACTTCTAATTCATTCAGTACTATTCAGGGAGCATTGTTGGGCTATGATAGCCTTAGAAAACCCACAAATTCATCCAAAAAGTTTCCTTTAAAATCAGCCAAAAATTGGAAAAAAGCCTGATGGTTAGCCCATGGTTTTGGATCAAAATCGATGGAAAATAGATGGTTCCAATTATGCTTCTATTTCCTTCAGTACTATTCAGGGAGCATTGTTGGGCTATGATAGCCTTAGAAAACCAAGAAAGTCATCCAAAAAGTTTCTTTAAAATCAGCCGAAAATTGGAAAAAAGCCTGATGGTTAGCCCATGGTTTTTGATCAAAATGGAAGGAAAATAGATGGTTCCAAATAGGGTTCTAATTCATTCAGTACTATTCAGGGAGCTTTGTTGGGCTATGATAGCCTTAGAAAACCAAGAAAGTCATCCAAAAAGTTTCTTTAAAATCAGCCAAAAATTGGAAAAAAGCCTGATGGTTAGCCCATGGTTTTGGATCAAAATCGAAGGAAAATAGATGGTTCCAAATAGGCTTCTAATTCATTCAGTACTATTCAGGGAGCATTGTTGGGCTATAATAGCCTTAGAAAACCAACAAAATCATCCAAAAAGTTTCTTTAAAATCAGCCAAAAATTGGAAAAAAGCCTTATGGTTAGCCCATGGTTTTGGATCAAAATCGAAGGAAAATAGATGGTTCCAAATAGGCTTCTAATTCATTCAGTACTATTCAGGGAGCATTGTTGGGCTATGATAGCCTTAGAAAACCAACAACATCATCCAAAAAGTTTCCTTTAAAATCAGCCAAAAATTGGAAAAAAGCCTGATGGTTAGCCCATGGTTTTGGATCAAAATCGAAGGAAAATAGATGGTTCCAAATAGGCTTCTAATTCATTCAGTACTATTCAGGGAGCATTGTTGGGCTATGATAGCCTTAGAAAACCAACAAAATCATCCAAAAAGTTTCCTTTAAAATCAGCCAAAAATTGGAAAAAAGCCTGATGGTTAGCCCATAGTTTTGGATCAAAATCAATGGAAAATAGATGGTTACAAATAGGCTTAAGCACTATTCAGGGAGCATTGTTGGGCTATTATAGCCTTAGAAACCCACAAAATCATCCAAAAAGCTTCCTTTAAAATCAGCCGAATATTGGAAAAAAGCCTGATGGTTAGCCCATGATTTTGGATCAAAATCGAAGGAAAATAGATGGTTCCAAATAGGCTTCTAATTCATTCAGTACTATTCAGGGAGCATTGTTGGGCTATAATAGCCTTAGAAAAGCCACAAGGTCATCCAAAAAGTTTCTTTAAAATCAGCCGAAAATTGGAAAAAAGCCTGATGGTTAGCCCATGGTTTTGGATCAAAATGGAAGGAAAATAGATGGTTCCAAATAGGCTTCTAATTCATTCAGTACTATTCAGGGAGCATTGTTGGGCTATGATAGCCTTAGAAAACCCACAAAATCATCCAAAAAGTTTCCTTTAAAATCAGCCAAAAATTGGAAAAAAGCCTGATGGTTAGCCCATGGTTTTGGATCAAAATCGATGGAAAATAGATGGTTCCAAATAGACTTCTAATTCATTCAGTACTATTCAGGGAGCATTGTTGGGCTATGATAGCCTTAGAAAACCCACAAAATCATCCAAAAAGTTTCCTTTCAAATCACCTGAAAATTGGAAAAAAGCCTGATGGTTAGCCCATGGTTTTGGATCAAAATGGAAGGAAAATAGATGGTTCCAAATAGGGTTCTAATTCATTCAGTACTATTCAGGGAGCATTTTTGGGCTATAATAGCCTTAGAAAACCAACAAAATCATCCAAAAAGTTTCTTTAAAATCAGCCAAAAATTGGAAAAAAGCCTGATGGTTAGCCCATGGTTTTGGATCAAAATCGAAGGAAAATAGATGGTTCCAAATAGGCTTCTAATTCATTCAGTACTATTCAGGGAGCATTGTTGGGCTATGATAGCCTTAGAAAACCAACAAAATCATCCAAAAAGTTTCCTTTAAAATCAGCCAAAAATTGGAAAAAAGCCTGATGGTTAGCCCATAGTTTTGGATCAAAATCGATGGAAAATAGATGGTTCCAAATAGGCTTAAGCACTATTCAGGGAGCATTGTTGGGCTATGATAGCCTTAAAAACCCACAAAATCATCCAAAAAGCTTCCTTTAAAATCAGCCGAATATTGGAAAAAAGCCTGATGGTTAGCCCATTGTTTTGGATCAAAAGCGAAGGAAAATAGATGGTTCCAAATAGGCTTCTAATTCATTCAGTACTATTCAGGGAGCATTGTTGGGCTATGATAGCCTTAGAAAACCAACAAAATCATCCAAAAAGTTTCCTTTAAAATCAGCCGAAAATTGGAAAAAAGCCTGATGGTTAGCCCATGGTTTTGTATCAAAATGGAAGGAAAATAGATGGTTCCAAATAGGGTTCTAATTCATTCAGTACTATTCAGGGAGCCTTTTGGGCTATAATAGCCTTAAAAAACCAACAAAATCATCCAAAAAGTTTCTTTAAAATCAGCCAAAAATTGGAAAAAAGCCTGATGGTTAGCCCATGGTTTTGGATCAAAATCGAAGGAAAATAGATGGTTCCAAATAGGCTTCTAATTCATTCAGTACTATTCAGGGAGCATTGTTGGGCTATGATAGCCTTAGAAAACCAACAAAATCATCCAAAAAGTTTCCTTTAAAATCAGCCAAAAATTGGAAAAAAGCCTGATGGTTAGCCCATAGTTTTGGATCAAAATCGATGGAAAATAGATGGTTCCAAATAGACTTCTAATTCATTCAGTACTATTCAGGGAGCATTTTTGGGCTATAATAGCCTTAGAAAACCAACAAAATCATCCAAAAAGTTTCTTTAAAATCAGCCGAAAATTGGAAAAAAGCCTGATGGTTAGCCCATGGTTTTGGATCAAAATCGATGGAAAATAGATGGTTCCAAATAGGCTTCTAATTCATTCAGTACTATTCAGGGAGCATTGTTGGGCTATGATAGCCTTAGAAAACCCACAAAATCATCCAAAAAGTTTCCTTTAAAATCAGCCAAAAATTGGAAAAAAGCCTGATGGTTAGCCCATGGTTTTGGATCAAAATCGATGGAAAATAGATGGTTCCAAATAGACTTCTAATTCATTCAGTACTATTCAGGGAGCATTGTTGGGCTATGATAGCCTTAGAAAACCCACAAAATCATCCAAAAAGTTTCCTTTCAAATCACCTGAAAATTGGAAAAAAGCCTGATGGTTAGCCCATGGTTTTGGATCAAAATGGAAGGAAAATAGATGGTTCCAAATAGGGTTCTAATTCATTCAGTACTATTCAGGGAGCATTTTTGGGCTATAATAGCCTTAGAAAACCAACAAAATCATCCAAAAAGTTTCTTTAAAATCAGCCAAAAATTGGAAAAAAGCCTGATGGTTAGCCCATGGTTTTGTATCAAAATGGAAGGAAAATAGATGGTTCCAAATAGGGTTCTAATTCATTCAGTACTATTCAGGGAGCCTTTTGGGCTATAATAGCCTTAGAAAACCAACAAAATCATCCAAAAAGTTTCTTTAAAATCAGCCAAAAATTGGAAAAAAGCCTGATGGTTAGCCCATGGTTTTGGATCAAAATCGAAGGAAAATAGATGGTTCCAAATAGGCTTCTAATTCATTCAGTACTATTCAGGGAGCATTGTTGGGCTATGATAGCCTTAGAAAACCAACAAAATCATCCAAAAAGTTTCCTTTAAAATCAGCCAAAAATTGGAAAAAAGCCTGATGGTTAGCACATAGTTTTGGATCAAAATCGATGGAAAATAGATGGTTCCAAATAGGCTTAAGCACTATTCAGGGAGCATTGTTGGGCTATGATAGCCTTAGAAAACCCACAAAATCATCCAAAAAGTTTCCTTTAAAATCAGCCAAAAATTGGAAAAAAGCCTGATGGTTAGCCCATGGTTTTGGATCAAAATCGATGGAAAATAGATGGTTCCAAATAGGCTTCTAATTCATTCAGTACTATTCAGGGAGCATTGTTGGGCTATGATAGCCTTAGAAAACCCACAAAATCATCCAAAAAATTTCCTTTAAAATCAGCCAAAAATTGGAAAAAAGCCTGATGGTTAGCCCATGGTTTTGGATCAAAATCGATGGAAAATAGATGGTTCCAAATAGGCTTCTAATTCATTCAGTACTATTCAGGGAGCATTGTTGGGCTATGATAGCCTTAGAAAACCCACAAAATCATCCAAAAAGTTTCCTTTAAAATCAGCCAAAAATTGGAAAAAAGCCTGATGGTTAGCCCATGGTTTTGGATCAAAATCGATGGAAAATAGATGGTTCCAAATAGACTTCTAATTCATTCAGTACTATTCAGGGAGCATTGTTGGGCTATGATAGCCTTAGAAAACCAACAAAGTCATCCAAAAAGTTTCCTTTAAAATCAGCCAAAAATTGGAAAAGAGCCTGATGGTTAGCCCATGGTTTTGGATCAAAATCGATGGAAAATAGATGGTTCCAAATAGGCTTCTAATTCATTCAGTACTATTCAGGGAGCATTGTTGGGCTATGATAGCCTTAGAAAACCCATAAAATCATTCAAAAAGTTTCCTTTAAAATCAGCCAAAAATTGGAAAAAAGCCTGATGGTTAGCCCATGGTTTTGGATCAAAATCGATGGAAAATAGATGGTTCCAAATAGACTTCTAATTCATTCAGTACTATTCAGGGAGCATTGTTGGGCTATGATAGCCTTAGAAAACCCACAAATTCATCCAAAAAGTTTCCTTTAAAATCAGCCAAAAATTGGAAAAAAGCCTGATGGTTAGCCCATGGTTTTGGATCAAAATCGATGGAAAATAGATGGTTCCAATTATGCTTCTATTTCCTTCAGTACTATTCAGGGAGCATTGTTGGGCTATGATAGCCTTAGAAAACCAAGAAAGTCATCCAAAAAGTTTCTTTAAAATCAGCCGAAAATTGGAAAAAAGCCTGATGGTTAGCCCATGGTTTTTGATCAAAATGGAAGGAAAATAGATGGTTCCAAATAGGGTTCTAATTCATTCAGTACTATTCAGGGAGCTTTGTTGGGCTATGATAGCCTTAGAAAACCAAGAAAGTCATCCAAAAAGTTTCTTTAAAATCAGCCAAAAATTGGAAAAAAGCCTGATGGTTAGCCCATGGTTTTGGATCAAAATCGAAGGAAAATAGATGGTTCCAAATAGGCTTCTAATTCATTCAGTACTATTCAGGGAGCATTGTTGGGCTATAATAGCCTTAGAAAACCAACAAAATCATCCAAAAAGTTTCTTTAAAATCAGCCAAAAATTGGAAAAAAGCCTTATGGTTAGCCCATGGTTTTGGATCAAAATCGAAGGAAAATAGATGGTTCCAAATAGGCTTCTAATTCATTCAGTACTATTCAGGGAGCATTGTTGGGCTATGATAGCCTTAGAAAACCAACAACATCATCCAAAAAGTTTCCTTTAAAATCAGCCAAAAATTGGAAAAAAGCCTGATGGTTAGCCCATGGTTTTGGATCAAAATCGAAGGAAAATAGATGGTTCCAAATAGGCTTCTAATTCATTCAGTACTATTCAGGGAGCATTGTTGGGCTATGATAGCCTTAGAAAACCAACAAAATCATCCAAAAAGTTTCCTTTAAAATCAGCCAAAAATTGGAAAAAAGCCTGATGGTTAGCCCATAGTTTTGGATCAAAATCAATGGAAAATAGATGGTTACAAATAGGCTTAAGCACTATTCAGGGAGCATTGTTGGGCTATTATAGCCTTAGAAACCCACAAAATCATCCAAAAAGCTTCCTTTAAAATCAGCCGAATATTGGAAAAAAGCCTGATGGTTAGCCCATGATTTTGGATCAAAATCGAAGGAAAATAGATGGTTCCAAATAGGCTTCTAATTCATTCAGTACTATTCAGGGAGCATTGTTGGGCTATAATAGCCTTAGAAAAGCCACAAGGTCATCCAAAAAGTTTCTTTAAAATCAGCCGAAAATTGGAAAAAAGCCTGATGGTTAGCCCATGGTTTTTGATCAAAATCGATGGAAAATAGATGGTTCCAAATAGGCTTCTAATTCATTCAGTACTATTCAGGGAGCATTGTTGGGCTATGATAGCCTTAGAAAACCCACAAAATCATCCAAAAAGTTTCCTTTAAAATCAGCCAAAAATTGGAAAAAAGCCTGATGGTTAGCCCATGGTTTTGGATCAAAATCGATGGAAAATAGATGGTTCCAAATAGACTTCTAATTCATTCAGTACTATTCAGGGAGCATTGTTGGGCTATGATAGCCTTAGAAAACCCACAAAATCATCCAAAAAGTTTCCTTTCAAATCACCTGAAAATTGGAAAAAAGCCTGATGGTTAGCCCATGGTTTTGGATCAAAATGGAAGGAAAATAGATGGTTCCAAATAGGGTTCTAATTCATTCAGTACTATTCAGGGAGCATTTTTGGGCTATAATAGCCTTAGAAAACCAACAAAATCATCCAAAAAGTTTCTTTAAAATCAGCCAAAAATTGGAAAAAAGCCTGATGGTTAGCCCATGGTTTTGGATCAAAATCGAAGGAAAATAGATGGTTCCAAATAGGCTTCTAATTCATTCAGTACTATTCAGGGAGCATTGTTGGGCTATGATAGCCTTAGAAAACCAACAAAATCATCCAAAAAGTTTCCTTTAAAATCAGCCAAAAATTGGAAAAAAGCCTGATGGTTAGCCCATAGTTTTGGATCAAAATCGATGGAAAATAGATGGTTCCAAATAGGCTTAAGCACTATTCAGGGAGCATTGTTGGGCTATGATAGCCTTAAAAACCCACAAAATCATCCAAAAAGCTTCCTTTAAAATCAGCCGAATATTGGAAAAAAGCCTGATGGTTAGCCCATTGTTTTGGATCAAAAGCGAAGGAAAATAGATGGTTCCAAATAGGCTTCTAATTCATTCAGTACTATTCAGGGAGCATTGTTGGGCTATGATAGCCTTAGAAAACCAACAAAATCATCCAAAAAGTTTCCTTTAAAATCAGCCGAAAATTGGAAAAAAGCCTGATGGTTAGCCCATGGTTTTGTATCAAAATGGAAGGAAAATAGATGGTTCCAAATAGGGTTCTAATTCATTCAGTACTATTCAGGGAGCCTTTTGGGCTATAATAGCCTTAGAAAACCAACAAAATCATCCAAAAAGTTTCTTTAAAATCAGCCAAAAATTGGAAAAAAGCCTGATGGTTAGCCCATGGTTTTGGATCAAAATGGAAGGAAAATAGATGGTTCCAAATAGGGTTCTAATTCATTCAGTACTATTCAGGGAGCATTGTTGGGCTATAATAGCCTTAGAAAACCAACAAAACCATCCAAAAAGTTTCTTTAAAATCAGCCAAAAATTGGAAAAAAGCCTGATGGTTAGCCCATGGTTTTGGATCAAAATCGAAGGAAAATAGATGGTTCCAAATAGGCTTCTAATTCATTCAGTACTATTCAGGGAGCATTGTTGGGCTATGATAGCCTTAGAAAACCCACAAAATCATCCAAAAAGTTTCCTTTAAAATCAGCCAAAAATTGGAAAAAAGCCTGATGGTTAGCCCATGATTTTGGATCAAAATCGATGGAAAATAGATGGTTCCAAATAGGCTTAAGTACTATTCAGGGAGCATTGTTGGGCTATAATAGCTTTAGAAAACCAACAAAATCATCCAAAAAGTTTCCTTTAATATCAGCCGAAAATTGGAAAAAAGCCTGATGCTTAGCCCATGGTTTTGGATCAAAATCGATGGAAAATAGATGGTTCTAGATAGGCTTCTAATTCATTAAGTACTATTCAGGGAGCATTGTTTGGCTATGATAGCCTTAGAAAACCCACAAAATCATCCAAAAAGTTTCCTTTAAAATCAGCCAAAGATTGGAAAAAGTCCTGATGGTTAGCCAATAGATTTTGGGCAAAATTACCCCTGAGTAGATGCTGCGAAATATGCTTTTAATCTCCACTAAGGACTCTCCAAGGGGTAATATTAACCTACACGCACTTTTTTATACATAAGTAATTTCAGCTCTGGCTCAGTAGTCAAAATTGCTTAGTAGGAATGCCAATTTGAGTACTCAAAATTGCTTAACTTTTTGTTCGTGTTTTTTTGGAAATAGATTAGAAAAAGGTAAATATAGGGCTATATACAAATCAGAAGACACAATAAATTGAAGCTGTTGAAACAAATTAATGATCGATGATGTTAGCGATTTTTATTCATGTACACCAACACAGCCAAAAAAATATCTATATTCAAGATGTTAGCTCTTTCTAAAGTTATTTAGCGATCTGCCCAAAACCCCATTCATAAAATCCACCTCGTTTTGATTTTGCTGTTAATTGTATGTTATATCCTCTTGCTAGTATCCAAGCAGTATTGCAACCAAAAGTTTTGCAAAAAGCAACGAAAAACATTTATGAACAGCCAGCTTCAAGCCAATTTTACTGGTTCTTATAAAGGAAAAGAGTGTATTGAAGCTAGACAACACTTGCAGAGGTCATTTCTGTTAATAATTTGGTGCTTGTTCACATTTTCTGATAAGTACTGGAATTGAAATTTTTCAAATTGCTCACCAGTCTTCAATCCAGCACTGAAATTGCTTACGTTTTTGGCTTGCCCAGTACTGACTTGCTTATAAAGCAATGGCTTATAAAAAGAATGCGTGTGTAATAGAAAAATATATGAGCGTCCAAAATGTGAAGAAGAGAACCCGGGAAGGGAAGGACAAAATCAAATTTTGTTTTCATATAAAAGAATTTCCAGCTGGGTTTGATATTCAAAAGGTTTATTATAGATATGCCTTAATGATTACAACGTTTGAAAAGCAATAAAGGTTAAGCAGGGGCGGATCCAATGGGGGGGGGGGCGGGGGGGCTATGGCCCCCCCCAAACGATGAAATTTCAAAGATCGAAAATTTCCGAAAAAACGAATTGCAACACAATGATTAGGCAGTTAAATGAACTAGGTAATGTTTTGAATATAACAGCGTGACAAGAAAACATTACCCACGTACCTAACATTAAAATTAATCATATGTATACATATCATCTTACGTCTCTACGAATTCGAAACTAAATCAATTGACCAAACCCAAATCTTAGAAATATAGCCCTAAATATTCACCATATACAGGACCAACAAGAGGGGGGATGACCGGGCAATAGCCCTGGGGCCCACAAAAACGAAGCTTTGAGTTTTCCATCAAAAGTCGTTTTGATATCACAGAGCTGGGCCCGTTAATGGGCTGGAGGAAATTAGATATTCTTTCGGTCCGTTACACATCTCTAATGATATCACAATGCATTTCAATAGCTAACCATTAAGTCCATTCGCCTCTTGCATAAAATCGTTAAATTCAAGCTTGGCGATATATTCCCCACGTATGCACTACCCTCCAGATATTTTGCAGATTGCTAGAGCAAAAGCGCATTTAAAATTTTATCCACATTATAAAGCAACATAAAGAGATCGAACGACTTTGCTATTCTAAGCATCAAGTGTGAACTCACTCGAGAACATATAGTTAGGTGATATAATAAATACGTTTAAAGGGCTAGGAAAGTGAATCTGTAGAAATAATTGTCATGAAAGTTTATTTATCAAGATTTATAAATAAATGGTCTTCTGTGTATACTAGAATAATGCGTCATTTCACTAAAAAGTTGCAGTCATTTTAGTGAAAGGCAGAAGCGTGTCAAAAATACATATCTATATCTAGAAGGGAAATTAAAGGATTCATAGCCATTTTCCCACCTTAAAAATAGTAAAGTCTCAGTCAGAAGCTTCCGGGGGCTCTCAGCGCCCTCAGACCCCCAGCTGTATTTGGTAATAACGTTCGGTAACGACCCTATACATACACCTATACCAACCAACCAACAAACGACGGGCCTGCATCGAATAATTGCCCCAGGACCCGGCCTAGCTCTCGGTGGCCCTGACCTCATCTATTAGCAGCTCTAAGTGATTGATGTTTCCCAGCTGATTTCAATTGGAAGCTAATCAGGAATGATTTAACATACCCCCACTCTTCACGCTCTGGTACCCAAGTTATTTGAAAATGAAAGTTATTACAAGCTCAGTTTATTGTCTTTGATGTCTTTGTATGGTATTTCTATAAAAGATCCTTAATAGAAACTTACTTCTTTACTTCATGATCAAGCCCAGCTAAAGTCTAACAGATTCACCCACTCTAAGGATTTTTTACATAATTCGAAAGGAGGCTTACTTTCTTGTAGAATATTGAAATTGCAATTCGTGTAAAACAATGACGGAAACAGTTTTAATTGGGATGCATAGAACAGAAATCAGAAAGGTTGTGCCAGCGTTTTAAGCTGGTTTGAGAAAAAAAATTTCCCGGGGGCCTCGCCCCCGGCCCCCTTCATTTTTTGATAAATGGACCCTCCCAAAATACATGCTGGATCCGCCCCTGAGGTTAATATACTTTATTGGCATATTTGGTAGCTTTGAAAAAAGCTGTTTAGGGTAGCTTTAAAAAAAACGCTGAAAAAATGCTAGGGGACGGGATGCATCGTGACGCGTCCAGTGTAAATTGAGCTTAGAAAACGCATAGAATCAAATTTGTGGTTATGACTTGCAGCTGTATTGGAAATTTGAGAAGCGTAAACAAAATCATTATGAATTTTTAAGCTTCGAATATCAAGTTTCAGCCCTGTACCGGCATAACGACACATTTCCTCTCGGAAAGTTTCAAAGTTAGAAAGCAAAGAAGCCAAAATCAAAACTGCAGAGAGTAAAGTGATGAAAATGGCTGCGAAACTTTTGCTGGTCCTTCTTTTAGGCCTAACTCTTGTCAACGATGCTGCGACAGGCCTTCGCCTTCCAACAGAGAAAAAGCGGCTAGGCCTATCCAGCGAAGTGAAAGCTTTACAGGAAAGTAAGACTT
The DNA here is from genome assembly GCA_963924455.1 of Pelagia noctiluca. Lineage (NCBI taxonomy): Eukaryota > Metazoa > Cnidaria > Scyphozoa > Semaeostomeae > Pelagiidae > Pelagia > Pelagia noctiluca. Next base: position 17,762,275 of record OZ004317.1, on the reverse strand, counting down.
TCGAGGAAGTCGAGAAACTGTATAACAGAATGGCAAACAGCATGTACGCCTATCGAATCAGGGATTTGAAAGAAGTGAAACTCACGAGAAGGCCAGGTTCTGTTGGGCTGGATTACGACATTGTTGCCGTGATGGTGGCGTCCGAATGTAAAAAAGACCAAAGTTTTGTCGCAGAGGATTTGCACAACTGCAAGATTACGAATTCTGCAACTCCCCAAAAGTGCAGGTTCAATGCTTGGTTCAGGCCATGGCTGATTCTCGGGGCTCCTCAACCCTCCAAAGTCACCTTCAAAGGCTGCAGTCAGTAACGTTTTTGTACACAGACTTACCCTGTCAGAATCTTCTTTTTTAGACGGCAGGCAGTGACTTGTAGATGTTTAGTCGTTTGTTGAAATTTTATGTTTTTCTAAAATGTTCAAAACCCAAAATATTCAAGTGATATTGTCTTTCTATCTGTTCCCTTTGGAAAAGCGAACCAGTTGGCTTTCAGCTCAGCAGCGCATACAGTTAAAGAAAGACGATAGAGACAAGGAGGTATGTTGTCAAACGTAAGTACGTGGTTTAGTAACTGGCAGAGAAGCTCGTATCGAGGGTAAAGATTATTTCTGAGTTATCTTTAGCACAAATTGGCTTATTCTCAGAGAACGGAGGAAGCTCTCTGGGGCATTCCATTCTCATTCCTGTAAATTTGCTCTCATACCTCAGAAAGCCAAATTTATTTTCATGATGACTAATGAGAACCAAGCTCTATTGAGGGCAGTTGCAGCTTCCTTAAACTAACATTTGCTGCTGGACGTAAACAATTATTTCTAAGACTATTGTTTGTAGTAGAAGTAGACAAGAGGATGCTCTGTAATTTTAGCAAGGCTATTATAATGAAATGAAAATGAATCTCAAAACAAATGCACTTTAGATTGTTAGGTATGGCAGTTAAGTAACAAAACAAATAAGATAGATATAGAAAATACAGGCAAAAATGTACAAAATTACAGTATATTTTGATTCATTTTCATGCAGATTGTGTCTGAGAGGATCAAAATTGTTCAAAATTGTTCTTGGGTATGCTTCAGACCCACTGGTTTAACCCCCTGGATGCAGGACAACCGAGACGGGAGGGATACCCAGGGCCACTACCGGGGGCCCGGAAAAGTGCTGCTTTAATTTGTTTCATTATATCTCGTTTTGATATCACTGAGCTGGGCCCGTTAAAGGGACGAACAAACTTTTTTTCTGTACATTACACATCTCTAGTGATATTTCCATTCATTCCAATCAGCCACTTGAACAAAATCATTAAATTCAAGCCTTGCAAGATATTTCCCAACACATTACGAAGGATATTTCCCAGATTGCAAGTTACAGTTGTTCAGCAGAACATTTGTCCAGTAAAATCAAGCTTATCAAAACCTTTTTACACATAAATATACTATGTAGGAAGATTGAATGACTTGGCTATTCTAAGCATCCGGAATGAACTCACCCAATGAAATATAATTCAGTGATATGATGTATGCCTTTATACTAAAAAATGCTTGGAAAGTGAATCTATGAACAATTGTCCTTTGACGAAAGTTCATTTATGCATATCTTTGAAAAGAAATCATTGCAAAGTTGCGGTCATTTTAGTGCAAGGACAACAGGGCCTCAAACATGCATATGTAGAAAGAGAGAAACCAAGGGATTTTTAGCCTTTTGAAGGCCTCAAAAACTGCGAAATCTTACTTACACCCCCTGGACCCCTACCAGGGCTCTGCCCTGGACATGTTGAGGGGCTTTCAGTGCCCCCATACCCCCAGGTGTATTTGACATGCTTGTCTTTTGCATGTTTGTCTTGTGAGCATCTACACCTGCCTACCAACAAGACAAAGGGCCCATATTGAAAATTGCCCTTTGGCCCATTTTCCTGTCAATCATCCTCACATATTGCTTATAAGCTCCTGAGTTTAATAGTAATAGCTGCAGCATTTTCTGATACAAGATTGAAGTGCTTTTGCGAAATAGGATACTTATTGAGACAAAACATCAGAAAAAAGGGATATAGAATTTTACACAGAACACACAGAAAAGGGGCCATATCTCAGGGTCAGAGATTGAGACAAGGGTGCTCACACCATGCAAATTCAGGCGAGCTAACAAAAAAATATCAACATAATTAAGTTGAAATTAGTTGTGAAAAAAATTGCCATAGAAATGAAATCATCAAGTTCATTTTCCAAAACAAAGAAATTCACTACAAAAGTGGTTAAATTTCATTTTAACATGTGCAAAATGAGAATGCAGTAAGATCAGTAAATACAGATAACTAAAATCAACAAGACTAACTTCGTTTATTGTTATATTCAAGTCTCCATTTCGAATTCGCCATCGTCGCTACTTCCATCTTGCATTTGGTTAAAGGCACTTTCGTCATCAGAAAGAAGTTCGTTGGCAGCAGGGGCAGGGTGGGTCGGGTCTTTTCTTCTTGTGTAAAATAGGAGATATGCCGCCTTGGACTGAAAATGATTTAACACATTGTGAGTATACGGAAAAGGATAACCCAACTCTAACCATAACCCTAACCATAACACTGACTCTTAAAGTAACTAGTAACCTTAGCCTTGACAGCAAATCTAAAGTACTCAGCATTAAAGGGGAAGTTCGGTCAAAAAAATATTCTCCAAAATTGTCGTGAATGTGTTCTAAAGTTCTTCTGGAATACCATTTCAACTCTTACCTTCCTCCCAGTGTCGAGAATCCACTAATATATGTTGCGAAAAGTCGCATGATTTTAGGTTACCATTCTCGGAAATCTGAACAAGAATGTTCTTGCTGTTTCTGACGTGTCATCACGGCCAAAAGAAAAATTCATAGAGTGAAACAAGTACTGCAGACAATACTGCTGATTATAATTCTGAATCATTCTTTGCATTTATGATACAATATAATGTGTTAAAGATTCACGAATTACAACATTTCTCTCGTGGCTTACACTTTGAGACTTGAATCATCTGTGCCACAACCCTGTCGATTGATATAAATGATCCTCAATATGCAATATGAAGTATTTTGGTTTATCAAAAAAGTCCTTGATACATTGACTATAGCGATAAGAAGATGAGACTCTAGATACCAGACAATTGATTTGAACAGACCTATTCAATGGTCTCCCACTCATCAGGAAATGGTATATATGGTGATAAGTATATACGTCTGACGAGTACGCAAGCACAAAACTCGAGTCACAGAAGAGCATGTCAATATATTGAGTCTAGATTCTATAAGAGCTCTATACTTTATCGAGCACTTTAGTCAGGATAGGCACTCTGTATTCGAGTTAAAGGGGAAGTTCGGTCAAAAAACATATTCTCCAATTTCGCTGTAAATATGTTCTTTAGTCGTTGTAGGATACAATTTTAACTCTTACCTTGCTCCCAATGTCGAGAATCCACTAATATCCGTTGCGAAAATTCGCATGATTTTAGGCCGTCATTCTCGAAAATCTGAGCAAGAATGTTGTTGCTGTTTCTGACGTGTCATCAAGAAAAAAATCATGGAGTGAAACAAGTATTGCGGACACAACACTGCTTATTATAACTCTGATTCACTATTTGCATTTATGATACAATATAATGTGTTAAAGATTCATTTTATTTCTAGAAATAAGTTTAAAACTATGATATTAATAGAAATAACTCAAACTTGAACAGAAAATGGCTGAAAAAAGCAGTGAAACATCGAACGAACTTGAACAAATTTAGTAACCACGAAGAAACTAGTGATGAAGAAGAATTACAAATTCCTAATCTAATTCATTTGAAACCTTTTGATATGAAACCAGTGAGAAAATTGAAGGAAAAAGAGCTTAACGAGCTTTACAGCGACGACTCCCTGAATTCTGACGAAGAAAAAGAGCTTGAGAACGAAAGGATAGATAATAACGAATGGTGTGTTTGTGGGGAAAATGCGAAGTAACGGAGACGTACAGAGAGGCTTTGCTACTAAGAAACCAGTGAAATTCAAGAAGTATACTTTGAAGGTAAGACCACTTTACATAATCATTTATTCTATAGCCCCACATAGATGTGTTGAAAGATACCCCTAAGAAAAAACATAGAAATAAGAATATTTTGATCTGGACTGACAAAGACAATAGGGGCTAATAAAGTGCCTCAGGGGAAGAGTGAAGGGGAACGATGTGTTGTACATATTGAGCCACGCCCCTGACCACACCAATTACTTTACCAATTAGGAAAAAAAGTAATGAATCGGCAATTTTCTTTACTATATGTAGAATTCCGTAGACTATTGTCCGAAAAAGGGATTATATATTTATAATTGATTTAGCCCTATATTCTCCACTACAGGAGATTTGATTTTAGCCTTCTTTACAGACCAACAATGCATATCATCATCCGAAAATTTCAGATTGGTTTCCTTGACAAGCTCTACGATTGGCAGCGTACAAACAATACCCTTGGTGCATACACAATCGTCTGGGAAAAGGAGTACGTACAGTCATTCCATGGTGTACGATTGGCGTGGGCAATTTACCACACTTTTTATCTGAAGATGCGTGTATGTGCCATTAATGGAGAGTCAACATGAGGATGAAAGTTTATGGCACGGTGATGAAGAATGATTAGTAATATGCATAACATAATCTATCTATTCTATATAAGATTTAATAAATTCAAAAAAAGGTACGAATCAAGCTTGAAAACGCGTGTGTTTTTTTTCAACATCATGATAAGATGTGCTTCAAACCAAAACTTGGCAATGGGAGATATCAGTTCCTGAATCCTGGTAAATGTATTGCCTGTATACAGTGTTGTCATAGTGTGCAGACAAATTCGAGGTTACTGGTAGACATTCCCTGTATCCTGGGCGTAGAGAACCATGATGTTAAATGGTTTTCTTTGCAAAGTTGGACCGTGAACATCTTTATTGTTCTAACACTTATACAGCAGAAACATTTTTGAGCAGAATTGCCAAGGCTGCATTTTGACCAAATCCTTTCGTTCTTAAGCTTTTCTTCTTTGCCCGAATTTAGGGAATGGTTGAAACCAACCTCTTCAAACTTCTAACTCATTGTCCTTCAATTTCTTCATCGGTTTCATGTTTATAGGTTTCAAATTAGGAACTTATAATTCTTCTTCCACGCCACCTTCTTCGTGGTTACTAATTTGTTCGATATTTCACTACTTTTCTCAGCCATTTTCTGTTCAAGTCTGAGTTATTTCTATTGATATCATAGTTTTAAACTTATTTCTAGTAATAAAATGAATCTTTAACCCATTATATTGTATCATAAATGCAAATAATGAATCAGAATCATAATAAGCAGTATTATCTGCAGTACTTGTTTCACTCTGTGAATTTTTCTTTTGACCGTGATGACGTCAGAAACAGCAACAACATTCTTGCTCAGATTTTCGAGAATGGCGGCCTAAAATCATGCGACTTTTCGCAATGGATATTAGTGGATTATCGACCCCGGGAGGAAGGTAAGAGTTAAAATTGTATTCCAGAAGGACTTAAGAACACATTCACGACAATTTTGGAGAATATTGTTTTTGACCGAACTTCCCCTTTAAGAGTTTACTGAGAGTAAGCGGGTCATGAGCCGGAGAAAGGGGCCACACCCACCAACCCTTTTCTAAGGACAGCAGCAAAAAAGGAACCATCCAGTCGTCTTCCAGCTTGAGGGCTGTAGATCACCCTCCTAATCCAAACTGCTGTCAAAATTGCTGTACTTTAGTAAAAGGGCACATTAAGGTGGGCCATACCCTCCAAATCCGATGAATGAGAAGGGAAACTCATTGCCCACCTCAGGTGCGTGAGGAGGGAGTTGGTGAAGCAGGCTGATTAATGACCTAAAATTGCCAGGTCTGGATGAATAAGAATAGTCAGAACAAAGCGAAAGCGAGAGATATAAAAAAACAATTACCACAATATTTTTTTCATCTGCTAGGGATACATCACTGTCATCAAAGTAATACCATTTACCATCGTAAGCATTCTTCGCATAGGCAGTATCTGAGGGAATAAAATATTTCATAAAAATTACTTTTAATTTGAGAGATTTGGTCGCACAAACAGTAGCATTGAATGCATTGAAATATCTATAGGGCTGATTACAAGGGTGGTTTCAACCCTTAAAACTAGATGACCGCGGTGAAATTCATCTCCATTCTCAAAGTGAATATTAAATCTATACTTTTCTATTTGTTTTTTAAACTAAACTCTTGTTCTAGAGACAATGTTTTGAGTACACGAGCTTCAAATTTTGCCAAGATTTAAGAACAAGCCAAAAACATACCAAGGGTGACCATTTTCGGCTCAAGACAAGTCACCATTAGACCGACAAATAATAACAAAACAAGCAGATTGGCAGTGCACTAGTATGTATGGTAGACAGGTCAAGGGAGACAACATTTTCAACAGTTAAGACAAATAAAACAGTCTTCCAGGTAATCATAATTGTAAGAAACAACTTAAGAACATTTCAGCCTGAAAATAGAGGAATATTCAAATTGAACATCCTGCTTCAAACCAGTTTTACTGGCTCTTTAAAAAGGTAGCGTTTATTGGATATATCAACTGCGAATATTGAAAATAGCTGGGGGTTGAGTTTTATCCCACTTCTAACAAACTAGATGAAATATGAAGGCTGACCGAATAAACTCTATTCTAATGATCAATACTTAACTCAAAGATATGCTCTCTTAAAAGCTAAAATGAATATAGCTAGTTTTAGCCAGTGTTACTACTATCATAGTAGCTAGCTCAGCCATTGTTTACATGGACAAAATTGTTCCACCCTCCAGCCCTTGAGCCGAGATCTCACCTTCCTGCACAAACAAATGTATTTGTCAACCCTGTTTACATGGAAAACATTTCATCACTGTTGAGTGAGACCTCACTGGCATAGAGGTGGGATCTCACCTTCCTTCTTGGTGAGATTAAATTTTCTCATATAACCATCCCATTGCTGGAATGTGGCATGTAAGCTGGAAGGTTGAATGGAATAGATAAACAAAAAAAGCTGATGTTCATGTGACAGTTGATCCCAACTTTCAGCTCATTGATACTGCTCCGTCAATTTTAAAGAGAATATAATATTCACTTACAGTGACCTCCTCCCATCCCACCATAATGATTCTAAAACAGAAATCATATCATTACAAAACGAACTCAGTTGAACCTAATTAATAAGAAATAACGAATTAGAGAAAAACTCTTTCTCGCTTAAATTTAATGTTTTTGACAGCTTAAACGCTTGAAATAAAAATACTAATCTTTTATTAAAGAATTATACTCCTGCAAGTGAAGAATCTAGATTATGTTTACTTTCTATTTGAAAATCTTCTGGCAATTTGAATAATCTAGCACTTTCTTTAGGATAGCAGTGGCATAGAAAAATACTAAAAGTAAATTTTTCCACAGAGAAGTCTTATTTCTTAAGAGCAACCCAGCTATAATGAATATACAGGAAAAGCACACATCTAAGGTGGCCCCAAATGACCCACATCTATTCATGCTTTCACGCCAATAAAGCTAATTCATGAATCCTGCAGCTAAAAAAAACCATTTCACGCATTGTAGAAAAGAAACACTTCTTGGACCATCAAGTCCCTTTTTCGTCTTTTAGAATTCATATTTAAGTGAAAAACCCTAGAAAATTGATAAAAGAAGGGCAAAAGAATAATGAAAAGGACTTGGAAAGGAGCCTGACCTAAATCCCACCATTAATTCAACCCTACTTCACAAAGTCTTCTGCAAAAAATTGAGAATTCGCGCGTCGCACACAAAGCTTGTTTCAATCATGCAACAATTTAGCCAGATTCATGATTTCACGCCAGAAAAAACATCAAATAACGCATCACGCAGATATCATGCAAGGCCACAATCAGAACCACTTCTTAGAAGAATATCTACCCTAAAATTTCCACATTTCATATAACTTTTTCTTCATTTGGGGAAAGGAATGCCCTGATGAAATATGAAATGTATTTTAAAAGTACAAGAAGGCTTATAAAACATATAATCATATCAGTTCAGGCCACCCATCCTGGTAAAAATCTGTTGGACCCCTGATCTGATATTAAAGGACTTTTTAGGCTGGCCCTCAGATTTAGGCAGGTTCTTAGTGGCCGGTCTTTACTATATGTGCAAGCACCGTTCTGCAAACATCGGTTAATCTATCCGGGTCACTAGAGTATAAGAAGTTACATTATATCTAAGATCAAATCTTAGGATATTTCTCTAGTTGTTTATAAGATACTAACCGAGACAGCATGTAGATCATAAACTGCAGGAGGATGGTTCTTGTTTATCACGTTAGGAGTTAAGTTCAGATCTCTGAAATGAAAAAAAAATGAACATGCTTGAGCAATTACTGAGAAATGAAAATACAAATGAGGGATTCGATTGAATGATTTTGACATCACGATTCTCAATACTGTCTTCGTGGATTTCAATTTAGAAACCGTATCAAATATTCGATAGAAGGGAGTAGTCAGGAAGTCTTTCGTTGTGTTTCTTTGTTTTAGTCTTGATGGGTGGAGCTCACTTCTTAAATAAATATGAATACCAAGAAGTGATACATCTAGGCCCATCAAGAGAGGGGGGTAAAGGGCCAACTACCCAGGGGCCCACAGGCACTTGAGGAACCGTCTAACATTTTCAATAGCTATGATTGACATTCATGGTAGAAAACACGTCTTGCACAAACGTAAGATGAAAAATCAAATCATCTCCTCTGCAAAAATAAGTAGTTTGCAGTTAAATTTACATATACATACTCTACTGTACTTTTCACTAAAAATGTGCCATTTGATTCTAAAAGCCCAATGTTTGTGAAATAAAGGGCCTCTTGGCTGTAATTGCACAGGGCCCGTCTTAGCTCTCAACATGTAGCCACGCTAATTGTCATAGATGACTAAAACACAACAACGAGTCCTGTTGTATCCACATCATCACTCAAGCCTTAACCCCATTTGTGTCTAATTCCTGTATCTAACATGAAAAATTGGTTGGTTGAGCTAGAAACAAAAGATTTAATTGCTCCCAGTCCTCTTCTAATCTATCTCACTGTAGAAAGAATATTCCTCGCTGACCATTCAAGGCGAGACAAATGTCTTGCAAACAAAATAACAACCAGTTAATTTGTAGAGGCCAAAATAATTTGGAAATTATTACTTGAGCGGGAATTGTACCAAAGTGTCCAACTTGTCTCTCCACCATCTGTAAGGTAATAAGAAATAACGCTCTTTAGGAGAAACTGTCTCATTAAACGAAATTGCAGATTTGTGATAGTTTATAGCTTGAGTACAGACTCATTACTGTCTCATCATTTACAATACTTTGAAAATCTTAGTGTGGCAGATAAACTATAATGGCTGAAGGAAATTGATCTTATTAGACCTGGGTTTTTTGAAAAACTAAACCAAAAACATTCCTGTTGTTCTACTTAATGTTTGATAATTCTAGATCAAAATCAACACATCTATTGTGAATACCTTAGGTGTATTTTTACCCTTGTTTGCACAAAATTTCTACGCATGCGTATAATCAAAATATCCTTGATAAGTAAGTTGTACCAGAGCAGGCTACTGCAATTGACATATGCCTCCACCGGGTCTCGAACCCGGGTTTGATCGGACACAGGCGAGCGCGCTAACCACTGTCCTAAACCAGGACAATAAGTTAGCACAGTAACCTTGATGTCTTCACAACTCCAGGCTTATCCACGGTGGGGCATTAATTCGTGTTTCGGATTAAATCCTTCTTCAGAGCCATGTAATATTAACATTAATTCATAAGGCATGGTCTAACACGGGCAATTAAATTGTACCAGAGCAGGCTACTGCAATTGACATATGCCTCCACCGGGTCTCGAACCCGGGTTTGATCGGACACAGGCGAGCGCGCTAACCACTGTCCTAAACCAGGACAATAAGTTAGCACAGTAACCTTGATGTCTTCACAACTCCAGGCTTATCCACGGTGGGGCATTAATTCGTGTTTCGGATTAAATCCTTCTTCAGAGCCATGTAATATTAACATTAATTCATAAGGCATGGTCTAACACGGGCAATTAAATTGTACCAGAGCAGGCTACTGCAATTGACATATGCCTCCACCGGGTCTCGAACCCGGGTTTGATCGGACACAGGCGAGCGCGCTAACCACTGTCCTAAACCAGGACAATAAGTTAGCACAGTAACCTTGATGTCTTCACAACTCCAGGCTTATCCACGGTGGGGCATTAATTCGTGTTTCGGATTAAATCCTTCTTCAGAGCCATGTAATATTAACATTAATTCATAAGGCATGGTCTAACACGGGCAATTAAATTGTACCAGAGCAGGCTACTGCAATTGACATATGCCTCCACCGGGTCTCGAACCCGGGTTTGATCGGACACAGGCGAGCGCGCTAACCACTGTCCTAAACCAGGACAATAAGTTAGCACAGTAACCTTGATGTCTTCACAACTCCAGGCTTATCCACGGTGGGGCATTAATTCGTGTTTCGGATTAAATCCTTCTTCAGAGCCATGTAATATTAACATTAATTCATAAGGCATGGTCTAACACGGGCAATTAAATTGTACCAGAGCAGGCTACTGCAATTGACATATGCCTCCACCGGGTCTCGAACCCGGGTTTGATCGGACACAGGCGAGCGCGCTAACCACTGTCCTAAACCAGGACAATAAGTTAGCACAGTAACCTTGATGTCTTCACAACTCCAGGCTTATCCACGGTGGGGCATTAATTCGTGTTTCGGATTAAATCCTTCTTCAGAGCCATGTAATATTAACATTAATTCATAAGGCATGGTCTAACACGGGCAATTAAATTGTACCAGAGCAGGCTACTGCAATTGACATATGCCTCCACCGGGTCTCGAACCCGGGTTTGATCGGACACAGGCGAGCGCGCTAACCACTGTCCTAAACCAGGACAATAAGTTAGCACAGTAACCTTGATGTCTTCACAACTCCAGGCTTATCCACGGTGGGGCATTAATTCGTGTTTCGGATTAAATCCTTCTTCAGAGCCATGTAATATTAACATTAATTCATAAGGCATGGTCTTAATTTAATTGCCCGTGTTAGACCATGCCTTATGAATTAATGTTAATATTACATGGCTCTGAAGAAGGATTTAATCCGAAACACGAATTAATGCCCCACCGTGGATAAGCCTGGAGTTGTGAAGACATCAAGGTTACTGTGCTAACTTATTGTCCTGGTTTAGGACAGTGGTTAGCGCGCTCGCCTGTGTCCGATCAAACCCGGGTTCGAGACCCGGTGGAGGCATATGTCAATTGCAGTAGCCTGCTCTGGTACAATTTAATTGCCCGTGTTAGACCATGCCTTATGAATTAATCTTGATAAGTAAGTATTGCGTGTAATCTTTTCTGAAGCAAAACTCCACTAATTATCACTTTAAATATTAATAATATCACTTAAGTCTTGGTCAGTGAATCAAATTTGATCTGGTTAGGTTTAGTATAAGTTTCTCTTTCATAATGTCAAATCTCTGTCTGGTGCCTAAGATTTGAAAATCTTCAAGACGATTGGTATTTCCAAACTACCTTGTGGTATTGGAGACCTTCTAAAGGCTATGCTTGATGCAAAAGCTTCCATTTCCCCTCTATTATCATGATAAAACTTTGAGAAGCGGCAAATCTCCCTTGGCAAGAGAGCAATTAAACTCTTGTCTTAATGCACGAAGTCATTGCATAATAAGGATGGAACCTCTTTGTAATAAAATTCCTAGTTTTTCGTTTCGTTTGGGTATCAAAACATTCTTTCCTGTATTGGTGAAAGCCACGAGATCCACATACTTTATTATATTTTGTTTTCATGTATATTTTCTTGTTACACGAATTCAAGACCACCTTATCGGCCCTTTTTACGCCGGCCCTACATGGCGTTAATTTTCGTCCTGCGGCGGAATAAGGGCCGGCGTAAAAAGGGCCGGCGTTAAATTAGGGCCGGCGTAAAAAGGGCCGACAAGGTACGTGAAATTATGAAGTCTTTAACGCGAATTGAAGTACGCACAAATTACAATACACCCTGTTTTCAGGCAAACAAGAGGTTAGTCTGAGTGCAGATAGAACATATAACGACGTAGAAACTTAAAATCACCAATACTGTACCTGTTGTACGAGAAACGTTTCAGATGAATGACGAGAACAGTCGGAAGACCCCACAAATCAAACTTCTTTGAGGCTTGTTGATGTTTTTTACAAGTTGGACAATACCTAGAATACGATTTCATCAGAATTCTCGTGAAACGCTGTTGATCTCGAATAGGTTACGCTTATGATTTACTACGGGTAACAGTAAAACTCCGTTCCTTCCTTTGATGTAACCACACCCTGTTGTTCTTTTACCTTTTTGCCTGGGGTAACAGTGAGGTGGCAAACTATCTCCTTATACTTTATGTGATAAGACCAAGGGGTGGGCTGGAACCAAAGTCCCTTTCAACATGAGGGTTGAGTCTAAATAATGAGCCGTCCCCGTCAGTATGTTCAAGTAGAATCCTTATTAAGCATTTCCTTATAAAAGGATGTATTTTGGAACAAAGCCTTATAAAGAAGAATCCTTAAGGAAAATCCTTTTGCGCTTGCTTACCATGGATCTTCTGCGCCCAGCTTTTCTTTGGTGAGGAACAAATCGAGACAATCTTGCAAATTAATGGTTTTCTTTACGGTTTGTTGGCGAAGGCTTGGATGTTCCTCTGTTTCCTTCAAGATCAACAAAAAACGAAAAAAGCTCACTATTTAAAAATATACTTAAAGCAAATAACCTGCATGAAAAGATGCAATCGTACAAATCAAGAGTTGAATACAAATGTATTAGCTGTAGTTAATTTTGAAAGAGTTTCAAAGTTAAAGAGATTCATCGCTTAAACCATTTGAGACTCGTAAGTTACTGATCTTGTTGTCTGGTTTTTGACATACTTTTGCGACTCGAGAGGAATTTTGCATAATTTATTACCGTTTAATTTAGGCATAATTTAACTATAACTTTACCTCTGATGCGCCCTCGTCGAAGTACAACTTTTTCAACTTTGATTCCCAGTCGAGAGCGAGGTATGTCTTGCCTGAAAAATTGATTTTCATTGAGATGAAAGTTTATTTTATAAACGGAAATAAGACAAACAGAGAATGCTGATATTGCATGTTGAGATATAAACAATCGTATTTAAGTTGATGATCTTATCCAGCTGTTTAGTTGAAATCATCTCATACGTATTGAGATACAAGTTTAATCTTAAGACGTAACGCTGATATGATACACGTATGATATACATAGAGGGATGAATCCTAAATGCCTCTATGATGTGACAAATAAAGAGAGCCCCATTCTTTGATGAATATGAGAGACTCCTAAAAACCAGGTAGAAACTCCTAAAAAATCTTATTGCTCATCTTAATGAGTTTTTCGAATCATTTTTAGCCTTTTTGTCGACTTCTGCCTAAGATTCGAAAAACTAGGCCAAAGCATCACACGCCGGATTTTTCCAAAAATTTTGTTGATTTATTCATTCCAGCCTTTAATTGAAAAGGTTTTACTTTAATTTTCTGATATAACGTTGATTGTTATTGATTGTTGATAGGGAAATACGCTTACTATCTTCGTAAGGTATTGGTTCATGTGCAAAGCACAAAGAGCCCACTGAATAGTGAATAGGTACACTTATTGAGCAGTGCGACCCTCTCGATGTGACCTTACATTTTTGCCTTTTAGCCTGGAATTACAGAGAGTTGGCTTATTCTCTCCCCACACTTTGTGACAGGTCTGAAGGTGGTTTTGAACCCGGGACTCTCCAAGTAAGGATCCAGTGATCTAACCTCTTCGCCATCCGACGTATGATGAAATTTGGCATAAAGGTAGAAAAAAAGCAAAACTAGCTTCAGGGTGCACTAAGGCCTTTAAGAATAAAAAAATCAACGAATATATTTATTTACTCGACAAGTGCAATTCCGTATCGTCATCTTCGAATGAATCCAAATCAGAGCTCCCGTATGTGTTTACAGATTTGATCGTAAAAATTCGCTGAGAAGAGGCTGCCTCGTTTTGATTAGTTTCTGTTTCCATATCAGCATCTTTGTCCTTGAGAAAGACATTCGCATGAGATTTACAAATAATCATGATTAATTTCCACGATAAATACAAAAACAAGCCCAGGATGGTATACAAACCATGCAGCCAGAATATGAACGATATCAAGCAAGCAGACCTAAAATCACTATTTGGTAATATTGCAGTATTTCAGTTGATCTTCATGAGGTGGAGAGTAGCCATGCTTATTACATTTTAGTTGGTAATTTTGTGCGAGGCTAGTGGGCTGGGTTAACATTGTTGAATAGGATGCAGTGTAGGAAGACAGCCATGAAAGGTTCTCAACAGGGACTTTCACCTTTCATAATAGTTTATTTTGACAATTATGCTTGAAGTCAGTTTGGGTTTTGAGAATGATCGCTGCATATTATAGTGCAAAATCAAAAACAGCCAGGAATACCAAAAACAGCAAAACGAACACATAGATTACTTAAGCTTTTTGTCTGACACTCAACAGAGTAATACGTCAGAAAGAGAACGAAACAGAAACCTAACTGATTTATATATCCAGATGTGGATCGAAATAGGCCAATCAGAAAAGAGGTGAATGATCGGTATGGTGTGGAAAACCAATCAACAACTACGATACAGTGAGCTGACCAATAAGATTACTTCAAGAGTCATAATGCATAAACGAACTTTTTCTGCCTACACAATAGGGGATCCCGGGTTTTTATGTAGACAGATTCCGAAATAGCTAAGTGAAAGGTAGATCTTGCTCTGCCAATTATTCGAAAAAAATTCTCACTATAGGCTTTAGCACATTCTGGGGTGTCGGGCAAATGTTGACCTATAGCAGAGTCAAAAACAGCATTCAAAAGTCTATGATAAAAGACCCTGTTTTGTTTGCCAGGCTCGAGTAGTTCTTTTAAATATGATATCTGATTATAAATGTTATATATATATTTGAGTAAAATTTAGCCTGGAGCTTTTTAATCCATAACTTCTCGGACCTGGGTATTTTACTTAATTGCACATTTTGTCAATCTTATTGTAGATATCGTTGGTTTAGTATTTAAGTTCAAGAAAAACGATATGATTTTAATTGAAAACATTCTTACGTTAGATTCTTTGCTAAGATGATCATCCTTGATCTTTTCTTCATCATCTATCAGGATAAATAATTGAAATATAAGACCAGAAAAATCGCTAGTCTAATAACAAATACTTTTTTATACTTTCTGGGGTAAAAGTGAAACTAAATCAGTAGTCTAAATCAGTAGTACCGACGATGTGTACTTTTTCAACAAATCCTGATGAATTGGGCTTAAAAGTAAAGCCAGATTCTGAGAAGATGTGTCTTACCTTGGACTAACATCTAAATTAACAATTGCAAGCTTTCTATGCTTTTAATATATGAACGTGAAATAATTCTATGCTTGGTTTCATTTTCTGTCAGACACATCACTTCATCACGCATCAGACAAAACTCTTTTTAAAGACAATTTCACTGCAAACTAAATCTTTAACATTAGGTTCAACTTCCCTTTCACCATCTTGCTTTCTGGTAACAAAGACAATTGTTATGCTTATTATTCTTCAGGTATTGGTAAAGGCTGGTGTTGAAGATGATATGGTTCAGTATTTGTCTTTCTTATTTTAAAGATTATGCCCTATCAATCGATCTGACAAGAGAGGACCTGTTGATATCCACACTTTTCAGCATTCGTTTTGACATGCAACATTTTGACAAGCCCACAACGAGAGCTTTTTCATGTACAGCTTAATTTGAATTTCTGACATTTAGACTACGTCTACACGGTAGCGGACCAAAAAAATGCGGATCATTGTTATGCGGATCACCCTCCCGTCTATACGATGCCGGATAAAAGCGGGTACACTTTTGATTTCATTTGTCATCACGTACTTTCCTATTGTTGTTGCAATTATTATTATGCCTCACTTATGCGAAAAAACACCCTCGTAATGAATCGGAACTGAATTAGTGCGGATCACTTGCGTCTGCACGCGGCAGAGCGACACAAAAGTGATCCGAACTAGTTCGCTTTCAAAGCAGGATCAAAATTGATGCGGATAGAGAAGCAAAAGTGTATTGGATCACTTCGTGTTCGTATAGACGGAAGGCTGATCTGCATCAAGTTTGTATCAGATCGTAAGTGATCCACTACCGTGTAGACGTAGTCTTAGACATTTGAAACTCTGACATAGAAATTCTTATCACTGTGTTGGCATTGTATTTGTAAACTTTGTTGGTTGACAAAGGGTCTTTCAAACACTGAGTTTCGTTACATTCGCTATTGCTCTGGCTATCAAGAAGTAAAGAACACTGAGTTATCAAGGCCTTCCTCACCTTCGTGATTTGAATCGTTAGTTCCATTTCCCGTACTTGCTGTTTCCTTATCAGTTAGATTTCTAATGACACGCCTTGAAGTGGTAAAAAATAATATAAATTTTACAAAACAATTAAAAATCTTAAGTAACTGAATGAAGAAGAGGAATAGAATTGATAATTGTCCGTTTATCAAATCCATTTTCATGAAATTTAAGAAATTTATCTCATACGATATTGAGTTGGTTCCTCTTTTTCATTCTGTTGCTGTCGTTTTGTGTTCAGGGTAATAATCATGGAATTGTAACTTTCAGGAATGTCTATGGAAACACGACTAACAACACACGACTAAGAACCTAAATTCATGCAGTTTTTATGAATCGTGGTTAAGGGCAGTTATAATGGTGGTTATTGATTGTATAAGGCCTTGAGATACTCCCTAACTACCATTATCATTATTGGTTAAATTAACAACCTTTGAACCTAAAATTTGTAATATATACCCTACAACAGTAAAAATCTGAAAATGGTAGGCCAACAGGTTTAAACGTTCAGGTTCTTAGTTGAGGGTTTTTACAGTTAATTGGTTGATGATCGTTCTGAAAGCTTGTAGTGATGAAAAATTACAAATAAATATTAACAATGACACCAGAAGAATAATGCCAATACCTGAAAGCACGCATCATAATTCGGTAAAGATCATCGTAAATGATGCCTTTACGAGGGACAAGCACAAGCAGCGGCATACCAAACAAAGTTGCAGGCCCACCATAAGAATTAACGTTTGAGTACTGCGACCTAAAGATACACAGAATCAAAATCAAGATTTGAATTGCAAAGGATAAAAATATTGAAAATCAAAAATTGCTTAAAATTATAGAAATTTGGCTTCCTATTTTAAATTCCAGCAATTTACTATTAAGAGAAGTAATGAAAATAACAAGAACCGTGATTAGGATTCGAGCCCACTACCATTGGTCGTGGGTTCGAGTCCTGCTCAGGTCATTTTCAAACCTCACAAATTATCTTGAGACTGATTTTCCCAACCCTGCTTCTACTCAAATATAGAAAAGTCTTTGAGCGATACAAAATTGTCAGATTGTGAGAAAAATCTAAAATTTTACTTTAACGATTCTCCAGGTTATCAAAAATTTTGAAACATTTTTCTCAAAAAGCAGATGTTCAATCATAATTCTTTAAGATGGACAAAGGAAAGTGTACAGCTTTCAGGACTATCAGTCTCGAGTTTAGAAAATTCCTGCAGCCATTTGCAAATTTAGAAGTTGCTACTCTGCCCTTCTGCATGGTGGTTTGTTTTCCTTGAAAGAAAATAAAAACTGATAAACAAAAAGTGAGTTTGGATATCTTACTTTCTCATTCGCAAGTAAGTTGGGATGATGATCAGTTCTGACTCTCTGTAATTCACCACCGACATTGGGATTTCATATCTAAAAAGGAAGAAGTGTCATTCATTGGGATTTCATATCTAAAAAGGAAGAAGTGTCATTCATTGTGATTTCGTATCTAGAAAAGGAAGAAGTGTCATTCATTGGGATTTCGTATCTAAAAAAGGAAGAAGTGTCATTCATTGGGATTTCGTATCTAAAAAGGAAGAAATGTCGTTCATTGTGATTTCGTATCTAAAAAAGGAAGAAGTGTCATTCATTGTGATTTCGTATCTAAAAAGGAAGAAGTGTCGTTCATTGTGATTTCGTATCTAGAAAAGGAAGAAGTGTCATTCATTGGGATTTCGTATCTAAAAAGGAAGAAGTGTCATTCATTGGGATTTTTTATCTAAAAAGGAAGAAGTATCGTTAATTGGGATTTCGTCTCTAAAAAGGAAGAAGTGTCATTCATCGGGATTTCGTATCTAAAAAAGGAAGAAGTGTCATTCATCGGGATTTTGTATCCAAAAAAGGGAGAAATGTCATTCATTGGGATTTCGTATCTAAAAAAGGAAGAAGTATCGTTCATTGGGATTTCGTATCCAAAAAAGGAAGAAGTGTCATTCATTGGGATTTTGTATCTAAAAAGGAAGAAGTATCGTTAATTGGGATTTCGTATCTAAAAAAGGAAGAAGTGTCATTCATCGGGATTTCGTATCTATGTAGAAAAGGAAGAAGTGTCGTTCATTGGGATTTCGTATCTAGAAAAGGAAGAAGTGTCATTCATTGGGATTTTGTATCTAGAAAAGGAAGAAGTGTCGTTCATTGGGATTTCGTATCTATGTAGAAAAGGAAGAAGTGTCGTTCATTGGGATTTCGTATCTAAAAAAGGAAGAAGTTTCGTTCATTGGGATTTCGTATCTAAAAAAGGGAGAAGTGTCGCCTTTACAGCCTATGCTTAAGTTATGCTGGCCAGTAAGAATTCTAAAAATAAAGAAATACAACATACACATAAATGTAATCTCGATCAGTAATCTGACTTAACGACTCCCGACGCTCAAAGATTTTGTGGAATCTGTTATTGTATACATCTGTCACAACAAGCTAAAAATGAAGAAGAAAATTAGTTAAGTCTAGTTTTCATTTATAGCATGAAGTAATGACCCACATAAAAACAACACATTTTTGTTTTGAGGGATGGGACCATAGTCCAGTTGCTTATTGAAAGAATAAAGTGTATGGAGAAATCATCGAAAGAAAAGAAACATTTTAGCTCAGATGAAAAGTAAACCAACATCACGGCTCAAGCCGCAACGCTGTTTGTTACTAGGTATATATGTTCTCTTTCACACAGCCTGACTCACTTCCGAAGAACAGAATTCCATATATCGTTAAATTGACAAACAAGGCAAAAGACTCGTCTCACCTTCATGGGGTCAACCCCTGTAATCTTGGCAACTGCGTCGGTCAAGTCTTTCACCATCCCTATTTTCGGCAGAGTTCCTCTCATCTGAAAAAATAACAAGATATTTTGCACTGGATCAGCTCTCGAACCCTACCCCATCCATATGCAAACCCCTCCACTTATTCACCTCGCACAACCAAGCTAAACTTTAGCTGCACACAGCAAACCGCTTAAGTCACTCATCCAATCGTCCTAAGTGAGCCCTAAATGCATCACCATCACCCCTAATGCATCAGCAATCGATTTGGATAAACCTAACCATTAAATATTCAGGTAAAAGTCACGAAAGACGAAAGCCTTAGGAATTCAATAATCCTTCTCCGATTTCAAATTCCCTTGTCATATATTTTAACAGATCGGCTTTCTTATTTGAACGATGATAGAAATTGCTAAAGCTTACCACAATGGGTTTTCTTGTTGGTTCGAGAGGTACGAACGTCACTTTCAAACTCCTTTCTTTACAGACCGGAAGCGGAAGCGATAAGTAGCCGAATGGATCGAATGTCACTGAAACCTAAAAAAGCAGCAATTAATAACAAAAGTCGAAACCGAACCACTAAAGCTGGAAATATTGTTGATTGGTAAAACTAATCACAAATATAAATGTATTATCATATTACAACGCACCAGGCGGTAGACGCTAGTATCAAAATATTATCAGCAACAGCACATCAATGATGAAACTAGAATTGGACAAAGCTGTGAAACAAGGAAGAAAAAGGAGGTTGATAATGTTTCTTTTTTACTTTGATGTTCAACTCTGTTGAGGGTCAGACAAAAAGTATACAACGCTTTGCTATGTTCCTGATATTTCTCAACGATTTAGGAATTATGCACCGACCCCAAGTCCGTTTCATGCAACACGAAGGTTAATTCAATTAAATAATTCTTATTGCGTATTTCAAATTAGCATTTGACTCAGTGGTGTAGCCCATGGTGGTTTAGGACGAGCAACTCTTACAAAGTGGGCCCAAAGGTGTAAATTCTGTCACAAGGACATCAACAACTGACAGTTTTAACAAAACTTGGAAAGAAACTCCAAAATTGTCCAAAAGATGGCTTTCAGACACGAGGCAAATAAATACATTCTGGATTACCTCAATGTATGCCACATGAATTAAAATCAGGTAAGTGCCAGCAAATCTGGGTTGGAAAATCAGACTTAATCCCCACTATTTTCAATTATGGGTCCACTTTGTTCTAAGGGCTTTCAAGTACCTATAATGCCCTAAAATATTTTCAAAGCAGTAGAAACTATGTTTACTGTCTTTAGGAGATAAGCTCAGTGGAATATTGAAGATGAAGTCAAAGTCATCGAAAAGGACTTACTTTGTTGCATTCTGGACAGACAACAGTCGACTTGAACTGTCCGTGAAACAGATCAACAATTATCGAGTTATTCCTGAGCTGATGATTCGCCCATGCTTCTTTCCCTAATTCCTGAAAGAATAGGCCTTTTTATAAAACAGCAACAGAATAAAAATCATCATTACTTCAGGGTTATGTAAGTAAATGCGCTAAATAAAGTGTGACCAGACATTCATACTACAAAGAGAACGGTCAGTCAATTAAGGTAAGCAGTGCGAGTAACACTTAAGCAAGTATTGATATTCCATCTTCACAATATGGTACATAGGTAAATATTGTTCGCTACAAATTATCCAATTTTCCTGGACTTCCAGCCTGGCAAATTTATTGTCCATGAATGTCCCAACCCCTGTGTCCCAGCCTTGTTTCAATCTCTTAGCCTCTATCGCATATATGGTCATTTCAATACCATACAAATATATTTCAATTGCCGGGAGTGCCAGAGCCAGAAACAGTTCATTATCATCACTTCGGTCAGATATACTGAAAACTAGATACTTGCAAATTGCAATATATTGCTTCCGTTGTTATTATCTCAAACGTATTTTAAAACTACTGGAAGACAATTAGAAAGACTTTTCGACGATAAAACTACTTTAAAGCACCTCATGATCAGTTGCGGGAGTCGCCATCTAATAATCTAGTGGAAACTTTACATACATAAATACGAAGACCCATGTACAGTAGGGATTTTTCCCTACGAGTGGCAACTTAAAGGCTCTCACTTCTCAACTTCGCTTCTGCTTCTCAAGAGAAATCACAAGAGCGTGACCAAGATGGATCAAAGTCCACCATTGTTTCTATTGTTCTGAACCACAGAATAGAGATTTAGGCAGAAGGTGCACTCAGCGATTTTTCAGGGGCACGCATACAAGCGAGGCACTTGTTTTTAAAACGAGATTAATGTAGATGGAGAAGCGGGAGCTGCATGCTCCTAGAAGACCCTTACCTGCGTTCATTGCTAGACTGTGCATGAAAACGAGTTTAATGTAGATGCCCATTGTTCTCCGTTTCTGAAATCCGTGCTTCTAAACTTCAAAGGGCTCCGACACGAGTGCACCTTCTGCCTAAATCTCTATTCGGTGTCTGAACTAAGTTTCCATTTTTCTGGTCATGTGACCTCCATTTGCAATTTCCAGAATTTTAACTCCGTCCAGAATGTCAGGGACGCCTCACGGTAGCAATTATGAAAAAGGCATCCGAAAGGGCTCATTGTAATCAAACACTTTTCAGGGGGTTTATTGGACAGGAGGGGCTTAATTGACAGGAGTGACGATAGAAGAGCCCCACGGACGAGCTATACCTCCCTTCCAAGGGCATATATTTACAGGAAATATGACTGGTCACATTTGGTATGTTTTCCCGGCTTTGATGGGCAGTATAGGCTCTTTTCAACTTTAAGATGAGACATGGTAGAGACATACCTCGTCCGGCCTTCCATTGTGATCCGGTATTTCAACATACGGTTTCTTTTTAACCCGGTTAAGATCTTCGTGTAATCCATCCAGTAAGAATGAGAGCAATTCATGGGAGTCTTGCTGCTGGTAACCGGAGAACTGCGGAGCGAATCTCCCGACTGCAATCTGCAAAAACAGGGTTATTTCTGGTGATGGATCGGCAGAATATATATACTTGATGCACCACATAGTACAAAGGCCATTATCATCATTTCGACAAGATATACAGCAAATATACAGTGTACAAATATACAAATATACAGAGAAATTTGGTGAGATACCCATTTTTTAGTAGAACAATGTATCCAAAAAAAAGTTAAATTGAGGCTTTAATGTAAAGATAACATCAAAATAATATTGCCATTATCATTTCTATATTTTCAACGCATTCTAAAGCTTATGATAATAAGGTAAACATTTATTTACAAATTAGTCAATCTTTCTTCAATATCACTCAAATCTCACAGCTAAAATGGTAGTGATCAAATTTATGCTTTTGTAGGGTCAAATCAGCTGGGGAGAAGAAAAAGGACTTGTTTTGATATCTATTCGGAAGTCAAATGATAATAGAAAAAACAATACAATAATGAAAAAAATTTATATAGGATTCACTCTTAAACAAATAAAACTGTTTTAATAAGTATGTCATGCCCTTTCTCTTCACGTAACTTCCCTGAATTTTGGGAATTAAAAATCATTCAAGGGTAAAATATACACATTTGAAAGAGGGAATATCATTATTATCATTATTATTAAAAATTTATTTTACGTTGGCAAGAAAAATATATATACATAGCTAATAAGCTTCCCAAATAAATTAACAAAAACCCGGAATCTCTAATTAAAGCTTAGACAATCTGCAGACGCAAGAATTTCCTTTCCATGATTTGATATTTCAAAGAATACTGTTAATGTTTCATCAATCGACAAAGATTACTGTTAATGTTAAAAGAGGATAAAATCATGATACTGGAAAGCAAAACCTTTTTTTCATGTGATCAAGAACGTTTTGTGCAACTAGATAATAAAAGACATATAAATGTGTAGAATGAGTGAAATAGTTATTCAATACCTTGAAATTGCGTGGAGTGACGTAGCTGTTATCACCAGACCATATTTGGTGCATGAGGGCTGCGTACGCTTTTGCAATTTCCCCCCTCATGCCCAAAGGATTTTGAGGATTCAGCTCGTTCTTGTAATTATCAGCTGAAATGTAAACAGTGAAAGACATTTTAGATAATGAGCTTACAATATCGAGAAAAAGATTAGATATTGAAGATATCGTCAAATAGGTTCAATATTGAAGGGAAGCCACGAGGATTAGCTATTCATGAAAACTGACTACAAGTGCGAACAGGGCCTAGGCTTTTGACGAAAGGTACTAAGTGACAAAATGATTCTGCTATTGACTTAAGGATAAGCTCATCACAACTTGACTTAAGAGCAATCAAATAAGGTTTTAGCATGAATAGGTAATTTTAGACTACCGTAAAAGCTCTTTTAAGTACCCGGGAGCTTATTTAATTTTTGAAGCTCTAGAGGGAGGCTTATTAGATTGGGTGCTTTTGATAGAGGGTTTAGAGAAGGAATTCTTCACTCTCAAGCATATCAAGTTGAAAATTCACAAAATTACGATGGAATACATCCATTAGCTATCCCTAACTCATTATATTTTACTCTGTAGCCTTACTTGTATGAAGAGGGGGGGGGGGGCTTAAGAGAGAGGGGGACTTAATAGAGCTTTTACGGTAGGTGGGGGCAAATCAGAATTGTGGCAGCCTGTGTATGACCATGAATTTATGCTACCATATAAACGGCTCTGCAGAATTATTTAATCACGAATTATTGACACTACTGTGGATAGGCCTGGAGCTGAGAACATAAGAGGTTACTGCACTAACTTATTGCCTTGATTAAGGACAGTGGTAAGCGTGCTCGCATTGGATGGGGAAGCTCCTGGGTTAGTGACCTGGACGAGGTAATTCTGAATAGTCCTAGCCCACTTATTGTTGTAGTTGGTCAGCCGCAGTCGGAGGGCAACCTGAAGGCTCCTCTTTCCTTTGCTGCTATTTTTTCAGATAGGGGTGGGTGCGCCTCCTATCCCTGGCCCGAGACTCACACTCCCTAAATCCAGCTCTTTATGCTGAGTGTTAAGCAGAGAGGCATTCAGTACCATTTTTAAATTCTTTGGTTGACTCAACCAGGGCGTGAACTCACGACCTTCCCACACAGTGGTGAGCACTCTACCACTAGTAGAAATATGGGAAGATATGGGACATACATACCGATGAAGTATTTAGTGAGAGGTGCAGTGTTACTCAAACATTGCAATGCAGAATTCATGAAGCATGTGTTGCCGAGGTTACTCAAGCCACATTGACCAGCTCGTAAAGACATGCTACTGCTGCTGGACGTGCGGCGTCTTCTGCCTTCACTGTTGTAGCCGGAAAACGAGCCATAACTCATTCCGTAACTGAAACAAAATCAAATATCTAAAAGAAAAATTGGAAACACAACGCAACATATTATTACTTTCTGTCCGAGACTCATCGGAGTTTTACTTCAGAACGAAAATATTTTGCTTTACTGCGCTATAAAAAATGCTTATACACTTATTTTTCTAATTGGCCCATTGCAACCTCCCTATGGGTACAAAGATTTCTGACGAACTGCTTTCAGATACACATACTTTTCCGACGTACTGCTCTGATGCGTGTCAGACCAAAGCTAAAGTATCTATTATGTTTCAATTTGTTTCCGACTTTTCTCGCTCCTCCGGTGTTCTGTAACGATCAAAGACTATCTGAAAACAGCAAATAGTCTTTTGTAAAATGGATACCCTTGTATAATCAATTCTTTCCTGATTATTGATGTCTTGATACGAAAATTAAAAAGCTACCACCAGATTTGTTGCTAGTTCTGAAGCATTAGAACTCCTGGCATTTACAGTGATATATAAGGGATTAATTATGTGGCATATTTTGCCAAGTCATGCCAAAGCAGTGGTGTTCGCCAATGAATCAGCTGTTTCAGTGCTCGAGATTCGGGATGGCCTTCATTCTACGCTTCCACGCATCAAACTAAACATCGAGGGGTTGACAAGTGGACTGTGATTTTCAATAAGAGGGTATTTATACCACCCTTTGGCGCAGCAAACACACATCTTACTACTAAATGTAGTGTATGCTAGCGTATACCTGCTGGAAACATAGCCTTACCTCGTCAGGCTAGTAGTTTCAACAGAAAATCACTCACTCAGATGCCAATCAAGCATGATTGTCTCCTAATTAAAAAAGTCCCACTTAATGTGCCTAGTCTGAAACCGAGACTGCAACTGTTGGGAAAACCATCGCAGTCAGTCAGATCCTTTTTAGTACATTAGTTAATTAATTCATAGTGGCTAAATTGAAATTAATAATATTTATCTTAATCATCATTAACTGAAGAATTATTTATAGCATGGAAAATGTACCTTTTAAAAAAGGAATATGTCCATTTTGTAGCACCCACACAGTAAAACAATGCCATCTTTAAAGTGCTAGCCATTGAAAAAAATTCCCTATTCAAAATAAATATATTTGCTTGAGGGCATCAAAGCCTAAAGAAGGTCAACAAGAAATAAACAAAGAAAAAATCTTGCAACATTCCTAATAGAACGAATTTTCTTAAATTTCTATAAGACCTTTATTAAGATTTTAAGCATTTATCAAAGCAGAAACTATTTTTAAAAGTACTCTACCAAGAATTTACTTGATGGCAAAAATTACCTATAGATTGGCTAACAAAAAAAGTCGGAAAATTAAACCCTATCTAAAATTGATTTTATCCTTATTTATCAAAAGATAATCTCTTACAAGGAGGGGGTGGTTTCTTTATGTTAACAAAGGTTGTAGTTCTCAAACTTTTTCATGTGGCTGTGTATTAAAGAGGTGCCAGACTACAAGGGTGTCATCTTAATACTTTTGATTTTGAAGGCGATATTACTTCCGAGCAACTTTCCCAAGACTTCCCGAGCAACTTTCTTTACAATTGGAAATCTCTTATTAATCATGTATTGCAGTATTTTTCTCTAAACTCTAAGATCTGATTTAGGTCATTCATAAATAATCATACAAAAGTGTGTTTATTGAATCTTCTTTTCCTTTTGGCATAAACAATCCCAAAATATGGCAAGAGCAATGCGACAAACAGTTGTTGAGTTCTAATTCTTGTTTAATTCTGTGATTTTCTTCTGAAATGTATTCACTTATAATGGATTATGAAATAAAGATGGGCATCAAAATGCTTTTCATATGAAATATCAATTACATTTCACCCTCCTTAAGCATTTCTATAAACTAAATCTATAAATCATGTTTTGCTAGGCTTTACGTCACGGTTAAAACAAATCAATTTTTGCATTTCCTTATCAACTCCAAAGGTTAATAATACCATCTAGAGGATGGTATATGCATACAAATCTTCCTTATTTAAACAGCCCGTAGTGGGTGGTAGATCATACACGTTTAATTGTTACTTGTTTAGTTTGCATTAGTGGTTATATGATGGAAAGTTTGATTAGCGATAGGGAAAATTGCTTACCCTGAAAGGCCTGCGGAGATGGGGGAGGAAGAGACTGCTGATGCTGTTGCGGTTGCAGTAGCGCTGGCAGCTCCACAGACACCTGAATCTGATGGTGATGAGTAAATCTAAAAAGAAATCACATACATCAAAAACCTGCAACTAACAACCAAAATTTCATAGATTCTATTTCGATTTTGTCTAAAGTAGAGTGTGTTTTAGGCAAAATCATGTATGATTGGATTAGATCTTAGACCAACTGCTATAGGACTCAATGTTAGCAACCTATCCTATCCGGGACCCATTTTTAACCTCCTTAACTTCCCTAAAATTTCCCAAAAGGGAGTTCTTGAAGATTTTTAAGGATTTTCAGAGCAGTGACAGGAAATCCACAAGGTTATTCACCTGCTAACCCACTAAATGAAGTACTTGTGTGCAGTCGTTTTATAGCCCTTCCTTCCATTCCTTTATCCAACAATCCATTCTCATATTTAAACTATGACCTTAATATCTCCTTGCTATGAATAATCTTGCAATCAATTTACTGGATTATTACAAGAAATAGAGTAAGCACACTTGCTTAAATTTTCTAACAAACATTATTAAGGCGTGAGTTGTCTCTCCTAAGTTATTGCCATTTTAGTTTGGACGTAGTCATTGCAAATTCTTGAGTCAGACAAAAAGCTTAAGTAGCTAAACTTTTTTACCATCTTCATTATTATTCCTTGCCAATGTGTTGTTCACTAATCAAATACTCAACTAATATTGAGGACAGCAGGCAAATACCCCTGACACCAATTTGCAGGTTCAAATCCTGTTTAGTGAAATCTAGAAATTTTGGAACATGTGGCAAACATCCTCAATTTTTTGTTGCTTTTGGTAAACATCCGTTCTAAAGTATACAATTAGGGTACAAAAGTACGGAAACACTTGCATAATCATGACAGCTCGAAGTGCAGACTGAGCCTAGACCATAAGATTTGTTTGTTTATTTTCTACCTTTGCAAATAGCATAAAACAATAACATCTTGAAAATCCTATCAATAAATAATGACAATACCAAAAAATATTTTATTAAGTGAAATTAAACCTTTTAAAATCCTTTTATAAACCAAAATGTGAAGAGAATTTGTAAGCAGAGAAATTCGAGAATGCGAGTAAGGGCTACATAATTCTGCTAAATATAGTCTTTTCTTGGATATTTTGCATTGCAATATCATTCATGATTTTGGTTTAGGAATATCATTCAAACTTGTCTGTTACAAATTTGAGTGATGAATTATCAATAATTATTGATTGGAAGTTTTGAAAAAGGGGATGACTTTTGAGAAAAATTGCACTATTAGGTATGATGTGTAATGTGCAAACATTTGAAATACATATATGCTCACTTACTCAGTGGGAATAAAGCTAGTTTTAGCAATTGGACCCAAAAATGGCGTTTTAAAGTTTGCCGTTGCTTTCTCACAGTGGTTTATTCTTTCAAACTTTCAAATTTTTATCACAAACTCTAACTTTTGGTCTTCAAAATACAACTTCAACTTACTTCGAGTTTTTTGCGAACAAATTTTTGTTAGTTCCATTTAATGATTAACTTAAAAATGAAGTTCTTTAAAACTTGAAAATTTTCCTTCTAAGCAAATCTTTGCCTTCAAGAAAAATACATTCAAACGAGTTTGAAAACATTTCAGAAAAATGTCTAGCCATTTTGAGAGCTAAGAATTTGTTAGCAGTCAAATTAGGGAGCAGTTAGGTTGTCATAGCAGTGGCAGCCATCTTGAATCTATTGTGCACACCCTTATTTTCTTACCTTGATGTTCCATCAGTTATTCTGTCAAAAACATAATTTTATGAGCCAGAAAAGAGGCATTATTGTTAAACAAACAAGGTTAATGAAACAACTTACATTTGAGATCCCGGAAATAGAGCTAGAAAGAAAAGAGAGCAAGAATTACAAAACAGTTCAGTTCAGTTCAGTTCAGTTCATTTAATTTTAAAATTCCACATCATACAATACAAATTAAGATTAAAGATAATATAGCTAATTACAAATACAAGTGGTTATATAAATTAGAAAGTTGCTAAATTAAAGGAGCTATTGTATGAGGGGAATTTCTTAAAGGAGGAACTCTCTCAATAGCTAAACTAATCGAGGAGAGAGCACCCCCTGTTGATAAAAACCTATTTCAATTTATTTGTAACAGATGGAAATTTGATAGTGAATTGTGTAAATCAGATTTTAGTTCACTTGATAATTTGTAGATAAAAGGTGTAATTTAAGTTTGGAGCGAAAATTCATGCTTGAGGGAGATAGCTTGATTAAATAGGGGATATCATTCCAGGCCTTTGCACCTGCATATCTGATGGATCTTAATCCATACAAAAAGGTATTTTCTTGAGTCATGAAAATATCACCTTTAGAAGCCTGCCGTGTATTATACTGATGAACAGAAGACAAAGTTTCGAAAAAATTGTGAAAACAGACGGGAGAAATCTTGTTCACAGATTCGTAAACAAAGATGAGTAGCTTTAAATAAAACAAATCATATAATTTAAGAATTTTGAAATCAGCGAATATTGGTGTGGATGGAGAAGTAAAAGACTTGAATGCAATAGCTCTAAGAACTTTCTTTTGTAGAAGATATATTGGTCTGGTATGTACTTCATAAGTAAGACCCCAGACAACAATACCATATTGAAGAAATGAAGAGAACAAAGAATTATAAAGAGATATTAGAATACTAGCTGGTAGAAGATGTCTTATTTTAAAGAACACACCACATGTTCTTGAAAGCTTCTTGGATAGTTCACACAGATGGTACTTCCAGCTAAGATGTTCATCTAATAGCAAGCCAAGAAACTTGACATGTTTAGCTTGTCTGATATGTTGATTTCCAATTTTAATATTTAAACTTTCACTCAAAGAATTTTGCACAGAATGAAAAACAACAAAGTTTGTTTTTCCAACATTAAGAGCAAGTTTGTTAGCATCCAGCCACTTTTTGACATGTCTAAGTTCCTTATTGACAACTTTTTGAAGATGATCTAAAGTATCTGATTCAAAGTAAATGTTTGTATCATCAGCAAAAAGATAGAAAGAAAGTTTTGAAGAGGAGTTAGGAAGATCATTTATGTAAATTAAAAACAGAAGTGGGCCAAGAACAGACCCTTGTGGTACACCACATTTAATATTCAGAAGATCCGACTTACAACCATTTACTGATACATACTGACTTCTGTTACTGAGGTAGGAACTAAACCATGCCAAAGCTGTACCTCGAATGCCATAATGTTCAAGTTTGTCAAGTAGAATTTTATGATTAACAGTATCAAAAGCTTTTTGCAAATCAAGGAAAATTCCACATCCAAATTTTTTGTTATCTAAACTGTTTTTTATTGATTCAGTTAAACTAATTAAAGCATGATTTACTGAGTGATTAGCACGAAAACCGAATTGGAGATCATACAGAATTTTATGTTCTTCCAAAAAATTGTATAATCGTTTATGCATCAATTTCTCTGTAATTTTACTGAATACAGAAAGCAGAGATATTGGTCTATAATTTGAAGACAAAGGGCTACCCTTTTTGTACAATGGAATAACTCTAGCTTGTTGCATTTTTACAGGAAAGATACCAGACTGAAAAGACTCATTAATGATATCAGATAGAGGTGAAGAAATACAAACAGAAAGAATTTTTAATAGTTTAATGGGGATACTATTTGGACCGGTCGACTTACCAACTTTTAAGAGATTTATTATATCTGAAATTTCATATGGAGCTGTAGGAGAAATGAAAAACGAACTAGGATTACTCATATCAAGATAATTTAGGGGGGACTTGGGGGATCTGGGTATATTTTTTGTGACATCATCAGCTACATTGACAAAAAACTTATTAAATGTATTAGCCATAGTTGTAGAATCAGTCGTTGGATTACCATTTGAATCCTTCAGCTTGCTGATAAGATTTGTACTAGATTTTTTAATGCTAATAATTGACTTTATTCCCGACCATAAAAGTTTCATGTTGTTACCATTAGAAGTAAAATAATTCTGAAAATAAGATTTCTTGCTCTCTTTAAGTTCACAAGCAACTCGGTTTCTAAATTTTTTATATGCAAGATTTACTACTGGATCAGGCTTCTTTTTGAGCTTTTTTAGTAATTTATCTCTTAATTTTATCATTTTTCTAATCTTGCTATTTATCCATGGTTTGTTTTGCAATTTAATATCCTTTTTTGTAAGCTTCTTCAATGGAGCATGCTTTTCAACAAAGCTTTCGAGGGTTGCAAGAAATTTATTAAATTTTGAATTTATGTCACTCTGGTTGTCATTCAAATAATCAAAATTAAGATTATTAAAATCTGCAAGAAATTTTTCTTGATCAAATTTTGAATAATCATGTTGGTAATATGACATAGTTTTATTTGATAACACCACCTTTTTGACAATTAAAAACTGAGGAAAATGATCAGCAATTTGTGTCAAAATGTTTCCACTTTTGGTATCTAAATCACATACATTGGAGAAGATATTATCAATAATGGTAGAAGAATGATCTGACACTCGCGTAGGATGGATAATATAAGGTAAGTAATGGAGCGAGAGAAGAAGACTGACAAAATCATTGGTAGCACTATGAGAGTCATAATTTATTAAGTTGATATTGAAATCCCCTAAAATGAAGACATGCTTATTCTCGACAGAAGGGTTGGACAATGTCCTTTGAAGGTACTCGGTAAAGTTTCCTATTTCAGTACTTGGATGACGATAGGCACAACAAACCAAAATGTTTTTATCTCTAGAATTTTCAATTTCGACCCAGATTGTCTCATACTCATCACAATTACTATCTAGTTCTGGTTTTGGAATGGCACCCAAACATGTTTTGATGTAGAGACCAACACCGCCATTTTGAGATTGAGATTTAGCCGAAAAAAAGGTATATCCTTCAATGTCAACATTTGTACTCAATGGTCGATCGAATGAATCCCAAGTTTCAGAAACAGCAACAACATCAAGGCCAATTTTAAGGTTAACTAACAAGGAATGTAGTTCATCAAAATGACAAGAGAGGCTTCTTATATTCATATGCAAGAAAGAAAGATCATTATGAGAAGTATCAGAGGAAGATAATTCTTGAACAGTATGATAGCTTGAATCAATATTAGAAGGAAAATGTTCATCAATATCATAATCTTGCAGGTTAGGTAAGTTAGTAAGGTGAGATGTTATTTCAAATGAGGGTAATGTATCAATAAGGGAGGGTATATCATGTTCGAAAAGGTTTAATAATGGTTCGTCCTCAATCGCGCCAAAAGGAAAAATGGATTCGTGATATGCTATAGTGCAATTAAGACAAAACCATGGAACATCATCAGGTTCATTGGAAAGTGCTTCATATTCCGTAACCGAAATGTCATTGCACTTTATATGCTGCCAAAAGTTGCATCGGTTGCAAAGAATACCATTTTTAGTTACACTTTTGTGACAGGTGCCACATGGGTAATTATTAGCTCTTACCATTTGGGCCTATAAATTAAAATAAACAAAATTGAGTGAAAATGAGCTAAGCTGAAAAAAAAAAAAAACACAAATTTGGTTTGATGACAGTCCTTAATAAATTAGTCCTTAAAAGTAATTTCATTGTCACTTACGGCGGCTGCTGCACCTACCGCTGCTGCATCTGTAGCATTTTCCCCATTTCCTTCACTGTGTACGTGTGATTGTCTGATTTTGGCATCCGGCGGCTTATCTTTTATGACTAGACGGTCAAGGACAAAAAAAGCATCTTTCCCCCTCTGTCTTGCCCTTATGAGGTCATCAACTTGACTTTGACGTTTCAACAATGTTCTTTGTGACAAATCATTGAAGAACATGATCCCTTTTGGTTTCAGTTGGCGTGCTTTCTTCACAATCATTTCTTTTGTCTTCCATGATCTCAGCTTTGCAACAATGGGCCTAGGTTTAGGTTTTTGGTTGGTATTGCCAGACCTGTTCACATTCTTTTGAAAACGGCCTACACGGTGGGCTCTTTCAATTTCAAAATCATCCGAGATGCCAAGCTCAGATTTTACCAAATCCTTAACCTTATTCTCAGTTTCATCCCAAGATTTCTCGTCAGGACTCTCTGGGACCCCAAGGATTTTCAGATTATTTCTCCTGGACTGATTTTCCAGATATTCAGTGTGGTCAGCGAAGTCCTCGAAGCCTTCGTTCACATAAACTTCAAATCGATCCACTTTTTGCACTAAACTTGCTGTTTTAGCCTCATGACCTTTCAGTTCAACTTTTATCGAATCGTTATCGTTGCTCAAAAATGAGATGGATTTCACAACTTCATTCAAGTCTTTTCTCAGCTCTTTAATTTCTGTCTTGACATCGTTCATGAATAACTGGAGCGAAGAGCGATAGGCCTGATCTTGAATTTCCAGCATCTGCTTGAGAATACTAAGTGTAACTGTATCGTTACCAGACATGACTTGTTAATTAAATTTAAAACTTCCTGAACGTATTTTATTAAAACTATGGTTACTAACAACATTAATATTTCACGAGATAGTGACAACAGGCCAGTTTGATTTTATTTTACCACGCCCACGCGGCAACTTACGTCTGTCCGCCATCTTGTAAAATTTCGACAAATCATTTACAAGATGCAAAACAAAAAAAACATGCTCTAAACCTTATTATCAGTAAAGAGATAAACTTCTCTGAGTAGCAATAACCTACAAGTATAAAAAGGGTGAATATGACAACCAAGACCTATTGTTAAAGAATGAGCAAGTGCTAGATTATTAAACCCTCTTTGAAGGCTTGTGGATTCAACCCAATCTTTAGACCTGAGACATTGAGTGAAGAGAGGATTTCAGACTCTCTGGAATCCCAGGCAAAAAGACAGAACAGAAATGACAGCATTGAGGGGAAGGATCAGGGAGCAAATGTTTAATCTTTGTCTCTTTATGTATTGTTATCTGAACAGAAACAGGAGAAATAGAAACAATAGTATATCAGGTTTTTATGGTATCTGGAAATGTCAGAGTGATTCATCCTTTTTACGTAACATTTTTTTATTTGTTCCAACGCAATTCAAGAAGAAAGGGCTCATGGTTATGTCTGTTTAAGCTGATGAAAATGATAACAAAAATTAAGTATATTTAGATACCCTGTTCCCACTCTTATAAATACATAAAAGGAGGTATGCATCCAAAAAGGTATGTAAGTTTTAGATTTCTTACCCTGACCGTGTCTGCCTTGGCCACGAGCCATCTTCGTTCTTCTGCTCTAACATCAGGACCTATAGAGGCAGCAGAAAAATGCAATGATAGTACAGGGAATGG
This sequence comes from Pelagia noctiluca, assembly GCA_963924455.1. NCBI lineage: Eukaryota > Metazoa > Cnidaria > Scyphozoa > Semaeostomeae > Pelagiidae > Pelagia > Pelagia noctiluca. The sequence goes on along the minus strand of OZ004317.1, from coordinate 17,728,281 downwards.
ACCACTCTATCCTTGCCTTGAGTTAGATTATTATCTATGGTATCTCTATGTGGATGCAGCTAATATTTTGATATAATGGCAGCAAATGACAATGAAAAACACATCATATAATTATGCTTGAAAAAAATGCAAAAAAGTGACATCCCCTCATAATCTCCGGCCATTAGCAAGCCATGAGGTATATTGCCAATCTGACGTCAAAAAGTAGGGTTCATTAAGCACTTGGTCTGTCTCAACACATTGAGAATATATTCTTATGAGTGGGAGTGGGCTAACAGAATCTTACAGGACCTTGACCCAGTTTTCACAACATGCATATCAGACAGTTCTTTGGTGTGACACTCATATGAGAGCAAAAGAGTTCCTCTGAATAACTACCTCAAAAGTTCCCTTTCTGACGTATTACACCTGTGAATGTTAGACCAACAGATTTTTAGTGATTATTACATGTTTTATGTTTCTTATTCTTATTGCAACCATGGAGTTCTTTACCAATCAAAACTGTACTTATAGTATCTAAATGAATGCTAACCTGACCATCATACAATCCAGCATCTTGTATGGTTGAATCGCAATTGTTCAGAAGTTCATATGTGTTGGACATGTACTTATTCCAGAGTCTGGTGTCTTTCTCAATGGAGATATTGAATGCTGTCTTCATCTCATTCATGACATCATCTAGAGGGTTGGGGAAGAAAAATTATAATTTGGAAAACAATAAACATGCAAAAGATACCACCAAATGGTGTTGTCTGATGATTGCAGTAGCGTGAAACTTTCGAATAACATCATTTTGATTGTAAGTCATTCTGACTCTGCCCATGATGGTTTTAAACTGAAACCTTCTGTACATAGTACAAATTTGTGCAATTAAACATACTACTAAATATAGTCTAGTACATATGCCATCATTAACCTTCTAGTGAACTAAAGGTAAACATTACTCTGACTAGCACAAGCACAAAACGGAAACTCACTCAGCTCAACTAAAAAAATCATAAAAAAGAATGAAGCCAATTACCTTTAAAACTTATATTGGCCTATTTACATTAAACAACAGTTATCAGTTACCATTTTGATAACGCTGAATTGCCAGCCAAATTTCTGAGTTGACCGACACTCAGTTGGAGCTGTATGATCAATACATGTAAAGCAAAAGATATTTATCAGTAGGACTGAAAGCAAATGGTATAAAGATTGGAACATACCAAGAGTAGCTGTTTTGCTGAACCTTCTTGTGACGCACTCTTCCACGTCTGTGTTTATGCACAATTTCAACTCAGTCAGATAAACTTCAACTTTCAAGTCCTTCACATACAAGCCATGCTCCCTTACTGTTCTTGCAATCGGCTGCTGTCCATCACACAGTCCATACCAAGCAAGGAGTGTATCCCATGCAGACTTTGGAAGGAGATTATAGTCAACCTCCTCCATCAAATGATCTTTGAGCTTGTCTGTTTTGTCAACTGCAACAAAAATTTGTTGAAAAATACAAAGGTACATACACACCTTTTCGTGAAAAATATACAACGGAGGCAGCAAATTGCCCTGATAATTGAGGTTAGGAGAATGATAAATCCCCAAAAAATGGTTTTGTTATATGAGTTCCTACACAGTCTAGAGATATAATAGGCAGGAGCATGATTTCCTAATGTTAGATGATTTCCTTATTTTTATCTTTGGTTTTAAGATGTTTGAGTACAACATCTTTGTCTGGGCTTGTGGGTACACCCAACTCAAATACACACTTTTGAATGCTTGAAATATCCTAATCTTTATAATAACTACTTGATTTCAGGAAAGTGTTCGAAGTGCTAAAATAAAAGTGAATTCAGAACTGGGCTGATAACATTTTTTATCGAAAATTTCTAGGGAAGAAACCCAATTTTGCGAGGCGGTGGAAACCCCTGGTAACTGATTTTGCAATCTGATCAGTAATCAGGCCTTTTCGTGAAGAAAATAGTGCCAGAGTGGCGAAAAGCTCATACCAGAGTGATCATCCCAGTGATTTTGTTTAATAGAATGATCACTCTGGTAAAAAAAATCTTACCATAAATCTATTTTCAGCCCTTAAATAAAAGAAGTGTTCCGTTCTATGATGTCTACAGATGAATTATTACCCAAAAAGCTTAAACCAGCAATTATATGCATAGAATAATAAGATTACAATATTTTACGATATTAATGTGATATTCAACCAAAGACTACAAAACAAACTTGAGGTAAAGAAAAAGGATAAACAGTATCATATCAACAAAAGACTGGCAAGACCCTTTTGGCATTTTAATCCACATGGGGTTAAAGGTAATTATCAAGTCCCTCTCGCTACTTTCCAATGAATAAGAAAAATCCAAATTATCCTCGATTCAGAATCAGATTTTTCTGCAGCTCATTTTTTGCTTTGACCCATAGGCATATACAAGTTTTTTGTAATTCTTCTTGTTGAAATACCAGGATCTTCTGGAGAAGTGAACAAGATTTTTAGGGAGTGATTCCCTCATAAGACCTCTGCCTGTCATTTTTAACAAATTCCTCTCCATTTATATGTTAAGTCAACTCCTGTCCATTAATGAACAGATCTGCAGTAGAGACTTTTCCCTACATCAATTGAATTACTACAATGCATTATGTGTTCCTAGCAATAGTGATCAACTACTTTTGAAACTTTCTTAAAGATTTTGCTACCTTTTACACATTTTTTTTCTATAAGAGACTCGTTAAGAAACTTTACCAAGTTTTATGCTAAATAGCAATAGATTCTGGTGTTCTTTGTTTCCTTAAACAATAGAAAACAAAATAAAGTTAACTAAACTTTTAGTACAAGGGCTTGAGGCTTGTTTCTTAAAATTTATGTAAGTCTTACCTTCTCCTTGTATAGTTTTGTGTCCTATAATATCTGACTTTCCGTAACTTTGAAAATTTTCTAGTTGATTTTGTTTGCCTTAGTGGTCATGATACCATGAACTTCAACAGATACTGACAAGGGGCACTTGTCAAATTATAAAGCCGTCCAATACCTTAGTTGTCACACATTCGCTCTTTGTGTTGTAACTATTTATTTCTTTTACGGGACGGAAATCTCACTGTCTGTTGATTTTGTTCATCATCTTGTTTTTCACACTTTGTTTATAAGCTTAACCATATATCATGAAATATTTTATCTGGAAACTGTAAACAAATTTGTTATCGAGCGATTTCATTAAAATTATGATTTTACCAGAGCGATGGAGAGCTTTAGTGATCACTTTTACCAGTGTGCGGAAGAGGGCCAGAGCGATTGCTCTGGTCAAACGAAAAGGCCTTTGTAATGTTATCGTATCTTATTACCTGGCTTAGTTAACAAATTTAGAATACAGCAGGTCAACTTGGATGAGTGGTTCAAGCTGAAAAACATGCCTTTGAGATTTGTTGCACAAGGAGAACTTACCCATGAACAAATTGCTGTTATCAATAGGACCTGGGTTTCCTGACTTCTGCCCAGTTTCCTGGAACCTGATATTGTACCCAACATACCTCTGCCATTGCTTGAACCATCTGGTATCGATCAAATACCTATGATCAAAAAGAGATAAAAACATAAACTTATCTTACTGATTATAAGTTGAATCATCAAAATAATTGGTGTTAAATGGCATTACCTGGCAAGGATTCTTAACGCAAAACATCTTACTTTATAAGCTAGTGTTCTAACCAGTGTGTGACATGATAACATGATAATAATTAAGACATGATAACAGTTCATATTTTTTCATGAACTAAGCTTTTAAAAGGGTCAAATGAATAGCTTAAGCGGTTAAAGAAGAACCGGTCTTAACCAACCCCTCCGCATAACCACATTTTAGCGATCTTTTACCATATAACTTGGAATAAGCATCTGGCACTAATGTTTGGGTTCTGCTCTTATTAGAGATGGTCCTCTCCAAGGTCAAAAATAGAAAATATTTCTCAAACTATTATTCTTCGTTTCCTAACTCATTACCATCCATAATGAACTTATTAAGACAGGCTTAGTTTGTTCATTCACACGAACTGAGTTCTTCTACACGGGGGTACTTATTCAAAACTTTGCAGTATGCCTTTTTACCGGGAAATTCAATGCCATCTATCCTTCTTTTAAAGTGAAAAGTAGAGTGAATAGTATAAATTTAACCTGTAAACTAATGACTTTCACCGAGGATAAGATTCAATTTTTCATCTTACGTTTGTACAGGACGTTTCCTCAAGCAAAATATCAATCATAGCTATCAAAAATGTAAGGCAGGCCCTCAAGTCGCTACAGGCTGCTGGGCTATTGCCCCCCTCAACTTCCCCTCTCGGTGGGCCTGAACATATAGGTAAAACAACTTCAATTTTTTGAAGTCATTTTATAGCATCTGCCAGTTTTCTCCCAAGCAGGGATATTCCTTCCTGACTGAATAATCGCAGATAAGATGAGGTGATGCATTAAAATATTATCACTTTCTAATAGTTAGTCAATCACTAAATGGAAGGTCCAGGAGCAATTCTAGTACAAACCAGGTCTGTCCAATCTGTAGATTTTCAAGCAAACATGACTTTATAAGCTTTGCTTGCCCTTCTATGCTTGGGGGAGTTGCCAGGCTAGGCCCATCCAGCTTCTCGTCCACTTCCGTTTTTACAGCTGGTTCTTCAATACTTATGGTCATTTTGAATAATCCTGGCTGTGGCTTTTACTTTTTCATCACTTCTTCACCTGTTTTAAGTGTCTCGACATCATAAAATGGCAGATGCAACGAGTAAGGCCGTGAGCACTTTAAAAAAGGCGAGTTCGCATCTGCGTTAAATGATGAAGTCGAGAAGCCACGAAAAAAGAAAGGGACTAGGCACTAGTGATGTCATGAACTCAAATACTTTACTTACGCAACTAAAATATGAAGAAGATCGTAGGACATTTATCCCAATCGTTATGTCTGCTACGGATGGAGATAACCCGTGACAGTTGAATGTTTTTTCACTTTTGCCTGAATTGGTTTCTGAAAAGCGAAACTAACCCTGTTAGATTCTTGCAGCTTGGGAGTTAGGTGGAACAGACTTTCGTTGGCGTCAATCAAGGGCATCGAATTGTGTGTACGTGAAAGCTGTTCTGGGAGTTGTTCGACTCCTCAACTTAGTTAGCTGGGATCCTCTCTCAAGCAAGACTCTTCTCAGTGGGATTCTCTCCGATTGAACAAATTTATTTCATGAGAGACACAAACTGAAAACAACACTGCATTCTTACATTATGTACAGATGTCAATTCAGCCTTTTTTTGTTTTCATTCAGTGATTACTAGTTTATAAGCGAGAAAAAAGACTATAAATGCAAGCTCCGAGATTCTAAGAACAAACTAATCGAAAATACTTGGGATTATTGAAGGAGGGCCGGGGGTGCATGACCGAACGAGTGTGTGCCGCTGAGATTTTGTAAGGTCACCTACCCATGAAACAAATTTCTTGGAAATGATAACCAACATTATGAATGAACGATGCAAATATGCCTCATTTTACGTTGACAATTCTGGATTTAGGCGAAAATCTAGATCTACCTTTATAAAGCGTAGTTTACACGAGCAATTTTTTATGACAATTTTCTTTGACAAGTTTCCTTGTTGGTGTAGATGGATATTTGACAATTTTTTGATTGTCAAATGTATTTGAAAATTGTCAAATGTATTTGCTCGTGTAGATGAGCAACAAGTTTCTTTGACACCACTTAGACAATTATTTGTCGTGGTAATATAGGCCTACGCGATTTTACCAAAAATATTTTAAATGCACAACAAATAAAAATATTTAAACGAAGAAAGTCCACAATACTAGGCTTTGTGCCGGATCCTTTGGATGCTTGCGGCGAAGTAGGTGAAATAAAGTGAGACAGGAACAACGCAAGACGACACACACAGAAAAAACGTAGCTGGATTAAATATTTCATATATATAAAAATGTTGTCAATATTTCGCCCTGGCATACAGGGTTTCTTCAGGACTAAATTTGCAAACGATTACGATAAATGGTTTGTAAATTTAGTCCTGAAGAAGCCCTGTATGCCAGGGCGAAATATTGACAACATTTTTATATATATAAAATATTTAATCCAACTACGTTTTTTCTGTGTGTGTCGTCTTGCGTTGTTCCTGTCTCACTTTAAATAAAAATATCTCAGCAAAATTGCAAAAAGAAAGTATAATATTGTCAGAAATAACTCGACGATCATCGATTGTGACTTGGTGGGTCCAAATCAAACTGCTGACAACCATTATAAGAAGAATATAACGAGATATGTCGGCAGTTGAGAAAAAATTGTCAAGTCGTTTACACGAGCAAGTTTCACATATGACAATTTTTCATATGACAAGTTTACTTTTTCAAAAGCTGGCATGTCAGCTTTTGAAAAAGTACACTTGTCATATGAAAAATTGTCATATGAGCTCAAATTGACCTCATCTACACGAGCAAAATAAAATTGTCAATTAAAAATTGTCATAGAAAACTTGCTCGTGTAAACTACGCTTAAAAGGCTATTTCTTAGATTTCATACCCACCGATATTGGATTCGACAGAACAATCAAACCCATTGCTGAGAGATTTTTGACGGAAAGCCCTCCGATATGAGCGGCAGATCCCCGCACTGATTTCATACAATGCACACCCCCCCCCATGGTAAGGGTGATTTTACTGAAGATAGAGAATAAAAGCCATCCATTCTACTCAACTAATTTCTTATGATTGATGAAAGTTTTGATAATTCCATTATCTACATTACGACATTCTACCTAATGAATATTATGATTTTACTAACACAACAATTCTACATATGAATACATAGATTAAAAGAACAGCTATTCGTTTAAAAGTAAAATGAAATGTATGCAAGCGAAAACAACAAAAGAAAAGTTATAAGACGTACACATAAATTGTTTGCTGAGTTTCAGAAACTCAACATTAAAAGACAGCCGAACCTCTAGTAAAGTCAGCTTGTGTGATAGATAGGATTTTCTAAAAACAACACCGCAGTTGAAGCTAATATTAGCCTCATAGTTTATGTTGGTTATGAATTTATTTAAAACATCTAACAGATGTAAGATTTCCTTGTCTTGATTTGGCAGGACCATTTTTTAATTTTGCAAAGAGCTATTTGATTGGATTGTATATATTTTTACATTCATATCATCGCTTCTTCAAACTCAGTTGATTCGCTTTAGGAGCCAAGATCGACGGGAAGGTAATTAGAGGCAGCTAATCAGAGGTTTGTTATTTGGTAAGTCAAGTAATTGGAATTGAAGATTATGGCCGTCATTTGCAGGAGGTGGATAGAAGAGGTCGGACGGTATAATTTTTTAGAAATCCAAAAGTATTTCCAAAAGTCAGATTTAAAAAGCAGGTATGAAAATGTATTCGTTGTCAGGAAATTAAACTGGAAACTTTGGTTTGAATCAAAATGCTCGAATGGAAGAGGCAGCAAGATTCTTAAATCATCTCAGAATTTTTTTCCCTGCACTTGAATGGATTAACTGGGTGTTGATTCCCAAATTGGTGACACCCTTGCCAAAGTGCTCTTGTATATTGTTGTAAAAATTGGATTATTCCTCGTGAGGAAATGAATTGAGAAGGAAAGGTGATGTGCCTGCTTGATCTACGAGAGCTAAATTACCCCTGATAAAGTCCACTTCATTTAACAGCGTAAGCTCACTAATATCAATAAAACAAAATTCTAAACGTAATATTCTCAACCAAAGATCTAATTATGTAAATATTTGCTATTATAAACTTTTTTCAAGTCTATCATCATTTCACAGCTTTGGGGTGTAGTCAAGAACTTTTTCTTCGAAAGGCGTCATCTTTTTGACGATTATTTTTTTCATTTTTATTGAAAATGTCTAAATCTTGGAAAACCATTTTGACAAAATTTAGGGTATTCCTAAATCGGTGCTTTCTACTATTTTGCCAAGCGTTTGAAATGATAAATGAATAGAGAGTGAACGCAACAAAGAAGGGTGCGTCAAAAAGCTTTTACGGTAGACTTACCTGAACCTAACAAAATGCATGTATAAATATGTTGTATTGACAGATCATTCTGCACGTGGTATCAATCCGTTTTTCTCAGGTTCCAAAAGTTCATTTATTAGTGAGGCAACGACAGCATCTAATGTTCCCTTCACTGCAGATTTTTCAATGCTGGAAACAAAAGCATTCATTGAATTAAACTCAAATTGATACATGTATCACTAAATATACGAATTCGCGTTAACAGTTAGTTAGAAAGTGTGAAAAAAGTTCGTACCGGTTGATTCAGAAAAACGCTAAGCGTTAGCTAAATTAATTTTACGTAACGCAAATATCGAATATCGAAATATCGAAAATACATTTAGATAATACGTTTTTCATAGGAAAGTGGCTGCACTTTCTGAAGAAATTAGTTTCATAAAAATGGATCTTTCCTCTTGCAGTAACGACGTGTTCTTGTGGAAGGATTTCTCTTATGAGATCCTCTCAATTTTGCAATTGGGAGAGAAACAAAAGGTCTAGTTAGCTCTAGTTGGTATTCCATCGTCTCAAACAAAGATGCAAGCTTATCATTCTTTATGTAATATCCTATTTGAAAAAACTCCTAAATGCAACGATTTAGGTGACATAAACATATGTGTAAGGTGAAAGTGGAGGGAGTCATAACTGCAAATAAATACCAACCTTTGCCCTGGTTTGGAGGCAATCTCTGTGTAATATTTGATTTTCGGTTCTGTGCCACTCGTTCTTATTGTTGCTTTGACGCCATTTTCAAACACAAATGTGATCATTTCACTGGAGCTACTTGTTGGGAGTACCTGAATAATGATCAATATAAACTTTGGTAACTGATAGGTATGAAATTTGTTGGCATCTCGAAGCAATGCTCGAGAGGGGCTTGCACGATCATTTGACACTCTACCAAAACAGTGAACGGACTATAGAAGAAAAAGCAACACAATGACACACTGGATTGTCATTGCATTAAGATTTGGTACGAGGCTGGAGGTCTGGGGACGATAGAGTCTATTGTTCCTGTCAGCAGTTGTTTTCGCGATAGACGCCTGAAACATTTCATTCACTCGAAAGCAACAACAACAACAAAGGAAACATAGATCTGATACTCTAATCACTGTGAAGAAGTCATCCGAGTTTCTAAAGTAATTTACCGGCTTTTTATCAGGTTGGTTACTGTCGAATCCTTGGCCAGAAAGATCTCTGACACTCTTCACGTTGATGCCACCAATCTTGCTTGGGTACTGAAAACAAAGGAAATGAAATAGATGATTAATTACATACCGCAGTAATAACAACTGGTTAGGCACCTATTCATACTCCTAGATAGAGAGAACAGAATATGGGTTTATATCCTACCCAAGGGTATCGTACTCGTTTGGTTGGGACTTGATTTCAAAACGCCGACATTTCAGTTGAGTCTAACAGCTATCAATTGAATGATTGAGTCTATTGTGAACTGCTTTCATAATTGCATTAATAAAACATCGGCTTGGCCACTCTCGTGTTTTTGGTTTTAGCCCTAACCTAGGGGGGTATCTTCCATTTCATGTCAAGCTTCTCCGTTTACTGAGACTACAATATCACTCCTATCCTGTTCAAAACTAGTTGACTTTAAGTTTATATCTAGCGTAAGGTGAGGGTGGTGGCAAATACCCGTCTCCATTAATGGTAGCTCAAAAAAGCCCAAATGGATTAGGATTAAGTTAAGTTATTGTTAATGTTTTTAGAAATAACCACTGGTTTTAAAGGATCCCTCAACCTGCGCGAGAAAAAGCTATTCCTAGGAAAGGGTTAACTCGAAATAATTTACTTACTGTGCCGTTTTCCAGCGTCTTGATTCTCTTAAATATTTTCTCAATCGTTGGTTTCGAATGACAGATGTAGTAAGAATTATTACTAACATGCACACCATATCTAAATATGAGACAATGACTTGAAAAACATGTTATAATTTCCAGAGAAGAACCGACATTGATAGAAATAATCATATAGCCAAAGTTCTAGCACATGTCTAAACCAATCAGAAATGTGCAGAGAAGTAATAAAATAAATGAATAATGCGACATACGGCAATAGCTGTAGTAATATGACAAATATTCCAATCATAATAAGCTATAACCAGATTATGTACAACTTAACGTATCAAGCATAGCCCTTCCTCAGTGCAGGGAAGTAAGTTTATGTTTAAGATTTAGTCCTAGGAAGGATTGACTCCATGCAAGCTCTTATTGATTCTTATCTTTTATTTCCCTTAACCTTGAAACATCAGTATTTATAAATTATATATATATTATCAATACGGCACTTTTACTAAAAGTTTCTTACTTGTTTAAGACTAATGAAATATCGATCAAGGAGGTATTTAGGATACATATTGAAAACAAAAGAAATGCAATGAATTATCAAACCTTTGATACAGAGCATCCAACTGTCCTGTTACTGTCATATTCTGATTGTACAAGTACGATGCGAGCTCTCCCATAACTGCAGCAGCACAAATACCATCTTTGTCTAACACTTGTGGGCCATACATAAAACCTAACAACGAAGAAGAAATCAATATGATTGAGTTATAGTATCTAAATTAGGGTTAAAGTTTCTTCAAAAATCCATAAATTTAGGGTATGACAGCAAACATCGTAATGGCACCCCCCTCCGTCAGTAGCCAGATCAAAATACCCTACCCCAGTCCCTGGGGTTCGTATCACTTTCTTCTATTGCCACGCAAGGTGCCTTTCTTCTCTTTTCTACAGTACCTTAATGCTCTGATTGTCAATTTGATGTAGATAGATCGAGTACAAAGGCTAGGTATACTTACCAATTGCTTCTTCGAATGCAAATAAAACTGTTTTGTCTTCTTTCATAAGGTCAATCGATTTGTTTGCCAGCCATTTGAAGCCTGTCAGTGTTTCCTAGAATATGAAAAGTTTCGTTGTATGTTGATACAGTTGGATTTCAGAGTTTGTTAGTCTTTTAGTAAATTCAAAAATCATTGGCGGTTTATTGCTACTTATTAACATCTCAGTAGATAAGCCGAAGCTCCTCTAATAAAAAATTACAAAAATGCATTTAGAAACTATTTAAAAGATACGATGTATGACATGATATCCACCACTTATCAAGACAAGTCTTTGATATTTAGTAGGGCCACGTTTTGGGAGTGACCCATCTCCCATCATCAGGGAATGAGAAATTTAGTTTCTTCCCTATTTATTGCAGAGGAGGTCTGATCGGAAGGAGTTAATAAAGAGCAAGCTTGAGAGGGGTTTTAACAGCCTTGGTAAGAAAAAATTTATTTATTCTATTTACAAGATGTCGAAGGAAAAATGTAAGTATATTTTGCCTGAATTAACTCCTTCGAATTTCATATCTTTGGAAATTTCGTAGATCCAGCTCTCGCTATCTTAGGCATAAAGCGTGAAAGTTTCTTCATTTTTGATTGTAATATTGCTAATTATATTCTATCAAAGAAAATACAATTAAAAAAATGAATACGAACCGATGTACAAAAGCCTTCTACTGCAGCAATAGATTCTAGAACAGCCGATGAAACTGCACTATGAAGCATGTATACGTTTTTACCTGTGGAGGAGATAGAGCACCGATATTAAATAACATAATATAATTACTCTCCATGTGTTAACTCACATATTACACATTTTTGTAGTTCTTCGTTTAAATCCATGATTATCTAGAATCGTGTTCAATATACTTGTCATTACATAAAATGGAGCAAAACTCAGATCCAAAACGTAAATGAATGGCCTAGTCTTAAAGTTTCATACTGTAAATTAACACGGCCTTGTCTTACATCAAATATACTTGTCTTCGCGCATATTGGAATTACAAAATATTGGAATAATAGGTATTCAATGGAATTTTCATAACGAAGTATTTTGGACTTTTCATAAAATGTAATTCTGAAACTTCCATCATGCTTATCATTGTTCTTCTAATCACGAGAAAATTACAAAAGCACTGCGAATGAATCAGAGCTGCGAAAGAAATAAGATTAAATGGATTTCAGTATCACCTGGGTAGTTGTGAGGATTTGAATTTTTGTGATTGAAAAACGCCCACCAGCCAAGCAAACAACCCATTTCGTTTCCGGTGAATATTTTCCATGATCCACTGAAAAATGCGTTTATTATTTTATCAAATTAAATATGCTGGCAATCGTTTGATAAATGAGGTACATGTGAAGTTATAGAAGCTGTATAGACTTAAGGTATCAGTTCAGATATATAATCGTCTGATAAATGAGGAACATGTGAAGTTATAGAAACTGTATAGACTTAAGGTATCAGTTCAGATATATAATCGTCTGATAAATGAGGTACATGCGAAGTTATAGAAGCTGTATAGACTTAAGGTATCAGTTCAGATATTCATCTAAGTTTTTAGAATCACTGTGGCTAGCCATGCTTGGATTTCACATGATGCAAAGGAGAGTTAGGCCCATCATCGAAGCAATATACAATCTGAACAAGTCGACTCTTCAAACTCTCTAAAAGTCTGTGTTACACTTTGGTTCGTCTGTTCTTCAAACACAATTTATCATCACCCATTTAAGGTTGTCTGCCTTTGGTACAAGCAGAACATAAAGCAGAACACAACACAACAATACTCAACAAAACAACAACAATGAAAGCAGAAGATCTTACTTTGCTTGCTTCTCTGCTATGGCCAATCTATCTGCATCTGGATCATTTGCGACGATGAAAGTACTTCCATTTTCATTAGCCGTCTTGATTGACAAATTCTGATGAGTTACGAAAATCAAATGAGACAACAAGTAATGAATGTGAAGTATTTTCTACTACCACTAAGATATGCAATAGAAGCCGTTTCAAAACAAAACATCTATAAAACCCGGACCCTGGCCCAGAAGTGGAAACAGCCGATTTCAGATGGTCTTGAAGAGGTTAGCTACTGTGAGCTGATTCCCGTTAAGTTCCTGAACAAATAAACTTGTGCTTTGAGATCATGAAATCATAATGACTGACCAGGGAGCTTTTCCCTTCCTCTGGGTTCGGAAATTTAACGGTTGGAAAATCAGGATCAGGAGCTGCCTAAAAAGTGAAAAATTTGAAAAATTTAAAAATTCCGATTTTGATCTTTCAGATAACCTAAGGAATATAAAATCATAAAATGTAAGGGAAACCTTGAAAGATAAAGTAATAATTCCTCGAAATGAGTAAACTTCAGAGAGAAATTTAGAACTATAAGGAGAAAAGCAAACAAAATCATAAAGATCACCGGGGTAATTCATTAGAAATTGAAGAAAAGGAAAACCTTATGAGTTTTTATACCTAAAGATGGATCGAAAAGGGCTAATCAGAAATTATTTTGATTATTTTTAAAGTGATGAAACAACCTATCAAAATTAATCCAAGGGAACCAGCCAATGAGATTACCGAAAGAGTCCTGGCGACAAAATGAATGAGTTTTAGTATTAATGATATATCTTGCTAAGATTCTGAGTTTTCTCCTTATTCAAAAAAGTATTTTTCACAATACTAGTGACGCAATACCTGTTCTTTAACGGTAATGAAAGGATGCAAAGAGAAAGCCTTGAACGATTCTTCTGCATATCTATTGCCCACTCCATGCATAGCTGTGTATGTGATCTTAAGCTGACTTTCTCGATTGATTTCCCTGTTAAAAAATAAACTAAGCAATAATGAATAATTCATTTATACAAAAGTAATTAAATTTCTAATATCTGCAGAAAAATATCTAAATGTCCTTATGTAAATAATCTGATAATCTGATAATGGTAAGAATAACTTTGACAAGAATCATAATGAAAGGTAGGTCCGGTTATGCGTTTGAACTAACAAGCCAAGACAAATTCACAATTACAGGTCCTACTCAGGTTAAGAGCCACTTTTAATCAGTTTGTACGATTCAGTGGTCCTACCTTCCAATTATACAACGTAAATACTTCACTTAAGAATTTCTTAAAAGATATTCAGTAGGGGTAAATATTTTCATTTATTCTGATAACATCGATACTGACTGCGATACTGATGAAATTATCCCATTCTTGCATTTTCGTACAAGTTTTTAATCATAAGTCTTCACATATTTTGGTGATTCAATTTATCTGAATTTCATGGAAAAAACTTGATACACTGTAAGAAATCATTCAGGGGCTTACTCAGAATTAAGGCTAAAAATGGGTTTTTTCGAGATGAAAGGCTTAATTGAATCATTTCAGTAATAAACAATATTACACAACACATATACAAGATTTTTGTCTATGTCGTTTTCCCTGCTAGCGGGGGTTGACCGATCCATAGATTCGTCATCTACAAGTTGCCCTATTCATTGCAATCCCCTTCTCCAACCCGATAAACCTCATATCATACTCAACCACATCCTTCTATCCCTTTGCTAGTCTTCCTCTCCCTCGCGCCCCTGCCACTTCCATAGTTAACTTGAGTAAAAAGATAATAGCTAACCTGAAATTGCAATGTTTTTGAATTTCGCTGTAATAAGACTGCATTACTTCAGCCAGTGGATCCGTGCAGAGTTGACTTTTCTTGACAGTTTCGGCATCCCACGAGGCATCCCATGGAACCAGATTTTTCATGATGCTATCGGAAATTCCTTTGTCATGTGGTGGGATAATCTAGCACAGATGAAAGATAGGAGATGAATCAACGATGTTGCCCTTGTGCGCCATTAAGGGAATCAAACCATAAAATAATTCTATTATGAAGAACATATCAAAAGAGGATTAAGTTCATTCATTTGAGTTACCTGAATGATGTATTAGATTAAGTACGAAACATTCTAAATGAAAATAAACATCTTCGTTATTTCTTTTATATTGAGAATACACGATTTCGACTAACCGCGTTTCTGGGGAACTGGTTCGAGTTCTGAGGTGAAAAAGCTTTTTTTGTAGTTTACAACAAAGATGGAACACTAATTTCACCTTTTTAAGCCATCAGCTATCAGATATGACATTTGTATTCAAATTTAACGAATTTGTTGCATTTTGCCACTCTTAATTAGCATTTAAGTGTTTTTCTTTGTTTTAAGGATAAAAGCCCCTTTAGCTTCGTTTCTGGTATTAACAGGCTCTCCAATAGGTGTTCTCAAACATGATTCATGGTAATTCAGCCCTCTTTGTTTATGAAAAAGTCAATATTGGCTGCGAAATGTCAAAAACTAGCTTTTTACATCCTAGAACTCAACCCAGTCCTCCAAAAACTCAGTAAGTCGAAGTGGCGTATTCAAGATGAATATTTTCAGACTTTTCTTTATTTTATACTACTACTTAAGACTGTTAGCTGGAACTGAGCCCCAAACAGTTACGATCGAGTTATCATCCGCTCATTGTAGTGTGGTGTTTTTGAATAACATTGTCGTAGTAGCCATGTTATCTTTTTATCTTTGAATTCGATTAATGTATAAACCAGTAGCTTGTACAGCGTTGGTAGAGTAGATTATTGGTCTCATTATTATCATCCATCATTACTAAAAAGGCATTGGCTCAAAAAGCTCTTTAAACATTCATTGAAAAGTTAAAATCTGCAAAATGGCATGTTTAAAATATTCTAAGAAATAATTAATTGCATATTTTTCTTACCCTAATTCATTAATTCTAATATTTCAGAATACTAATAATATTCACCTGGGCACCATTGGAATAGTAAACCTAGAAAATAGATAAAATTCACGGTAAAATATACTTCAGAGAATTCAGATTAATATTAAGCATTGAGATCCATATGTCTCTCAGATAAATGGATAAAATATAACCATAACAAAAAAAACTGATAAATTCCGAGGAAATACAGATACTTAAGCTTTTTGCAACAAACTATTTTCAAACTTTTGTTTATTCTTGCAGAAGTGGTCAAAGATGCTGTTGCATTCAAGAGAAATTCATCTCAACAAAAACAAAAAGATAGCCTTTTATCAGAAAGCAATAACTTTAAAAAAAAACCAGATGATCAAACTTGACCTGGGCTACAAAGCCGTATCATATATCTTCCAAAAGAACGGAAGAGACATGGTCCCAACCTGCATGAGGTATTATTTGCAATACTTTGGTGTGATACACCTACCTTGTAACCATTGTCTTCCTTAGGATTGTGGGAGGCAGTGACCATTACTCCAGCGCAGCAGCCATATTTGACAACAGAAAAAGGCTAGAAGGAAAGATTCTCATTACTCTTTACCTCGATGGCCTTTAACATTATTTCACAATACAAACACACACATAAACAAAATTCATATTCCCGCTGTTTTCCTTGCTAGCAGGGGTTGACCAGTCCATGGATTTGTCTCCAGAAAAATGCATGATTTTTGTTATCAATAAAATATTTTTGATATATGTAAGTAGAACAGGACTAAATCATAATAAGTATATGAAAATAAAACCTACCACAAATGGGGTTGGAACGATTTCTGAAAACAGAAGGACTTTGATGTTTTGACTGATGAAAACTGCAGCACAAAGTCTTGCAAATCTAAAAACATGGTATAATTCAAAATCTTACATAAAATCCCGCCAAAAGTGGAACACTTGCATAATTTTTACAGTTTCCTACATTTTGCCCCCTCTGCTCCCCCCTTACAATGTTGTTTCTGATAACAAAAACTAGCCCAATAACATTCAGCTAGTGTTTGGTGTAGTCTCATAAAGTTCCTTTTGTAAACAACATTGTTTTGAAGGGGAGGTAGGTTGGATATGAAATAAAAGGCTAGGAAAGCTAAAAATGTAGTTATTTGTTTAGAAAATCATGGGTGTTCCAACTACTTTTGGCGGGGATTGTAGATTGAACAGATATATCTTGTAGAGAAATTTAAATGCAATGAAACAAGAGTGGGAGCAAAGGAAGCATCTCACTAGACTGTCAGCTCTGGTCAGCTTGAGCAATTTGAAGGTTTGGCTACAACAGACATAACAAGTTTATAATGCGATGATTGCTTCGTTACAACTTTTCTGTTTGAGGAAAAAATTGATTTTGGTCGATTTCAACAGAATACATAGAAACCAATCATGATTTTAAACAGGAACAAGAAAACTCTATCTAAGCCTTGATAAGGACCAGAAGAATATTATAAGTTGTGGTGGGCTAGGCTAACTGACCCCAAACATAATAGCATTTATTGACTTATTTCATCTAGTAATTTCCTTAACGGTTATATATTATGATTACTCCTAGCTTCCATTATCAGTCAGCTATGAAAAGTAAAAAGTAAAAATAATTAACTTTGCTTCTAAAAAGAGCTGAATAAGAGCTGAATGAATTACCTATGGCTTCCATATCTGGCATCATGTCCAATCACAACTCCTTGGCTCTTTATTTCTGGAAACTTCTCCAATAAATATTTACACAAGCCCTAGAAATTTAATGAAATTATCTTAGTAACAAAAATACTCAATCATATTTTTACCAGACAATCAGCTAATTACCCCATTCCCTTCTAATTGCTAAAAATAGACAACACTTCTAGGAAATTAAAGTTGATGATACAGTTGAAAATTTGATTTGATAAGGATCGATTCATAAGGCATGGTCTAATATGAGAAATTAAATTTTACTGGAGCAGGCTGCTGCTATTGACCTATGCAACCATTGGGTCTCAAACCCGAGTTGCTTCAACCAACGGCAAGCGAGCTAACCACTGTTCTACACCAAGACGATTGCAGTAGCCTGTTCTGGTAAAATTTGATTTGATAAAGAATGTTCGTATCATGATTGTAAAAAAATTAATTTGGATTGAATCTCTCAGCGCTTATTTGCTTTTAGACAGAAACATTCAACTTTTATTTCTGGTTGCTCTAGCTGTGCCACTAGGGGTATATTCTATTTTATGTTTCTCTGACATCATTTTGAAGGAAAACAAGTTAATTGTAAGAGAGCAGAAGTCTTGCAGGAGTGTGAGAAAATATTTCTGGTGACCTGTGATGTCTGGATGACTGTCAAGTCATTCATTCTCGCAAAGCCTGCACCAAGAGCAGATCGAAGACCTGGAAAAAGCAGAATATTATCACTTAGCATTCATATTTTGATCCTGTTGAATGTGGCTCAAGAGGTTTGCAAGTTTCATCAATCATCCGCATCTAGTGAGATATCTTTGAGGGTTAGAGAAGCCACTATTTTGACTATATGTAGTTAAGGGCAATCTCAGCTTAGAAACTTCTCTAAACTATGAAATATTAGAAAAGCTTTTTAATCAAAAGGTGTTGAAAAATCTCATTTATTAGCTATTGTCTTCAAAATTTGATTGCTCAAATTTAAATTAAGAAATCCAAACAACAAAAATGTTTCATATTCTAACACCTTATCACAGCCTAAAACTAAGCATAATTTCAGGGATGGCCGAGTGGTTAGATCACTTGACCCTTGTTTGAAGGGTCCCGGGTTCGAAACCACCTTCAGACCTGTTAAAGTGTGAGGAGAGAATTAGCCAGCTCTCTGTAATTCCAAGCAAAAAGGCAAAAGGAGTCATGAGGTGTGGTCACATCGAGAGGAAGGACCAGGGTCGCACTGCTCGATTAGTTTACCTATTCAGTGGGCCCTTTGTGCTTAGCACATAAACCCATACCTTACGAAGATAGTAAGCGTATGTGCCTATCAACTATCAACAACAACTATCAAAACAACTATCAAAAGCATAGATTTACGTCTAGGTTTCTTTAGAATGACTAATTGTGTCTTATTTCATAATTTTTATTTGCACATATCTTTCTACAGAACAACATTCTCCATGGACCTAAATCTTTAAGCCTCCCTCTGACAGGCATCTATGTGGTGGCATTTGAATAATATTTTGGCAGCTTGAGATTTCTGCTACAATTTTGTTTCAGTCTCAACAAACCTACAAAACATTTTCAAAATTTGAGCGCTCCAAAAGGATTCTGAATAGCCTGAGCTTCAATAATTTCATTTTGAACTAACTAGTTCATATCACGAGGACAGAAATCCCAGTTTTTCTAAGTCGAAACAAAGCATGTGACTGTTGGTGCAAAGATCTGAGAAATCTTACCAGCAGTTCCAAACTCCATTCTTTTCTCGAGTCTGATTGCAAGTTCATTGTAATCATCTTGCAGAAGCAGGTCTCTCACTTCACTGAAAGTATCAGCATTCTGGAAAAGATGGAGTGAGAATGAGTTTTGAAACCTTTCAAACATTTTTTCCTCAAAATGAAAAGCTCTTTGGCCTGGTTGCAGTCAATCGTAAAGTGATCTAAGTGTTTGTGTTAGAGACAGGGGCGGCAGAGAGGGGTATTCAAGGTATTCACTGAATACCTAAATATTTTCAATAAAGAAGTAAAAAAAAACGATTTTTCTTCGTTTGAAAATCTCGAGAAAGAAAATAGACTGCGGAGGAGAAAACATCCCATGAAGTGATGTCATAATAGCAATGCCTGCAATCAGGCAGGTCCACCACTGACAAAACAATTAACAATATTTGTTTTTTGCCTTTGCTTCAAACAGAACGAACAAAAGGTCGGGAATGAGCTGTTAATCCATCTCAAATTCTTTCTTTGTTAATTCGATAGGTGTTGAATTTCTGAGGTCGTTCTCTGTAAGGTATTCAATTTTGATTCTGAATACTAAAACTTCCTTTTCTCGAGAAAGTGACGTCAGTACCTATTGTTTTCCACCCTCTGAAACACACAACACAGCAGAGAGATGGTATTCATTTCTCATTCTGAATACCCCGCTGAATACTCACGAGAATAAGTTGGTTATTTCGAGTCTAACACATATTTTACTCTAGATAATGGAATCTATGCTTGGGGGCAGTATTGCTGAGGGGTTGCAGATAATTTCTTACGTTAAGGACACGACAAGAAGATCATTAAACCATGAATAACGCCTCCGTTTGAAAAATGACGGGCAACCTTGCCTTTCAGTAAGATATAATAACAAAACTTAACAACTTCACAATTTTTAATTCATGGGAATCAATATTGTGATGAAATTGTTAAAAATAAAATATTATGAGTATGAGTATAAGAATTCAACGCAAATTCATTCACTTTTTGGTTTTTTGAACTAAGTTTGTCGACGGGAATATTTGCCTCTAAGAGCCGCTGTCCGTGTTCTAGTATTCAAAACGAAGTTTCAATACCACACATTTTTTACGGCTTCAAAGGGGAAATAGCCGCCAAGACGGGATTCACTATCGGCCCTGATTCTAATTGATTGATAAAGCCTGTAGACGACAAAACGTTATTTTCTGATCCAGATTTATAAGAAAGCTTTAGTTATAACGAAATGGTGTTCTTATATTAAAACTGAGGTGAAAATTAAAAGGCTCATTCTCTGTGATGCAAAATAGACTATACTGCCTGAGGAAAGGGGCGTGGTCGACAAGGGTGTGGCCTCATTTTTTTTTAAATACCTGTTTTCTCAACCTCCCAGCCGCCCCTGGTTAGAGATGAACTTCCTTATCAAAAAAATGTATATGTCTGGACCTATCTGAATGGCAGAATTTAGATGAAACTTGCTTAAATTGCAAACAGCAAAGAGAGATAATTTCTGAATGATTTTGGCCCTTTACAGCCCCAAAGACAGTTGAAAAGCTCCATAGTAAAACATCCTCAGAAACACTTACTGACTTCAGGTAGACCTGGCCATAAGACTTTTCGTAAGTGGGCAGTAAATTGCCCTCCTCACTGCTTTCAGGTGGGCTATCCTTTTAGTAAAAGTGCATATTGAATTGGGCCATTCCATTCAAATTTAAGAATTAAGGAGGGCAACTCAAATAAAATGGCAGAGAGGGCAGGCAATCCCCTACCTCACACGGCCAGGTCTGACTTCAGCATATCAAACTCTGAATGAAATCAACTACAAATGGTCACCACAATGATTTTCTTCTAGAAGTGAAAAATTGCAGAGTGGCCTTTCAACTGAGTTGAAAGATACATCCTTTCTTACTTGCTTCACAGCTGTCAACCTTTTGGGTTTTTAATGCTTAAACTTTTAATACAGAATATATTGAGCATTACATCTCCAAAAAATCTGTAGAATTATGAAGTCAGAGCTACAGGTCTGACCTTATTTTCTTTCCACTTTTTTGTTCTTTTGGTAAAGATTTATATTTCTATTACTTTTATTGTAAATATTTCATCAATCAAATCAATTCTTAGATTGTATGTTGGATTTTGTTACTTTTTCAACTTTTTTAATTTGGCTATCATGTTTGGTTTGGTATGGTTTAATTTATTGTTGCTAAGGGCCCTTTGCCAGTCTGTAGAACATGGAAAATTAACGAGATCTCGTGCCTACAAGAGCTGTTTTATATTTTTCTTCCAAATGTTTGACTTTGTTCACCTTATGCACGCAATACCATAATCTGTAGTTTTGACCCTTCTAATATCAGCTTTTTCCAAATTGGCTGCCTTCCTTAAAATATCAAAATGATAACAAATGATGATCTTAATAATCATCATCCAAATTTCCCCAACCTGGACTCCCAAACCGATGCCAGCTGGCTTGCCTAGTGTTGAGCCCTGTTATCAGTAGTGGCGTCAGAGGGGGGGGGCCAGTGGGAGCTACAGCCCCCTTATGTAGAAGGTTAGCCCCCTATTTAAAGATAGATGATTGTAAATTTTCTTTGGCTCAAAGCAAATTTTTGGCATTTTCATAAGAAATAGCCCCTACTTCAGAGCTTCTAGCTCCAATCCCTGCCAAAAATAGTTGGAACACCCTTAATTTCTTTACCAAATAACTACATTTTTAGCTTTCCTAGTTTTTTATTTCCAATCCAACTGCCCTTCCCCCTCAAAACAATGTTGTTTACAAAAGGAGCTTTATGAGACTACACCAAACTCTAGCTGAATGTTATCAAGACAACATTTTAAAGGGGGAGGGGAGGGCGCAAAATGTAGAAAACTATAAAAATCATGCCAGGGTTCCAAGACTTTTTGAGGGGATTGTCCCTCTATTGGAGGACACCTGGTGCCCACCCTACCTGTTTTAGAACGGAACGGGGTCCTGTTGTCTTGAACACCTTTCCTAACTTGTAAAGTTGAAATTATCATTCAATTACAATTAACTCAACTTTAAAACTCCATGCCTAGCTACGCTTATGTGTTGCCGTGAATGGAGAAATCTGCTTTTATTTGTTCATTTGTTGATTAGTAGATAGTTGATCAAGAAATGTGCAAGGAAATACAATAATTGCTGTCAATTCTATACTATATGTTGGACGCCTTCTCTTCAAAAGCTGTGGCGTAGGCAGATAACAGATGCAAGTAGTAACTTAGAAAGTAGTACCTTATAGTTGATAGTCCATGTGGCCATCAACAAAGTCATAGTCATCCAGCCATCAGGGTCCCTTGGAGGGTGCATGCCCTGTCTCATACGTAAATAAATTGACGAATGACGATATTAAATCTAAATACAAATAGAATAAACTCAAATACTAACCCGGTCCCAAATGAGCCATTCTTTTATTCTTGTCCTCAGAATTTCATTGTCGGTTTTGATTTTTGCTACGAGCTGCTCGGCCTCCATCTTTCCAACAAAGCAACACAGAAAGATCCGGTTTCAATGTAAACTGTCACGTGTCAGTTGGCATTCAACTCAATATTTCGTCATTCGTGATATCGAATCTAATTTTGCAAAGGTTCAAAATCGAAGAACGTAAATTTTTGACATGCTAAATATTTCCAGTAAAGAAAATAAAATAAATTTTTGAATTCAAAAACTTTCGAAAACAGAACATTGACGGTAGATCAAAATTCATAGTCAAGTAAAGCATTTTTTTTTTTTTATATAACAATGGTATATAGGCCGAGATGGCCCTTAACCAGCTTAACTATATGGAGCTGGATTAATATCTCTTTTACAAAATATATACAAAACTCTTTACAAAAATTAATCAAATTACAAAATTTAATAATAGAAAAGAAACGTTGATTAAGTTCTGTCAAGTCATGTCAGTGAGGGATTCAACTGTTTTATCGTCTTTTCACGTCTTTGAAAGGCCTTGTTACAGTATATGCCAACCCTCTTAAGACAACAAGTATCTTCTTGAGAGAGAAGCCAGATAAAAAGTCTTTCTTCTGATAGAAGCTGAATAAGTCTTTCTTCTGATAGAATTTTACATCCATCCAGTCACGCCCCAAATATGACAAATAAACACGGATAAACTGAGCTCAGAAAACAACATACAATATTCACAGTGACCATTTTATTTCATTATATCAATCAGCTGTAAAGTGCTAGATACAAAATTTAGGATGTAATGTAGAATTATCAAGGATTAAAAAGCTCACTAGTGGTGATATACAACTCAGTGAATACAAAGATTTCAATCCATAATCATAAATATACAAAGATATAAGAATGAAATTAAGTCCTCGCTGATGAGAAATATAAGTACAAGAAACTGTATTTTAAGTAATTGTGCTGTTGTCAATTTGAAGAGCCTTCGAGGAACCAGTAATCGATCATGTCTAGCACAAATGAAACATTTTACACATAAGATTTAAAAAGTGCAGGAAATTTGTCTACATACAAAGTGGTAGAGTGATAGAAAAGTGATAGAAAGTGATGCCCCGTCAGCCCCTCCAATTGCCCCACCTGTAGAAATGTTAGCCCTACTACTTGATGCAATTTCATTCAGTTCATTTTCAGCCTTTTTGGGTAAGAAATTGTACAGCCTTGATTCGTTTGAATTTCTCATACGCAGGGACTTATTTTTCACAAACTAACACCAATAGATTAAGAAGTTTCTAAAATCAAAAATAATTAAAAAGTAAATAGTTAATTAGATTTAGTAAACATCGAAAATATACTCACAAATAACCAACAAGCAACAAATAACAGAAAATAAGCAAATACATTGAAAAGTAAAGTCGAAAGCGTATAGAAACGTTATATAAAATATCTTCATCTTACACTCAGCCCCCATAAAAGTAAAACGTCAGAAAGTATAATAACTAAAATCTAGCACATTCCTACTCCCTAATAGTATGCAGGGACTGACTTTGGAGCCTTTAGGAGGCGCGTAGCCCCCGAGATTCGCAAAGAACAATGAAGTGTCTTTTTTACTTTCAGAAATTACCCCCTTGCTTCTTGGAAAAAGTGCCATTGAAGGGTTGTGCACCTCCCTCTAGTTTGAGATGCTGCCTACGTTCCTGAAGAGCTCAATCAAGAAAAGCTACTGAGGGCCCACATTTGTGTAGAAATTTCAAAATTCCACATGTTTTTCTAGCAATCTTCAGCATCCACATTGTACAAAAAATTATTTGGGTAGCGGGGGCAAATTTTGTTCACGATCAAGCATTGCTTTTTTTTAGAATTTGGATTGCGATTTGATTGCTTGAGTCAAAATGTAAACAAAAGCATTGATTGGTCAAAAACAAAATCTGACCTCGCTTCTCTCGGTCCCAACTAAGAGATGAAATAGCCCCCTTGCGTAGCTCATCATTTGGTTCAAACTTCTTCGTGCAGCGTTTCGAAATTACCCATTTTTATTGTTGGCCCTTCAACATTAGGGTATATTCTTCTCAGCTTATGTTTGCACTCTTTCTGGCATTTCCTGAGTGTAAGATGGAAAATATCACGCCACATTCAGCCTCGTCGTTATTTCTAAGTTATTTACCAATCAAATATTTTCATAAATAATCATAATGTGGGATGGATCAAACAAGCATAAAAAGTTGATTAACAAAAATCAAAGAACGTCTTAATTAACCTAGTTCTCAAGAGTAAACCTTAGAATACAGGAGAAGATTTTTACTTACTTATCATGGCCTATTTGATCCACATCTGGGCATCAAAATCCGTTAGGTTTTTGTTTCGTTCTCTTTCTGACGTATTAATTACTCTGTTGAGTGTCAGACGAAAAGCTTAACTAATCCATGTTTTAGCTTCGCTATGTTTCTCATATTTCTGGTTATTTCAAAGTTTTGTACCATTCAAAGACTGTTTTTAAACCTTTCTGTAGAAATTACCAGGTGCCCCAGAAGACAGGTTACATTTTCAAATCAGTCGTGAATAACAAGAGAACGGGTCAGTGATCATCAACTTAAACAATAATGCTTCATGAGACAAATTGCACAGTAACGTGTTTTGTTTCTGTCAATAATTGTCCCAACTTTACAAGAACAACTTTAGTTTCCTTGTGTCAATGTTTAGAGTATACATAAGATTCAACAAACGTCTCAATACCTTACTACGACCCATCGCCTACCTTTTACTTGCGTTGCGAGATCCTCAATTCATCTCCACGTGTGCGTTGTTTTTGTTTTTATTCTGTTTATGAAACGAGTTGACGTATGCGAAGTTGGCAGACAAGCACATCAGAATATGCACCTAAACAGAAATAAAATATTGAACATGAGATTAGATAAACCAAGCATCCCTCCGTCTTGTCTTAGGTCGACCACGCTTTCTTCTTCCATATACTGGTTGCCATTCTGTTTTCGGCTCTTTGTCCATCGCTCATCTTTGAATCGTGCTGCATGACCTGCCTATTTTCACTTACTTTGCAATTAAGGCTTAGATTGCATATAAGGCTCAATACAACCATAGTTTATCGAAATAGATGGTTAGGAAACCTATTATTGTACGTCTTTGTTTCACAGTTGATGTTGATCAGTATTTGAAAGTGCACAACATATATCTTATTCTCTCTCGTTATTGTTAAAATTTTACATGTAAATATTGCCTACATAAATATAATGCTGATGGGCAGAAAAGAAACAGGAAACTACACTTTCATCTCGACAAGCCTGGTTCGTGATTGCTCAATCATCAGATGTACTAAGTACTAACTTAGTAAATCTCCTGATGAGTGAGCAAACAGGCCTGTCGAGATGAAAGTGTAGTTTCCTGTTCCTTTTCTGCCCATTAGTTTTTATCTATGCTCTACTACCATGTATTGAGCACTATTTTCTGGAAACCAATACACTGGCTTTATAAATATGATGCTGAGTATCATAAAATATTTTCTAAATAATAACGAATACCAAGAATATTTCTGGCTAGGGAACCCAAAGAAGCATTTTGGTCTATTCGCTCAACCATGACCTTGTTTGCTAAAACAATAAAAGACTGTTCACTCTCGATTTTGAAAAACCTGCACAAAAAGATACAACAAGAGGTTTCTAAACCATCTATTTCTACAAACTATGATGTAAGGCTGTAAGAAGGATTGCATAATCTAGCCTTTGCATAATGATGCTTCAAAGGTAGAAATATAATGTACTAAACTGTGACTAGGCGAACATTTATCTCGTTTTCAAATTCAATTGCTGAGATATCTTACCATTATGCTTCATTTAGTATTGTCTGGTTTTGATTAGTTTTGCCGAATTACATGAAAACATAACAAAAACATGAAAAGATGAAAAGTCAAACTTGAGAAGAAGCAAATCAATCGAAATGATATCTGAAAATGAAAATGACCACCAGGAAGGATTTGAGCCAATGCTCAGGTGGTAAAAAAGTTTAGGCCCAGACTAGAGGTTTGGGCTTGAGTCCTACCCAGGTCATTTTCATTTTCCAAAGTTATCTAAAAATAAGAATTAGAGTTGAATACCGTTCCCAAAGCAGCAATGAAGCTACCAATGACAGTAATAAGCATAGGAGTCCCTGTATTGCTCACCTGGAAAATCAAAATAGAGAATTTCATTTACTAGGAATTTGCAATCTGGCTGCTTATTATTTTCAATGTTTTCCAGCGCCCCTTCTGTCTTACAACAGACATTTGACTTCCCTCTTACAGCAATAACGATAATATTGGCATGGTAAAAATGTGCGTATTGAAACTGGCAGAAGAGCTAACACCCCTCAAGAGATGCAATATTGTCGCCTTTGCAAAAATCAGAAGGTAGAAAGTGAACAACACTTCCTTGTTGAATGTAAACATATGTTATGCATGTCGCTAAACGGAAAAGATTTGTCGAATAATTAAACTTGAAGTTAATTAATTTGCAACAATGAGTACAAAATGAAAGTTGATATACCCTCTCTTTCTCAACAGAAGATATGAAGCTTGCTCAAGCTGCTGCCAAATACCTGAGGATACCTGAGGGACGCTTTTTTGAGCCCCAAAATAACGATTTAAAAACATGAAAGTGATTGCCTCAACTATCCTTGCTTTGTTGTCACCAACGTGTTAAACTTTCCTATTCTTGTTCAACTTATATTCTAATTAGATCATCTTGTTGTATTTGTGTTAAGACGACGCTCCATAAATATTGTGTAGCATGTCTTTATCACAAAAAAACTAAAAAATGCTAAACATTACAATAATATTGAAAATAGATATAAAATAATTTTGATACATATGGTAATAAAATTGCTATCAATAAAGGATGTTTCAATTTCTGTGTGAGTTCAGAACGCATTCCTCCCTTCAGTTAATTCGTTAATTCCCATTCAATAAGGATATAAATAGGACCATCGCTCATTCTCGATGATTGGCCAAGCCAACGTAAACTTCTTTTCCTGTAATATCTCAGCATCTTTCCCAGATTCACTTACAAAAACATCTTCGTTGCTTGTAAAATGATCTCATTTCATCAGCATTCTGGTTAAATAAAGCTTCCATGTAGTTAGTAATGAAATAAGCAATAAGCTGCAAATTAGATACTCACACTTTTGCAAAACGATTTCAGTTCGTCAGAACAAATTTCTGATGGAATCATTGTGCCGTTACTGGCTTTTCTATTTATTGTCGTGATTATGTCGCCAAGTCCTAGCAAGAAAATGAAACACGTTTAAGAAATAGAAAGCAAAACTGATCATATTATACCCATCAACTTAAGGTCAAAATTTCCCTAAGGAACATTCAAATTATAAATTTGTGCTCAACTTTTAGGTAATAAGAGAGTAAGTAGAGGTTGTACAAAGTAGAAGGTGACCAGAAAAGGTCCTTTTTCGTTTAGTGGCAGCACTGTATCTCTAACAATTATTGGGGGGGGGGCAACCATTGTTCAAGAACAATAGGAAGACTAAGGACCATGCTGTGAACAATGGAATTTTAGAATTATTGGGGGGGTAAATGCCCAAACCTACCGCCCCCACTTCCTATGGGCCTGTCTAGTGGTATCATCTTTCCAGATAGAGTTGGGTGTGACTAAGTTCCCCTGCTCAAGAGCCAATTAACCTTAATTCAACCCTTTATGCGAAGTGCTAGGGAGAGAGGCATTTGATAACATACTTAAAGTCTAGTGCATGACTCTGCAAAAAATTGAACCTCACTCAGCACTCTACCACTAAACAACTGCTATTAAAAGAATCTAAACAGTCCAGCTATTAGATATTTCGGTTTCGGTGCCTAAACACGCTAATGGAATACTTATAACAGTACTTCAAGACAGGCAAATTAAAATAAAGCATGGTTTAGGCCATTAAGTTAGCACTAGTTAGCCTAAATGCTGAGCAGGATGCTCCAGACCTAATTGAGTCATATAACAATTGTGGTAGCCGGCTTATATCTCAAAAATTATCTGGATGGATTTTTCAAAGCCTGCTTCTTCTCAAGAAAGTATCACGTGTTAGACTAATAGATCCTGAAAATACATGTAATTTTTGAAAATTTTGTCATAGGTTACTAAAAGGGTCAAATGTCTATTTTTCACTCTGTCTGTGTCTCAAATGCGTCAATTGTCTATTTTTCACTTTGCCTCCTCCACATGCACCACTACAGATAAACTTCCTCTTTTGCATTAAAATTTTCCGTTACATAGCACAGACTTACCGCAAAAAGACTTTTGAAGAAAAAGAATTCAAAATTATATGATCGTTCCTAATTTACTGGATCTTCAAAATATCTAAAACCTGATTTGAGGGCTAAAATCTATATTGAAAACAAAAATGAAATGAGCGAATACCTAGATTGTTGAGATTGAGGCACTTTGGTGTTATCTTGCAAACGGCATTGAGAATGATTTGCAGTAAGAGAGGAACCATCAATAGGGCTGTCAGGAGTGCCATAGCAAGATAGAGGATATACTCTACAATCATCAGCTGAAATGAATAAAATCCATGTCATTACTGAAACAATTTACAAAAAATGGATAATCCATGTGAAAGAGAAAAAATGAAACATTAGTTCACATATCAAACAAAAAGTTGAACTAACCACACAAGGATAATGAGCAAAAAATTGGAAATATACCAAAACATAAAATATACACACATTTTTTTATAAGAAACCTAGCTTGGGTCCTAGTACTAAAAGTTTCTTAATTTTTCACCACTTTCTAGTGCTAAAAGTTTCTTTAAAGTTTCTTATTTTTAGATACGCACTTAACATCAAATTTTGCACTTTCCATTCCATATTTCTTGTATTAAAGTGAAACCCACCTACTAATACAAGTAGACTCGACATCCTGTGTTCTTCTAAATAAAAACGTGTAGCAAACTTAAATCAAGCAAAAATGTATTGTTTACATATTACTTTCTGGCTCAAAAAGACCTCTTATTTTTTCGGAGTTTCTCAAAGATATTGATGGTAGTTCTAAAAGTTTCATAAATTTTTGGGGCTCTAAATACTAGGTTTCTTATAAACCGGTTTCTTATAAAAAAACGTTTTAATTCACAATGGGTTGGTAGACAATCCCGTAGGAACAAAAATCTCAAGTTTTAAGAGAGATTAACCAAGACTGTGAAATGCTTGATAAGTTTGGACTTTTCAATTCTTGAATTCTATTGGTTGTTGAAAGACCAAGAAACAAACTTCAATTCTACCTAGACATCAAAAGTTATGACTTATAAAAGATATCGAGTATTGTCAAATTTGTTTTTGAATATACACAGTAAGACTGAGACGTTAGAAAACATAAACAAGCGGAAAATATAAAGGATGTAATGACAAAATGATGAATAATTGATAGATTCTGACTTCTGCAGCTAAAACATGAAACAAAACAAAAGTCAGACGGCAGAGTTATTCAAGAAGCAATTGGAAATACAAACGAGATGAAATAGTTTTAAAGCGTGAAATTAGTAGTTTCATCTTTCTACTTACAATGGAGCTGAAGCACTTGCCGCAAAGCTTTGACTTAACACCACTATAAACATTTGCTCTGGTGCTTCCGCTTGTGCAGCAGGCAAACAATAGGACCAGAATTCCCAAAACAATACCCACACCAAGTACCACTCCAGCCACTTTATTTCCAAAGTCAAGTCTAAAATTCAAAATTCAAACAATCAATATATTCAGGCACTTTTAACAATGTAGGTGGTATTAAAGGTCATTAGTCACATTCATAGGCACATTCATAGGTCAAAAGGTGATATTATTAGGTCACAGATAATATCTATAGTTTATAGATTACATTTGCTGGCCTTAGTTTATATCTATAGGTGACAAAGGTCACAGTGTACTGGCATGGTGGCCAGGGAGGCTTGTGGATTTGTGGGGAAATTGTTTGTTTTGTCAGAAAGTTTGAGGTTTTGATGCACTATTTCTAATTTTGTCAGGAATTTCCCATTCTTGCCCCCCTGTCAAAGGGTCATACTTATAGGTCTCATTTATAGGTCACAGTGTCATATAGAGGTAACAGGTCATATTTTTTAGGCCACAGACTTATTTTTCCAAAGTCTTCATCAAATCAAAATTTTTTACGAAAACTTTAGGTGTCTACCAGCCTTTTCTGATTAAAACAAAATCTCATAACAGAAAAAATTTGAAAATCTGGCCTTACGCTCTCTAACAAATAGTTTCTCATAAAATAGTGAGATTCGTAGATACTCAAAACTTAATCATCCAGAAGGGAAAGGGGATTTATCCCCTAAGTAAGTCCAAGACACTGGGGAGTGGGCTGTGGAGGTGTAACATTCTCTAAGTCGGTGACGTAACAGGGAACATAATTCCAGCCCCCCCTCGGCAAATAACATTGAGCCGATGCACCCCTTCCATCTAAACAGGAGCCAGATGGTAGGCCTTGGAAAAGGAAAGGCAGAAAATAGTGCAAATGCAAATATCAAATAAAACAATAAAATGAAATAAATAAACCCCATTGCACTAGAAAAAATCCCCTAAGAAGGAGTGGGTGGGTGGGATTGGAAAGAACAGCGAGACTTGGTTCTATGCTTGGTCAGTGAAGAACTCAATTGCTGATCAAAACAGCATGCCATAGAATCAATGCTGCAGCACATGGAACAAATTAACACCTCCCATATAAGGCAGTCACGATAAAACTCGGGGAAATAACTGAGCCGTAAACAAGTGTCCCAGGGAAAAACCCAGGCAGCAACAACAACCTTGTAGACGATCTGTAGGAAAAACCAAACACTAGGACCCTAGACTTATGGGGATAACTCAGATTAACTCTGCATATAATTTACATTAAAACAGATGTGATATATAAACTTACGATCCTTTGATATAAATCATGTTATTGATTTCCTTCAAAGACATCATAAGTCCAGCAAGGAACATGATTAAACCGACCAAACTGACAACGATACCAACTGCTGTGCCATAAGGTATTCTTGACAGGCATGAGCAACAGCAGCTGCAAAATCTGCTACAACCTTCCCCACAACCTTCGGAAAATAAAAATAATTCTCTTAAAATTCACACAATTCAATTTAATTCAACATTTTGAAAACAGAAATTAAATCACCTTCAAATACTGTTCAAAGATATGGTATACATGTTTTTTTTCTTATAAGAAACCTAGCTTGGGTCCTAGTACTAAAAGTTTCTTAATTTTTCACATATTTCTAGTACTAAAAGTTTCTTAAAAGTTTCTTATTTTTAGATACGCGCTTAACATCAAATTTTGCACTTTCCACCGCATATTTCTTGTATTAAAGTGAAACCCACCTACTGATACAAGAAAACTCAACATCCTGTGTTTCTCTAAATAAAAACGTGTAGGAAACTTAAATCAGGCAAAAATGTATTGTTGACATATCACTTTCCGGCTACAAAAGATCTCTTATTTTTTTCGGAGTTTCTTTAAGATATTGATGGAGTTCTAAAAGTTTCTTAAATTTTTGGGGCTCTAGTACTAGGTTTCTTATAAACCGGTTTCTTATAAAAAAAAACGTGTATTAGGAGAAATCGCACATCTTGATCATCCACCAAATCCTTATCAAAAATATATTTAACATCAGTTATTGGGTAGGAGTTTGACAGAGTTTTATGAAGATTCCAAATAAGTTTTTGATTCAAATTGACTATCAAATACTGTTTGATCAAATTGAATTGGAGCAGTAGAGCCGGCGTTTTTTGATAATGGTTATGGTACTTTCTCAAGAGGATGGACAGGATCCTGACCCAGTCTACAGAGTAGCTAGCCTGTTAACCAGACCCGATTTCAAAAGGAAATAGTTTCAAAACTATTTCCTTTTGAAATCGGGTCTGGTTATCAGGCTACAGAGTAGCGCAATGCAAGTCAATCTGCAAGAAGCTTCCAGTACACGCCAAATCTAAGCCTTGCTCCTTCAAGTATGCATAAATAAAGGTATTTAATCAATATGAAACAGAGGAATATGAAATGGGTGGGAGCAGACATCAAGTATATGTGAAGTAAGTCAAGAAATAATAATGGTATTATCTGGGCCTGTCAGCTCTAAATTTGACTTGAGCATTGTTAAAGATAGAAAATGAAATTCAAAAGCATCAATTGACCATCCTACATGCAAATAAAACTCACCCATAGCTTATTTCTTGCTCTGGATTTTAACTTGGATCCCCTTGAGTTTCTTGACAAGATTTGCAGGCAGGTATGGACTAGGTCTGACTCATCAAATTCCGAGGTTGATGTAAGCAACAGATATCTTTATTTTCGTTTATTTCTTTGTGTATTTTTATTTGTAGATCAAACCACAAATTCGCAGCTCATCTGAATAACAAAGGAGACAGAATCAGGGCAGCCAATCAAATCAAATACATTTTGAGAACTATTTGAATTTGAGGTTTCATGCATAGAAAACTCGTCGGAGTTAATATTTCATTGGCTCGGGCGATTTTACATTTAAATATATTTGCATATCAATGTAACACCAGTAGGCCATTTTGTAGAAAATCAAACATCTATCAAAATGTAAAAACATTCCCAAAATACTTGCCAACTCACCTTCCTCCCACTCGCAGCATGCGCCTTTGAAATAGAAGTGTAACCAAGCCAACAATGTTTACCAGGAATTCGAGATTCTTCTTCCGGTCATATGACTTGATGTGAAGAGATTGGGAAGAGATTGGGCACTACTTTTCATTGATGACGTCAGGCAAATGAGGGTTTGAATTATAGAAACCTGTAGCTAACTCGCAGATATCACCAAATTTTTAACTCTGACATTTGGTAACTTCATTCAAAGTATACCTACTAACACCCCTTGCCCCTAAGACCATAAATGTATGCGAATCTAGATTTGTCCTCCCATTTCAAGACACTTTATCATCCTCTGAGGAAATAGATTTATTATTACTATAATTGCAATAAAAGCAACGACACGAAAGTATAATTGGAGAATAAGGCTAGGATGTGGAACTCATGTGCACAAAAAAAGCCACAAGGTTACAAAAGCCTAGTTGGCTGATCAAAAGACCTAATTTGCTCTCTCAGCAAACACTTCTGTTCAGCAACTTGTATACTTAGCAAACAGTGAAGGGTCTTCAATGGAAATTTAAAAATTTGCCCAGAGATCAAGTAAAGTAATGAAGAAAAGATGAAATTAGTCTTCAGCAATTAAAACAATTTGATATTTCCCATATTAACAAAACCAAAGCAGAAATTACGCAAAGTGCCAAGTTGATTCAAAAATAAGTTCACGATAGAAATCGGTCATTCACGTGTCCCATGACCAGGCCATGGTCGCGAAGAACCTTCTGCTGTTGCTTGAGGTCCTTCTGGGATGTGTCCAGGTATCTCTGGTTTCTTGGTCGTGAGTATCTTGCTTCACCCCTCTGCCTCAGATGTTCCTCCCTCTCCCGTTTCCTTGTCTCTTCTAACTCGTATTTCTCTTTCGCAGCTTGTGCTTCGTTTGCTGCTCGTAGTTGCTCTTCTTCCTCCTAGAATCGTAAAATAAAATAAAATTAACGAGAGCATATTGAAATTACCCTGGAGTACGTTTGTGCAGTAGCAGTACTGTAAACGATGCACCAGAACTGTGGAGGATACTCAATACAGAGAGGAGGACCACAAGCACTTAGGGTATCATCTTAACGGTGCTTGTAGTTTCCCTCCACAGTACTGAACATCCTCTAAAATACAGGATGGTATCCCTCAACAGTACTGATGGTATCACCAGCACAGTAATGAATATCCCCACATAACTGGATGGTATCCCTCCACAGTACTGATAGTATCCCCCAACGGTACTCCACATCCTGCGCATCGCTGCTCAGGAAATCCTAAGGGTGAATGAAATTTTGTACATAAATTGAGAAAATACCATACATTGTGGTGTTCTCGACTAACATCGAGGGCGAAATACTAATGAAATAAACTTTCATTGTCTAGAATGGACATAGAATTTTTTACCATTCGCAGAGCCATTCGCCAACACGCTTCTTGCTTTCTATCGATCACTCTTTGTCTACGCAAGGCTTCCCAATGATACGATGCCATGGTTTCAGTAATGATAATAACAAGAAACGAATTGACCAGTTATTGACAAGTTGAAGTTCCGTTGTCGACGCTTGTTGTTGGCAAAGTATGAATTTTTTTGACGGGTGTTTGATTTTCTCATTCTAATCGGGTTGGATTCATATGACGTCATATTAGAAAATTACAAAAAAGATTGGGAATCTCATGACACACAATGCATTATAGGAATATGACCCTTGGTAATGCATAGCTACCAAAACTTTATAGTTCCTTAATTTTAAGCGTTCATTTAGTGGATAGGAACTAGCAGCAACGCAAGAAAAGTATAAAATCCAACATTTTGCAAGAAGCTCATGATAAGAACACATGTTGTGACACAAAGAAGCTTAGGCCAGGTCTGCAATTTCAAAGCACTAGGCCGTCGCAATGTTTGTAGCTATGCGTTGCTAAGGGGCATTATTCCCATGATGCATTGGTGGGTGAAATGAGATCTATCATCTCTTTGGCCTACCACAAATTCTTGATTTTGTCCCCAGGAGCTCATTGAAATTGATAGCTTTTTAAGGGCGGCTGATGAGAGAAGGGGGACTCGATTGAAAGGAGATTTAAGTGATTTTTTATGAATTAATGTTATCTTGTAGTGTACAACAGTTTCTTAGAAGCAAAGAAATTCGAAAAAGTAAAGGGAGTTTAAAGGGATAGTATATGGAGTATGAGGCTTTTGTTTTTCTAAAAGGACAAAGACAAGTCTGTCGGAAAGTTTGTAATGCAGAAGGTATCAGTTTCTTTGTTTCGTCCAAAAGTTTATAAAGCCAAGACGTTTGGAAATAGTGAGTTTTTCTTAAGAGATCTGTGACATTTTACAAGATTGATAATATGCAGAAGGTCAAAATTGATTGAACTTAAGGCAAAACCACAAAGGTATTTGTGGTTCTAGTTATGTTTTTATTACCACACTTTTAGTAGAAAGGAAGGCAGTTGTATTGACATTTCAGTCAGATTCAGTTTTTATGGGGTGCTTCTAAAAATCAACTTGAGATGTCTTGATTTATTACTTATTTTATAATGTCATTCTGAATCCAAACACTCATGTATCAAAAATAATCAACGGCTAATGACAAAATGATAGTTCAAGCGTCTTGACCTTGCATTAGCCCCTTCATCTCCAAACAACAAGAACCCTTGGCGCACAGGGGAGTGCGCCAGGGGTAGGCTGGTCAACCAGAATGACAAGAAATGTAGCCTAGAAGTAAGGATAATCTCGGAAATGGCACATTATCTTTGTCCTCTAGACCCCCATATAGCCTCTGTCCTGACCCAGTAGGGGGAGGGGGCTTACATACTGTCCCCTATAAATATCAGACCCTGAGCATCCATTTCTAATGACCAACGGACCTCCGTTTCCACCTCTGGAGTGCACTACTGCAAATGCTGTTTTATTGATATATGAATAATCATGCCCAAATGAAAAGTTTGAAGAAAGAAATAAAAGCATTGTTTGGTCTTGCACAAGTAGAGAATGCACTTTCATTTCCAGCCTGACAATATTCTTAAAACATTATCAAATTTCACCAATCTTGAGCCTCACTGAATATCATTCTTATTAGAAAAAGAGTATACACATTTCTTTTTATAAGCAACTGCTTTATAAGCAAGGCAGTACTCAACCAGACAAAAACTTAAGCAATTCCAGTACTGGATAGAGGAATGCTAAGCAATTTGAAAATTCTATTTCTGATCTAATTGACAATGAAAATCATGCATCAGCTATAGAGAAATAGGTAACAGTTGAAATTAGTACCCGCCACCAGTGACAGTTTTATGGGGGGGGGCAGGGGGCTTTTGCTAGAAAAAAGGGGCCCCGCACCTTTCATAAAATATAAGAATTTTATAATAAAAAATTTATAATAATAAAATATAAAAATCTCCTTCATAATGAAATATATAACCTAAAATTTGAGTTGTACTGTAAGCTCTCTGTAAAGAAAACTCAAAAAAAATATTAGGGCCAAATATTGTACCGTGGGGTAGGGGCCCCGCAAATTTTTTCGGCCCCAGGCCTCGAAGTTCCTAAAACTGCCACTGTCCGCCACACTTTTGTTTGCAAGATATCATCACAAGATATCATCAACATTTGTAGTACAACAACTTGTTAGATGGTATTCTAAGAAAAGAATTTTTAAGTAAAAAAAGCTAAACAATTGCTATTGCTACGCTATTTTGCTATTGCTATTTGCTATTACTATTGCTAATTGCTAATTGCTATTGCTAAACAATTGCTAGCAATGCTAAGCAATTTTGGGTATTCAAATTTGCCCTCCAAGCTAAGCAATTTTTAGCACTGAGCTCAAGCTGAAATTACTTGTAAAAAAAGTGCGTGCACGAGTTTCTTATGAATAAATCTGCGTACACTCTTTTTTTTTTATAAGAATACTCAAAATTTTACTGAGCCTCAACTTTTCCATTGTTTATTCTTATATTTCCATTGTTCTTTGGCGATTTTGAGCCTCAATATTCTTATAAAATT
The DNA here is from genome assembly GCA_963924455.1 of Pelagia noctiluca. NCBI lineage: Eukaryota > Metazoa > Cnidaria > Scyphozoa > Semaeostomeae > Pelagiidae > Pelagia > Pelagia noctiluca. Next base: position 17,691,228 of record OZ004317.1, on the reverse strand, counting down.
TATTCTTATAAAGAAAAAAGAGTGTATGCAACTTCTAAGAGTCTAGCTTGTTTTAATCTTATCATTAATCGTAAATCAAGTTTTTCCTGGACATGTACCATAATAGAATTATAAATTTGTGGATTAAGTTACAAAAATAAAATAATATTGTTATTTAGATTAAAATCATAATTTGGTTAAAAAACGTAGGCCCAGATAAGTTAGTTCCATTAACACTCCAATTTCTCTAATAAATATCATAATATGAATATCAAACAAATGCTAAAGATCTAAAAAATAAATTCATGAAATTAATCTGAAGAATTCTATTTACCTGTTGTTTTATGAGTCGAAGCATCGCTTCTTGCTTCCTTGCCATGATTCTCGCCTTCCTCTGGGCCTCCTGGTGATATGCAATATGCGTGCAGGTCGGCATCTTGATTTTCAACTTAGTACTCTTGAAACTGTCAAACTATCTTACCTTAATTCTGATTTGATGTTTTAGATAAACAGAGCTATCGAATGTCAAAATTATTTACTGTCCTGATGACAATGGTCATCAAGAAGCTATTCGTGGTTGCCATACGACAGAACCAAACATTCCAAATCTTGATTCTTTGATTTTCTGCGGCACTTAGCGTGATCCCGCGGGATCAAATTGAAAGGTGTCTGCGTCAGAACAGGCTAAAATTTTCCCATGAGTGCATCTCGAGGGAAAAATAATACACACTTTTTTTATATAAGGACCAGTAAAATTGATTTGAAGCTGGCTCCTCTTTAAAATTCCTCTATTTTCAGCCTGAAATGTTCTTAAATTGTTCTTACTTTTACAATGATTTGGAAGCCTTTTTTGCTATCAGCAGTGTTAATTGTTTAAAGATTTGACTCTCTTCACCGTCTGAAATTATCTGTGTGCAGCTTGTTTTGTACCTAATTATTTCTCAGTCTTATGGTTATTTCGCAAAATTTTCATATTGATCCAAAAATGGTCAGCTTCAGTTTTTTTTGCTTGTTCTTAAGTTTTGGCCAAATTTGAGGCTGATATTCTTATAAAATTGTTCTTATACAAAACAAAGAGGGTAGTGCAAACAAATTGGAAAGTCCTAATGGCATAGGAGGTTTAAAGAGAGCGAAATAAATGGAATTTTGATGTTAAGAATTCATTATCATCCTTGTTGCAACAATTTTGCAAGACCCCAAGGAGACAAAAATCAATGTAAAATGTGCCATGTTCCAATTCTCCTTTCAATTATTTGATGACTGACACTGCTTCCACACTGGCAATTAAAACAGGTTAAACTAAACAAAGTCTCAAATGGAAGACCCTAATTGATCAATTTTGTAACACAAATGATTTTGATAGGCTGTAGTAAAAAGCTAGGTTAACCATACTACCAGTGTGAGTGTAGAATAAAATTAAGACACAAGTAATCAAAAAAAGTAATTTAAAAAATATTTTCATAACTTTGGGATATAATTTGAACAAAAACATTATACCAAATACCATTGAGTATATCAGATCTTCAAACATGGAATCAAAACCAGCACTTTTAATAATAACTCAAAAGTATGGCCTGCATGAAAAATTTACATAGTGAATAATAGTAGTCTTTGATCAGTACAGAACTTGACAATGGTGAGGAAAATCATTATTTGCCAGGTGTGGTTTTGTTCTCTTTCTGATCGACTTCACTTTCGTTTTTTGTAAGAACCAATAAATTTTGGTAAAGGCTCAGATCTTATCATTTTCCTATCCTTCTGAACAATAGGCTATTGTTTTGTCTATTGTTGTCAATTTGACATTGAGCCTCTGTGTTCTTAAAAAGTGTGTTCTTATGAAGAAAAAAGAGTGTAATTTGATGAGAGTAAGACGCATAGCCTCAAAGAGGGCATAGCCTCAAAGGAGGATATGCATCTTATTCTAATAGGGTGAAGTTACAATATCCTCTTTGTGAAGTTTGCACCTAGGCTAGTACTATGGGAACCTTATGGAATCTGTTGATTCAATCTGTACTAGAGCGAAACAAACCAGGTGGTTTCCTTCAAAAGAAATACCTACAAGGGTAAAGTATCAAAAAGGAACTGTCGGCAGTTTGACGGTGTTCAAATTTACAACTGTCTGATATCAGTCTTAATACTACTTTTTGGGAGATTCTCTCTTTTAGTTTTGCTCCTTTTCCTTTTAATTTTTGGATTTTTAATCCTTCTTGGTAAAGTTATTCTTTCCAAAATAAATTCTACATATATATCTTAAACAATGGAACTCTGCTAAAATGGCTAAAAATGGACCAGCAAAAGATGAGATTTTTCCAGTCAGCGACTGGAAAGAATTATGATTTAGCATGAACAACTAATTCATTTTATCTATGAGTTACAAAGATTTGTATTCATTGATTATATGTTTTTCTTTGATGGAGCTAAATAAACCCATGAGTCGTTGCTCCTTTCAGGACGGTAAAAATGCTCATATTGATCCCAGTTGAAAACCTCATGCAACAAAATTGTAACAAAACCTAAATGGGCTATCAATATAATCAACAAGGTAAAAATAAATACAAAATATCAGGTAATATTCAGGTTACGCAAACCACTAAAAGTCAATTTTACTCCAGGTTTTCTTTTTCAGCTTCAATTGCAAATGGATAAGTGTTGTCTGTCGTGTGCTGCAATTATCAAAAGGCTGGCACTAGTGAGAGTAACAGTGGCAAGGGGACAAAAAACTACCCCTTTTGCAGAGGAACAATAGACAATTAGCTCAATAATACACAATTAACACTCACTCACTAACAAAGAGTCTAAGGGCATGGTGATAGGTCTAGAAAGGTTTTGATGGGTTCTGAAAGTCCAGAAAGTCTAATACAAAAAGGGGGGGTTCCATTTGACACTGCTAAAGACAAACATTTATCAGGGTGCTTCTAGATTGGAAATTTTGAAGACTACATTTTTTGAAACAGTGATCTAAACCTAGCAAGAGCAGTTACTAGGAGTGTGTGCAGGGAGTTCATCTTTTCCCCAACAAACGTCAAGGGGGGCCTGTTGCTATTGTTTCCCCCCAAAATATATTTCTTTGTTTAGCCTATATCCTCTTTGCCAATTTTTTCTATATACATCAATGTATATTTTTGCAAATTATTTGCCCCACAGAGTTTAAAAATTGGCCTGGTCTTAAAATTCATGTTCCGAAGGCAATGTCAAGTCCAATCACATCATCTAGGAAGATTTGCACCTCGCTCCAACCATAGCACTTTTAAGCAAATGAAGGGAGCTCTCTATTGTTTTTAAATTGGTATTTCTCTCTCAGAAAAACGCAATTGCAAAAGCCTCGACTAGTTCATTTGGATATGTTTCATGATTGCTCATTGCGAATAGATAGATTAATGGAGTGCTGCTGTTGATCAATTTATTTTACGCTGGCCTACGAAAATCGTTCTTTCGAAACCGCTGGCTGCTCCGCCCTCTCGCCTCAACTAGACTAGATTCGCCGGGCTCTCCACCCAGTTAGATACTCAAATTCAAAGTGAAATGTTGCGATACACCAATTTGTACAATATCTCGAGCTTCTCATACGTACCAAACTTTTCACCAAAAAATCGACAACATTTGAAGACGAGAGGCCGACGGGAGAGGAGAAACCGGCATTTCAAACTTCTCTACAAACTTTATTGCGCAATGAAGAGCTACCGGAAAAGACTGGATATAAGAAATTATGCAATTTTGTCTCAAATTCGAGATTTTGACCAATCAAAACCGTTACTGCATACAATTTGCTTGGTATTGGGGAGAATCAGCCAATCAGAGCTTAATAACTCAAGGGATGGAAAATAGACTTCCGTTATGTCATCGACCTGTGAAAACAATAACAGGATTGCGCAATAGTTCCAGTGGAGCGAAAGCTGCAGCAATCGACTTCAATATGCTTTATTACGGGCATTTACCAACCTTTTCCTTCACCAATCGCCATGTTTACAGGATGCCATTCAAGTCTGGAGAGCTTACAACGGTGAATCGCAGAATTTTTCAAAAGGTTAGTTTCAAAAATTGCCTCAAATTGACGTGTAATACTTGTAGCACGGTGTTAAGGTTGTTTAGGACCTCGAATTTGGCTGTTTGGGGGTGAAATCCGGTGATAAATATTTTGATGATTTCGACAACGAAAGAAGCCTATTTCAGGTCACCAGAAGCCTCTCAGAAAAAGTTTCGTGTGTTTGAAAAGCCCTTTCTAATACTAGACACTGCGCATGCGTGAGATGATCTGGGCATGCGCATTACTGATAGGTGCAGAGTGAGTGACGTGACGCAAGGGCGTTTGTGTTGTCGAGAAATTTGCGCGAAATCTTAAAATGGCGTTCCAATTTTCTGCCCACAGCCTTGCCTATAAGATGGAGTTTTCTCTTTTAGGACATGAAAATTACTCTACATTCTCTCTGGATGATGCAGAAATATCTTGGTTGAAGGTTTTGGTCGTTATGAAACATAATTTTGAAGATGGCTGAGGCTAAACGAGTCCCTTTGCTACCTGTAAAGCCAGGATCAACAATAACAAATGGCAAAACACCTTTCGATGATCCGCTTGCTGCGAAGAGCAAGGATGAAGATGAAGAGACAATTCGACTGGAGATCTCTCTCAGTGATTCAACAGAAACTGGTTGCCCTGAATTTTCCTATCTTAAACAGATAAAATTGAAAATGGTGAGATTTACATTTTACTTGCAGCTGGACTGCATACCTCTCAAAATTCTTCTAAATTTTAGACTATTATTCACCAAGAAACCTACATTTACACCTCCCTAATTGATAGATCAGTTGCTGCAATTAACATCTTCAAAGTATAGTTAAACCTAGATTTAAATAATTTCTTTTAAAGACATGCTATTTTATGATTGATGGAGGATCAATCTATGCATGTACAAGTCTTTGGAGGTATGCAGTGCCTAGCTGCAAAAATATTTTTGGCATTGCCATAACCATCAATATCGGTTGGTTGTTTGAAGGCTTTGTTTTAGGGGCTATTGAAAATGGGACAAATCTTTCCATCTGAGTTTCTTTTCTACTCCAAATTTTGTCAAACTTGAAAAGCTTGGCCACTTTCAGATCTAAGATTAAGCAGCCGTTAATTACATATAGGTAGCCCCTACTGAGCTTAACTTTATAAAGTAAGATATTTTGGACTTGAAGTTAGTGGCAGTTACTAAGAGGTAGCCACTATTGGGATATGGCTGTTTTTAGAGGTTTGAGTGTAAATTATTATATTTTATATTTGTATAAATTTTTACTGTCAGAGTTAACGAGCTTGTCAGGGCAAGTGGATTGGGCACTTGTTTTAGATACTTGTATTGTATTTGTGACTGTTTTAGATCAAATGATATTTTGTGACTCTTTTAGATCAAATGATATTTTGATGCCTAAGGAATATAGGGGTGTTGCTTGAAATTGATAGAGAATTTTTGGTTTGATTAAATATGCATTAATCTGCGCATTTGTCCTTTTTGAACCAATATTTATTATTTTTTATCTTTATTTAGAAAAAGATTCCAGACTCAACAAATAAAGTAGATCCCCTGGACAATGATGATACTGAAAAGCTTGAAGCCCTTGCAAAGAAATTCGAAGACAAATATGTAAGTAGAATTACTTAGATGATGAAGACAATATTTGTTACAGTAAATGAATTGAAGTATACTTGCTTCTTGTCTAAATATAATTTCTGACAGCCAAACAAGATAATTTAGAATCGCTTCTTAATCTAGATCATCTTTTCAGTGCCCTGTACTGAGGAACGCCGAGTGTGAGGGGCCCAAGGAAAATGAAGCTTTGAGTTTTCATTCAATGTCATTTTGATATCACTGGGCTGGGCCTGTTAAAGTGCCGGAGAAAATAAGATTTTATTTCTTTCCTCTTCTCATCTCCAGTCATGTCACAATTCATTCCATTAGCCGATTATTTAAGTAAAACTTCCTGCACATTACATTGCAATGTAAGAAGGATTGAAAGACTTGGCTATTCTAAGCATCAAGAGCAATCTCACCTGAGAAAATACAGTTGTGATATAATAAATGCCTTTATGCTACAAAGGCTAGGAAAGAGAATCTATAGATACAATTGTCTCAAAAATCTATTTATCCATATGAATAAAAAATCATAATCTGTGTTTAGTATATTCCGCCATTTTATTGCAACATTACAATGTATTGAAAGGAAATGAGGGTCACAATCATAAAAAGAGAAAGATATAATGAATAGAAAGAGAAATCTAAGGATTCTTAGCCATTTTGAGAACTTAGAAACTGCAAAATCTCAGAAGTTCTAGGGGCTTTGCCCGCTGGACACCTACCAATGTGAAAATGACTTGTCAATTACACATATGTTCAGCCAGAACTAACTCTGATGCTGTGTGACTTTTGTTTTAGTTGTTTCTATTAGTTTTCAAAGCACAAAGAGACAGTTATGGGGAAGTGTTTGAAAAACAATGATGTGCTCTTTAGACAAGCATTTTCGTTAGCCAATAGATTTCTTATTTTCCTACATATTTGAATTGGTATCTTTTATTGTAGGGTCCAAAGACAAGTTCAAAGGGAAAGAAGAGGAAGCACGAGGTAAATGTAAGATCAAACTTTCTTGTTTGGGAACATTTAGAGAGGGGCTAGATAAAGTGAATGATAAAGCCCTTTAAGAACTATGTTTCACACCCGAATGTGATTTTTTAGACATCTGATGTCTCATGTCCTTTCAATCTAAAACATATTTTCTAAATTTTAAATTCTGGAATCCTTTGCCAACAGATTTCTAAGGAAAAAGTATCAACACTATAACAAGTCAAGGGATGTGGATAATCAATCTGATAAGGGACCGTGCACAATGATCGGCTATTTTTCGGCTATCAATATTCGGTTAAATTCGGCTATTTTTCGGTAATAGCCGAATTTATGGAAAATTCGGCTATTTTTCGGCTTACTTTCGGCTATTTTGATTAGCAGAATGTTCTCATCATGCTCTAATCCATTCAGGTCTCTCGAGGCTTGCTGATGTTGCTTGAGAACAAAAGTGCCAAATAGTGTTTTACGAAATTGAATAGAGGAAATTTCGTTTACTATCGGAGCTTGTGTGAATAAAAAGCCGAAAGTCCCACGAGTGCATACGTTTATGTTTAGAAGGTTTACCTTTTAAGAAATAAATTTGCCAAATCAACATACAACTCTAGTCGCTGAGCAAGAAACGTCCGTCATGAATTTCCATAAAAAGCATTTTATAAGAAACCATCTGCAGGGTGCAGGCCAATAAGAGACTCCTCTTATAAGAAAGAATTTAGGAGAAAACTCGGAAGGTGACTGGCTGGGTCGTTTGACCATTATGCAATGCACTCATTTTTTTAGGAAACTATGGTAAATATTTGTACCAGAGTTTCTTAGATTTCACCCTAATCATGGCACGAACAGTTTCTTAGCAAATTTCATAACATAAAAACCTGATTTTCCTTCATATACCGTCGTTTCTTTATTTTCTATCACTGCGTTAGATGAATGGATATAAAGAAGTAAGAAAAAATGCAAATTTCATTGCAAACAGCTAAAATATCTTACTATATGTAAATAAACTGAGCTAGAAACAAAACCAAATACCTTAAAAGTTAATGCTCTCGTGCCATAGCATGTGTGGCAGTTTGTTTTCTCGTTAGGAAAGATATGAACAAATGCTTAACTTTTTGGTTCACACCAAAGCTTCTTAAGTTTTGAAAATCAAGCCCTACCGTTTCTTATCCGCGGTTTCTTATAAAAATTGAGTAAATACAACTGAAGTCAACCTTGGTCTTAAAAGAAAAAGAAATACAATACGAATTTATTTCACTTTCTTTTTGCGTTGAAAAAGTCTTTTTGATATAATTAGCCATAGCAGCTAGCGATCAACAAAATGTGCATATAGCGCACATGGGGATTGTTTATTAAGCAAATCTAGCTTACGCGGGGAATAAAACACTGGAAGCTTTTTTCCAACATAATATTTTCTATTCAGTTATTGTTTGGAAGTGTTGCTCTTTCAAACTTCAGAGCCACGGCGACACAATTGTTTAGATAATTAGAAAACAAGACAAAAAGTTGAAGCGATCTCGTGGGATTTTCTATTCAACTGTTTATTTCAGCCCTAGCCAAATTTTAGCCAAAGTTTAGCCGAAGTTTACCTACGTAGCCGAATTTGTAAAATATATAGCCGAATTTTATTTTAGCCGAAAAATCAAAATTCGGCTAAATGCATAGCCGATCATTGTGCACGGTCCCTAAGTTAAAAATGGGAAATAACTTAGTTTGGCCAGAACTCAAACCAATCTGACTTTGATCATCTGTAAAATATCATAAAGTAGAATGAACACATTAGAAAACAGGCATGTTCTTCTGTGACTCTGAGTTTCGTGCTTACGCACTCATCAGACAGACTATACATATGAAAAATTCCGAATTACAGCCGTACTTGTTTACAAGAGGTGATAACTTTAAGACAAAAGATACCATTTTTACATCTTGATTAACTACTTATTTAGCATCCCATTACTTAGCGTCCTATTGTTATTTAATTACTTAGCGTTCTATTGTTCATTAGGTAAAACTTGTTTTCATGCCAGCATTTGGATAACAGCTCAGATCTTTTGTTCAGTAGTGAGTCATTGTTCCCTTTCATAATGTGTAGTTTCTCAGTCAAACATAAGTCACACCGTTTTGAAATGTTGTTGTAGGCTTTGGCAGAGGTGATGATAGTCCATTGTATGTTGTAGTCTTTGTTCTTGTCTTTTAGTTCCCATATGTATTTAGAAAGTTCTGTGCTGTTTGCGTATTTTTTGTTCCGAAATGACTGTTTGTTTTGCGTAAAGCGTTTCTTAAAAGTTCCTTCTGTCAGGCTGATGTAGTCTTTACCTGTTGTGTCTCCGTTGGTTGTTACGTGGGTGTTGTAGATTACACTAGTAGTTAGGCAGTTGTTTTTCAATGGGCCATCTGTAAAATATCATATATTCTTATGAAAATGCAACTGCATATGATTACCAATGTTGATGTCATATTGCGTAATGCTAGGAGAGCACTGAAAATGATAGGTTTTATGATAACAAAGCATGGAAATTAAAATATACTGTTTTTGCAGCCACTTCATTATGATATTGGATATGGATATGATGAGACTGATCCGTTTGTCGATAACTCTGAGGCAGTAAGTTTGGTTTTGTTTTAATTTTCTGCAGCCAATTAGTTCCTTGTTTGTCTATATTATGGAAAAATAGAATCCAGGTCAGATCCGGTCTGAGAAATCGTTTCTAGCAGCTTTCTGCAGAGAAGAGGTCTTTTGAAATGAGATTCATACTATTCAAAGTCTTTGGATGGTACAGAACTTCAGTATAGCCAGAAAAATCGGAACCATAATGAAACGAACACATAGATAACTACTTAAGCTTACGCTCAACAGAGTAATACGTCAGAAAGAGAACGAAACAGAAACCTAACTGATTTATATACCCAGATGTGGATCGAAATAGGCCCATCAGAAAAGAGGTGAATGATTGGTATTGTGTAGGAAAACCAATCAACACCCACGATACAGTGAGCTGACCAATAAGATTATTTCAAGAGTCCTAAGGCAAAAACGAACTCCTTCTGTCTACACAATAGGGGATCCCTGGTTTTTATGTAGACAGATTCCAAAATAGCTAAGTGAAAGGTAGATCTTGCTCTGCCAATTATTCGAAAGCAATTCTCACTGTAGGCTTTAGCACACTCTGGGTTGTCGAGCAAATGTTGACCTATAGCAGAGTCATGTTTTAGTGAGCTTTTTGGTTTTGAGGCGCGAGATGGTTGTTCTCGTTGAGGAACAGTTTTTTCTGATTGGCCTATTTCGATCCACATCTGGGTATATAAATCAGTTAGGTTTCTGTTTCGTTCTCTTTCTGACGTATTACTCTGTTGAGTGTCAGACGAAAAGCTTAAGTAGTTATCTATGTGTTCGTTTCATTATGGTTCCGATTTTTCTGGCTATACTATTCAAAGTATTGTCTTGTTTTATAGTTTTGACAATAAATTATGTATATTTAGGCAAGATTAGGCACAGCACAATTTTTGACTATTTGGTATTGCTGTTTCAAATAAAAGCATGATTGAGCATTTACCATTGATCATTTCTAAAGACTTGAATCTTGTATTAATTGGTGTTCTCTATTGTAATATGCTTTTTTAATGGTATTTGACTTGATTGATTAAAGATTATTCCAATTTCTAGTATGATGAATTGATACCTTCTAATTGGACAACTCAACATGGTGGATTTTACATCAATCAAGGAGAACTACACTACAAGCAATTATCTGATGAGTATGATTCATATATTAATTTTTATACCATGAAGATATATAATTCATCCTTCTAGTAAGCAGGGGCGTCGCCAGCCCAAATATACTGGGGTCGACGGGGAGCCACCAGGGGGGCTGGGGGGCAGGGGCTCCCCGGGAAATTTTCGTTGACCACGCCTTTCAGAAGCTCAGAAAATGTAGGCAACGCCCTTTCTGCAAGCCCTTTCTGTTAGCTCTGCATGTATATTTCTCATGCTAACAATTGAAAACTGACAATGATGTCATGACTGTGAATACGACTGCCATAATGGTGTCATAATGACAGCCACATATCTATATGGTATCACACAATGTTATGTCACTTCTGGTCTTGCTTTACTTGTCTTTGAGCAAAGGGTTCAGGGTGCCTTACCCCACCGCCCCCTTCAATTTTTCTAAAAGGATTTCAGCGAAGTAGAAAATCGACCTCTGGGAAAATTCACTCCGGTTCAAATCCACTCCGTGGCGACGCCACTGCTAGTAAGGGCTGGTGACCATTCAATCCAGACATGGCAGCTTCCCCAGTATAAAAACAGGGATATTCTTAGATGTTTTTTTCCATCTATTGTTTTTCATTGGTGGCAAATTTGATCAACAAAAGACAAACTGGGAGTCTCCCTGTAAAATTGGGAGAGTTGAAAGTCCTGTCACTATGATCTCCTAGAAATTGTAAAGAATTATGTGCAATAATCATCAATTTGCTGATGAACAATCTGAAAGGCCTATCTTATGCAAAATAAATCACATAATGTTTGACAGGCTGTTTGCAGGTCTTTTGAGGAAGAAAATTGCAACAGAGTGGGTAATTGCTCAATACTTTGGTTCACAAGCTTAAATTGAAGATAAAATTTATATTTACTGGGAAATACATAGCTCGACATGATTATAGATATCTTTCTGGATTTTATGCTTTTTGCAATACAACAAGTTAATTGATGAACATTGTAGTTAACATTATTCAGAATAGCATGGTTCTTGGAAGTTAACTTATCTAAAAGATTTTTCAAAATAGATTCTAAAATTGTTTGATTTTGACATCATAACCTGTTGATATTGTTTTGCAGGGATTCGAGAGATTTCAAAAGTCCAAAGAAGAAAAGGCTCTCTGTGAATAAAGTAAGTAAGCATGCAAATGAATTCATGATTTGAGTATGCTAGGGACAGCGGTTTATCCCCAATTCTATTAGGTGATAAGTACAGGGTTCTTTCCAGTCTGATGTAGCTTTTTCATTTGATCTTCTTTAGAAGCTGAAAGTAAAACTTGCTGACAAAAGTTTGAGTAAAACTCCAAAAGAGCTGAGTACACAGAAAAGAAAAAAGCAATTACTTATTAAAGAAAAGCGCCAGAAGAAGTTGGAGAATGCTGTACTCGTAGAAAAGTAAGTCTTAATCAGCGCAAAAGCAGGATATTTGTTCAATGAAAAAGACCCTTATATAATTCAAACCCATTACATCTGAGTTTTTGCATCAAACGTTCCACCAACTGATCCACTAAGGCAATCACATTGATAAACCAATCTTGCTTCTCCTCATGTTTATGTCCCAACCCTACCCAGTAAAGGTGGTTGCGATAGTCCCCCCGGGGGGGAAAAGTCATTGCCCATCACACTTCATCATATCTGGTGGAAGAATCTGTAACAGTGTGTCTGTTTATTCATGAGAGAGAGAGAAACATCAGTCAATTCTCTTTGCATCATCGTCTAGCAAACATGTAGAGTAGAACAAAAGTGCACTCTGACAAAAGAAAACAGTAAAAATCTTCATCAAATGTATACGAACAAAAGGAGACAATGAAGTATTATGATTTTCAGGACCTTATTGTAAAGAAGGATAGATTCCAAACGTATCCTTCTCTTATGATTTTTGTGTATCTTCATATCTCCACTTAGAATAACCCCCTTGTTAAATTAAACTTATGCCAACACTTTTCATTCATAGGGAAAAATTGAAAAAGAAGAAAGCAAAACTACCAGCGGATACAAACAGCAGTTTGCCAATGCCTCAACAAAGCACAATACCCGAGAGCTCAACATCGCCAAAAATTTCCAAACAGCAAAATGACAACATAACAAAAACCTCGACTCATAATGATCCTATATTGCTCACATCTCCTGATGGAAAAAACGTTAAAAATCCATATGTGAAATTGGAGAATCTTCCTGATAACAAATCTGAGCATGGCAAATTACTTGTGAACAACGATGAACTTATCGCCCGGCAGAAGTTTGTCAAAGATGCTTTGGCCAACGCTGGAAGATCCGATGTTCAGAAAAGTTTCACCAGTCCTGATAAAACAGAGGTGGATAAAAAAGAAAGGAGTACATCACCTTCATCTAAAGAGGTTGGTCTTACTTATATTTCATCACATTGTATCACAATTTTTTTAGCTTTGACTTGTACAACAGATAAGTGCGGCTCTGCTGAACACAGGAACGTCTAGTACCAGCAGGAAACACCAGTGGTTTACAGGTTGCGAGCCACAGCACTGCCTGCATGAGACCTGAAACATTTTAATTTTCTTCATAGGTGCCTAAAGATGGAGAGCCACCACAGCTACCAGAAAATCTGCCACTAATATTAGAAGCTGGAGTGCAAAATCTGAAGGATGCTGCTTTGAACTGCTCTAATGGCAAATGTAGATTCTTCGACAATGCAGTTAACAAAACTTTACTCGGGTTAGTATCAGTGCATGAAAAAATTTGTTTCTTTCTGCGGTCAAAAAATCACCTGAATGCCAATAGTTCATAATTGACCATTCAATTCCTAAATACAAACACAGAATATAATGCGTTTCTCCTTTGTTGCTTTGAAAAAACTGAGCAATTTCAAAAAATGTCCTGCATGAATTTCAAGTCAAAAAATTTCCTGCGACCAGCGGTCAAATGATTGGGTGCTAAGCTGCACGAGGGAAATATTTCATACACATGCCGTATGTCCCATGGCAAAACAATGTTCCTCCTAGAGCAAGTTCAAAATATTGCAGAGTCTTTTCTCACATTGCAGAGAACATTTTGCCCCACAAAGATGTTAGAAAAAATAGGAGCACAATAGACCATGGTAACAGCGAAAACTTTTCCCCGTAGATACTGTATATATTAGAGGAATGAACTTTGTTAGGAATATGTAAAACTTTGCCATGCTACAAAAAGTTTGAGAAGGAAAGAAATCTAATGATAGAGCATTGTCCGAATGCTGCATAGAAATGTCCTATTTACCTCGATAGGAGTTGTGATAGATAGTCATTATAAGATTTTGAAGAAAGAAACAACACAGCAACGTAATCATTTCATTCTCTTTTTAGAGTTGCAAAGATATTAGCCAAGCTGCCATGCAAAAGTAGAACGGTATGAAACTTCCTATTATCGCTGTAGCACAGAGATATTATGGCATCAATTTTTCCTGCTTTTTATTGGGCCTTTGTATTCATGCTGCCATCTTTTCCCGTAGAATACCTACGATTATTTGGCGTACTACCTGCCTTGCAGTAAAGATACCTTGGTGAAAAGGGCTAAATCATTGCTGATAGAATACCAAGTGAACCAACTTGATGAACCGTTGGCCAAACTGAAAGAAGGTAGTTTTCAACTTTTTTAAAAGCATGTTACTTGATGTCTCTTGTTTTCTTTTTGCTATGCTTTTCTCGTGCACAATAAAAGGGCTCATGCACTCCTTACTTAACCCCACCCTTCACATAGCCCTTGGATCTGATGAGGTCGTTGCCCATCTGCAAAGATTTTGAAACTACTTTCCCTGATTAGTCCCTGTGGTCTACTGCTGTCTGTAGTATTGCTAAGTTCAGACCTATCCCTCCTGGATGTTTCCTCCCTTTTATATTTCCTTCCCTAATCTTTGTCAATTGATGTCATTCAAATATTTAAATGAATTTTGATTAAGTTGATCTGTGAAAGTTTATTCAATGGAATTCATAGTTATTTAGATATTTTGTTTTTCTTATTTCTTTTAGCCATTGAAAAAGTGATGCCCCAACAGAAAAAAACGTTTGATGCTGCAGTGGCTAATGCGCTGACAGAACAAGTTAGAGAACAGTATGTATCTTTTTTGTTTGATATTTTTATCTTGTAGTAATTGCCTATAAAGAGTAAAGAAAGCTTTTGACTGAAATCAGGTTTGGATGTAATTTCATAAGGTGGCTATTTCTAGTTTTACAATTGCTCGGCATGATGTAATGATTCAATAAATCAGATAATTTCTCTACTCCGGAAGAATGAGTTAGATGCTAGAAGCCATTATTCAGCTGACTAGGCAAGGTCGGAGTTCACGAATATGCTGGAGGAGTGAATTTCGAATCCAGAGACAGGGTCTGAAAGAACACTAGCCTTGAAAGAAATGACAATGAGCGTTTGAGCGTTCTAAAGAACATTATTTTTTTATAGTCTGTGAGCAGCCTAAAGATTGATTTGAAAAAACTACAGTTTTATTTGTTATGTATTTTTTAATATTGAATTTCTTGTTGATTTTGTAGGATGAAACAGAGTGCATTTCCTCCAAAGACAGACACTACAACACCAGATGTAAGACACTGTATTTATACTCATAAGATTACCGTATTTGCTTGTTTGACACTTCTAATTTGAATCGGGTGCATCTCATAGAAGCTACAAACATGCTTTTTATCTACTTTATATTTCGATGCTAATGAACATTTTGATAGAGTTTATGAGCGAATGAGCCGGGTTCTATACTTTAATGAATAAGGTAATTGGGGACAAATGATGGTATTATACTCGAAGAGGTGCTTTGTATTTTCAACCCTCGATTGTCGAATTCATTAAATCTGTCTGTCTCCAAAACTTATTTGTTGTTTCTTCAGTCTGCAGATAAGTCACAGGATTTGATCAAGTCCACTGAAAAGGTGAGAAAACAGGAGGTTCTTGATTAAACATATGTTTGAATATTGCAGAGGAAGTATTATAGGAACTGCAAGAGAGCACTGCACCAAAGCATGATAAAAAGCCAAACAGTATAAAGTAGGTTGTGACACTGGTCACAAATTCCATTCACTTTTCGCTGCTCTCCATACTTTTATTGTATTTTTTAAGTGATAGGAAAGTAAAGTTAGTATCAATTAAGGTTTTGTTACAGCGTATGTCAGAGGAAAAGCCTTCAACTCCTCTTTTTCATGTTGAATACCCCTGTTCCCAGGTTCTCATTTTGGACCGCTGGATCCTCCAGGTTGTAAGCAAGTGGAAAGATATCTTTGTGTACAAATCGCAACTCGGTTCATAAATTTCAAATACTTTTCTTTTAAAGCCATCTGATATTGCGAAAATCAGGATGGTGTTTGATTGTAAAACTTCGAATGAATAAAATGATTTGGATAATCTTTTACATAAAGCTACATAATGGCCTCCTCTCATGATTAGCTCCAGCTTTTAAAGATTCTCTTTAAAGAAAAAAAAGGATAGCGCAGGTTACTAATTGGCTGAAAATTAAGATGAAATCTATAATAGCCTTTATTTGATGGACGGGACTTCGCATGTCTGGGATAAAGTATTATAAAATTTTGCTGTTGGGTACTAGTGAAGAAAGGGTCAAAGAACGGTAATTTATTTTACGTACTTTATGCATGATATAACATGATAGCATAACTTCACATATTATCTGGACACTTTTCGTTAATAGCCAATGACCCCAACTGAAGCGAATGGTAAGAAGAATATTCCGAAACGAAAATTTATCTGGTCTGAAGAGATCAGGTATGATATTCATAAGTTTTATTCGTTTCATTCTTCTACTCATCTAGATTTATTTCATCTATCACTTTACTTTACGATTTTGACCTTTTATTTGCATATCATATTTCCCGAAAAGAGACTAGTAGAAATTAGACCGAATGTTCATGATTTGTCACTCTCTTCATAAAACACTATTGAACTCTCTTGCACAGAAAACAAATACTTCATGTATCACATGCAGCAACCATTCAAATTCTGGTATTTGCCAAGATAAATTCTGTATTAAGCTGATTTCAAAGATTCAGAAATCAGAAATCGATAATCTTCTGCATGTCGACTTGAGCAAGGCTCTTATTAGCTCTGAGCTTAAAGACGAAAATCTTGTTTGCCTTAAAGATGTTTGAAAAGTTTCGCTCGATGCTTTTAAAAGATCGTGACTTAGCTGCGTGGCGAATTAGTTTTCGATCAACGAGAAGTAGCTGTTTATATGCCTTCAATCTTGGAACATTCTAGAGCATTCAATCTTGAATTTTAGTAGAAAGATACCAAAAAGAAGACTGCTTCCAGTTTATAGATGGTTTTATAGCTGGAATATGACGTAGGGGGAAATAAACTGGTTTTGATAACTCTGATTGATTGTCAGTAATGTCAAATAAGCCTAATGATGCCAAATAAGCGTAAGAACTGAACGTAAAATTTCACTTTATCTAACCACTTAGCCAACTCTGTCATTGATTTATCTTAACACTCGGCTATCTCACTTTTATCTCCGTCTTTGATTTTATACTTTTCTTGTAGGAACCTGTTGTGTGATGTTGTTTCTGTCAAAGTGCAGCTATTCAAAATGTCGAAATCAAGAAGCATGACAGCAGAAGAGTACATTAAGGTATACCCAGGCCTTTTCGTTTTATGAGGACTATAACCCTCGCTAATGCCCTTGCAAATTCGTGTTTCTTCTAAAAAGAAATTCGTGATAGAAATTATATCAGCGAAGTTCTCAACTCACGTTTAGCCCTCACTCTTTTCTGAAATCATGTAGTTATTTTGAACACCATGCAATAAGTAGGCCCGTCACCAAAGGTCCTTCCACGAAAAGTGTTTGTTTAGGTTTAGTGTAACAACAATCCTAAACAAACATGTTGCACTCAAACATCTCAAAACCAAAGATTAAAATGAGGAAATCATCTTCCTGCCCATATCTGTGAAATGTGTAGGAACAAAAAAGTTTTCAGGGGTGATCACCCTCCTAACGTCTTTTACGAGCGCGATATGCTGCACCTGTGTTTTGTTTTTCACGAGAAGGTCTGGATATACCTTTTCTATAATTGCTTTCCAATTACCCTTAAAAGGAGTTCTGGATAGAATGCACTTATTATTCTCTCAGCATAGCACAAACTTTACCGTATCACTCTGTCCACAGCAATTTACATGATTCTTTTATTTCAAGCTTCTGATGACTTAATTCACTAAGAGTATTTTTTTTAATGTAGGACTTCTTAGAAAATGATGTCCGCAAACTTTGGCCTAAAGGCTGGATGACAAGCAGGTGATAACAATGTGTATTTACAAGTTATTTCTTTTGATCACTGGTCGCTTTACTGATATTAGACAATTAATGAATCTCATCTTCATGCAATAAACGCTGCAGTATAGGCAACACTTTTGCTTCATGGAGGTAGTTTTTTTATGAAAGGTTCTTGATTTATTATCAATTTTTATCGGCTCTTAAGGAAGTTTTGCTAATATGATTCTAATTCCAGAATAAAGTATTATATAAAGATAGTACTCGAATTTAAGATACGATTTAAATGTGGCGTCAAGTGTTGATCTTTTCCTTGGTTATTATGATATCATTATCGAGATTTTCAAGGGATTTCAACTTCTGTTGTACTTCTATGGAAAATCGAAACTCCAACAATAATAAGTAGAAGGGCTAGATCTATTAAAGTAAAATGTACTGTTATACGTTTTTGTCTGGCTTATTGTTTTGATTTGTATTTTTTGTCTTTCTAGAATTTTATTTAAAGAAAGCAAAGCTGCCCATCAAGATGTAACTCAACAAGTGTAAGTTTAAAATTAGTTATGTTTCTACTTAATTTCAATACCAGAAACCCTTGTTCCTTTGTGTCGGTTGAAAATGCTTCTAACACTGACCAGTCATTAAGTCTGGTATAAACCCCAAACTTACGCTATTTTGAAATGTGGGTTCAAATACTGTTAAGAAATATTTAAACAGCTCTAAAGAGATGTCATAAATCATTTCGTGTTAGTTTCATTGTTCTTAGGTTCTGTTATTTCCCACCATCCGTCCCTTCATTACCCCCGGTTAATCCTTTTAGGATCAAAAACATTTTTGCATGGTAAAACTGCTTGGTACTGATTCGCTAATTTTTGATTTTAGAAATAAAGCAAAGAAAGCTACAAAAAGACCAGAAGTGTCTGAAACTTCATCAACAAATCTGCTTAACCAGGACAACAGTCAGTCCTCTAAATCCCAATCCTCTAACCAATGTTCATCAGAAGTAACCAAGAACCCGAAACAAAAGCTGAAAGATGGCTCTTTTGCACATTTACCTGCCACTACCTCACTACCTTCATCAAAGGCACCGAATCTCACCAATCTGAATACCGTGCAAAAAGCGCATAGCCTGTCATTTCCATCACACAATGAAAGGGAATCAAAGCTTGTTGACAACCGAAAGTCTGCATGTGTGGCTTCTAAAGCGCTAAAGGCGAATAATTTGAGTTATGAAGCGCAAGGCAGTCAATCCGTGCAGTCCAGAATGAAGGAGCCCCTTAAATTATCTTCTGGTAAGATGCATCCTGCCTCAACAGCCATTACGCAGCGCCCTTCTTTTGCCTCACCTCCCAAGATACCGACAACAGGGGATATTTACTCAAAGCATTCTGATAAGCCATCTGCTAAAGCCAAGACATCTCATTTCAGTGAAAATACGCATGCGCCTGGATTCAGCCAGAGACCAGCTATGAATATTGACAAAAACATACGCAGCATATTAGATTACGCAACCAGTCCACCAAAAACAGCAAGCAAAGATTCATCTGATCCCCTGAAGGTCCCAAAGCCAACCATACCAGTACCCAAGGGGTACTCTGAAAAGAACCTCCCACAGCAGCGGAAGGAACGCTCACCGGGGCATACCCATGCTTCCATGTCTATTCCTGGGACGAACGAAGCTATGTGGAACTCTAAGTCACAAATTCCCTATGCAATGTCGCATTCTGCGACATCTCCTTCGCACGGTTCGTCCAACACAATTCAATCAGCAAAACATCTTTCTCCTCCGCAGCCCCCTAGTCATCCTGACTGCGCATTGCAGCATCATACTTCTCCGAAGCATACGAGTCAGCAAAGCTCTACGAAGTTCGTTTACAAAACACCGCAAAAAGAATCGCAGATAAGCAAATCAACTACACCGCCGCAAAATGCTTTGAAAACTCCCAGTCCTCATCGCAGTGTTTCGGCTGCAAGTGCGAGGACATCCCCACTAGTTCATTTTCCTGCCAATCTTGAACATGGCAGAAGATTATCGGGTCATTCCCCTGATGACATGCAAAGGTCTCCCATTGGCATTTCCCATTCAGTGAGCAGGTGAGAAATACCTTGGTGCATTTCAACTTTACGAAATACCTATCTGCACTATTATTTCACCGCAATGGAACAATTTCAAATATGCGACTGCTCTTTTGTAGTATCACTGTAAGGAAAAGTTGCTATGTTTTTCTCCTTTTGAGCTAGTTTAAACATGGGCATGTGGGCAATTGTTGTTTTTTTTGCTGTGAGCAACTGCTTCACCAAGTCCTGGATTATATTTCATGGAAAATTTAAGGTGCTCGATTGGTGCCAACCAAAAATTGTATAAACTTTCTAGAGCTCTTAGAGTTCCATTTTTTCACTTAACATCTTGAGGCTTGCTTCAATGTTAGAAGATATTCATAGCGAGTTTGAAGCAAGAAGTTTTACGTTGTGTTAGGCGTTCATCCTAAAAGGACGATAACACTGCTTACCGTTACTGCAATCCTATTATATGTCTCAGTTGGTTCATTTCATATTGCAGGATCACTACTGAGCCGCAATTTAAGCCTTCCAGTTTGCCAGACCCCCAGCAGGCTGCATCGTACGACTCCATGTCGTTCAGCAACACCCTGTCGTCCTTGTCCAACGCACTCGCATCAGCAAGCCACCACAAGCAGCCCTTCTCGCAAGTTCACGAAAAGATGCAGAAGATGGCTTCGAAGCAGTCCAAGCAAATGCCGTCACAAGTCGACCTGCTTTACCAGCAGCAGCAACAACAACAATACCAGCGTCATCTCAGTCGCCAGACGCTTCTACAACAACAGCAACAACAGAAACAACAACAACAACAACAGCTGCAGCAGCAAATTCCCAATCTAACCAACCCGAATTTGCTAGAAAATCAAGGTATTTCCTATTAAATTTACATGATTGTTGTAACAAGTATTCGAGTTGATAAGATAACATTTTCCTAGTTATGATCTTCGTATCAAACGCCCTAATGATTCTAATGATTGATATACAAAATTACTAATTAAATCCCTAATATTTCAAGTGCCGGTCGTTTGGGATGCACCTCCAGATGATATTGAAACAGAATACTGAGCAATGTAACGATTTGGTCAAAACGTAATTTCTTGAAAACAGATGTTGTCTCTAATACAATGTTTGAAGTTGCTTATGTTAGTCTGAATTAGTAAATGTTTACTGTGTTTCAAACTAACAATTAATCATATATAAAACAAATATGAAAAGTGCGACCAAGAAAAGTGTGATGTAGATATACATTCATTCTAATTCGTAAAAATACTTTAAACAGATGGTCCAAACTCCAAAGTAAGAAATAACCGGTTTTTGTTATGAAAATCTTGAATCATTACATGATAAAATTCGTTTTTGGTAGTGTTAAGAGTTGTTGAGCAGAATTCTTGTTGAAGAAAAGAGATTTTTATTCAATCCAACATTTTTACGGCAACACAGAAAAAACTGTGATAAAGGTTTTATGATTTATTGATTTTTACTGATTTATTCAATGATTATATTAGTCACCATTCAAATGTTATCTACAGAGATTTATTTCAAATCATTCACCGTGACATTGAAACACAAAACATTTCACGCATCAAATGCAACCAATATTTAACGTTTCCATTGTTCTGAATCCTGGCAACTTGGGATTCTTAACAGATAGTACCAGTCTTACCTTTACTGTAAACTGCTGAATAATGACTTTTAAAAGCTCCTTTCATTAGCTTAAGAGTAAACCTACTTTAAATTTTGTTTTAACTGAGACACGGGTCAAAGTTCAAGGTAAAAATTCAAGGACTGTCCACAAATTTTCGGTTCGATTTGAAGCAATCTGCACAAATTTGGCATTTATTCCCAAGTGTCAATTAATTTTGCAACAGTTTTTCAATTTTCAACGTCTTGAGAATATTTGCCATGATTGATAAAGAATTCTTAACGATTTGAAACAATATCGCACAGATTCTATCTTGAAATCGTTTTGAAGGTTCCGCGACGATTTACAACATTTGTTTATTCGTTCAATTTTTGGGACGAATTTGCAACGTTGATTCATGGGTGATCCTTACACGAAGTGCCAGTTTGGTTCCATTTTAGTATGATAATGTCGATATTTAATCTAAGATATGCACTAAACGTCGAGCTTTGTTAAATTTAAAAGCGAATAGTTAACATCATAAATCGTAACTCGGATATAATCTCAAATTAATCGAATTGATTGTTTAAAAAGTAACATTTACTTACCCAGGATCTTTTGCGATGGAATCGGCGTTGAGCATTTCCAACATGTTAAACTACGCAGATCAAAATGGCTTCTCCTCGCCAATGAATTCGTTGAACTCTTTCAATTCCCTACAAGGTACAGAATTAATCTAAATATACGAGTTAGTTTAAAATGTAAGAATGTAAGAAGCAAAACCGTTAATCGTTCCTAAATTCTCCCTAACTCCGTCGTACTAACCTTAATCGAACTTTGATATCATCTAAAATATTGTTAACATCTATTGAAACCGAACTTACAGCTTTTAAACTGAAGAAGCTCTACCCATAACCAACTTAATACTAATCATAAACATTTCGGTGTTTGAAATATCCGTCTCAACCTCTGGGGAAAGTCGAATAGGGGAGCAGCTTTAGTAAGAAGGGATCTGATAGGTTTTTTCGGCCTAAAGAAAACAATATACATGTTTTCTCGTTATTAGAATAAGATAGATATTTAAATAGAAATTGATTGAGGAAGAAGAAAATAAATTGAATATCCCAAGGAGACCTGGTGGATGATCTAATAAGAGAGAGTTCAAATAAAGGTACTGCATGACTCAGAAAGTCACTTATCCAGATGTTAACTTCTTATGACTAACCTTGACTTAAATTGCGTATTGTTAATTTGTTTGGCCTATCGGCCACTCAACCCATATTTTGCCATACACCTCTTATCTATTTCAAATTGAGATTTATCTTTTCATTTAGATATGAACTATTAAAATTGCATCTTATATTTTCTTTTTCAGGATCTTCGAATAGTCTTGAACGTTATGCTAACCCGTATCCTAATTACAGACCAAAGTTTAGCTAACAGGTAATAGCTGATTTTTTACTTGCTGTACAGTAACTTAACGCAACTCATGTAGCTTTTTAATCACGTCAAGGGACCGTTCACAAATTATCCTTGCGAATTGAAACGATTGAAACATATGTTAACGAAGTTTAGACGATATTTGACACGTCTACAGACTTCTTGATGAAAGTCTGCTAAAAATACTATGAAAGATGTTTCCAGTAAAAAAAGGGGACAGATAGACGCACGGCTATCCCAGTCAGCACAGAAGAAATGTATTCAAAAATGCTTTCAGATGATTCTGATGGTACTTCCAACGAAACGATTAGGAATAACGAAACTATTTGCAACTATCTTGCAACTCTTTGAATCATACTGAAGACTTTAGAAACAAATTGACAGCAATGATTTGTGGTTGGTCTTTAAGGGCCTTTCTACTTGGATGGAAGATGGCGTTTACAATTCAATTCGAATCAGCTTGTTTATTTTCTTATCAAGTTGAAGGAATTGTATCCAAAAAGGAAATTATAGTTTTCAGGTCCTCAAATATGAAGTATATTTGTTTAAACTGTTCCTAATTCAACAAAATATAATGGCTTCATGCATGACCCTGTATCTCGCTCCCTCTCTAGAGCCTAATAGACCTTTTTCCCAATTAAGTCATCTCTATAGAAATTCATCTCGAAACAACCTTTGCCTCGACATGATGTGTACCTTATTCCCAAAGAGTACATTGCTCCTAGCAACAAATGGAATTGCTTTGTGAACTTGAGAGCAATGCATGCTTTGGGATCATGTCGAGGCTAAGGTTGTTTCAAGATGAATTTCTATAGAGATGACGTAACTGGGAAGGTGGTATATTCGTCTTCTTAGAGATCATATTACCCTTTTCTATCAATAGTGACCTTCTCTGTGTTAAAATTGATTTTATTACTCTGAATTGTGAAAAACCATAAATATTGATATCTTCTTTAGAAAAAGGAGCTGAATAAGAGGCAATTTTAAGAGTTTTTCGGATAAATCCAAAATAGAGGCCAAATTTTCGGCGTTATTCAGACAGATATTTTGAAGCAAATTCAGTTATAGAAAAGCCAGGGACAGAAAGTTGCAATTTAGGATATTAGGGAAATGAGGGCCTTTTCTGCTTCTTTGTGATTTGGTTTCCTTTTCTTTACAAAGTGTTCTTTCAATAACTTTCAATGCCCTTCTCCCCTCCCCTTGTAAACAGGTCTGATTAGTTGGTATGAACGATTAGAATACTATAAAACATTTTGTCATTTTCTTTGTCTAATGCGTGGTTTATTTGTAAATTTTCCCACTGTAAATCAACATCTGCGTGGAATTTACTGTCGTTCTGTTTTGTTAGAAAACTGTATGAATCTGGCATTTTAATGAAAAAACAACTGTTTGCCTTTTTGTATCTGACTAATTTCTCTCCGCGTCAGGAGTACTTTATCAGCTCCGAGTTATGCTGAACATCAACTCTAATAATTACCATTTGTCTTTGCTTTGACGAAGGAATAACATTCCAAGGAAACCGATGTTTTCCCTCCCTAAGGCAAAGATCTACAAGACACTATTGCTTCGTTCTTATGTTATTGAACCTTAATAAAATGATGTATTTCGAGATGAACATTTAACTTGAAAACCAGAGCTGGAAAGGGCCTTTTGAGTGGTTGAAAGGTAACAGGGACAAAGTGGGACCTACTTTGCGGGGTGGGGTTTGCAAAGGCGAAACTTCCGACAGATTTCCTCTGAATATTCATATTATAGGGATCTAGAGATTATCCAAATATGCTTCAATTGCTATCACTACTAGTATGTACATTCATAACATAAGTAATTTAGCCTCACGGATCTGAATGACTGATATTGTAGTAGAAATGCTTACGCGCGTAGCGTGCGAAAAAATAAGTTTTTTGCAAAAGCTTAGGAAAACCATTGGAAATCCAAAACACAGTTGTATCGTTGACTGTATTTAATGTTTAGCAGCAAGAAGTATATTCTAAAAATCATGGTAATGTTTTCATCGAATAGAAAATATCGAATCAATCAGACATTCAATTCTCTTCCATATCAGTAAACTGAGATAGAAAAACAGAAAGCGAATGTCTGAGTTTACGTTTTCATAATCTTAGGCCCGGTTTACACCGCTACGGATCACTTTTTGATCTGTATCAAAAGTGATACGGATCGGCCTTTCATTTACACCACTCCTAGTGATCCGTAGCAAACTAGTACGGTTAGCCGTTCCACTTTTGATCCTTCTAGCAAAAGGATCAAAAGCGATCCGGACACGCAAAAGCCCAGTGTAAATAGGGCAATCCGTATCACTTTTGATACGGATTCACAACGAGGCAAAATACTATGACGCGAGCGAGGCCATACCGGCCTAAAGTTTCTAGAAAATGGCGCCAACTACCAAAAGACGTCATGAATCCGTACTGGTGTAAACGGAAAGCCTATCCGGATCAAAAGTGATTCGTGGCAGTGTAAACGAAACGTATCCGCATCACTCTTGATCCGTATCAAAAGCGATCCCTAGCAGTGTTAACGGGGCTTTAGAGTTGATACGATGGGATTGACGAGGGATGACAAATTTATTGAGACGTTCAGGCATCACAGGCTCAAAAAACCTGCCTAAAGATGCTTCACTGTGCAGAATGGTAGCAGAGTGGTTGAACGAAACACTTCTTAAGTTTCATTAGATGAATATTTTACCCCCACTGCCTTGCCAGCCATTACGCCTCTTACTACAAAACTGGAGTAGTCCAAAAGAGGAATTAAGAATGGCTGCAATTTGTTTGAAAATTTTAAATGATTGATACATAGCTATTGTGAACATGATGTATATTTTGCCTTTTTAAGATTCCTTCTTTGCTAATAATCGCTAGAGCAATGGTTTACGTCATCAAGACATGACGTCATATTTCTATCACTCAGCCCCCCCCCCCCAATCGGTGACTCCTTCCAACTTCTGCTGGGAGCATATACTTCGGATGAGGGAAGATGAATCCTACTTCAAGAAAAATGTGTAAGATTGATACACAAGGCCTCAAATCATGGATTCAAATTTGGATTTAAGGAGATATTGATGTTTTGGGAATAAAATTCAAGTTTGGTATGAGAAGCTTAATACTTGAAGGTATTGACCGAAACGAAACTCAAATGTAGGGTTTTAATCTTTTCTGGAGAAAGTTTTGTGGGAAAGTAACAATATTACCAATCAGGGTATGAAATTTGGTGGTATTTGTGAAAGAATGGAAAATGTAGAAAAGTTCTTTTCCTGTCAATACCTGGCAATAGATTTGAAATATCTTTTTCGAAAATTTGACAGAACCATCTGCTATGATTTTGAAAAAACACGTTTTAAGTTTACAGATTTACTGTACTAACTCAACTCAACTGCTTTAATCCTTTTTGAGAAAGTTTTTCTAGTTCAAAAGTAGGCAATGGACTACTTTGTCATTGTTTCATCAAACAAGTTTAGTCATAGTTCAACAAATAGCCTATAACACTTCTTTCGCTTCTTCATCCATAAACATTCGTTATTTTTGAAACATCTCATATCATTCACCAAGATATCGTATCAATACAAGCAATGAATAAATCTAGCAGTTAAGAAAAAGTATCATACATACTTTGAGCATGTTGGGGTAGGCCTTCCGTAAGACTTGTGGCAAGTAGGACGGCAACTCCAGCAAGAACTTTCTTTTGTAAGGCAAACAGCGTCAAAACTGCTTCCCAAAATGTCATCTTGACATGTTAGCGAGAAAGTCCACACAAGTTTTATTCTGAAGTTGAAAGTGCCTTGAAAATCTTACTTTTCTTTGAGCTTATTCTTGAAGTTACGAATACTGAATTCTGCAGTTTGGATCAAACGCCAGAGATAAGATTATGAAGCTCTACCTTTAAAATCTATTCCGAGATTGTTCCCAAGAGAATACAAAAAGCATGAAAAACGAAATATCATTTTGTTGTTGTCACTCTGAGACAAAAAAGCTCGAGTTTAGTGAGCCACTCAGATATTTCTATATCTTAGAGCCAAAGCGGGGGACGTAGTAGTTCATGGTTAGTTGCCCTAGCGAAATGTTGCAAAACTCTTCAACGGAAGTCACTTTTACCCCTAAGCAGTAGTAACTTAAGGTCCCAGGGACAGAAGTAATTTATCGGCAAGTTGTGTTGAGTTGATAGGCAAATACGCTTATTATCTTTGTTTGGTTATTGGTTTATGTGCAAAGTACAAAGGGCCCCCTGAATAGGTGAACTAATCGAGCAGTGCGACCCTAGTCTTTCCTCTCGATGTGACCGCATGATTCCTTTGGCCTTTTTGCCTTGAATTAAAGAGAGTTTGGACTACTAGTTTTGGCACGGATCCATTTGGATTCGTTCCAAAGTGAACGGGGTCGTACACAATCAAGTCCCCCTGAGAATGGAGCCCAAGGCCAAATTTTGGAAGACTTGCGAAGTTTCGTGCTTTGTAGAAGTATACGTACAGTAAAAACGTAAATATAAGAACATCTGTTTCTTTACCCTTAATTAAAGGTGTTTCATCGTCAGCGAATGTCTTATAGATCTGTACTGGAAGGGTGTTTGGAGTGACATGGTAATGCATTTTCAGCACTTTTCTCCTTGAAAAATATATATTTGCCATTTCATCAGAGCAGTTCTGTAAAAGATTTCAAGAAAAAGTTCTCTAAAATGCTGAAATGGTAAGGTAGAGGTTGTCAAAAAAGTAGTTTTATACGCAGGTTTTCTCGGTACGCGTTAAAGAGGTGAAGTGCACCAAGACAAAATAGCTTCTTACGTTACGGAGTTTGATTAAGCTACAATTTTTTTGTAAGACTCGACTCTGATCTTAGCATGCCTGTTTCTTATTCTCGAAGTGATATTTTCCCAATTTATTCATCACCCCCTACCCTTCTTAAAAGGGGACACACGTTGGTGAACTTTTTATGTGTCCATCTCAAATAATTTTGGAGATTGTGACTGAAATTTCAGTCAGGTGTTTCTTGTAATGGTTGCTCAATGCTCATACAGGCCCGGCGGAAGCTTTCCATAGTTGGTCCGGTTCAAGCTAAACTTGCCTTACCCGGGGGTATTCTCCCTTAAAATTTTGAAATTTAAGTCCACAGAGATGCAATTTGGTGCATTTTTAAAAAGTAATTTACGTAAAAATGAATCGTAAGTTACCGTAAAAATCTAATGTTGTTTTTAAAAGCAATATTATTTTTTGATAAAAAGAGTATTTTGACCCAAAAGCTGGTCCGGTCAACGCCGTACCAACCGGAACGGTTCCACCAGGCCTGTCATATAACGAAAATGGGGGAAACGAAAAGTTCTACTGCAACATCAAGCCATCTTTGTTTTCAAATTTGTTTCACTTATCATATTTATTCAACTCCTTCGAGAGATATTAACAATACCGTTTTTAAACATCAAACTTGGTAATCTCATCTTTAACCTTTCACTGTTCGAATTAAGCCAACTGCAGTAAATCTCAATGATTTTAGAACTCAAATAAAGGAAACACTATGTTTTTATGAAATTTTGCGATATTCTATGATATTTTGGTAGAAACAAAATAAATCGCTTGGATTTGGTTCTGCTGTACCATTTATTTTTAAAAATTTCAACCAAAAGCAATAGAATGATAAGTTAATGGTTCCTTTCTCTGTCCATTCAAAGCCCCACTTTTCTGCCCCCATTTAACCTATCAGGTCCTCTATAATGTACCCATTAAGTTGAAATTCTAGTTACTAAAATCGAATTATAATCGTCTATAACACCCCCCATTCGCCATCATGGCTATTCAGAGATCTTGGATGTCTTTCTTCGTCTTCAGTTCCTAGAAGGAAATAACAGGAAACAAAATAAATCTTTGTTTGCAATGTTCATTTACCATTCAATTTCATCGCAGCTTGTCAAGGAGTGTATGTAGGGTATGTAGGGTTTCAGCCTATGTAGGGTATGTAGAGGTTAAGCGTATGAAGGGTAAGTATAAGTACCGGGTGCTCCGAAAAAGGTAAGCATGTTACGAAATCCATTTTATACATCTTTCCAACATATTGTAGCCTGTTTAACGGTGTTAGAATGTGTTTTACCCCGTTTCTTTTGCTCTTTTCACCTAACAATTAAAATTCTACCCTTACCCGCGAGTTACCCCATCCAGGGGTCGACCCCCTGCTCAACATAATGATCGTTAATTGCTTGTTGTATAAAACATTTTTTCCACATCAATTTCGAAAGATGTATTATATTTTATTTTCAGCCCAGTTACGCTTGCGTCTTATTTTTCACATCAAGGCGAATTAAACAACTTCTAAAGATTTTCATCGTTCAGTCACGAAAGTCGTAAGAAATCTTACCTCTGCGTGATTTCAAAATGACAGTAGTAGTGGCCTGTCTTCTCACTTCCCTCCTTCTCTTCGTTGTCAGCATTTGCTTTATATTTGTTTTCCACGGAACAGTTGGGGTAGACTGTTTACCCTTGGCTTCGTAAATTTGTTTCAGCAGTTTCTTTCCGTCCTCTGAAAGATAATCAACAAATCAATTATTGAAAAAGCGAAAGTGGTTTGAACATACTTTTACCAAAATATCTCAGGGTCTTAAAAGAAGTATAAGTGGATGAATTCAAGGAAGGCTTGAATATCCTTTTATCCCAAAAAAATTCCTGGTCAGACATCAATTAGAAAAATGGATCGCAAATCTTTTGTTCATAAGATAAGAATTGGATCCTTTTCAAGGTTGATCGAAGTGTCAATCGTTAAAGGATTTTTCTTATAATAGGAAATTGGTTGAGATGGTACAGTGAACTCAAAATGGGTTATTTCAAAAGTCATAGCAGATGGCTCTGTCAGATTTTCATGAAAGATACGTCATACCTATTGCTAGGTATTAACAGAAATATAACTTTTCTACATTATTTCATTCTTTCAAAAATACCTCAAAAGAAGAATCTTGATCATTAATATTTTACTCTCGAAAAATATTCGGTAAAAAGATTAAAGACCAAATTTGTTTCTTCCAATACCTAAAGATTTGTATACTTTAAATTGGTGAAAAGTTTCAGGACATAATTTCTGCCATGCTGGATGAAATTGTGTCACAAATGTTTTCAAGTTGTAGATCAAACTTACTACCATTATGAATACCAATATTACCTCAAATCCTTAACAGATTCAATCAATTGAGGCTGTGTGTTTGAATTTTTTTTCTTGTATTAGAAATATTCTTGCTTTGAGATTACAGAATCTTCCACTAATAATTAAAATTATTTAGTTAATCATTAAATGCATTCA
Organism: Pelagia noctiluca; assembly: GCA_963924455.1. NCBI lineage: Eukaryota > Metazoa > Cnidaria > Scyphozoa > Semaeostomeae > Pelagiidae > Pelagia > Pelagia noctiluca. Next base: position 17,661,275 of record OZ004317.1, on the reverse strand, counting down.
AGCGTTGAAAATAAATTGTAGTACAGCAAAATGAAATGCAGATAGATTCTTTAAATGTCGTTATCATTACATATAATAATAGTAGCCTGATAATGGCATAATGATAATAGCTGATTTGTGCTATTTAGTAGAAGATTTACTGATCACTTCTCAACCCATCGCAATAAAAATTTCAAAGATAGAAATCATTAAAAATAAAGTGCAATGAATGATTACCTGAACTTTCCAAACATGCACCCTGTGCTACATTTTCTTTGTCCTGTGCAGAGATCTTGATGAGTACGGCGAATGGATACGCAGCCCATTGCCCCTTATTAGGCCCCCCTAGAAACTCCTTGGGGTGTTGGTCTTCCATGTTCTGACAAATCACACTCAGATGACACCCCTTCCTTGCTTCTAGCACATACTGACCGTCGGTGTGACCGATATCCAAGTCTCGAATTTCTTCGCAAGATTTCGGAAGATCTGAAAGGAAGAAATTGCTTGTGATCATTAAGAATAAAAGAAATCAAATACTGGAAAATGCCCGGGGTGTAAAATTGAATCACTGAAGCAGACTTTATCAGGAAACCCTGCCTTTAAATCGCCTTAAAGGAGTTCAAACGCCAGTAAGAACAGTATTTCGAATATTTTACCTACTTAGTTAATCAATCTTAGAGCTCAATCTTAGTTAATAAATCTCAAATACAATCATATAATTTCCTCTTTGACTTCAATTTGTTGTATGCTGTCTTTAGTTGTTTTTCGAATAGTATGAATGTCCCCTATTGTTTTGTATCTTGTTAAGAATTTTGTTTAGTATAGATAAATCATTATTAAACCGAGAACTGAATAAAAACGCCGAAAATGAACTCCAAAACGCTACCTCTACATTTAAAAAGAATTATATTCTGTGTTTATTATGTCCACAATTATAATACTTTTTCTTTCAATTCAATTTTGAAATTAAGGAATCGACCATAGATAGTTTGACAAAACGTCAGGGACTAGATTTCAGGTTCTGAATTTACAAAATAATCCAAAATTAAGAAACAGGGTCATGCAATCCAGTGAAGTGTTCTAATGGAAAAATGTGTGTACATCTATCAAGGTACGAAATGAGTGTTTCAAGCAATAGTTTAGTAATTCTCATCTCATATTGGCAGGGAAGAAAATCTAGCTCTATCCCTTTTAAAAAAAATCGGTAAATCAGAAGTACAAACGATAAAAGCAAACTGCATGGAAAACTGACATCTGATTTTTGCGTTATTCTGTAGTATTCTGTATCGATCAAATACTATAAGAAGGTTAAGTGGTTAATAATTACAAATTTCCGCAGAAATGAATACCCTTTATATCCAAGAGTTTAAGACGACCTGCTGTAACTTTTTATAAAGCCAAATCGCCGTTACTATCCATTAAAGTGAACGCATCAAGTCAATATTCTTATAGAAGAAAGTGATAGACATAAAGTTTGAACTGAATAGCCCCACCGTCCCAAATAACCACACCTCTCTATGCCCTACTCAACACTTGAAGTAAACACTATTACTCAACACTTAAATCAAACACTGATACTCAACACTTGAAGTAAACACTGATACTCAACACTTACATCAAACACTGATACTCAACACTTGAAGTAAACACTGATACTCAACACTTACATCAAACACTGATACTCAACACTTGAAGTAAACACTGATACTCAACACTTACATCAAACACTGATACTCAACACTTGAAGCAAACACTGATACTCAACACTTAAATCAAACACTGATACTCAACACTTGAAGTAAACACTGATACTCAACACTTACATCAAACACTGATACTCAACACTTACATCAAACACTGATACTCAACACTTGAAGTAAACACTGATACTCAACACTTACATCAAACACTGATACTCAACACTTGGAAGTAAACACTGATACTCAACACTTACATCAAACACTGATACTCAACACTTGAAGTAAACACTGATACTCAACACTTAAATCAAACACTGATACTCAACACTTGAAGTAAACACTGATACTCAAACACTGATACTCATCACTTACATCAAACACTGACACTCAACACTTAACTCAAACACTGATAATCAACAATTACATCAAACACTGATAATCAACACTTGAAGTAAACACTGATACTCAACACTTACATCAAACACTGATAATCATCACTTGAAGCAAACACTGATACTCAACACTTACATCAAACACTGATACTCAACACTTACATCAAACACTGATAATCAACACTTGGAAGTAAATACGGATACTCAAACACTGATACTCATCACTTACATCAAACACTGACACTCAACACTTAACTCAAACACTGATAATCAACAATTACATCAAACACTGATAATCAACACTTGAAGTAAACACTGATACTCAACACTTACATCAAACACTGATACTCAACACTTACATCAAACACTGATAATCATCACTTGAAGCAAACACTGATACTCAACACTTACATCAAACACTGATAATCAACACTTGAAGTAAACACTGATACTCAACAATTACATCAAACACTGATAATCAACACTTGAAGCAAACACTGATACTCAACACTTGAATCAAACACTGATACTCAACACTTGAAGTAAACACTGATACTCAACACTTACATCAAACACTGATACTCAACACTTGAATCAAACACTGATACTCAACACTTGAAGTAAACACTGATACTCAACAATTGCATCAAACACTGATACTCAACACTTGAATCAAACACTGATACTCATCACTTGAATCAAACACTGATACTCAACACTTGAATCAGACACTGATACTCAACACTGATACTCAAACACTGATACTGAAACACTGATACTCAAACACTGATGCTCAAACACTGATACTCAACACTTGAATCAAACACTGATACTCAAACACTTGAATCAAACACTGATACTCAACACTTGAATCAAACACTGATACTCAAACACTGATACTCAAACACTGATACTCAAACACTGATACTCAAACACTTACATCAAACACTGATACTCAACACTTGAATCAAACACTGATACTCAACACTGATACTCAACACTTCCATCAAACACTGATACTCAACACTTGAAGTAAACACTGATACTCAACACTTACATCAAACACTGATACTCAACACTTAAATCAAACACTGATACTCAACACTTGAATTAAACACTGATACTCAACACTTACATCAAACACTGATACTCAACACTTGAAGTAAACACTGATACTCAACACTTAAATCAAACACTGATACTCAACACTTGAAGTAAACACTGATACTCAACACTTAAATCAAACACTGATACTCAACACTTGAATTAAACACTGATACTCAACACTTACATCAAACACTGATACTCAACACTTGAAGTAAACACTGATACTCAACACTTACATCAAACACTGATACTCAACACTTGAAGTAAACACTGATACTCAACACTTACATCAAACACTGATACTCAACACTTGAATCAAACACTGATACTCAAACACTGATACTCAAACACTTACATCAAACACTGACACTCAACACTTAACTCAAACACTGATACTCAACACTTGAATCAAACACTGATACTCAACAATTGGAGTCAACACTGATACTCAACAATTAAATCAAACACTGATACTCAACACTTGAATCAAACACTGATACTCATCACTTGAATCAAACACTGATACTCAACACTTGAATCAGACACTGATACTCAACACTGATACTCAACACTTACATCAAACACAGATACTCAACACTTAAATCAAACACTGATACTCAACACTTGAAGTAAACACTGATACTCAACACTTACATCAAACACTGATACTCAACACCTAAATCAAACACTGATACTCAACACTTACATCAAACACTGATACTCAACACTTGAATCAGACACTGATACTCAAACACTGATACTCAAACACTTGAATCAAACACTGATACTCAACACTTACATCAAACACTGATACTCAACACTTGAATCAAACACTGATACTCAACACTGATACTCAACACTTGAAGTAAACACTGATACTCAACACTTACATCAAACACTGATACTCAACACTTAAATCAAACACTGATACTCAACACTTGAATCAAACACTGATACTCAACACTTACATCAAACACTGATACCCAATACTTGAATTAAACACTGACAGTCAACGCTTAAATCAAACACCGATACTAAACACTTGAAGTCAGCAATGATCCGGAGCCAAGAGAGATTTGAGAGCTCACCTTTGGGTGCAGTTACGAATTGGAAAACCGGCTCGACGGCTGCAGGCTGAGTTGGTGCGGCTTTCGATGAGGTTGTTTCTACGTTGGGTTGAGTATTGTTTGCAGTTGGAAGTGTTGCATTTGCAGGCTTGAACTCTAGAGTGTTTTCAATCGGCATTGGTGATGTCGCAACTGTATTGAATAACATTAACTTGTTTATATTTTGAACAGATATTGATAGTTGCCGCAAAGAGCTGCTGGATGTTTTTCTCAAGCAATGTTAAAAATTGTCAAGAGTAATAATATAAATACAAACGTTATATTAGACGATACCAAGGAAAGCAAGGGTTCATGACTATCTCATGACAATTACATAATTACAACTTATGAATACAAAAAGGCTGTAAAATATCTAATGTAAAAACACTACACAAAATAAGTTTCTTGTGATTGCGTGGCTTGCATCAAAGGCTCAATGTGAACTTAGTCTAACCCACCGGTCTCGTAGATATCTTGCAATTTAGAAATGACTATACTCCAGTTAACCTCATAAGGCAGTTATTTAAAACCATAAAATAAGAGTTGCGTTAAGGCCTCATTAGAAGGAATAGCGTATCCGAGTGGTCGAAGTAATACATTAATTGTAGCAAAAATGTTTTGTTTTCGAAATCGAAAGAAGGGTAAAGTAGCAAGGATGTTGTGTATTAGATATCAGCTGCAGAAGAATCATATTAGAAACAAAATTATGGAGGAAATCACATTGCATCGATAATTCAATTTTTTCAATAAGCAACTTGACTCTTGGTTCAGACCCTTAATATTGCTTGATATTTTACTGAAAATGATAGACTATCTACCAACCCCAACCCAAATTATTTATTTGCTTATTCCTAGCAAGATGAAGCTAGTGAACCAATCGAACAGATTCACAGCCTGCCTTCATTTGATAAATTTTAGCAGAAATCTCTAAAATAGTTTCAATTCTTAAAATCATAAGTCATATTCCAAGGAGGACACAAGTCCGAAGGCCTAAACGTACTGTATTCAAGTTGTATTTCTTTACCTCTTTTTTCCACCAAGTTTTGATAATTTTATCTACATAACATATAAGCAGAAACAAATACCCCTAATCCAGGGTTTGTTCCTTATTGGCTAGTTGCTTATTGAACCGAACGTTATTAGCTCGTAGAGCTACGTTAGCATAAAACTGATATGATGAAAATACACGAAAATAACAGAAGTATTTCTCACCTACTGACGAACTTGATGTCGTTTGATTGGCTGGCTGTTGCTGTGGCTGTGAAGTTGCGGGAGACTCCTCGTCTACAACAGAAATGAACCATTTAGCCTTCGTAGTCACCAAAATTGCAAATTCTACATCCATTAACTTATGTTTAAATCAAAAAATTTAGCTTTCTCGTCCAGCGTCTTCTGACAGACTTATTCAGAGACCAGTAATCAAAAAGTATGCTATAACCATCATTTCCATAACCGTTTTCTTTTCAAGACAATTGAGAAGATGGCGACAAATAAGAATAAATCTTCATTATTAAATCAAATATGAAAACCATCATTTAAGTTCTTCTCATAAGTCGTTCTTACAATCAAAGAAGAAGCAGGATTTGGAAAATCAATCAATGATTGCCCCAGAGCTAATTTGGTAGCGTGGTTGAGGCGTAGACTCCTAGAACTCTGATTTCCTTTTCGCAGGTTTTTCCTGGCATGCCAATGGTAATTATGATCTATTAGCATTATTCAATTATTTCATATCAGCAAATAACACTTAAGCCATGATTTTCAAGATACTTCCTGGTGAATTAATGAGCATCATAAATCACTACCTACCCTGAACTGTGAGTGAATCAGGGTAGACCAGTAGTCCTGAAACCTGTCCAACTGCCACTGCTTCTTTCATCGTCTTCGAAACAGAAACTTCGTTGGAGAGGAAATTCAAATCGAATTGAACTCCAACCTTTTCCATTCCGTTTGATGTTGTTGTGTTGTGAACTGCTTTGCTGAAGCAACAAGTTTTAATTATTTCAGTTAATTCATGTCTGATCAATAGATAACTCAAAAATAAAGAATAATTCAAAATTTCAATCGTAAAGTCTTCATCTGTATAACATTTCGTACAATTGTTTAGGGACCTGCTAAAAGCCTAGTTTCAATACAATCTGGAAAGTATCGACAGAAAGCCCACAGAATATTTTCCTGAGGTAAAAAAGCGTATAAATCTCAAATCATATCAATTTCCATAATGGTGGTGTAAAACAACATCTAAATAGCTCCCACTTTGTTGTGTTCTCTCTGGAAAAAAAAGTGGTTCTGTGCTTCAAGTGAGGTTACTCTATTCCCTCACTAAGGAGTGGATGAGTGGATCTGTAGACGAACTTCTGGGGGTTATTTAGATTATTGCTTATACTGTCAAAGTTCTAAATCAACAAATGGTATACCCTACCAACTGGCAATGACAGAAACATGATTCTAAATCAGAGAAGAGAAGCATATTACTAGTTAGAAAGTTGTGGAATTGGTGGTGGATTAGGTGAAAAATCACAAATTACCTCACGCCAATGACTTTACAGTTCACTTTCATGTGATGAGTGATAAATGTTTCTTCGATCTAAATTTGAAGAAAAAAGGAAAGTTTCAAACACAAACTTATACAATGCCAATCATTATATAAAGTAAAAGCAAATTTTTTAGATGGAAGTTTCTTTCTTGGTCAATTCAACATATCATGTTAGTTGTATTATCATTAAGGTAATGGGTGCAAATTGATGTGGATGGATATCATCAGTAATGCAGAGGCCTACAATGCAATAGCGTCTTCAGGGTGTGCAGTAATGTGGAGTACTTTTGCAATAATGTAGAGGTTGTAGAGTAATGTGGAGTACTTTTGCAGTAATGTAGAGGTTGTAGAGTTATGAGGATGGGTATCATCAGTAATGTAGAGCCATATCGTGCAGTAATATGAAGGATGTGTAGTAATGTAGAGGGATATCATGGATGGCGTAGAGGCATATCATTCAGTAATGAGGAGTTCTTTTGCAGTAATGTAGAGATTGTAGAGTGATGTGCATGGATATCATCAGTAATGTAGAGGCATATCGTGCAGTAATATGAAGGATGTGTAGTAATGTAGAGGGATATCATGGATGGCGTAGAGGCATATCATTCAGTAATGAAGAGTTCTTTTGCAATAATGTAGAGGGTGTTCAGTAATGAAGATGGATATCATCAGTAACGTAGAGAAATATCATGTAGTAATGTAGAGGGTGTTCAGTAAGGTGGAGGGAATTTTCAAAATAATGTGAAAAGTTACTAAAAACATCCACATTACTGCATGATAATGAAGATATCCCTCAACATTACTGTACACGTATTACCTAGGGTGTTGTAGAAGTTGCGTCCCTAAGTTTGGGGAACAATGAATAAAGGAGCAACGAAGAACCAAATCGTGGATTAGCTCTGAGGATCTGTCATCTTTAAGGAACGTCAAAGAAAGGTTTCAGAGCCCAAATCTTTAATGTTTGTAGATGAAAAAGGCCTATCCGGAAATCCAGTGAGATGTTGTTAAAGTTGAGAAATGCATTGGAGTCGATCAGGGCCGTGGACAACCAAAACGAGCAATCGAAATACCTCGAGGGAAATTCACAGCAACCAAGGAACTTATTTGTAATGTTTCTTGTCAGTCTGTATGTGATGGGCATAAACACATTTTCATCCTATTCCCATATTCACCAGTAGAAAATCTTTAAAGGATCCCCCATGTCAATTAAATTATTCAGTGTACAATCAGGAGAGTATGAGACATGCAATTACTTACTGAACGAGATACGATTCCAGTCAAGACTTTATACGGAACACTTTCATTGTTAGCGAGAAGAGGATGCCAGCTCTGTTGTAAGATGAATTTCCCATGAACAACATGTCCTAAAAGATGGGTATTGAAGTTGATGATAATGTCCTTGATAAAATGCCGTCCAACGAGAGAATATTATCAAAACGTTTTATGCATTGATAGGCCCAGTACAATTGGGGGTTTTCGTCTGTTTTTCACCTCATTATTCACTAAAAGGCCCTGTTACCCACTTACAATGAATGACGTTACTCGAAATACCGAGACTATCAACAGAATATCATTCAACCTGAAGTGGAAAAATCTCGACTGAGCAGCAAATCGTCAGACATATTGTGGACGAACAAATAGGTCATAGCAGAGAAGGGTATACAGATTGTTCGAGACATTTTTCTCACGGATCAAAGCTCTGAAGGTGGTTAGTTCACTCGACCCTTTTGAACAAGGGTCGAGTGAACTAACCACGTGGCCATCCCCCCCACTTGTACGAAGCATACCTTTCCGAGCATATGGATGAGCCATTTCATGTTGGCACACTGAACAAATGAATTGTAACAGATATGGCATAAATATTTCGTACTGCAGTCAAGATGTTATGCTGCAGCCATTTTTTCTGGTATCTATGCGTTGCTAATGGTAATATACCTATCATGCATTGGGCGAATTGAGATCCGCCATCTTTCGGAGAATTGCCTATTGTCTTGAAGGTGAATGCTTTTCCTGAACAAGCAAGAAGCATCGAGCATGGGAGTAACGTATAGGAATGAATTCAAAAAAAGAAAGCCATTCTTCTACTCACGCGTGTAAACAGAAGAAGCCACCGTCTGGGTGCTGGTTATTTTCTGATTTTCACCAAACGGTTCAACTTGAGCCGGGGGAGCTGTATTTGTGACAGGAACAGCGGGGGGCCACTGATAAACCTCAACACTCGGGGTGTACACATGAGGTGGGCGGCGGGGTTTACTGCCAGCATTTTTATCTTCGATTTCCACGGGTCTTGCAACGGGTGCTGTTTGGGTTGCGTTTTCAGAATTGATAGAAGTATTTGCTTGCTCAAATTTATCTTGCATGCTGAGATAAGTTTTGGCTTCCTCATATTTTACTTGTGGGGTGATAGAAGTGGTTTTTGGCTCATATTGCACTTCTGGGCTGGGGGAGGCGTTTGCTGGCACATATTTCACTTGAGTGCCAGAAGATGATTCAGCTTGCTGGTATTTCTCTTGTTGGCTGGAGTCACCAATTGGCACATTATTTCCTAGAGTGGGTTTAATAAAGCTGCTGTCTACACTCTTTAAAGGACTATAGGTGAAAGTTGCTGGGCTGCTGAGTAAGCTGCTTTGATTAGCAGTGCTTGGCACTGCTGGATAAGTGGAGGCCTGGCCAGGCTTTTCGGTGTGTGCGTTTGCCTGCAGCCCATACAGAGGACTGAATGGCTGGAGAACTTTAGTCTGCTCTGGATAAGCATTAGGCTCCGGGGAAAACTGCGAGGTTTCGTTTTCGTGCTTTGTGGCATTCTCTACTGTCTCGGGATTCACTGGAATAGTCTCGTTGGCTTGGCTGTTATTTGCGTTTGAGTTGGATATCTGAAATTGGACAGCCTTAAAGTTCTGTCTGTGCTCTGTAACAACGCCAGCCAAAATATTCGCGATAGTCGAATGGTCTTCATTCCGTTCTTTATCCTCCTGCTCTGCTTCGTTTATCTCTGAAATCTTCCCGTCCCTGTCTTGATTTCCAGATAAAAATGATTCGGCGGCGTTCAAAACTTTTGCTTCGTTTTCTGCTCTCGATCCTGCATAGGAGGCGTTACTTGCTGCATTCGTGTCTGGTCTGTTTATCTGTTCTGGAATCAAACTACTTGCTGTATTCGACTGGTTTTCAGCAGTGTTGTTCCTCATTATTGTGATTTGCGGATACAAAGTCTTCGTCAACGTTGGCGTGTCTGAACTATCTGGCAGGCTTTCCGCCGAGGCTGCATTGTAAATTTCTGAAGAGTTGGTATTTCTATTTTGTTTGTTTAAGTCCTGTTGAAGCTGAGCTAGCTCTTCGTCTGTTTTCTGACTTTCGACTGGCAGCAAGGAGTTCTGTGCTAGTTGCTTTTGCTGCCCTTCCTGCCCTGTAGTGGTTCCCTGATTCACTGTTTCTTGGGAGCTTAACACTAACCTTCCTGCAACCAAATGCGTCAGCGCCTCCGCAGAAGTTGTAGAAACATTTAAAGGTGTGGTACTTGGTGAGACTGTGTTGGAACTGAATTGAGAAAGGTTTTGTGGGGGCTGGGACTGAGTTTGTTGAGGATGCGTAGGCTGAGACGGAGCAGGCTGAATATTTTGAGGCTGCGAAGGCTGACCTTGTTGAGGCTGCGAAGGCTGACCTTGTTGGTACTGCGCAGGCTGAGCCTGTTGAGGCTGTACAGGCTTAGGTTGTTGGGACTCGGGCCTAGCTTGAACCTGTTGTTGTTGCTGTGGTAATTGTTGCTGTGATTGTTGCTCTGCAGAAGGCTGTTGCTGTTGCACGTACTGTAGTGGGGGATTCATGAGAAGTTTTTCTTGTGCTTCAACTTGCTGCTGTTCTGAAGGCTGTTGCGTCATCGATGGAATTTGTTGGTAAGTAGCAGGCTGTTTTCGCAAAAGTTGTGGAAATTGCTGCTGTTGCATTTGAGGTTGCTCTTTTGGTTGCTGTTGTTGTTCTGGTTGTCCCTGAGGCAAAACCTGTTGATGGATGATATTTTGTTGTTGCTGCTGCACTGGAGTTTGTTGCGATGAGACAGTTTCAGATTCGATGGGCAATTGTTTGGGATAAATCGACTCGGAGGTTTCTTTCAGGACATTATTTTTTGGATTTTCATACGATGTTGATACCTGGCTTGTTGTCTGTTGCAAAGAAGCTTGCTTCAGCATTCGTAATCTTTCCAACCGAATCGACAGAACTGCCCCTCCACTTGTGTTCGTACTCGCTGAATCATCTTTAAGCGTCACGGGTATGGTTTCTGGGGCAGGCGTTGTGACGTTAATTGGTGGACTTTGCTTCGGTAAAAGAGGGTAGATAGGCTCGCTCGTTTCTTTCAGAATAGCGCTTGGCTTATCTTTTTGAATCTCTGTTTCATTCAAGCCTTGATTCACATCTGCATCGGAATGAGGTTTTGTGAATTCTTCGATGTTTGGCTCCTGGACGGGTTTATCACTGTGAATATTGTTGATTTCTGAAACAAATAAAAACTATCAGAGTAGAGCTTCAAAAACAACAATTTGTTGCTGTTTCAATTCTACTGTACGTGATATTAGTCAAAATCTATCAGTTCCTTAGTGAGTTGTGAAGGAATGAAGTGCAAGTTACAGCTTAGGTCATCAATGCCTTGTGTCGAGAGCTGCTTTCAAATTGCATAGGCTTTTACTGGTGCGCGAATGAGCTTGTGAAAATCCACAACAGGAAGCCACTGCAGTTTGGTCAGTGTGAAGACTTAGTCTTGTATCATGGAAATCTAGTTATAAGAAAGAAAGAATGCTCGAGGTTTGATTATTCATAACGTAGAATTACGAGGCCTTCATTGCAGGTAGCAAATAACGAATTAATTACAATAAGATCAAAGGGGTATTTTAAGTTTGAATATTGAAAGTAAGTTTAGCCCCGAATTACTTTGTATCTACGGCAGCCTCCTGATTCTTCATGATCAAACTTCAAGCGTTATTTCGTTCTTACTCTAATTATCTCGCAATGTTTGACCCCCAATGACTTTGAACGATTTGCACTTACCGTAAATCGAAAGTGAATCGCTGATGACCGGCGTTCCACCAACAGAACCCGTTGCCACAAGAATCTTCAATTTCTGCGCTGGGTAGACCTCTTCAGACGTGAACCTGACCAGCATGTCGACGACCACCAAGCCTTGTGGACTCTCTCTGAATTCAAAAGACAAGGATGCTGAGTGAAGTGGTTCTCTCTACGATTTGGTGGTGAGATGTGGACAAGTCTTTGGTGCATTGGGAATTAGAGGATGTAAACCCCTAGATAAGTGTTTTTAGTGCATGATCAATTAGTCTTTTTTCATAGTCATAAGAAAGTGATGGTTTGGAAACTTACAATTGTGGTTAGATCACTCGACCCTTGTTGAGAGGGTCCAGGGTTCGAAACCACCTCCAAACCTGTCAGAAAGTGTGAAGGGAGAATTTTCCAGCTCTCTATAATTCCATGCAAAAGGGATCACGAGGTGTGGTCACATCGAGACGAAGGACCAGGGTCACACTGCTCGATTGGTCTACCTATTATTCAGGGAGATATTTGCGCTTTGCACATAAACAAATAGCTTACGAAGATGGTAAGAGTATTGGCCTATCAACTCAACAATCGCAATTGCTCCATCTTTTTGTGCAGTGAATCACTTTAATTCGGATTGCTTTTTCTTGGGGTGCACTTTCGTTTGGCTCTACTAGTGATTTAATCCCTTCTACTTTGTGTAATTCTGGCAATTCTGAATAAGCAATGCTTCCAAATGACATTGATTAATTCTAACTAAGTTTTATTCAGGGTTTTAGAAATCATAAGGAGATAATATTCTTCGTGAGTTCAACTGAGAAACCAAACAAAACCGTTCATCAATGCAAATATTCCAAGTACAAGCTTGATCTGATATTCGATTTCTGATTTAACCGCAGAAACCGTGAGACCAGTTTATACCAGAGAACAAACAAATCTTACCTAAAACCAAGTGTCTCAGCATCTAGGTACTTTGAAGAACCATGGAAAGCTCGGTCGATCTGACAGGAAATGAAAGAATCTGACTGAAGAATTTTGTTTTTCAGAGGAAGGATCAGGGTCACACGGAAGGCTTCAACTAGTCTACCTATTCAGTGAGTCCCTTTGGCTTTGCATTTAAATCACTACCTTACGAATATAGTAGGGTATCTGCCTATAAACTATCCATGCACAGCTTTAATTAGTCTGCCTATTCAGTGAGTCCTTTGTGCTTTGCAAATAAACCAATACCTTACAAATATAGTAGGGGTATCTGCCTATCAACTATCAATGTACAGCTTCAATTAGTCTACCTATTCAGTGGGTCCCTTTTGCTTTGCATTTAAATCAATACCTTACGAAGATAGTAGGGGTATCTGCCTATAAACTATCAATGCACAGCTTCAATTAGTCTACCTATTCAGTGGGTCCTTCCTGCTTTGCATTTAAATCAATACCTTACGGATATAGTAGGGGTATCTGCCTATCAATGCACAGCTTCGATTAGTCTACCTATTCATTGGGTCCTTTTTGCTTTGCATTCGAATCAATACCTTACGAATATAGTAGGGGTATCTGCCTATCAACTATCAATGTACAGCTTCAATTAGTCTACCTATTCAGTGGGTCCCATTTGCTTTGCATTCAAATAAATACCTTACGAATATAGTAGGGTATCTGCCTATAAACTATAAAAGCACAGCTTCAATTAGTCTACCTATCCAGTGGGTCCTTCCTGCTTTGCATTCAAATCAATACCTTACGAATATAGTAGGGTATCTGCCTATAAACTATCAATGCACAGATTCAGTGGGTCCTTCCTGCTTTGCATTCAAATCAATACCTTACGAATATAGTAGGGTATCTGCCTATCAACTATCAATGCACAGCTTCAATTAGTCTACCTATTCAGTGGGTCCTTTCTGCTTTGCATTCAAATAAATACCTTACGAATATAGTAGGGTATCTGCCTATCAACTATCAATGCACAGATTCAATTAGTCTACCTATTCAGTGGGTCCTTTCTGCTTTGCATTCAAATCAATACCTTAAGAATATAGTAGGGGTATCTGCCTATCAACTATCAATGCACAGATTCAATTAGTCTACCAATACAGTGGGTCCTTTCTGCTTTGCATTTAAATCAATACCTTACGAATATAGTAGGGTATCTGCCTATAAACTATCAATGCACAGATTCAATTAGTCTACCTATTCAGTGGGTCCTTTCTGCTTTGCATTTAAATCAATACCTTACGAATATAGTAGGGTATCTGCCTATCAACTATCAATGCACAGCTTCAATTAGTCTACCTATTCAGTGGGTCCTTTCTGCTTTGCATTCAAATCAATACCTTAAGAATATAGTAGGGGTATCTGCCTATCAACTATCAATGCACAGATTCAATTAGTCTACCAATTCAGTGGGTCCTTTCTGCTTTGCATTCAAATCAATACCTTACGAATATAGTAGGGTATCTGCCTATAAACTATCAATGCACAGATTCAGTGGGTCCTTCCTGCTTTGCATTCAAATCAATACCTTACGAATATAGTAGGGTATCTGCCTATCAACTATCAATGCACAGCTTCAATTAGTCTACCTATTCAGTGGGTCCTTTCTGCTTTGCATTCAAATCAATACCTTAAGAATATAGTAGGGTATCTGCCTATCAACTATCAATGCACAGATTCAATTAGTCTACCTATTCAGTGGGTCCTTCCTGCTTTGCATTCAAATCAATACCTTAAGAATATAGTAGGGGTATCTGCCTATCAACTATCAATGCACAGATTCAATTAGTCTACCAATTCAGTGGGTCCTTTCTGCTTTGCATTTAGATCAATACCTTACGAATATAGTAGGGGTATCTGCCTATCAACTATCAATGCACAGCTTCAATTAGTCTACCTATTCAGTGGGTCCTTTCTGCTTTGCATTTAAATCAATACCTTAAGAATATAGAAGGGGTATCTGCCTATCAACTATCAATGTACAGCTTCAATTAGTGTACCTTTTCAGTAGGTCCTTTTTGATTTGTATTTTAATATATACCTTACGAATATAGTAGGGTATCTGCCTATCAACTATCAATGCACAGCTTCAATTAGTCTACCTATTCAGTGGGTCCTTTCTGCTTTGCATTCAAATCAATACCTTAAGAATATAGTAGGGTATCTGCCTATCAACTACCAATGTACAGCTTCAATTAGTCTACCTATTCAGTGGGTCCTTCCTGCTTTGCATTTAATCAATACTTTACGAATATAGTAGGGGTATTCGCCTATCAACTATCAATGCACAGCTTCCATTGGTCTACCTATTCAGTGGGTCCTTTTTGCTTTGCATTTAAATCAATACCTTACGAATATAGTAGGGTATCTGCCTATCAACTATCAATGCACAGCTTCAATTAGTCTACCTATTCAGTGGGTCCTTTCTGCTTTGCATTCAAATAAATTCCGTATGAATATAGTAGGGGTATCTGCCTATCAACTATCAATGTACAGCTTCAATTAGTCTTCCAATTCAGTGGGTCCTTTCTGCTTTGCATTTAGATCAATACCTTACGAATATAGTAGGGTATCTGCCTATCAACTATCAATGCACAGCTTCAATTAGTCTACCTATTCAGT
This sequence comes from Pelagia noctiluca, assembly GCA_963924455.1. Lineage (NCBI taxonomy): Eukaryota > Metazoa > Cnidaria > Scyphozoa > Semaeostomeae > Pelagiidae > Pelagia > Pelagia noctiluca. The sequence goes on along the minus strand of OZ004317.1, from coordinate 17,645,806 downwards.
GGGTCCTTTCTGCTTTGCATTTAATCAATACTTTACGAATATAGTAGGGGTATCTGCCTATCAACTATCAATGTACAGCTTCAATTAGTCTTCCAATTCAGTGGGTCCTTTCTGCTTTTCATTTAGATCAATACCTTACGAATATAGTAGGGTATCTGCCTATCAACTATCAATGTACAGCTTCAATTAGTCTACCAATTCAGTGGGCCCTTTCTGCTTTTTATTTAAATTAATACCTTACGAATAAAGTATTCATATTTGCCTATCAACAATCAATACACTTCTTCGAATAGTCTACCTATTCAGTGAACTTGGAAGAAAACAAAACGTGGAACTTTCTCGGACCAGGGCTAACTGTTATAGAAAAGACGCTATCAGGTCAATGGAAGAAGACGAATAATATACGAAGCAAGAAATCTGAACAAAATTCAGTAACACTATCATCATGAAGTACACATACTTACCGATTCTTCTATGTTGCCACTCAAAAGACGGAAGGGTGATGAAAATCTGGCTTGGAAGAACGGATTCCATTTCTGATGAAGGTGGAACGCAATTCGTAGTTCTTTGTCTGAAAATGAAGTTTACACGGTAAATGTTTGGATACTTTCAAGTACCAAATAATCGTACTTTCTGCTTATCAGTTTTCTGAAGTTGAAAGTACTGTACAGGATTCAAAATGGCGGCAAAATTGCAAAGCTGTGAGGGATAGGCCTAAACTAAAATTCCCATAACTTCTGTCAGACAGCTCACAAAAGTTTCCTGATTTGAGCCTGCATTGATAACCAATTTTTGCAGTGATAAAATGCCTTTGTGCAGAGATACTTGTAACACTGTGCAGTGATAACGTGATTCAATTTGAGAGGATCATATCTCGGCAATACATACAGATATTCTTTCAGACCTGCTTACCAGAACGTTTCGTTCAAGACATACAAATGTGATTTGAAAAAGCCTTTATTGGTGTTTGTTTGTGTTACTTCTTTGGAGGAATAACTTGTACTTTTCATTTAACATTCGATTGCTACTTCAAAAGGCGTCGTAGGCTGGCATGAGGGCTGGCAGGAATCCTCAAACTGACAAAAATGCGTTTCCAGTGTTCAGAACGGCGATGCCTCAAAAATTTTCCGGACCCCCTAATTTTAGCCTATTTGTGCGGCAGTCAAATTCTTCGCTGGGTCCGCCCCTGGGTCATTTAAAATCATTGCACGACTTGTGCAATACTTTCAATAGGCTATTGTACAGTACATACATAGAATATCCTTTTATATCAAATAAAATGAGGAAATTTTATTTGATGGTAAGGTTTTCATGACCAGAGAAAGGTTGAAAACTTTCATGTACTCTGAGCTTCAGCATGAATAAAACGCCAGCTTCTTTTGAATTTTAGTCTCCCAGAAGAGGCGGACCTCAGTTGAAAATGGTCCCACCTCAGCGAGATTGAGAGCTGGCCTACCTGACATGAAGAGAGCCTCAAGCAGAAACGCCCGGCACACGTTATTCAGTCTTGTACTAATGTGCACAAATCTGTCTTTACTACGCAAGGAGGTCAGCTTTTCGGGAGCTGAATTTTCGTTATCAAAAGCGAAAACAGCTGCAACTAGATTCTAGTTCGAGTAGACTGCGTGTGAAATTCAGGAGATTTCGAAATTGCACATAATCAATTCTCTCTGAAGTCGAGCGTAAGAAGGATCGCAGAAGAGCTTAGCTGTCAATCACAAAGTAAGCCTTCTTGTTGAAAACAAAGAAAATAAACATCAGGAGGAAGCCGAAATTCAGAAATCGAAAAGGAAGCAACTAGCGACTGGTTCGAAAGAAAGCTTAACTGCTAACTCTTGGATCCAGGGCGGCTTTATTTGAACTGCTTGTGGAAGGTCAAATTTGCGCTGGGGATTGAACTAGAAGGAAATCTCTATTTCTTTCCATTCATCCTCAATTTCTCATTAGTAAGTAATTCAAAAATTTCAAGAATCAGGTATGCTGTATATAATTTCAGAACCACAAAAAATCAAGAAATATGTTTACCTTGAAAATATCAAGAAACAGTTGTCAGAAGTAGCATTATTCATTACGGGAAAAGAAATCCCTAGTAGTAGTAACTGGCAAAAAATCATAAAAGGGTTTTTGTAACGATACAAGCTGGCTTTCTTCGATAAAAATACGTGTATATTCATCATTATATTAATAAATTAAAGGTGATTTTCTCACTGTATATATAACATTGATTTTATCAATGCATTATACACACACAGGCCTCCATAAAGTCTTAGGACAGATTAGAAGATCAATTTCGTAACGAACGAAAATATTTTAGGCCACGGAAAATTTATCTTTTTAAACAAGCTTATAAAACTTGAAAGTTCAGCAAATAAACAAAATAAAAGCTTCATCATGCTCCGAAATTTCCGTAGAATTTATTTCTCTAAGTTTTTTATCAAAGTTTAAAACCTGCAGACAGCTATCTCCTAAATAATGAGGTGAGTTCAATTACGAGGACATGGGCGAAGTCACATGACTAACAATTTTATTCAACTCGATAAATGAAACTAGCTTTTTGTGTTGAACGTGCTTTAATGACACAGATTTTTTGCATTATCGAATGCAGTAATGTTTAAAGTTTAATTTAACCTAAAACTCAATTGGGAAGACATGATAACAACTTCCCAAAGTAAATAAAATAAAAGTCACTGATTTTGCTATAATTTGACCCAAACAGAGGATCGTAAGATGGACGACTTTGCGATGTATCGAAAGGTTGAAGTTACAAGCTCAACATTGGTAACAATCAACATACACACTGGAGATTAATCTTTCGATGTACTAGGTTTGTCAGAAGCTATCGCATTTTTTGTTTAAGCTAGTAGTTTTTATTCCTTGCTCAAAACTTTACTTTTCGGCCTTTGTTTCTACCACCTTGACAAGAAACAGTACTTTGATCTTTAAACTTACACTTACAATTGATTTTTCAAGCCCTAGATATGTTTTAGTGATGAGGAAAATGTTTGTGAAATTTTGAAAAAATCTGTCCAAGGGTTTTGAAAAAATTCACCCTCAAAATTTGTAAAAGATTTTATTCTTGCACCACCAACGTCATGCGAAATTTAGAATCTGTCCTAAGACTCTATGGAGGCCTTTGTAGTTAGATTACCCATATTATTCTAAGACACTGTTAAGGGCCATCTCAAACTAGTTACTTGTAATTAAAGAAATATCTAGATATGCGCTATCAGTGTTGAAGTGCTAGTGAGAAATATTTCAATTTTATATCTAGATAACAGAAAAGAGTTCTGTTTCCTTGATTGTCAGCAATGAAAAACAAGAATTTTGCCTGTGACATCCCACAAAGCTGTTGCTTAGGGCCTCTTCTATTTATTGTTCACTCAAAAGATTCGCACGAGTGTCTCTCATCTTCCTAGGCCAGCATGTATGCGAATGATACCAGTAACGTTAGATCAAATGATATCACAAAATTAGTACATGCACATCAAGAATTTTGCATCATGGTGCAAAAAACAATTTTAAGTTGGCACAATGATTTGAATGATGTAAACCTAAAAAAGCTTTAACCTCATGCATACACACTTTTTTAATATAAAGAGCCCGTTTACAAGGAACCTAGAACTAACATTTCTGGTAAAACAAATGAATTTATCAGTTCAATTATTTTTTTCTTTTACCTATAGAAAACATAGAAAATGCAAGTAACTTTTTACAACTAGGGCTTGAGGTAGGAACCTGCGTGTAAGGCCGAAGGTAATGAAATGATTCCTACTGATGAAGATTAGGCTACATGGAATAGCATGTACTTACAATTGGCCGGCAAGACAACTTTTTGCTTCACTTTTTTGATGGGAACCTTTGTTAAAACTGCCGGATGAAGTCGTAGTTTCACTCCTTTAGGGTAATTCCAGGCAGGGAACGCTTCGTTGCCATTTATTATCTCTGGAGATGAAAATAAGTTAATAAAGGCAAATACAATATTTCGGAACTTAGAGTTTTTATCTATTTCAGAAGGGTTGTATTGTTGAAAATTATCCTCTCGGATTTTCGCAATGCAATAAGTTGTATAAAAGACGGTCTTGAAAGTCCTTCATATCACACCAAGCCTATATACAAATGAACTTTCAAACAAGACAGGGCCTAGTTCTTTCATCAAGTGGTGTTTTCATATGTTTCAGCTTTTCGTTTCACGTTTTCTTGCTAAGAATGGTAATTTCTGACTACACTTGATATAAATTAATCTTAAACTGCCCGACAAGTAAAGTTGAAAAACTTGTTAATTAAAGGAGCTTATTGCATCTTGAAAAATCTATGAAAATACGTATCAAAGTTTTTAGCTCTGCAGCAGTAAATTTCCACTTTAATATTCTAAATCGACTATGAATAGAATATTCATTCAAAGTATCAAATTTATTCAAAGTTAATGCGATGTTTCCCTTTAAGTTTAAGACATTAGAAATACAAGTCAAGACACACAGGAGTGATAAAAAGCACTTACTTAAGACTTTGAAGTAATTGTCGAATACTTCTTGACCAGAAATCCAACCCGAGCCAACGATTCCTTCCAAGTACTGCACAGGGTTGATTGCAGTTTTGAAAAACTTGATTGAAAGATCAACCAAGACATTCCATCCGCCGGGCCTGAAAATATCAACATGAATATTTTGAAACCAGAAGATAAGACTCAAAAGACCATACTCTTCTTCTCCATTAGCCTGTTTCATGGTTTCCCACTCATCAGGAGATGTTCAAAACATGAGGAATGCTTCGTGCATCTCCAATACGAGATGGAGAGTCTTGTCTTTTGAGTCTCGCCTTCTGAGTTTACATATATCTACTTTAAGAGAATTTTTCGGTTAAGTGAAATACCGAAATCGTAGTCTTAAACACATAAACTTTGTTTCAAGTAGCAACTGGACTTTGGGCAAAGACCCTCGTTGTTATTTAACATTTTGCTAAAGATAACAGACTAGCTACCTGCCCCCTAAAATCTGTTTATTTACATGTTCATAGTAGGCCCCACTGAAAATAATATTAGTTGAAAAAAAACATGTTCAAGGGTATAAAAAAGTACTGTAGAGTTTTAGAATTCATTATAAAACATGTTCAGGATAATAAAAAAACTAGCTTTTAAATGAAAAATGCTATTTATTGCTGTCACTTCCCCAGGTAGATCATTCCAGATCTGTGATCTGATTACTTTAAAGCTTGATGAGGCTTTGCCCTTCGCATGCTCCACCCGGATCTTACTTGATGCTGCTGATCTCTAACCTCAGCAGGAAAAAACTTAGAAGGGAAATGTGGATTAAACTCCTACCTCAGTTTCAGAACTCTTGCTTCGATGAAATTCCTGTTATCAACCAATTCATTCGAAACCTGGTGATAAAGTTGAACATTTATATCAGGAACGTAATAATTCGAATAAGCCCCCTTTTTCTCTAGGTACCCCTCTTCTATCTTGTTTTTGTCAGAAAGATTTTACATATATGAAAATGTCTATGGCAAAGACGTAGCAATACAGGTCGTACTTTAACTGCAGTTACTTTACCGGAGTATAGTCAGTATATTCTGGTATGTTGTTATCGCTGGCAGTAGTCAGGGGTATGTGAATTAGAGTAGTAAGGTATCTCTGAGTAGTGTAGAGGATGTTCAGTAGTATAGGAAGCAATTGGAAGGTGTCTTGGAGTAGTGTAGAGGATGTTCAGTACTATAGGAAGCAATTGGAAGGCGTCTTGGAGTAGTGTAGAGGATGTTCAGTAGTATAGGAAGCAATTGGAAGGTGTCTTGGAGTAGTGTAGAGGATGTTCAGTAGTATAGAAAGCAATTGGAAGGCGTCTTGGAGTAGTGTAGAGGATGTTCAGTAGTATAGGAAGCAATTGGAAGGCGTCTTGGAGTAGTGTAGAGGATGTTCAGTAGTATGGGAAGCAATTGGAAGGCGTCTTGGAGTAGTGTAGAGGATGTTCAGTAGTATAGGAAGCAATTGGAAGGCGTCTTGGAGTAGTGTAGAGGATGTTCAGTAGTATAGGAAGCAATTGGAAGGCGTCTTGGAGTAGTGTAGAGGATGTTCAGTAATATAGGAAGCAATTGGAAGGTGTCTTGGAGTAGTGTAGAGGATGTTCAGTAGTATAGGAAGCAATTGGAAGGCGTCTTGGAGTAGTGTAGAGGATGTTCAGTAGTATAGAAAGCAATTGGAAGGCGTCTTGGAGTAGTGTAGAGGATGTTCAGTAGTATAGGAAGCAATTGGAAGGCGTCTTGGAGTAGTGTAGAGGATGTTCAGTAGTATAGGAAGCAATTGGAAGGCGTCTTGGAGTAGTGTAGAGGATGTTCAGTAGTATAGGAAGCAATTGGAAGGCGTCTTGGAGTAGTGTAGAGGATGTTCAGTAGTATAGGAAGCAATTGGAAGGCGTCTTGGAGTAGTGTAGAGGATGTTCAGTAGTATAGGAAGCAATTGGAAGGCGTCTTGGAGTAGTGTAGAGGATGTTCAGTAGTATAGGAAGCAATTGGAAGGCGTCTTGGAGTAGTGTAGAGGATGTTCAGTAATATAGGAAGCAATTGGAAGGTGTCTTGGAGTAGTGTAGAGGATGTTCAGTAGTATAGGAAGCAATTGGAAGGCGTCTTGGGTAGTGTAGAGGATGTTCAGTAGTATAGGAAGCAATTGGAAGGCGTCTTGGAGTAGTGTAGAGGATGTTCAGTAGTATAGGAAGCAATTGGAAGGCGTCTTGGAGTAGTGTAGAGGATGTTCAGTAGTATAGGAAGCAATTGGAAGGCGTCTTGGAGTAGTGTAGAGGATGTTCAGTAGTATAGGAAGCAATTGGAAGGCGTCTTGGAGTAGTGTAGAGGATGTTCAGTAGTATAGGAAGCAATTGGAAGGCGTCTTGGAGTAGTGTAGAGGATGTTCAGTAATATAGGAAGCAATTGGAAGGTGTCTTGGAGTAGTGTAGAGGATGTTCAGTAGTATAGGAAGCAATTGGAAGGCGTCTTGGAGTAGTGTAGAGGATGTTCAGTAGTATAGGAAGCAATTGGAAGGCGTCTTGGAGTAGTGTAGAGGATGTTCAGTAGTATAGGAAGCAATTGGAAGGCGTCTTGGAGTAGTGTAGAGGATGTTCAGTAATATAGGAAGCAATTGGAAGGTGTCTTGGAGTAGTGTAGAGGATGTTCAGTAGTATAGGAAGCAATTGGAAGGCGTCTTGGAGTAGTGTAGAGGATGTTCAGTAGTATAGGAAGCAATTGGAAGGCGTCTTGGAGTAGTGTAGAGGATGTTCAGTAATATAGGAAGCAATTGGAAGGTGTCTTGGAGTAGTGTAGAGGATGTTCAGTAGTATAGGAAGCAATTGGAAGGCGTCTTGGAGTAGTGTAGAGGATGTTCAGTAGTATAGAAAGCAATTGGAAGGCGTCTTGGAGTAGTGTAGAGGATGTTCAGTAGTATAGGAAGCAATTGGAAGGCGTCTTGGAGTAGTGTAGAGGATGTTCAGTAGTATGGGAAGCAATTGGAAGGCGTCTTGGAGTAGTGTAGAGGATGTTCAGTAGTATAGGAAGCAATTGGAAGGCGTCTTGGAGTAGTGTAGAGGATGTTCAGTAGTATAGGAAGCAATTGGAAGGCGTCTTGGAGTAGTGTAGAGGATGTTCAGTAATATAGGAAGCAATTGGAAGGTGTCTTGGAGTAGTGTAGAGGATGTTCAGTAGTATAGGAAGCAATTGGAAGGCGTCTTGGAGTAGTGTAGAGGATGTTCAGTAGTATAGGAAGCAATTGGAAGGCGTCTTGGAGTAGTGTAGAGGATGTTCAGTGTATAGGAAGCAATTGGAAGGCGTCTTGGAGTAGTGTAGAGGATGTTCAGTAGTATAGGAAGCAATTGGAAGGTGTCTTTGAGTGGTGTAGAGGATGTTCAGTAGTATAGGAAGCAATTGGAAGGTGTCTTTGAGTGGTGTAGAGGATGTTCAGTAGTATAGGAAGCAATTGGAAGGTGTCTTTGAGTGGTGTAGAGGATGTTCAGTAGTATAGGAAGCAATTGGAAGGCGTCTTGGAGTAGTGTAGAGGATGTTCAGTAGTATAGGAAGCAATTGGAAGGTGTCTTTGAGTAGTGTAGAGGATGTTCAGTAGTATAGGAAGCTGTGGGGAGGCATCTCGGAGTAGTGTGAGGGATGTTGAGTAGTATAGGAAGCTGTAGGGAGGCATCTCTGAGTAGTGTAGGGGAATGTTCAGTAGTTCAGGAGGCAAACACATTGAGAATGTAAATCAGTTGGTCTGCACATAGAGTGCAGAATATTCACGAGGAGTGATCACAGTCTGTAATAGGCTACATTGAAACTTAAAAGATTCACTAATTTTTTTGATAAGAAACTGTAAGGCCTGATTTTCAAAACTTTAGCAGTAGATAACGCTTTAATCAAAATCAAGAAACGCTTTACGATGTCTAAACGAGGAAGGATGTCGAAACCAGTCAAGGGCACTTCATTGGCACAGAATTGTAACTTTTTATATCTATTTTCTTACTTTTTCTTGAATAATTTGCTCAGGCATGAGATTTATGAAGTGAAACCTCATAACGAGATCAAGAAAACCTGATTAACAAAACAAGATTAAGAAAATCTTTTAGGCTTAAAAAACTTGTTATGAAACTTTTCGCCCCTTGATTGGAGTGATTTCTAAGAAACTCAATATTTGGTACAGTTTCTTTAAGATAAAACGAGAGTGCAGTCCTCTGTACTTAAGTGAAGAGAATCCTGTAGTGTTCAGAACTACAAGTTGATTCTTTCCGACACAGACGGTTGAAAACAGAAAGATCAAAAACAGAAAGATTAAGAGCTAATATCCCCATGACCTGAATCTTTATTATAGGGATTAACCCGCAGGTGTCTCTTGTGACGAACACTGAAAGATACGACCATCTTCTTTCTTGTTCCTCTCTTGATAGAAAATACACAATCTCCAACCATTTTCTTCCTCGTTCCATTTTTCAACAATATCACAGAGTTGAAGGCTTGATAGGAAGTTATAGGGTGAAATAAACAAGGACGACTGGTCCTTTGTTCCCCTGGCCCCTCTAAACCACCATGGATCACAGCGAATTGCAACAACTGAGTTAACTATTTTGTGCTGGTTTCTATGTAAGAATTATTCAAATAGAGGTTTAAAGTAAGAACAAGCAAGTGGATATGACTTTCCTCTATGATAACCGTGATAACTAGCAAAATTCTACAAAGAAAGAGACTCAAAAGACAAAACTTTCCATGCCTCAGTTTCTTCTTGTCCTGGAGATGGAAAGTTTTGTCTTTAGAGTCTACTTCTTCTTAGCGTATATAGCTCTACTCTATTTATTGAGCACTCTTATGGGAAACCGATTCAGCTACCGACTTAAACTAGAAAAATAGTAATTTCCAAATTTATTGAAAAACACTATAAAAAAAACAGGATTCCAAAATCACGGGAAATAATTTGTGTGAATGAAAATGACCCGGGAAAGACTCGAATCCACTAGACAGGGCATATAGCTAAACCATCTCACATCTTGCCTAACTTATGTTTTCTCAACGGATTCTTATAGATTAAGATGTGTGCTTTCAGAATCTATCAGGTGACTTTCTGGGAAACGACCATAAGTCACGTGATTGATGACGTTTTGAAAATGCCAAATATGACATTTTATGGGTAATTATGCACTCATACCTAAATTCATCAACATATATGTAGTTTATTTGAGCTCAGTGCATCAAGGGCTTTCGAATAATATATAAATGTTCAACTTTGGTGATGATATTGAATTTCATGTACGTACATCATCGACGTCATCATACTGTATTGATTACATCCCAACCCAAAGTGATTACAACCCAATAACCGTTGATACATAGTTGAAAATAACATATGACATTATCATTTAGAAGAACCCAGGGGGAATTATTCGAAACTCAATGTTAAGAGGGGGCTCCTGATAGGGGTAGGGAAGGGAAGGCTGGTAGGGGGGCGTAATTGAATCTACACGACCTCTAGATCTGGAATCTAAATCCTACTTTTGTCAGTTTCATTCACACAAATTATCTCGATTGATTTTCCAAATCCAAGTATAACGAATATCAAAATTCTGATACGTCTCTGCCATACCGAAAGCCGTGTTTTAGACCAGGCCTTGTGAATGTATGTAAATATAAGGAGTTGGTTACCTCGTCTACCAGATTTCCAGCAAGCAGCCTGTACTGCGGTGTGTACATATTCCACATCGAAGCATCCCAGTAAGACTTCAGCTTGATCTGTATTTGAACATCTTGTACTGCAAGCAATACAACAACCAATCAATTAGCGCAACACACGACATCAAATGATTTACAGTGATGATTCTAGGGGCTTATTTCAAAACTTGAAGCTAACGAGATGGGGGAGATTATACGTGATTATAGGAGATTATACGAGACGGGCTATTTCATCTCGTAGCTTTGTTAAGTAAGAGTTTCATTGCACAACATTTAAAAAGAAACTGGTACCTAAAGAAAAAGATTCGACATTTAGGTTTAAATACTTAGTTCATTTTCATACTAATCTACATAATTCTCGTAGCTACTTATGTCACTAGCCAATTACAGCTATGCAAATAGCCAATGGTATCATTTTGGTCGGAATTTGTTCAGCCAAAAGTACCACTTTCGAGTGAAAATCCAGGTAGCTAACGGTACCATTTCGAATAGTGGCAGACCCTTCCCTAAAACTTAGCCAGAGCCCTCCCCCCAATCAATTGATCGAGGATCTTACTTATACAAACGATTAGCCCCTAAAACACACAAACTAAACAGTATTCTGATATATAGTGAAATCTCAATAAAACGAATCCCTGGTACAACGAACAACTAAATGTCTGGTCCCTTGCATTCTGCCCTTAAGAAATAGTCCTCTCGGTATAACGAACGCCTGATGTGCGAACAGTTTTCTGGTTCCTTTCAGAGTTCGTTAGCTATAACGGGGTACCACACTCGTCGCATCAAAGAGATTACCTTGTCCAGAAACGTATGGCCGAGGGGCTCTTTTATTTCTAATACTATGCATGATTGGAGACACGATGAGTTTCGATCTTTTCTCCTCGCCATCTTCCAAATGTCGTTTGGACCTTTTCAGTTCCCTTTCTTGGTAGTGCAAAGCAGTTCTGCCATAAGGACGGTGGTGTTTGTGGTGGTGGTGGTGCCTTGATTCTGTAACTGAAAGACAAAAGTATTTATTCGTCGATGATTCAGATCCCCCTCTCAAAGAGACTAAAAAGATTTGCTTGGAAAATGTAGCGTTCCACATGTAAATAGGGAGCTTACGATTTGACAACGCAGGCGACTGCTACGGTGAGTTTTGAGTAAAATGACGTATGTGCGCATGTGCAAGGGGAATCATCACCAAATCTGCGTAGCATCCATTTTTTTCAATACACGTTGTGTTAGATTTTAACGTACTCTCGACTACGCAGGTAAGCAATAGTATCTTTATGATATTTACACAGCTTATTTCATCAGAAATTTTTCGTTTATCTATTCTTACTACAATATTCAATGTTTTCTGAAAGTTTCAGTGTATTGTAAGCAATTTATCTTTGTTTATTTTCAGTTTTCCTCAAGAATAACCAACGATTTGGAAAGCGAAGCCCCTACCCCGCAAAACGCGGGAAAAATACGACGTGTGTAAACAATTATTTTGATGCTTTTATGCATTTCCAACAGAAGAGAGACATTGGAGATATTAAGGATATGAACATGGGCGAATTAACACTGTTTCTAGTATTTGGTTTGTTGTTAAATGATGTATTTACTTTCGATTTGGGCTACACACCCTACAGCTAGGCCAGTATCTGATCTGAGTTTTACATTTCATGCCTATTTCTCTCTGTTTTGTTTTAAAAAAATTGGCATTATCTGTGCTAAAATGTAAACAATGTGTTTTGCCAACTTCGTGGTTGGCAATCTTTGTTTCGTAAATCGTGAAGGCAAATAAAATTTTGGTGCCAATTCGTACGTAGTCAGCCTGCGTACTCCAGATCGTAAGTCAGATACTGCGCACAACGGTACGGCAGTTAGTCCTCAGGCTTCTACGTAGCCGTAGTCACCTACGTAGTCAAATCGTAAGCTCTCTAATATCTAAACACGTAGCGAGAAGCCTGAAAGGGGGAGCACTTAAGTACTTTCAGCATCCACTCACAATTAGTAGCCAATATATAACGATAGTATTATACAATGTTTATAGGTTATTCTTGAACAGGGGTGAGCCGGGGTTCTCTTTCTGGCTTCACCTTCTAGATACGTTCCTGTATAGACTATCCTAGAAACCTATCACTATACGTTTTTCCCTTATTCGAGAAGGAATACTTGATTTTTCGTGACAATACTCACGGAAAAAACCCCATTTAGCTAGGTACTTTTGGAAATACATCCACACTGCTTGTGGTTTCCCTCCACAGTTCTGAACATCCTCCATGATACTGATGTTAACCCTCAAAAGTACTGATGGTATCCTCTCAAAGTGCCAATGTTATCCCTATACAGTACTGAACATCCTCCATAGTACTGATGGTATTCCCCACAGTGCTGACGACATCCCCTACAGTACTAACACCCTCCAGAGTTCTGAACATCCTCCATGATACTGATGTTAACCCTCAAAAGTACCGATGGTGTCCTCTCACAGTGCCAATATTATCCCTATACAGTACTTAACATTCTCCATAGTACTGATGGTATTCCCCACAGTACTGACGACATCGCCTATAGTACTAACACCCTCCACAGTTCTGAACATCCTCCATGATACTGATGTTAACCCTCAAAAGTACTGATGGTATCCTCTCACAGTACCAATGTTATCCCTATACAGTACTGAACATCCTCCAAAGTACTGATGGTATTCCTTACAGTACTGACGATATCCCCTACAGTACCAACACCCTCCACAGTTCTGAACATCCTCCATGATACTGATGTTAACCCTCAAAAGTACTGATGGTGTCCTCTCAAAGTGCCAATGTTATCCCTATACAGTACTGAACATCCTCCATAGTACTGATGGTATTCCTTACAGTACTGACGATATCCCCTACAGTACCAACACCCTCCACAGTTCTGAACATCCTCCATGATACTGATGTTAACCCTCAAAAGTACTGATGGTATCCTCTCACAGTACCAATGTTATCCCTATACAGTACTGAACATCCTCCAAAGTACTGATGGTATTCCTTACAGTACTGACGATATCCCCTACAGTACCAACACCCTCCACAGTTCTGAACATCCTCCATGATACTGATGTTAACCCTCAAAAGTACTGATGGTATCCTCTCACAGTACCAATGTTACCCCTATACAGTACTGAACATCCTCCAAAGTACTGATGGTATTCCTTACAGTACTGACGATATCCCCTACAGTACCAACACCCTCCACAGTTCTGAACATCCTCCATGATACTGATGTTAACCCTCAAAAGTACTGATGGTGTCCTCTCAAAGTGCCAATGTTATCCCTATACAGTACTGAACATCCTCCATAGTACTGATGGTATTCCCCACAGTACTGACGACATCGCCTATAGTACTAACACCCTCCACAGTTCTGAACATCCTCCATGATACTGATGTTAACCCTCAAAAGTACTGATGGTGTCCTCTCACAGTACCAATGTAATCCCTATACAGTACTGAACATCCTCCATAGTACTGATGGTATTCCCCACAGTACTGACGACATCGCCTATAGTACTAACACCCTCCACAGTTCTGAATATCATCCATGATACTGATGTTAACCCTCAAAAGTACTGATGGTATCCTCTCACAGTACCAATGTTATCCCTATACAGTACTGAACATCCTCCAAAGTACTGATGGTATTCCCCACAGTACTGACGATATCCCCTACAGTACTAACAACCTCCACAGTTCTGAACATCCTCCATGATACTGATGTTAACCCTCAAAAGTACTGATGGTATCCTCTCACAGTATCAATGTTATCCCTATACAGTACTGAACATTCTCCATAGTACTGATGGTATTCCTTACAGTACTGACGATATCCCCTACAGTACCAACACCCTCCACAGTACTGAACATCCTCCATGATACTGATGTTAACCCTCAAAAGTACTGATGGTATCCTCTCACAGTATCAATGTTATCCCTATACAGTACTGAACATCCTCCATAGTACTGATGGTATTCCCCACAGTACTGACGACATCCCCTACAGTACTAACAACCTCCATAGCTCTGAACATCCTCCATGATACTGATGTTAACCCTCAAAAGTACTGATGGTATCCTCTCACAGTACCAATGTTATCCCTATACAGTACTGAACATCCTCCAAAGTACTGATGGTATTCCTTACAGTACTGACGATATCCCCTACAGTACCAACACCCTCCACAGTTCTGAACATTCTCATGATACTGATGTGAACCCTCAAAAGTACTGATGGTATCCTCTCACAGTATCAATGTTATCCCTATACAGTACTGAACATCCTCCAAAGTACTGATGGTATTCCTTACAGTACTGACGATATCCCCTACAGTACCAACACCCTCCACAGTTCTGAACATCCTCCATGATACTGATGTTAACCCTCAAAAGTACTGATGGTATCCTCTCACAGTACCAATGTTATCCCTATACAGTACTGAACATCCTCCATAGTACTGATGGTATTCCCCACAGTACTGACGACATCCCCTACAGTACTAACAACCTCCATAGCTCTGAACATCCTCCATGATACTGATGTTAACCCTCAAAAGTACTGATGGTATCCTCTCAAAGTGCCAATGTTATCCCTATACAGTACTGAACATCCTCCATAGTACTGATGGTATTCCCCACAGTGCTGACGACATCCCCTACAGTACTAACACCCTCCACAGTTCTTAACATCCTCCATGATACTGATGTTAACCCTCAAAAGTACCGATGGTGTCCTCTCACAGTACCAATGTTATCCCTATACAGTACTGAACATCCTCCATAGTACTGATGGTATTCCCCACAGTACTGACGATATCCCCTACAGTACTAACACCCTCCACAGTTCTGAACATCCTCCATGATACTGATGCTAACCCTCAAAAGTACTGATGGTATCCTCTCACAGTACCAATGTTATCCCTATACAGTACTGAACATCCTCCATAGTACTGATGGTATTCCCCACAGTACTGACGATATCCCCTACAGTACTAACACCCTCCACAGTTCTGAACATCCTCCATGATACTGATGATAACCCTCAAAAGTACTGATGGTGTCCTCTCAAAGTGCCAATGTTATCCCTATACAGTACTGAACATTCTCCATAGTACTGATGGTATACCCCACAGTGCTGACGACATCCCCTACAGTACTAACACCCTCCGCAGTTCTGAATATCATCCATGATACTGATGATAACCCTCAAAAGTACTGATGGTGTCCTCTAACAGTGCCAATGTTATCCCTATACAGTACTGAACATTCTCCATAGTACTGATGGTATACCCCACAGTGCTGACGACATCCCCTACAGTACTAACACCCTCCATAATTCTGTACAGACTTTCCCTAAGGCGTTTATATTGTAACCAGCTCTTAGCAATTTAATTAAAACGTGTTAGACTATTTTGATGAATCTTTAATGTATATAAAACAGAAAAAACTGATACAATCAGAGTTTCGCCATCCTATTTCATCTGTAAACAATAAACGTAACATTTATCAAGCATGATTGCAAAACGTCTAATTCAAAGCGTTTACGATAATTGTAGTTAAAAAAAACTACTGTCCTTTGTATTTTCTTTGATCTCATCCTCTGGTCAAGAATGCTCAAGTCTCCTTTTTATGCTAATACCATAATCTCGTTCTCGTCTTTGCCTGCCACGCGCTCTTTCCCCTGTGCTAGCAAATATTCTTATCCATCTTTTCTAAATATATGTCCAAAGAAAACATTTGTCACTTTGCAATTGTTGCAATAAATATCTTATGTGCTTCTTCCTCTCCTTATATTGCCTGATTACTCAGCTTTTCTCACCTTAGCACTCTTAGCATTCGCAACACACTGTACAACCAAACTTCCACAGATAGCAATCTCTCTTCCATGGTTTTACTTATATACCATGTCTCGCACCCGTAAAAATGGCGCCGCAAAAGACTTAAGTATCCGTTTCATATGGTATCGATACAGATCTTGTCATCCATACTATGTATGGGGGATGGATACCATCAGTACATTAGAGGGTGTCCAGCACTGGGGGAGATACAATCAGTACTGTGGAGGATGTTTAGAACCGAGGATGGATACCATCAGTACTGCGCAGGGTTACCATCAGAACTTTGGAGGTATCCATCCACGGTACTGATGGTATCCATCCAAAGCACTTAAAATTCTCCAAAACACTGGATGGATGGTATCCTCCCAAAGTACCAAATACCCTCCACAGTACTGCACAGTTCTCCCAGGTGATCATGTTTTGCTAGGTTTCCCATTTTTCATTCGCGAAAGTTGTTACCCTCGATTTCGCAATGTTACTCTCGTAAAACTTTCTTTTCCTGGAAATGCAATACATAAGAGAACATATGAAACTGGAAAACGAAAACAAAGTACTTACCAGAAAAGAAGGTATACCCAAGGAGAATAAGTATTAGAACGGAAGGTTTCATTAGTCCTGAAAGAAAAAACATAATTTCAAACCTGGCAGGCTAAATTGAAATCAAGGTAGCTATATTGTATAATTCATGAATACATAAACAATACCATGCTCACCTCAGGAGATTTTCTGGTATGACTTGAAAAAGATGGCATGATCATTTTCAAAATACCGTCTCGAGCCTCTGATGCCAGAGGTAATATGGACACATATCCTCCAACCTCAAAGTCAAACGAATTTCACTTCTTTCAGATCTATCTTCGAATATTGCACATTTACCCCATATAACAGAATAATGAAAATTTAACAGTGATGAAACGATGTCTGTATAAGTTTAGGCCTGTATAAGTCTAAATGATAACATCAAATATAACTTGATAACAACAAATGTTTTGGTCAAAGTTCCAGAAATAATCGAATCTGTCCTCAAAATTTACGGATATTTTCTCCAAAAGAAAAAATTCACACAATGGTGAATAAAGAGTCAATGTCCCTAATTATTACCGTACTGTACCTAAATTAGCTGGATGTTTCCCAAAATTTATGGACATTATCTCTGAAAGAAACAATTAAAACTAAAGTGGATGAGTCATTGAAGTGGGTTGATGTCCATAAATATTAGGGTCGACTGTCACTTAAATATTTGGACATGTCCATAAGAATTAGTGCGCAACTAGTGACAATTTGGGGACAAATTATGGATGAAATGCTTTAAATTTCCAAAACAAAATTTATAGATAAATTATAGATAATTCATTGACAACGTGGGGACAATCTATGGATAAAAAAGTTTCCGAAAAGCAGTGACGAAAAAAGGAAATCGTCCATAATTTTTCAGGACAATAATTTCTACTGTGTATAAACACTAGATGTAATGAATTCCAAATACAAGGGTTTGCTTCGGAAGGTGGGATCTCACCTAGAAGGTACAGGGACGAGGGAAGCAGCTCAAACTCAGGGGGGCACGACACTTCTGGGGTATTTATCTCGTTGAGGAAGAAGGGCAATTAACAAAAAGCAAAAAAGGGCACTTGACATTTTTGCAAAATCTTAGAGGGTAGGTGCTCCCAGTTCTTACACCCGTGAAAGGTGGGATGATTCGTTCATACAAACAGACCCCAAGTTTCAGAGTTTTCAACCAGACATCCTGACTGGGGAGGCTTTTTATTTTTAGAAGTGACTGTGCAGTTAGAGGAGATGTTTTAAATAATCAGCTCATCCAACAGGGCACATCAATGACCAGAGGATGTAATACGCGGCAGATTAGAATTGAATGCCCTGTTCGTATGCTCAGTTTTTCAAAACGACGGCTTTCAAGGCAGCTCTACAGTCAGCGTGAATGTGTTGATTCTCAGTAACTGTGTTGTCATAACAACATTTCAGAGTGAGATTGTGAAATCAGGTCAGGAGACGAAGCAGCTGGCGTGACGACATTGAGGTCGTCGGGTTTCTTCGTCATTGTTCTGATAAGCAACTCGTTTAAAAGCAACTGTACTCGAATAGGCAAATTCGTAAGCACTCGTAAGCAATAAAATTTTAACACTTTCAGTAAAGCCAGCTGAATCTAAACCAGGTTTTAAGATAAGATATTCTAATTGGTCAGTTCGGTGATTTGAATTCATTTGATCATAATCTTGAGTAAATAAATCGAGTGGAACCTTTTAAGTGCGAATTGGGTATTTCTTTTCTATATCATACCGCATTCGAAAAGGGCGAGATAATTATTCTTGAAAACCATTCTTAGCTCTAACACAATAACTGCAGAAATTGTCTACCATATATTTGGCACCGATTCAAGTAAAGTTACAGAATGGTTTAGACATGATTCGATTTATGCTTATCGAATGTGTCTACTTTTTGGTTGTGCGTACGGTTTGTATAAACACATGCACAAGAACTACAATTATGCTCTAAAAATACGCATTATCATTAACGGGCAACATCAAATCCTACATGGAGTCTATTGCAAATAAACAAGTTTATGTTCGTTTCAGCTTTCAAAGCTTGATATTTGAAAACTCATTTTTGAGACTTCTTATGACATGATTGACTTCATATAAGGAAATTTCGTAAGCACAGTATGTCTGGCCAAGCCAAGCAAGAAAATTAATATCGAGATATAAAATAACAGATTATATTATTTCTATAATCCTATGATATGATTCTTATAGACTTGCTCATTGATTATGTTAATTTGTTTCCAACTTTTCAATTCAAGTTTCTTCTATATATGATGGTGAAAAATTAAAGTTTGGGTAAATTACTAGAATCTGCGATCGCTTGAAATTGGTTAAAAGTCATATTGAATCAAATTAACGATAGTGATAACTAAAAAAGTCAATCATTATTTTGATAACGTACCGGCACCTTGTGAACAATTCTGCATAAACTTCTAGAAATCAATTTCACATTCCTTTAAATTCCAGTCATGACAAATGTGATAAACGGCCTAATTCTCAAAAACAACACAAACAAAATTTTGATTAATTACGAAATATTCTCTCTCTAGGACATGGGAGTAGAGCTACATGCAAGAGACATTTCTTTTGTTCTCCGCTCGGTCACCGGTTGATCCCGGTTACCGGTCAGGTAAACTTCTGTCAGGAAGTCAAAGGAGCAAGCTTAACCCGTTTAAAGACGACTCGAGTTATTATTTCTACTTACCTGCTTTCATTGAATGCAGCTGCAGAAGAAAATCTATCTCAAGGCTATCGTTACGAACTGAAACGATCTCCAACAATTTTGAAGCGATTCCGAAACATTTTGTGACGAATTGAGAAATCGTTCGAGGATTGTCACCAACAAACAATAATTCGCAACGATTTGAAATGATTTCGTGATGATTTTAGAAATTTCGCAACGTTATGACAAATCGCTCGGGCGATTTTCAAGCGATTTGAAACTATTTTCAGCAAATTTGAACGTTTTTTTTAGAAATTTACGTCGATTTGCATCGATTTGTAGTGAAAATGAAGCGACTATAAAACATTCTCGAAAACAATTTGCAGCGATTTTCAACGGATTTTGTAACGATTGAGGGAGGATTAGCTACCCACTCTTCGTAGTATTGAAATTAATTTGTAAGTCAAGAAGTTCTTAAGCCTGTAGGCCCTTGAAATCTAGATTTCCCGGCCCATCGAAATCCCCAACGTGCTCCTACCTCCTTATCTTGGCATACATGCACTGACATCTTAAATTTCATTTGAGCAGCAAAATCTCTCTGTTGTTTCAAAACACTCGAAAAATTAGCCTGAATGTTTTATATTCAAATGTTCTTGTTAGCAGGGTAATGAAGGCCTATTTTCTCGTGTGCAGTATTACACACTTTGGGTTGTGTTGAGCTGAAAAGGTGGAGTAATTCATTTAGATGTGTGCAGTAAAGGTCTTTGGGATATGTTAAAATGTCTAGTAAGGGAGATCCCGGGCTTTCTTTTCCTCCTTTCCCACAAAAAATATCAATTTTCTTTCTCAGTACCGTCTACAAAAGACACTTGTTTCCGTTCAAGTTTTCATGCCACTGAAGATTTTAGTTATTGTTAAACAGTAAATTGTGAGGCGTAGGGTATTTTACTGATTATAAATAGATTTTCTAAAATTCTATTGAAGATATCAAAGCTATTTCCGGTGCTGTGTGAAAAAATCACATATGAAAATGAATATAATTACTACTCCGACATAATCTTCACAGTACCATGCTCACTCGACATTCTTTAATTTCCCCACCATGGCTGCATTTTCGATCCTCATCTCCTTCAAATCTTTGTTGATTTGCTGCAGATTTTCTTGAACTTGACTCTGGTCGAGGTTGTCCACCTGATCCTCCAACTCTCTTATTTCCCGCATTATCAGACCGATTTCTTCCACGCTTTTTACCAGCTCTGAGAACCTCTGAAAAATGAATATAATGAAAAGAAAAAATTCGCAAAAATGACTAAAACTCTTGAATTAGTCAAAGAGAGGAATTTGCTTTTTCCAGAGAATGATGGTAAAAAGCTGGCCTGTACCACGTTAAAAAGAAATATATTGTATTCAAACACTTCGCCTCTTTTCCGATTGGCTAATTCCTTTCCAGTGTCTTTCTAGTCTTTTACTTTCGATTTTTTTCTAATTCTTTTCTAATCTCTTTTTATATTTGATTTCTAAACAATTTTCAACTTATATACCCTGGGGGTAGAAATATAGTAACTGTTTTGCCACTGACCAAGCAAAAAAGAGGAAAATCTCAAACCCTATATCGTTGAAAATATGGAAAATGAAAAGCTAAATCTGGACGCGTCTCAACTTCTCTTCAATGTTATTAGTTCAAATCGTTTATTTTTTTCCCTCTTCATACAAGAAAGACTACAGATTGATTAGTAGGTGCGGTAGCTAATGAATGCCTTCCATCGTAATATTGCCAGTTTCCCACTTAACATACTTGAGAGTAAAGAATTTCATCCCCAGACCTTCTTTATGAGGCAACTGCTCTAATAAGCCCCTCTAGAACCTTGAAAATGAAATTAGCTTACGGGGGCTTGATAGAGCTTTTTCGGTATATGATTTTACCGAGAATTGAGCTAGTTTCATAGCCTTCATTGTTGTTGATTTGGAAGTAGAAACCACATGGAACTGCAATTATATACATAGTTGAATATGTTGGTTTGGGCAAATAACTTGATGAGAAAGAGGAAAATAAGAAGTGATTTTTTATATCTATATATGAATATGATAGTTGATTATGATACGAGTTAGAATTCATAGTTGTTTTTAATCTTTTTTTGCTTTGTTTGATAGCTCTTACGTTCTATCTTACGATGTATTCGTCCGATGAGACAAACAGCTTTAGTGTATCGTGATTCTACTTAAGTATATCATATTCAATACATAAACATAATACCATTTAACTCGAGTAGGCCGCGCTTATCCTGGCTATAGTGCTCAATATATGCGAGTGCAGAGCAATTATATCGGGGAATTAACATATTAAGACATATTCCTCTGTGACTCCGAGTTTCGCGCTTGCATACGCATCAGATAGACGATATCAATGAAAAGATTCGAAATCACAGCAGTAAAAGGCGGTAACATCTACCTCTTGGTTATTCAATTGTTTAGCGAGTCAAACAAGAATATTCTACCAAGTATATCATGCCAAATATTATGATGGCTGTACTGGTATATAAGAGTAGAAAGAATCGAAAATGTATTTACCTCGTGCAGATTTGCTAGGAGTTTGTAGGCTTTTCGGTTGAATTCGTTTTTCTTTGCATCCTACGTAGTAGACATTGATTATAAGAAGAGGTAGCAATAATTCATGCGGTGGTACTCAAAATCAGAGAAAAAATAAAATCATATAAAAAATTGTATGGATGATATACATATAAATCTAATTATCACTTAGTCTTAGATTTCTCTTAGACAACATGCTCGATACATTAATGTACAGCATATTTTATGTACAGCATATTTTATATACAGCACAGTTAGTCATGAAGCGTCAAAAGACCCGACCCTTCAACTCGACAAGCCTTTTGCCAGAATTCGACTAACTCTGCATCTCTACAAGCCTGATTATAACATCTCCTGATGAGTGGGCCGCTGGGCGACCGCGAAACAAGCTTGCAGAGATGCAGAGTCTATTTCGGTTATTTATATACATTGTTTCTAGATATGGATAACATTTTATCAAATCATAGATACTCTGGAGCAAGGATAAGAGCGTTGAAACATCTAGAGATTTACGGCAATATAACTTGAAATATTAAAATTTTAAAAGGATAAAGGTTGAATACAAAAGTAATTTACTATGGAGGCTAATCGGAGGTTCCCTATCACTTCAGCCTAAAACTTCTAGGTCTTCCTGATCAAATTCGGTGAAATATCGAAAGTTTTACAATGTGATTTTTGAGAAAGGCAAAAAAGATTGGAAACATAGCGAAACATGATAAATACTATATAATCTTTGCGTCTAGCCTTCATTAGAGTAGTACGTCCGAAAGAGAACAGAAATAAGACCTAATAAATAGTAACCCGGCGTATAAATATTCCAGTAGTTGCCTCAGACGGGTGTATGAAAATCTTTAGGCTTCATTTCCGCTTTATTTCAGACGTACTACAAAGCTCCAAGAGTTATCGTGCTCTGCTCTGTCTCCGTAGCATTATTTCTCTCGCCATCTTCAAATTCTGCAGCGGTCAATACTGTTTTCTGCAATTTTCCATATTTTCCAACTAAAACTGAAAACACCTGCTTGGCGCAGACCAAATAAGAATATTCATGGCTCGGAGCATGTGAATGTCTTTAAAATCATATTTTTTATTCATAAAGTAACTCTGAATATCTATATTGAATCCATCCAAAATTGGAAAGCGTTTATCGGGTAAGATGGGTAGCCCATGGGTAAGATGGGTAGCCAAGAGGTAAGATGGGTAGCCAAGGGGTAAGATGCGTAGCCCAGGGGTAAGATGAGTAGCCCAAGGGTAAGAAAGGAAGCCCAGGGGTAAGTGGGTAGCCAAGGGGTAAGATGGGTAGCCAAGAGGTAAGATAGGAACCCCAGGTGTAAGATGGGTAAGCTGAGGTAAGATAGGAAGCCCAGGGGTAAGTGGGTAGCCAAGGGGTAAGATAGGAAGCCCAGGGGTAAGTGGGTAGCCAAGGGATAAGTGGGTAGCCAAGGGGTAAGTGGGTAGCCAAGGGGTAAGTGGGTAGCCCAGGGGTAAGACGGGTAACCTGAGGAAAGATAGGAAGCCCAGGGGTAAGTGGGTAGCCAAGAGGTAAGATGGGTAGCCAAGGGGTAAGATAGGAAGCCCAGGTGTAAGATGGGTAACCTGAGGTACGATAGGAAGCCCAGGGGTAAGAGGGTAGCCCAGGGGAAAGATAGGAAGCCTAGAGTATCCCAGGGATAAGATGGGTAATTGCTTTATGTTGTATATTCATTAAACGTAAGATGTTATTTTGAATTTCCTTTATGGAATTGAGAAAAACGTTTTTGGAAAGAAGCATTAGGGACCGGATTGCCTGCACAAACAAACCTTTTCCAAAATTCTCCAGAAAAACTCGTCATACCGAGGGTAAGGTGGTTAAAAGAATTGGTTCGGTGGAGAGGGAGAAATCATATTGGGATTGATTTTCCAGAACCCAAGGCATCGGAGTTTAGTTCGTAATAGCGGAAATTTTTTTAAAGGTGGGTTTCGTTGTGTCTGGCTTTCACTATCTTTGAGGGCAGGGACCAGAGTTTAGTTGCTTATAAAAAAAGCGTACTAAGACTGAAATCACTAAAAAAGTTAGAACAGACGTGACAAAAGAAGGAATTCAATTCAATAAAACCATCTCACCTTGAAAATCAATTCGTCTGTCACTGTGTACGTCCTGTCGAGTTTGCCCGACAAGAAATTGATGTCTTTCTGCAGAGATCGCGTGTCTATCAAAATCTATGCAAAAGAAATGAATATCATCATCAAATACCTTCAGTGATTCTATAAAGTTCTATTTAAATGTTGCTCTAGCTGACTATGATCCTAAGCCAGTGAAGTTCCCGGGAGTCCAGGTCTCTCAAGGGCCCTTAGTTCTCAGTTCCAAGTTCTCCAAATTCATCAATTCTAAGCTGCCTTTCAGAAGAATTTGGGACCGTTGAATTGGCCTTAACCCAGGCGCCCAGTCGTTCCCTCGATGGCCAGCTGACAATCATCAACTTGTCCTGGTCTTACCCTATTGGGCATTGCAGGGCAGTTTTACCCTAGAAAAATCCTGTCATGATTCATCATAACATTAGTGCTAGACGGGAGAAATTTTAGGAATAGTAGAATATTCTCATGTATTACAATTAACAGCACTACACGTCACTACCCCTAGCCTGGTTATCGTATCAGACCTTTTTTTGAATAACAAATGCTTTCTGCCCTGTTACGCTGAGAGAGACAAGGGGAGAAGAACATTTCACTATCTGGCTGCAAAAAGGATTGTTGAAAATCAAAATATCCTTCCTCTTCTACAATTTCCCAAGTTTTGATGTATGGAACTCCCCCAGATTCTTCCTTCCTTGGGAACCATTTATCAAATATTAAAAGGATTGGAGAGGCTTTGAAGACATGCATTGATTTTGAACAATGTTTCTTCAACAATATAAATTGTGTAACTTTACAATCTAATAAATGATTCATTTCCATATTGGTGATTTTGATTGGGGTTTCGGAAGCGTTAGTCAAATATTACAAGGATTGGAGAGGCTTTAGAGACATGCATTGATTTTATACAATGTTTCTTCAACAATATAAATTGTGTAACTTTAGAATCTAATAAATGATTTATGTTCATATTTTTGATTTTGATTGAGGTTTTTGGAAGCGTTAATCAAATATTATAATGATTGGAGAGGCTTTAGAGACAAGCATGGATTTTATACAATGTTTCTTCAACAATATAAATTGTGTAACTTTAGAATCTAATAAATGATTTATGTTCATATTTGTGATTTTGATTGGGGTTTTTGGAAGCGTTAATCAAATATTACAAGGATTGGAGAGGCTTTAGAGACATGCATTGATTTTATACAATGTTTCTTCAACAATATAAATTGTGAAACTTTAGAGTCAAATAAATGATTTATGTTCATATTTATGATTTTGATTGGGTTTTTTGGAAGCATTAGTCAAATATTATAATGATTCGAGAGGCTTTAGAGACATGCATTGTTTTATACCATGTTTCTTCAACAATAAAAATTGTGTAACTTTAGAGTCTAATAAATGATTTATGTTCATATTTATGATTTTGATTGGGTTTTTGGAAGCGTTAGTCAAAGGTTAAAAGGATTAGAGAGGCTTTAGAGACAAGCATTGATTTTATACAATATTTCTTCAGCAATATAAATTGTGAAACTTTAGAATCTAATAAATCATTTATGTTCATATTTGTTATTTTGATTGGGGTTTTTGGAAGCGTTAGTCAAATATTAAAAGGATTGGAGAGGCTTTAGAGACAAGCATTGATTTTATACAATATTTCTTCAGCAATATAAATTGTGAAACTTTAGAATCTAATAAATCATTTATGTTCATATTTGTTATTTTGATTGGGGTTTTTGGAAGCGTTAGTCAAATATTAAAAGGATTGGAGAGGCCTTAGAGACAAGCATTGATTTTGAACAATTTTTCGTCAGCAATATAAATTGTGAAACTTTAGAATCTAATAAATCATTTATGTTCATATTTGTTATTTTGATTGGGGTTTTTGGAAGCGTTAGTCAAATATTAAAAGGATTGGAGAGGCCTCAGAGACAAGCATTGATTTTGAACAATTTTTCGTCAGCAATATAAATTGCGTAACTTAAGAATCCAATAAATTTCTATATTTACAATTTTGATTAGGGCGGAACTTCAGACAGATGAGATTTGCGTATGTATTTTGAGCAAAGAAGTGAGCAAAACAGAAGAAAAGGTTTGATCGGAGGCAAAGCTTGTCTGATCCATCGTCGCCCACCCAGAACTCATTTTTTATCTTCCTACTTAGGGAAGAAACTTGCGTTTTTGCGTCTTCGGCTTAAATCGTAAATGTTTGACGAGAAACCAAAATAAGCCGAAACGTCTATTCTTTCAAAAACATTCTGGAGAATATGTGTGTAGTTTTGTTGCGGATGTTCAGTACTATGAAAGATGTTCAGTAATGTGGGGGATACCAACAGTATATTTAACAATTAGGTGTCTATCCTTTTAAAACTACCCAAGAGTACGTCTTTGTGGCTCTGTGGGGGATATTAAGTAATGTGGAGGATGCCATCAATATATCCAATAATGTTTATTAGGTGTTTTTTCTTTAAAAGCTGACCTGGAAAACGTCTGTGTAGCTCTGTGGAGGATGTTGAGTACTGTAGAAGTTACCAGGATTGAGGGAGATACAATCAATAAATTCAACAATGGTGATTAGGTTTCCATTCTTTCAAAACTAAGGTGCTACTGTCATCCGTGACGACCAAACGAAAAATTACGGAATAATCTCCCATGTTCTTAAACCAGAAAATATGAATAAACTTTACCTTGTTAATATCTTGTTTCTGTTTGTTGATATTCGCGACAATTTCAAGGATTCTTTTCGTGTACGCAGATTTATTTACGTCTTTTGTCATACGGTCGTATTCCACTACCTAGAAGATGGATGGAGATAGATGTCTTTATGATTTCTCTATTCTACTTCAGGTCTAACATCAAAATGATAACTGTAAGTCCTCGAATAAACCCCCACCCCCCATTAAGCCCCCCCCTTTCAGATGAGCCCCCAATTAAAATATTTTATTTTTACAAATAAGCCTGTTGTTTCGAGAAAACCGACGCCGGACGTCGCTTTAAAGTATTACCATCTTCACATGAAGGCAAGTTGGGAAAAAGAAACATGGGTTTCGTTGTTATTATTACATTTCGTTTAAGAAATAGCCTAAGTTTTGTCATTTTCATACATAGTTGAAAGAGACAGTTTTGTCATTTTTTTATGTCAACCTTTGAAGAAAATGTCAAACTTCTGAATAAGCTTCCCTTCGACTAAGCTCAGCCCAAGAATCAATTATTGCACATAAGCCCCCGGGGGCCTATTTGAGGATTTACGGTAATGGTGATAGTGATAACTACATCCTCATCCGCAGTTGGTGATACCATAGTCTTTAGATACAGATGGCCTGGAAACTAACAGCACCAATTGTTTTTGCTTAAAATCTTCCTAATTTAAATCATTTTTGTTTGTTAGTGTGCCCTGTTGTTCTGCTCTACTAGCAGATCAGTCACGTGACTTCATGTAATCTGTCACAGTATGGACGACATTTCCCCAAAATAACGAGCACCCCCACCCCACAGTACCAACGACATAACCCAACGGTGCTGAATACCTTCTATAGTATACTGATGACGTCTCCCTAAGAATACTAAACAAATCATAAATCATAACTTACTAATTGCTTGTAAAATTCTTCCTTATTTTTCGTTTCATCCGCAGCGGATTTCATTTTCTCCCTTAACAGCTTTATTTCTTCTATTTTCAACTCAAGCTCCGACTAAAATGAGAAAATCTTCCTTTTACTTTTGAC
This sequence comes from Pelagia noctiluca, assembly GCA_963924455.1. Taxonomy (NCBI): domain Eukaryota; kingdom Metazoa; phylum Cnidaria; class Scyphozoa; order Semaeostomeae; family Pelagiidae; genus Pelagia; species Pelagia noctiluca. Next base: position 17,618,128 of record OZ004317.1, on the reverse strand, counting down.
CACCAAGCAGAGGATGCTCAGTTACTTGAAAAGCGACAACAACTTATTTTACCAGAGCCAGATACCTTGCGTGGATCTAAGACTCTGACAGGCCTAAATTCCGTACTCTCTTTTACCGTTACATCGTTCCTATTTTTGAATTTAACTTGTTTTGAATTACTCGACTCATTACAAATAGAAAACGAAGAGGGATGAATTTGAGGATGGCGGGGAAAATCAAAACATAGCAAAACATTACAACTACCAAGTCTTTGTGTCACACTCATGAGAACAGTTCCGCAGAAAAAGAACGCAATTTCACCTCCTTCCTATCTGATTGGCCAATTTCAAGATCCATCCCTGGGTATAATAATTCGTTAGGTCTGCTTCTCGTTCTCTTTCCAAGGTACTACTCTAATGAGTGTCAGAGGCAATGCGTGCGTACTTATCATATTTCGCTAGTCTTTCGATGTTCCTGGCCTTTTTAAAGTTCTGTACCGATCAAGGCTGATTAATTTTAGAAAAAGGTCTTAAATTCAGCATGTTTTGTGTACATCATATTTTGCGTGCATCGAAAATGTTTTTTATTTTTTGGGATAGTTATGGGGCTCAAGAATAATTCTTTCATTTTTAGGGTTTAAGATTTTGGGACTGTAATTTTTTGGGTTTGAGATTTTGGGCATGTCATTTTTTTGGGTAGACAAAAACCTGCCCAAATATCTTAAATTTGATAGAGTTCCCCATGGGTGACTGCATTGCCGCGGCGTGTACCTACAAACAGCTGCCGCTGCAGTAAATTGTCGACTGCGTGGCTTCCAAATCATGCGATGAACTTCGATTCGAGGGATTATCTTCAAAATGAAGATCTCAGCATCGATAATTGGTACAAAACCCGCTGGTACCTCGCAATACTACTATATGCACAATATGCTACCTTGGCCCTGCTGGACACCATACAGCGTAAGTGCAAGGTGACAATGGTTGAAAGAATCTTGTAAGTCTCTGTTCTAAAATGTCTCAGGAACATCCAGTGAAACAGAAAAACAACTTTTATGTGAAGACACGACAGGGAAAGACTACATCGGACTGACAGAAGGAACATTCAAGAAACGCTTTACGCAACACAAACAATCATTTCGAAATCAAAAATACGCCAACAGCGCAGAACTTTCTAAATACATATGGGAACTAAAAGACAAGAACAAAGACTACGACATACAATGGACTATCATCACCTCTGCCAAAGCCTACAACAACATTTCAAAACGGTGTGACTTATGTTTGACTGAGAAACTACACATTATGAAAGGGAACAATGACTCATTACTGAACAAAAGATCTGAGCTGATATCCAAATGCCGACATGAAAACAAGTTTTATCTGATGAACAATAGGACGCTAAGTAATTAAATAACAATAGGACGCTAAGTAATGGGACGCTAAACAAGTAATTAACCAAGCTGTAAAAATAGTATCTTTTATCTTAATTTCATCACCTCTTGTAAATAAGTACTGCTGTAATTAGGAATTTTTCATTGGTATAGTCTGTCTAATGAGTGCGTGAGCACGAAACTCGGAGTTACAGAAGAACATGTCTACTTTTTAACGCGTTCATTCTACCTTACAACTTTTATGTTATGAATTCCTTGCAGATTATCCAAACTTTTTTGAAATCGCAAAGAAACCACATTTCTCATTGCCCGATCATGGTGGATGGATCTTTCCCGAAACTTTCTTGAACTTGATATGAAGGGCTTGCGGTGCCTACGTATTGTAAACAATGATGCCTTATGCAATGTGTAAAAAAACTTAGGCGATAAGTCCAAACGTATCTGCTTCATTTCCCAACCGAATATCAAAGGCTGGTCATTATAAGTTTATATGTGACGTCTATTTTGCCTGATACAGTGTTAGAAACAGCCTTGATAAGTTTGAATGTATTCAAAATCAAAGGCTCTTCTGTTTTGATAACCGGTGCTTCTCATGTCTAATCCAATGTGAGAAGCAACTTCATGAGACGGAATGTATACACCTTATTATGTCTTGTTTACCCAGGCATGGGTCAACTGACCTTTTTTAATATCTTGATGATGAATTCAAGAGCTCGGATTCTTTTCATTTCTTTCAATTCTTTTTATTACTATTCTTCAATCAAAACTGTACTTGGGTACAGACCTTCAGTTTCTTGAATTGACTAAATTTTCGAAATGTTGATATTTCTGAGATTCACTTCCATTGAATAAGCAGAGACGAAGAAAAAGCTAAGAACAAGCCGAGGCTGACTAACTATTGCTGATGATAACAATGACATGTGACATAACCATAAGACTCAGACATAAAGAACAAGCAAATTAGCAGCTGACTGGGATGTAGAACAGGCCAGGAGAGTTGTTAGCCTAGCCTTGGCCTTTCCAACCGAAGGCTCCAGTGTTGCTTGCTTGTTGCTGCAGATCTGAACGATAATGTTCAAGAAGAGAGAATATCACTTTCCTGTCAGAGAATATTTCTAGTTCTCGTCAAACCTCAAGAAGTTTAAACCCACTTTTCCCGACTTCACCTCCTACAGGTAGAAGCGACTACACACGTTCCCTTCTCAAACTCTTACTCTTGTCAAACAACCAGAAGTTAACATCAAATTCTATGATAAAACTATAAATGAATCCAAATTGTACAAATACCTTGGTGTGTATTTAGACAAGCATATGAACCTATAACTTCACTTTGAGAAAGTGTATAAAAAGTCGTCTGCAAGGGTAAAGCTTCTCTCCCGTATTCGAGAAAAGATAGGTCCCCATGTTGCAGAGTCGATATACAAAGCTATGATCCGTCCGATACTTATGTATTGCCATCAACTACAGCTTGGACTTCCAAAAGGTACCATCGATAAAGTAAAGTCTATTCAAAACAGAGCGGCAAAGATCGCACGCCTCCATTAACCACTTGAGTGTTGGGATAAGGTAGCAGAAGTGCGCAACAGACGCGTTGTAATAGACGTCTTCAAATGTTTGAATTGAATTGCCTCTCACCAGAACAGTTCCCACAATATTGAGAACAAAAATTGGTAAGCGAATGTTCGCTTTCCAGGGGGCCCAGATCTTTAATAAACTCCCCAAGGACATTCGGGACGAAGAATCTTTAGTGCGTATTAAGCACAAACTAAGCTATTACAACGGGTTTTAATGACTTTTAAACTAAACGCACTTTTAACTGTGATGTAATTTGTCGATCTCTCATTTTCATCCTTTTTCGTTAAACAGGCTCTTGATTGATAACAGGATTTCTACCCTGAACAAGTAAACCTGTATAAATATTACTTATTATCATTATTATTATTATCAACATTCTCTATTTTTCTTTCCCTTCTCTCAGACGGAGGTCACTTTTAATGTCTCTTCAGGGATTGTAGAGGATATTCCCATACTAACTTGCAACAATTATTAAGAGCTATTTAAGAAAATTTCAGCCTGAAAATAAGGAAATATTTAGAAACAGCCAGCTTCAAAAAAGTTGGTTCTTATGAAAAAGAGTGTGTGAAAAACTTAAACAGGCATCAATATCAGAGGAAGAATCACGAATCTTAAAGTTAGTAATAATGATTATTGAAGGTGAAGTATTATTAAAGCAGGGAAATCTGCTCAAACTCTATCCCAGTAGCAAAACTTGATGTAGAAGATACCTACCACTCTCGCTTCACTCGCTGCTTTCAATTCACGATATTCTTTTATCAGTGGGCCTCTATGATTCTCCCATTGCTTCGCCAAATTGATCAGTCGCTGCGCACTGCTATCCACAAGTTGCTGTGGAAATAAATAAAATGGCATATCTAATTAATCAGCTTAAATTCTCAGTTTTCATTTCATCGCTAGTGATGTTAGTTATTTCTAATTTGAGAGAAAAGAGACTTACCTACTTCCCCCAAGAATAAAAAAAAGCCAAAAAGAATTTTCGTTCTGTCAACCGAAGGTTCGAAATAAATTATAAAGCCTCGATAAAAGGTGAGGTCAAGCGACAGCTCTTAAAAGTAGATAAAAAATAACCATTAATTTTCTATTTTCCATTTTTTCTTTATTTATACTACACATGTTTAAGCTAAGCAATTTTTAGTACTGGGCTCGAGCTGAAATTGCTTAAAAAATGCGTGTATTACAATAGACTACACTACACATGGAAATACGAGAGCCAAATTTCCTACGCCTATGAATATCTAAAGGTCAGAAATAAACTTGATCTCCAAACGTTTTGATTTATTGATCTTTATCAGTAAAAAATTTCTAACAACGATTTTGGGACTACTTATGTATACACGTGATAAATGAAATGTCAAAATGCTTTAAATCGAGGTCTTTCATCAAAACGAGGCAGTTAGCCCCTTTGATTCTCCGTATAACATCGAAATTCGGAATCAGTACCCCAAAATTGACCAGAATCACTTATTCCCGTAAATTCCTTCGTCGAGTGACGATACCCCCTCTCTTCCCCTGAACTAGTTGATTAACATACTGGATAACAGAACGAATGGAGCAGGTGAATTGAAGACGGCTCTGAAGGGATAGTTATAAATATTTAAAAGACGGTCTCTCACGGGAGTCGTTTCTTCGCGAGCTTCGACTGTTGATCGAGCACGACAAAAAGCAGACAGGTTTTATGCCGGATGAAAAATATTCACCAAACACACGACCACTGACATATTAGTAGAAATATTCAAGGAATAAAAGGAGCATTGATCGATGGAGATGGAGACAAATAAAAATCATTATAAAAATGAAGCTTTCGTGAAAAAGGATGCAAAGAAAACGAAGATAGTGCGTTTTAACACGTCGAAAAATGTCTATATCGATTCGAGAGTTACAACAGGGAAGGAGTATTCTGTGGAACGGCGAAATGCTGTTTGCATCACCCATAGAAATAGTTTCGATGTCTTACGGTTTCTGGCAATGCACCATTCGTGGTCGACCAAGGGTTGGTCAGAAGAGGACACGGAATGCACAGAACTTTTTGAGGATTTTCTTTGCAGGGTCGCACCTGAGCTGTACAACCATTTTTATGTATCTAGTAGGAAACTGTCGTGATATTCTAATTGACCATTCAGCTCGTTTGTTTTGTAAGAGATGGTGATGGACATCCCGTAGCTGGTTGGGTGGAGAAAAAAGACATTTTTGGGGAAGACATTTTGGAACTGTCTTTGTAAATACCGAACTTTATGATGGTGAGAAAAATCGGGAACATGGGGAAGCATAATACTTATTTTGTGTCTGAATAGCTGCTTTCCGTCTGACACTCATAGGACTACGTTAGAAAATGAACCTGACGATTTATGTTTTTGAAGTTTAAGAGATGCGAGATGATTGTTCTCGCTGCAAACGGTATTCCCACCTATTATGCTCGAGGGCAGTGTTGATGTATCCTGTAGCATAATCGCTTACGTACCTGAAACCACACCAGTGTGAGAATCAGTAAACAGCAAGACTTTTCACTGGGTAGAAACACTTTCTATCTCTAGGGTTTCTAATGAGTGTTAGACGCAAAGCTTTAGTGGTAATTACGTCTTTCTTGTTCGCGATTTTTCTTGCCGGTTTGAAAGAGATTTTGTTCAGAATTCTTATCTTTAATAAACCTCTCTGACTTGCACATCTCTTTTTTCCATGGTCTTCCTTAACTATCTTGAAATATGTTATGAGAACAAAACGAGTAGATAATAATAAAATGATGATGATAAAATAGATTTTATAATGTTAGTCTTAATGTAGTACAAAGAATAAAATAAACAAAAATAGAGTAACGTTAAGTTACGTTAGGTAAGACCGCTCCTAAGACATTTGGTTTTTGGCAAAAAGAGCAGCAATATACGTTTTCAAGAAACCAAGTTTTTGCCAGTGTTCTGTGAGGGAGCTAACTGAACATCATCCAGTATAAATCGCAGTATAACAATCACTTTAAAGGAGATCATTAAAATTTAATGAATAATCTGTATGGATCATAATACGTAATGCCCTTTCATTTATTTTTTCTACTCTATTTTTCCTATTTTTATTGCAGGAAAGCCATACAAAAGGGCAGTTAGTAAATTACATTGGCTAAAAAGTTGACCAAAATTCGTTTTTTCTCTTCTAGGTATTTTGTTTTAAATGCATTTAGTTAAGGTCGGTTTACACGATCATATTCAAGTAAAATTTCCATGCAAGTTACTTCATATTTTTTGTATTGTGAAAGGATCTGATCGTGTAAACTATCTTCTCAAGCAGCTTGAAGTTGCTTCAAGTGTCAAACATTAATCCCTTTTAATTGATTTTTCTCTTCTAGGTATTTTGTTTTCAATGCATTTAGTTAAGGTCGGTTTACACGATCATATTCAAGTAAAATTTCCATGCAAGTTACTTCATATTTTTTGTATTGTGAAAGGATCTGATCGTGTAAACTATCTTCTCAAGCAGCTTGAAGTTGCTTCAAGTGTCAAACATTAATCCCTTTTAATTGATTTTTCTCTTCTAGGTATTTTGTTTTCAATGCATTTAGTTAAGGTCGGTTTACACGATCATATTCAAGTAAAATTTCCATGCAAGTTACTTCATATTTTTTGTATTGTGAAAGGATCTGATCGTGTAAACTATCTTCTCAAGCAGCTTGAAGTTGCTTCAAGTGTCAAACATTAATCCCTTTTAATTGGCCATCACAGAGTTTTCATTTTAACGCTAGTTGATTGAAATCTTTGATACTATTTTTTCAAGGCGCCGACAAATTTCGTGCGAATACATGAAGAAACTTAAGATTTTGGCGCACGTTTTCTCCGAAAAATCTGTGATGGCCAATTAAAAGGGATTAATTTTTGAAACTTGAAGCAACTTCAAGCAGCTTGAGAAGATAGTTACACGACCACATCCTCTCACAATACAAAAAATGTGAAGTAACTTGCATGGGAATTTTACTCGCATATTATCGTGTAAACCGACCTTTAAGAAAGCAACCAACCTCGAGTTTGATGATATTGTTATCCGCATCAGGAAGAAGATCCAAAGTTCTTTTCTTGACACGATAAGAGTCCTCCAGCTCCTTGTTACTCGCCTGTACTTCGTGCTCTTGATGTATTATCTACAAGAGGGGAGGGCAATGTTAATGAGCAGGGTAGCTAAATCAGAATGTTGTTGTAGTAACTTTTTTTTCATCGAATTTACAATTTCTAGTCTACTATGTACATTACAGATATATACATGTAAACTAATCTAAATCGATGTTACATACATTAATTGGTTAAGACAAAGTAATAAAAATGTGCCGGAGTACTAATAAACGTTTTTCTTAAAAGGAACCTAGCTCAGGGCTAAGTTCCTTATTTTGAGACCTCTTTTGACCAATTTGTAGTTCTAAAAGTTCCATAATAGTTCCTTAATTTCAAGTGCTCATTTAGTGGATAGGAATTAGTACCGACGCAAGAACATAATTAAAATTCAGCATTTTGCAATAAACTCTGATAATAAAACATGATACCGTATGTACAACACAAAAAAGCTTAGGCCAAGCCTATATAACGTAAAAGTTAATGACAGTCATTAAAGAAGTTGCACATCTGCATCATTCATTATAATATCTTGATTATAAAGTTCCTTAGTTATTGCACTTTTAGTAGCAGAAGTTTCTTAAGTTTTTCGACCTTCTACATGTAGGTTTCTTATAAAAAAGCATGTATATGTCCACTATAACCTACTTCTCTATAGCTGCTGCACGATTTTCATTGCTAATGGGAGCAGAACTAAAAATTTCAAATTGCTTAGCATTCCTCTATGTAGTACTTGAATTGCTTAAGTTTTTGTCTTGTTGAGCACCGAATTGCATATAAAGCAGTTACTTATAAAAAAATACCTGTAGCCGAGAAGTTTTTTCTTTTTGCGGTCATATGAGCAACGGGGGCGGGGCGGTATCAAACGTTATTCGGTCACCCGTTCAACATATCAAAAGCTAAAGGAAAGACTGGTCATCTTTTTAAGCGCACTAACGCTAATTTCATTCTCGCAAAGCGACCCTTCACGTATTTTCTTTAATAAGTAACTGCTTTATAAGCAAGTCAGTAGTCAACAAGACAAAAACTTAAGCAGTTTCAACTGTTTTTATCACCCAGACAGATTATTCCCAAAAATGAGATTATTCTTTTGTTTGGACCTGTTGGATTTTAGGCATGGAAAACTTTCGTTTCTTTTCCCACTAATTTCACTTTTCCCAGAGCAAGGACTGGAATTCAAAGACCACTGCTTGTGTAAAAACCACGCGTAGATTAGACAGTGGTGATGCTCAAACTTCAAACCGTACCTAGCTGAATAGGATGAGTGTTACCCGTTTCTCACTGAAAATACGAGGGGTTCAGGCTGTGGACAGTTGAATGTTTTCAAGAAAAAGTGATTCTGGACGACTAACGAGCATTTCCCTACTTTCAATCAAGGGGCAAATTACTTTTGAAGATTTCTAAGATTTTTTGAGATTTTTATGAATTTTTAAGATTTTCAGAGATTTTTAAGGATTTTAAAAGATTTTTCTGACAAGATTTGTACAGATTGGTTTGAGATTTTTACAGATTTTTCAGATTTCTAAAGATTTTTAGCCAAAAGTGTACGAAATTTTTACGAATGATTTGTCCCTCGCTGTCAATGGTGATTCATTATAGCTAGATATTGTATATATTAGATATATTAATCAATGTATTATTATTATTGTATTACTTTATATGCTATCTTAACCAAAACACAACAATTGGGTGGTCTTCTGACCGTTGTTTTAAGGTGATAAAACGAATAGAAGATGTGATATATTAATTTTGAGCGTTAATTTCGCTTCTTCACAGCGGTCGCCTGCTAGTTTGACCGCCTTGTGTTATCTGTTCACTTATTAGTTTAATTTTGAAAAAGGCTTTGTCTAATCTCACAGGGCGTTGCGTCATTTTTATATAGCTCACGAAGTTATGAGACCTAGACTCGTGCAGAGATAAGCTAATGAGATACTTTACTTAAAATTACGTCTTTCGGGAAAAATATTGCCGTCAAAATAGGTATGTTAATCCTAAAATGTTTAACGAAATAAATCTTAACAAAATCATATTGCTTTGTGTATATATTGTATTTATATTGAAGTTCTGGTGAATTATTTTAATTATGTATGTTAGGTAATGTATATCATGAAGTTCATAATGAATAGCATTAAATATGAGGGACAAAACTGTTAGGTGTTGCAAATATTATTAATGGTCGGCAGGCATAATTTATGATGCTGTACTTTCATCTATCACAAATAATATTTGAGAGCAGGTCTTCTCCGTTCTCTCATCTTTTTTGGAGCCAGTAGAGCACCGTCTTCTCTGGAAGTCTAACTTCTTCCGCGACCTTTATCCTGACATCTTGTCCTAGGCACAAGGTGGTCAAACTAGCAGGCGACCGCTGTGAAGGAGCGAAATTAACGCTCAAAATTAATATATCACATCTTCTATTCGTTTTATCACCTTAAAACAACGGTCAGAAGACCACCCAATTGTTGGGTTTTGGTTAAGATATCACCTCTTTTGTATCATTTGTGCCATACCATACACTTTTAACATTAGGTTCATTATTTCAGTATTCAAGTTAGGCTTTTGTGAATTTATTATGACTATTAGGGCGATCAAGTAATCCAGGCTATGCACGCATAACCAAATATATATGGAATTAAGGATTTTTTTGTAAATTTGGCGATGAAATTTAGACAATTAATTGGCACTTGCGGCTGTAGATCTTTTTCTCGAACACCAAGAGCAATGTGTGTCTTAATGTAGCTAAGATATAAACTCCGATGCGAATATTTTATTTACCCGAAATTTTAAATAGTTCTCTATTAGTAATGTAGGATTAAATGTTATAATTTCTAATATGAAGATGTTGCAAGTTCTTTTATTACGAGAGGAAGCTAATTGGAGAGTATACGCAGCAATGCCGTCTGGAATAAGTACAACTCTATCTCAGTATTTCGTATTTTATATTTCGTATTTTCATTTTTCGTACTTCAGGAAGATGTCACTTTATTTATTCTATAAGTTCCATCATTTCATGGCTAAATTGTCTAAAAAGATCCAAATTAATGACGTCACCATGACGTCGTAACTCATTGTTTCAAAACCACACCCTGCCTAAAGCATAGTCCAGACCATTATCTTTCATATGAGACCTCGTTTATGCGACAGTTATGTTTAGATCGGATTCTATAAGCTCCATCATTTCACTGCCCAAAGCGTCTATCCCTCTATATCTATCTATCTATATTCCACGTAAATCTGTCTAAAAAAGGACATCCCCGAAAACACCCTTCCTGAAGAATATTTTTCTTGTAAGCTGGTAAACCGACGGTTTGGTCAACTTCTGATACGTTTGCAAAGTTGGAAGTCTGCAGCTTAATTTTAACTTAAAAAAAATTGACATCCAAATTTGACATTTTTGACAATTTATGGATATTTTGTATAACAGCGCCTGCTAACCGCCAACAACAACAACGGTCGCGCTTGCCAGCGCTGTGATATATAGATATTGTTGTCATCAAAGATAAATCTCAGGTAATTCCTATTTCCTGCATGTGCTGAAAAGATGTGGTAATAATGTTGAAATCAACCGACCACCCATGATGCATCGGGCAGCATTCGAAGAAAACTGAAGTTGCATAAATTGATCGCGATCAAAACAAATCTTATTCATCCAAAATTCCACGTGTTGTATCTGTGTTGGCCACGCGTACTTAGCTTTCTGTTAATAAAGCTTGGTTTTCATTAGGCGTTTAATCGCGTTATCTCAGCGGGTCGGAAACACGATTTAGAATTCAACGCCAAGAAATAGGCGTAGTTTATCGCGATTCGGCGCATGTTGAAGATGGTTAGGTTGTTGTTTCTTTCTGTATAGTTTCGTTTTCCTTCTTTTTTGATATATTTAGATAACCTATCCATAGATATCACATTTTATTTCAATGGAAAGCAGCACCTGCATGGCCCAAACAAGGAGAGGGCGCCCAACCGAAGACTGAAACAAAAAATTCCTTCGAGAGTAGTACTTAAATCCCTGTTCTTCTTCATTCTCAATAATGCAGATTACGGCATGCCCAAGAACAATGCAATGCAAAATCCCCAAGAACTGTGGAAAGTTAATCATGGAGTGTCAAAATCTTTCATAGACTAGGTTTGCTGAAACAAGAGTTTGGCTCTGGTCGGTTTTGAATGTGCGCCCCTGAGTGAGAGCTGATGTAAGAGAAAAATATTTGCTGGAAAATTCTCATATTTTGCCCCTCCAAAAAATTCTACGTCACTGATTTTGCCACATGACAGGCAGAGCAGCATAAATATGTTTAATAAGAAATACGACCAGGCAGGAAAAATTTACAAAAAAGCCAAGACAGTAGGTTGAATGAAGGTGAAACAGTGGCCGACATTAATATTGAGGTAGATGACCAGTTTGAAATGGAAGGAGAGACGCATGCAGAAGGGAATGAAATAGAAGATATGCTAGCAAATAAAAGTACACCACAAAACAAAACGAGGGCGAGGACCGTCAGGTGATGCTGAGTACAGAATAATGATGAGCTTGAAAGAAGGTATTGATGAGAGAAATAGGCTGCTGAGAGTAAAACAGGAGGAAGTTCAAAAGGATCCAGTAGATTTTTTCTGTCAACGACTGGCTTTGGATCTAAAATCAATGCTTCGATAACAAAGATGTGTATCCCAACAGGAAGTAAGAGATGTCATTTTCAAACACCAGGCGCAGCACTTGAGGCCAAACACAGGGAATTTCCAGAGCCTGCTGCAAGAGCAAAGATTAGATATTACCAACAGTACACATGGACTTGGTAATGCTGCAAGTGGAAGAAAACAAAATAACGGAAGCATTAACTTTAGATTTTTAGACTTAGTTAATAAAGAACATATTTTTCATCTCATTTAACATGACTGTAACAGCTTCTTTGATATGATTATAACAACTTCATGATTAATATACTGGTATATGCTTTTATTCAAAACGTTTTCAATAATTGTGAGACACTCTTCTTATATAATTTAGTTGCCATGGAACACTTCCTTCTTCACTACTTAGGTACTAATTTAAGCATTCACGGAAAGCTATTGCACTATTACTGTAACAGGAGCCTCGAATTGGCCGCAATTCTGCCAAACTTCAAAAATCTTCAGCATTTGCAGACCACCACTCCTCAGCAGTTATGTTACTCAGAATCTGAGAAACCTAGCGGAGAGTAATAGGCATTTTCCATCTTGCGCAGGCAATAGTGAAGAGCCAGACAGGCAAGGGTGTACTTCACAACATATAAGACTGTTGCCTTAATTGGTTCTTGGAATATCCGCCAGCGAGCAGATAAAATTCCAAATTCATTTTCAATGACCCTGCGGACTCGTGAACGACGATAATTGTATATCTTTTGTTGTTCGTTTGCTTTTTGTCCAGGATACGGGCGCATCAACCATGTTTTAAGTGGAAAACTCTAATCACCTAACAGGACATACGGTAGAATCAGTCCTCTTCATTGTCTGATGGGCTTTCCTGGAGAGCATGAAAGAGGTTTGCATCAAACATGTGATCTAACTCAGAGTTGAGCAGCACCCCACTGTCGTCATCACTACCATACTGCCCCAGGTCAAATAGGGTGAAGCAATAATAAGTATCACAAATGGCAAGCAGCAACAGCTGAAAAAGCCTTTGTAATTATAATAGAGAGTGCCGATTAACTTTGGACACTCTATGCACACATGTTTCCCATCACACGAGGCATGTTCCACATTTCTTCAAATTGTTTGGAAATTTTTAGCCAATCTTCTTCACTCTTTGGTGGTGATAAGTATGTATCTTTTAAAAACTCGTAAATGGCCTCGCATGTCTCACTGATGACTTTACTTGTGGTTGCTTTACCAACTCTGAAGGAATAGCCGATCGATTGCTGGGAGTTATTATTCTATTTCCATATATTATATTTTTCAAAACAAATGGATTTTTTACTTGCGAAAACCGTTTCTTTTTTGTTAGTCAGTCAATATCAGAAGAAATGAAATTATTTTTCCAAACGGGAACTAAGTTAAAAATTTCTTTAGGTTTCAATAAGCACTAGACGAGAAACTTTAACTGCTAACATACAATCTGCCAATGTTAATAGTTTTTAATGATATTCTTATCTTCATATAGCTGAAAAGCTTTAGCTCATATTGAACCTAAAAATCCGTGTGATTTCACTTAGATGATTGAGCAACACACGGGCAGTGATAAGGAAAGGCATCGTGTTCTAAAGTCAAGATGAAAGACGTGAGCTTAATGACGGTCCTTAGGTGAAATATGGATATACTATATCTTTCTTCTGGAGACCTAGACAGTTTCTGTGATAAGGAAGGGCATCGTGTTTTAAAGTCAAGATGAAAGACGTGAGCTTAATGACGGTCCTTAGGTGAAATATCGATATACTATATCTTTCTTTCTGGAAACCTAGACAGTTTCTGTGATAAGGAAGGGCATCGTGTTTTAAAGTCAAGATGAAAGACGTGAGCTTAATGACGGTCCTTAGGTGAAATATCGATATACTATATCTTTCTTTCTGGAAACCTAGACAGTTTCTGTGATAAGGAAGGGCATCGTGTTCTAATGTCAAGATGAAAGACGTGAGCTTAATGACGGTCCTTAGGTGAAATATGGATTTACTATATCTTTCTTTCTGGAAACCTAGACGCAGTTTCTGGGACCATTGGTGCTGTAGTCTACTATATCTTCCAGTCCCATGATGGTCCATGGCCCTTCCAATTGCATATCGATATAGTTCTGTCAATCGACACCATCTGCCATAAGGCTAGGCATGTGCTCAATGAGACCAAAGCAATGGCGCACTCACGCTGATGACGCTTACGCAACGTGTTCTATTTCAGATTTGTCATTCCAAAAGCGTGCCAGAAGCAGAGGCAGTTAAAATGGGTCGTAACCCAACCGAGCGGCTCTACTGCAGCACAGTTTCGGTGGAGCCGTTCAAAAATCATTGTTTCCATCGACATAAAAGACGTCACAGCCATACAACAGCTGTGTTTATGGAATCCAGGTTTTGAAATCAATTATGTATGATGAAGCTGATTCTCCATTACAAGAACCTAGGTCATTTCAAAATTTCTATGAACGAAATCTAAGCAATCTCACAGATTAAATGTTATAGTCTAATCAAATATATATATATATATATAACTATTTGATTAAACTTGGTCTGTTTGATGCTTACGAAATAATGAATAAGAGAGAGCCAGTCTCCTTTCTTGATCCCGATCTATATCGCTCTGTATCTCTGTACATCAAGCACTATGATGAAGATATAGGCAAGGCAATGGGATAGAGATATAGCTATTTTAAACATTTATCTGTCGTTTATATAACGAGACTGCCTATGCTTTGGTGGGGCTCAACTTGCAGGGCTTTTAGTAAAGAACTAAGAAGAAATTAAGTCAATCGAGATAATTTGTGAGGAAGAAAATGACCCGAGTAGGACCCAAACCCACATCCTCTAGAAAGAAAGAGAGAGAAAGAAAATTTGTAAAGTACTTACTTCCAGAAAAGAGGGAAATATTTCAATTTTAACCTCAGGCCAAACGTTTGGGCTGAGGCAGGGTTGATGTAAGGAAACAGGTTTTTCATTACGAAAGTTACATATAATTTAGAATCCAGAAATTATCTAGATCTTTTTAGGGCTTATCTTTTTAATACAGTACCAACCTACCCCCTGGAAACTGACTTATAAAAAACTCAGCCTGCCAGATATTATACACCTATACTCAAAGATTAGATTTTTCAGTTTGGAAATTCGTATTACTTCAGAAATTAATTTTGATTGGAAAGATTTCGCATTTCATGCAAATTCAGTGGCTGTTCAGCTAAATTCTTGACGTATTTCTTCTCAACCTAGAAAAAACTAGGCAGCCTGGTTTCGTAACATTCGGTTTCTTATTGGCAGGTTAGTTCTGTATATAAGAAGACTTTAAGACGTTCATAATTCCTAATATTCTTTAAAAAAAACTGTGTCCTACCTGGCTTGTTTGGGCTTTCGCTGTTTTTATTTCAGAATATACAGTATCCAGGTTTGACGCTAAATCCTGCAGTTTCAGTTTCACCGTATTGATCTCCTCGTCGCGTTTCCTTTGCTTTTCCTGCAAAATAAAATATGAGGCATGAAAACATTCTGGTTCTGTCTTACAACAGTACAAATATAGCATTGTGGTTTGTGCTATTTTGACTTCTGAAAATGGAGCGAAGCCCTGATCCGAAACGTAATGTAACGGCCTAACCGTATTCTGTCTAACAAGAATGGACTTATCTCATCATCTATCATTTGGAAAACTAGCAGGTGTATATTGGATTCGACTAGTTGTCGTTGGAAATATGATGTATAAAATGTGTCGAAGATTCTTATCGAAAAACGGTTACACAAAGTGTTTTTCCAGCTAACAAAAATGCAGCTTCGAGTATCATTAGATATCATTACCTCCTCTGTATCAGCCTTAGCTGCAGACTGTTTCTGTGTCATTTCGGCTGTCATGTTATCATCGTCCTGGTAAAAAAAATGAAAATTGAATGCCATCATCGATTTAATTGTACAGTGTGACATTATTAATGAGCTATCAAGGAATTTCGGTCAGTAACACTTATTCAAAGGCCTTTACAGAGACTTTAAAGGGTTATGGGGAAAAGACAAATTTAAAATCCCTGTCAAATGAGACATGGCGAAATTTTAAGTTTTCTACATATACAGCCCCGATCAAACGACGCAACATTTTGCCCAACATTCTGCCCAAAACTTTTCCTGATGCTGGCTGGCTATGCAACCATGGGTGGTCAAACAACGCCACATTTTACCCAACCATATTTCATATGTCTATGTATGCACAAGATTGCGTTAGGTAAAATAATTAATTGTAGTTCACCACAAATCAAAGTATAAGGCTCTATAAAACACCAAATTTTTATCAAAAACTTTAATAACAGTAGGAACTTTTCTTTTAAAGTGTACGATTAATTCGTTTCAACACTACACAGTGTGCCCAGAATCAAAAATTATGGAAAAAACCTCACAACTTTTGATATACTTGCCTGAACATAAAGGTCAAGGGCTCGTCACAAAGGTTAAAACAAAAGCTTTTCGAAAATTGCAAAGAAAATAAGAAAAGATCACAGTTGAGAGCCTAGGAACGAATTTCCTTATTTGGTCATTATTTGGATTTTCTTGAAAAACAAGTATTACTTTGGTTTAAACATTGTTAAGAAATCGGTTAATAACTTTTTTGAACGATGGTAACATGGGCTCTTCTAAGATAAGTAAAGAGTTGAAAAATATTCAGCATTTGGGGCTTGGTAAGAGGTTTCCTTATATGGGCATTAGAGGCCCAAATCTCAAAAAAGGGCATAACTTGGGTTTTAATCACGTTTGAGACATGGTTAAAGACTCATTTGAAAGGTAAGAGTAGAGGCTTTCTAGAAATAGCAAAAGAATTCATAGGATTTAAAAACTAGGGGTCTGGTAACTCCTTATATGGGCATTAATGGGTCAAATTTAAAAGACGAGCATAACTTGGGTTCAAATCAAATTTAGAAAAACGTTAAGGGTTCATTTGAAAGGTAAAAGTAAAGGCTTTCCAAAATAGTTAATCAAGTAAAACAAATTGGAGAAAAGAGACTTTTGATGTTGTGTTTGCCAAACCAGTTGATATAGATATTGGTGGAAGGCCCAGGAAACGAATAAGTGTCTTGATTGTGGATACAGTAAGGTTTCTTATAGCGTTAAGTAGTCCTCTTTTAAACCCCAATGATCAAGTCTATATTGGTGCTAAGTTTGGCATAGATGGTTCTTAGTCTCATCAAATAAGTCACCAACTCGCTGAAAATGATGAACCAAGAAATGATAATGATCGACAAAACTGCGAGAGTAGTCACATAGGCACTTTTCGGTGTCCTCTATCGGTTACTTCGAATGAGAAAGTTATTTGGTAAAATAAGCTACCAAACTCTGTACTGTTTTGTCGTCGTTTGTGTCTCCTCAGAGAAAAAGAAAACAGAGAGAGCGTTTTAGAACATTTTAAACCCTATATAGATGCTGCACTTGATATGGAAACTCATCTAAATTCAATATTAGTGATATCGAGACCTTGCTATTGACAGTGGACTCTCGGTGATTGACAGCAAAATTGTGAAAATCATTCAAGTTAATTCCGGGAGTTTTTGCAACTACTGCAAAGTAACGAAAAATCATTATTTATATTCTTCAAGGCTTTAACTTAGGGAAAACTAATGATGAAATGAAAGCCACTTGGGCTAATATTGAGGAAGGAAATATTTCCTATATTTACCCTACAAATCAGGCCCTGCAGCTAGAGCTCGGCAATTCTCTATTCGCTTAAATACACTGGATATTTTCACCCACATGTTCATAAAAATCCATCTAAGAAAAACACCGATCAGTGAAGTCGGTGTGAAAGCTATGGACATACTACAAGATCATGTCCAAGAAACTACTATTCAGTTCTGAGCAAAGAAAAGTCGATTATACAGTCCTGTTATTTCTAGGTTTTTTACCTATGATTTGCTTTTTATTTCAAATATTTCCAATGACAGAACAGCTTACATTATTACCTTTCTTTTGAGCCTTTACTTACAATGATAGCCTGAATTGTTCAAAAGTAATAGTTGGTTAAATACCTTTGAATTCAGAGAAATTGCAAATTTTTGGCACGATTTTCAGTGTATGCTAAACTATTAGTAATGCAATGTCGTATTTTCAGGCAAAGTCAGGCAATGCAATCTATGCAAATTATGCTTCTCTACATATTGTAGTTACAAAATCAAAAGGGTTTCATGGCGGCATTTTGCGGCAAAAAAGTATATTCTCTCTCAAATATTGAAATTTAGTTGAAATTGTAAGAATATTTTCACTTTTCTCATCTTATAATCAGTTGAGGATTGAGTGAGAGATTTTCGAAACTGGGATTATCACAGGAAATGATTCTTATTGAACATTAAAGCCTATTCAATTACCTTTCTTTTGAACCCTTGTTTGCAATAATAGCTGGAGTGGTTCTAAAGTTACAGTTATTTGAGTTTGACTGCTTTCTGGGGCATTTTAGTAATTGTTGTCAATTTCACGAGGCTTTGAAATAAGAAAATAATTTTCTCAACAAATCAGCAACTTCGAAAGGTCATAAAATCGGTTTAACTCGAGCTTTTGAGCTCAAATGTTTTTTGTTTGAAAGTTAATTATATCTTCTTTCATTAAAACTAAGTATTAGGTTTCAATTTGAAAGTCAAAAAATAGGTTTTTTCCATGTCTCGGCACAGTGTGCACTATGGTAACACAAAGATTTCGACACCACTTTTGGGTACCCTGTTATGAGATAACTGTTCATGCGCAAAGCCAACATTGTTGGCCTAGTTGGTCAAAGGAGCCAGCTTTCCTGCAAAACATTTCAAAACAATATTTTTCTACCTTAGCTAAATTTTAGCCAACATCATAATTAAGCATGTTGTGTGTGCAAACAAGCTGGTCAGGTCAAACGAGCCAGTATTTCAGCCAACATTACGTTGGGCAAAATATTAGGTGACATATTGCGTCGTGGGGACGGGGCTTCACATGGCAGCATCCGAGGCACCAACAGATCATTTATGTCTTTTTTCAGGGAGTATCAAAATACCTGATTAAGAACAAGGAAGAGTTTTCGATTTTTGGCGGGGGATATGAGAACACTTACCCCCTTGACCGGGGGCCTCCATACAGACTCTCAGTGAACATTTATAGAGATTAACAGATGCATGTTTCTGCTATGTAATAAACTCATGTTGTGATTAGGTCAAGAAGTAGTTAAGCGAATTTTTGAATGCATTTAAAAACGGACGACAATTGAGAAGCAGGCTTTAACAAATTTTCCTTCAAATTGCGAGATCCAATGGAAATAGATGTTTTTATTCAATAATGATAAAACTATAGTAATGTAAGCATTCGCATTGACTAAGAGTTTTTGAATGACTGAAATATCTAGCAAAATTGGCAGTGGATTTGAACATGGGTAAAAACGCTTCTAAGCTTGGAAAACAAAACTTACCTTCGAGAACTGGAGTTTTTCTGTGTGAGTGAAACGCGATCCTTTTATTTGTGGCTTTGATGCATTGCCTAAAACAACAATGAAGAACATCAAAATTTGTCAAAAGAACTAGCTACACGCACAGATTAGTATCCCTTACACATTTTTGGCATTAGTAGCATTGTCAACCAGTTTAAAGAATGTAATAATCAAACATTTCCTCCTCGAACCAAAATTTTCAACTTTCCGTACAAAGCTGGTAGGCTACTTTAACTTTTTATCACTCTGACTTCCCTAACATATCATCGCTGGTTTCCCTATTCTACTCAAATCAGTATTTCAGACGGCTGTTGGTTACTCAAGAAATGCAAGCGATCTTCACAGTGATCTTTTAGTGCTCTAGAGTCTTAAGCTGCAATGAGCATAATTCAAGAATGCTGATAGTTGGATAGACAAATAGGGAGCAGGACGGTAATGATTGATTAACTATTTCTAAAACCTCAGCCCCGCCTTTGGAAATGTAAATAAACTCATAGAAAAGCGTGAAAATCTATCGATAAGAACAATAAATTCCAATCTTCCTTCCTACCATCCTACTAAGGGCCTGTTCATGTGGAGCCGCCCCTTAAGCTGATATCTTAGTGTTGTTTTAAACCCTCTTGAATTTCCTAAACATTTTCATATGCTCAGGGGGCCAACCTGCTTTGCCGAGATCTCACTTTGCCGAAAGAGTTTTTTCCACAGCTTTGCCGGGATGAAACCTGAAAAGTTCTGCATACTCAGAATGCTTGTTAAAATGAAAGGAGAAAGGCCTAACTCAGAGATTTGGAAGCCGAAAGGCAATTTTGCTTGCCTGTAGGTCAAGAGCAGTTATAAGCACCAAATTCGCCATTTTCTCTGAGCTCGCCAAGTTTAGTTTGGCACCAAAATTGAAATTTCTCATCAAAAAAAAGGCTAGCTTACCTCAATATGAAGTATTACTAAATTTAATCGGCCAAATGGGCCAGCCCCTTGGCCAGGCCAGCTCAGCAATGAATGAACAAGCGTTGGAAATTACCTGCCATTGCCGTGAGAAGAGAATCCAAATCTGGAGATGTAGTTGCATTCTGCTCTGTTTTCTGGGAAATACTTAGAAGCTCGTTTTTTATCTTTTTCATCAGCCGGTCTCTTTTCTCCCTTCGATATTCCTACAAATTGAAAAATGTAATGAATTAACAAAGTCCTACAATTTGGTAGGGCCAATATAGCAGGGCCAAAAAAGATTGTGAACGTCTTCTATTTAATCACAAATAAGAATCTATTAATATCCAATCACAAAACTTAGATGATAGACAAAGTGCTGTTTTGATAGATGTGCTCTTTCTTAACGATTCAAATAGCTAACAAAATCTTCAAAATTTATTTCAGCATCTTTTTTTGAATATACTTATCATACTTTCCCTGGAAGAAACTCTTACAAATGTCTTTTAGAGAAACGGTGAAATAGTGAAAATAGCAGTTTTCCCAGCAAAAGCAATTTTTAAGAACCTTTTCGAAACTCTACTACACTTCCGTTCAAAATACATTTGGACAACTAGCAACACAATGGTCTCTCTCCCTTGACAATCCACTTGGGCCCAAATGTTTTTTTGCAGTTTGCAATCTATCTCTCTGTGTGATGCGCAATAAGTGCGGTTTTGGCGCAAAATTGAAAAAACTTGCTAACGCCATAGTTTTAAATGAAAACTTATATTTTTGAGAGATTTGAAATAGTGTTTAGGCCAGGAAAAGAAAACAGAGGAAGAGACTAAAATGTTGAAAATACAAATAAACATTCGTGCCAAAATTGATGATAAATAGGTGAAGATCTTCAAGTAATTTCGGTGAATTATGGCGGGATAGACTCCTCGTGAGTTGAATGTTTTGATTTCGAAAGTAAAACTGTCAAGGATTTAAAAAAAGGAAATACTTTTGAAATATAAACATTGCTATCCATAAAACGTTGGGAAGGATGAAGCTTCAATGAAATGTCTCAATGCATTACATCATTAAAAATTATCATACAAAGCAATGATGGAGCATATATTGTTGGAAATATAAAATTCCAAAAAGGTAGTTTTTTTCTACTTAAGATATGGTGTAATGTTTCCCCTAAAGATTTTCCCATATTTGAATTATTTTGGTAAATTTTCTTTGTTCTTCAAACTAAGACTCAATCAAATGTGATATCATTACATTTATGCACCTATTATTTTGATAAATTTGAAAATCTTGCGTTTCAAGTGTTTCAAATTCCTGTAAATTGCTTAAAAAAAACCATGGTCTAGCAATATTTTACAGTCTCGGCAGCCATTTTGTTGCCAAGCGTGCCAATATATTTTCAATGGGAGTGTATTTTCAGATGCTTGGAATTAAACTCAAGGTAGAAACCAAGGTTTCTTATGGATTGTGCTGCACACGTTCTGGTGCCATAAAACTTAGTTCACACGATGCCGGATTCATATCGTTTCGGATCGCTTTTCATATCGATTTAGCCTATCTGTTCACACGACACCACACCAATCCGAAACGTTTCGCATCGTTTTTCCGGAGTCAGTTCACTCCGCTCTGAAGGTGAAACGTTTCGGATCACTTTTCACTGTGCTCCAGAACCTCGTTTTCAAGACCCTCTCAAAAGCACGTGATACTTAGCTGTCAAGTGGAACTCGTTTTAACAATAGGCATTGCTGTGGGCCTGCGAGGGCGTAGAGCGGAGCGTAGTCGTGTGAACAGAACACAAAAGTGAATTCGGCATCGTGTGAACAGGAAAAAATTAATTCGGCATCGTGTGAACGGGGCTTACACTTCAAAGTTCCAAGTGACATGATCCCACGGAGCGCCATGTCAGATAATCGAATCGCTGGATAAATTAAGCGTGTTACTGCATTTTAAAGAAAAGAAAAGGCCCGTGAATTATTTTTAGCCTTGTTCTGGGAAAATTGAAAGAGCCAGCTTTGGCTTATTGTGGAGTCATGAGATGACATATAGGAGATAGTCGAGAATAGGGGCAAGTACCCCAAACAATTTGCAATAGGTTTCGTATAATTGTATTTATTGCCTTCCCCTTCTGTGAATGCTATGAATTTGAGTTGTAAGTGCCTTTCATGGTAGGAGCTTTGATGTCCTTGCGTCTACTTCATGATTGGCGCAGTAGTTGTATTCTTACTTATTTTCATTGTTATAAGAAGAAAAAGTAACCTGTCAACATACTGTAACGTGAATCTATAACAATTGATTTTCGTAATGTTCAAAAGTGAAAAAAATAGTCTGCTAAGGACAGTAGAAGAAAGCCCCCCAGGGCGCTTGCTTCATCCCTCGTAAGAATATGGAAGTATTACATGCCATACTACTTTGCAAGCTATCAGGGGCGTTGTGGTTATGAGAGGCTTACCTCACTCTATCAGAGCAAAATCGCTGGATTGTCCACGTTTTCAAAAACATTAAGCGCTTCCGGACATTTTACGTCCATTGAACCTTTTGCAATTGTACCTTTTGCAATTTGCAATTGTCGTCAATTGCACGTTTGGCCAATCATACAATTTAGGTCTCACAAGACTTTATTAGTCGTACCGACGAAGTAAATACCGACGAAGTAGATACCGACACAAGTCCGACAATCGCCAAAACGAGCAGCGCTCCATAAATCAAGAATGCGACTGTGACATTGATTTAAAGAGGTATCACGCGAATTATTTTCGGACTGATGATGGGAACATTTCAAGTAGCTATATTTGGTGTTTTCAAGGAGACACGAGAAAGGAGATAGAAGCTAGAGGCACTAGCATCACACGATCTCCGTAAAATGTTGCAACTACCACAAACTACACTCGCTTTCTCCCAATAGCTATCTACCCTGGACCTATTTTGAGATTATTTCAAATACTCCAAACTTACAAAATTGATTTTTTACAGATATGTGGAGTGCGACCTTTTTTGGATATATTTGCAATCAGTAAAATGCCCAACACCTAAAAATCATGTCAGAAACAGCATTCTAAAAATATTGGCAAGAAAACATGGCAGAAACATGATCATTTATCTTTACGGAATCGACGGAACTGACGAAGAAAATTCATACTTTGCATGGGAGGAGTAGCAAAATGTAGTTAGTAATGTAATAAAAATCGAAGAGTTCAATAACTTACATTTTGAAAATCAATATTACACATTTTCTAAATTTATAAGGCAAGTTTTTGGATTCAGTACTACATACCGTAAGTAATACTATTTATGGTGCGGCGGCCGAGTGGTAAGCATTTGACCCTTGCTCAAAGAGTCCCGAGTTCGAAACCACCTTCAGACTTGTAAAAAAGTGTGAGGAGAGAATCTACCAGCTCTCTGTAATTCCAGGCGAAAATCTACCTTAAGAGTACCAGTATGAAAATAAAAAATTCATTGTATTCAGCGTCTAATTAAGCGATTATATTGTTTCTTTGCATTTATAGAAAGTTTGTTTAAAGCACTTTAAAACTTTTTAATATACACAGCCGACGTGTTTTGTCCCTAGAATAATTTGCATATTTCAAACCGTAATGCAAATTGGTCCACTAAGGGGACATTGTTGCATAGTTTGGTCTTGCTTTTGGTTCTAGAAAGTTTTGCGAACGCCTAAAATGTTATAAATAATGATAGACGACGAAACGCTCTTGCATAGATGAATATTTCTGTAGGTTTTGTTCCTAAACCGTTAACATTCAACATAAAATATTTATGAAAATAGTCTTCGGGGACACTTTTGCTTGGCATTGTCTCACTGTGCGTTTTGTTCCCTGAACAGGTTGCTGCATATACAAGGGTTGTAGGTTAGCACATTTAATATAAACTCATTAATTCGCAAATAGGAGCATTTTAGACTGACACCTCTTAAGCTACAGTAAGAAGTGCTGATGCTGGAAATAAGCCCTTAACTTCAATAGGGCAGCTTATCGAACATGAAACTCACTAACTTGGAGCATTAAACACGACAAGAAATTGGACTTCTATCAGGTTGAGGTGGTGTAGTACATGATACTGTTCCCTTGCTGGAAATAAATACCAGCATCTTGTAGGCTCTGGCTAGCCAATGAAGCGTAAACTCACCTACCTGTTCAGATAATCGACTTCCTAATCCAGCTTGGTTCCATTCATTTTCCCACTCAGCTGCCGCAGCAGTCAGCGAGGCATTGGTATTGATGACAGACATTGCAATATCTTTTTTGTTGTAGAGCTGTTTGCTGACGAAATTCATGTGTCTTTCGTAGTACTGTTTCAGTTCTAAGGATAAAAAGATATCAAATATAGTTGAGAGTATTGCAGAGTCTTTGGATGGGCCTACAAAATTGCATCAGCATATTTATGAAAATAAAGTATGTTTTCATGAGAAAATAGAGCAAACAATGGCCAAGCTATGATATTTTGCCAGCAAGCAGTTTATCTGTTGTAACAGTTTCGAGGTAAGAGGCAGCATTAAATTCATGTGGACCTGCAGTTGTGACCTCAGAACTGATATTTTTAAACGAAAATCATAGGTACTCATTTTGCGGCCGCAGAAAAATGGTCCGCTGAGTTGACGGACGTTTTGTAATCCATGATTCTGAAGGTTCGTGGTTTTGAACCAGCAAAGGTTGCCCTCCAAGGAACCAAAATCAAGCGCCCTAGCCACTACACCAGACAACTGTTCTATTTGATTCTTGCAGCGTAAAGGCATTCCTCATTCTATCAAGAGTTCAATAAGGGCTCATAACGGTTTAACATGGTTAGCATAGAGGCTCGCCAAAGTTTCATTAAGGGCTCCGCTTGGATTCAGTAAGGGTTAAGTATGGGTTCTGTAAGGCTCTAGTGAGGGTTCAGAAAGGGTTCTTCAAAGCGTTCTATGAGGGTAATGCAAGCAAGGGCTCAACAAATGATCAGTCAGGCTTTAGTATGCCGATTATTAGGGGCTTATCTAGTAAGGGCTCATAAAGTTTTAAGCAGGAAATTAGCAAGGGTTCAGTGGGGGTTTATCAATAATCTAGCATCAAATATCAAACCTTTAGGGATCTTGTTATTTACTGCAAACAGGCCTTTTGGAGAATTAATCGGACAGGCATTTGCTTTGAAGTGTGATGAAGTACCCTATTAAAAAAATGGTGAAAAAATTAGAATTTTGATAACTGTCATTTTCTTATATGATAAGAATTACCAAAATGTTTTCTTTTTAGCCATCCCCTCTCTTAATGATACATGATTAAATACTGCTGACCTCTTTCTCTTACACATGCCTACGTATTCTGCTTCCTATTAATTGTCAAAATTGATTTGCATATATTTAATTCACTTGTGAATGACTTACATTTTAATTAAGTCTTTAGTCTGCATTATGCATAGTAAGAGTTTGGTTGTCTATATTTCGAAAACACTATGAATGCCTTTTTTGGGACTTATTGTCATAGAAGTTTAGTCTTTTACATGTAAAAACCCATCGAAATTTCACAAGTTGATGGTTAATAATATCGAAAATTCAAATTTATACATTGATGTATCGGACGTATTTTGACATATGCTTTACCACCTTTTCTCCAGCCCCCCTCCCCTTAAAAGTGCTCGGATTCAATAATTTCCCAGGGACTAAATAAGGATTTTACGGTATCCCAGTCACCCAAATGTGGGGAAAAGAGAGAATGTTCCAATCAATCAGAACATTTAATTCAATATTTCATAATACTAACTTCTAAAAACCTAGAAATTTAGTAGGATAAAAATCCACCATGGAAAAAATTTTAAGAAGAAAGTAAATTAAAATATCCATTCTGTCACCTTACTGGTATCAATGCCAAATTTTAGGCAACAAACGCGTCATAACTTTAGTCTAGGATTGTAGCTGTATAGGCAAAATATTACATGCTGGACATATAATGAAATCTAACTATGCATAACTATGCTTAACATGAAATGAAATCTGCAACCTTTAGCAGTCTATTCAAAAAAAGTCTTCCAAGCTTGCTAATCAACTGTGAAGTCCATTAAAGGACGGATAAAGAAGATAACTTAAAGGGGCAATTGGTGTGTGGGGGATGAATTTCTGAATTTTGTGAAAATGTTGCTCACAAACTATGTTGCTGTACAACGCAGCCATACTCCCACCCTTAGATATTGATGAGAAGTTTATCTTATTATATTTTAAGAGGAGTTCCAAAGAATTCACTTGATATTGATGTTACTTCCATGGGTGCTAAGAGCTAGTTATGTCGGTGAAGGGACTGGGGGAGGGGGGTGGGGGAAGGATGGCAGCTTCCAGATGTACAGGCCTAAATATGCTACTAGATGCACACAATTTATATTCTGGACGTTTTCCCTGCCAGCCACAGTTGACTAGTACATGGATCAGTCTGGAGATGAATCCATGATTTTGGGTTGGAGCAAAGTTTTATGATCGGATGCCTTTCCTCAACGCCAATCATTTTAGTTGCCTCTTACGACATGCAGAGGGATACGGGGGTGTTTTCTGTCCCTAAACCACAGGGGTGTTCAAGACAGCAGCAGTTTAATATTGGATCTATCCGTCATAAACTATATATTCCAAACTCACCTGAAAATGCCATTGTCTAGGCTGCTTGCCTTGCCAAGACACATTTTTTTCTCTGCAATATGAAGGCGTCCAACAGCAAGAAAGTTGCTTTTTCATTTCCATTGCAATGCGTTGATTCAGGAGAACAGATGCACCTATAAGGAAGAAACAATCAAAACTAACAATAATAAGTAATATATACTGCTCAATGATTAATTGGATAGGCAATGACTTCATTTTTCAACATTCATTTTTCTGCTTAAAACAATCTTTTATCAGGCAAATAATTGAACCACAAATCATGCTTTCATTTATGCATTGGATGGAAATTGGAAACATGGGGAAACATATGGACTAAAAGAAGGTTTGCATGCGACAAACATCTGAGTTATGCCAGAAAAAGAGCAAAAACGAAATCTAGCAAATCAGTATACAGTACATCCTCGATTATCCGAACAGGTTGAACTCAAATTTTTGATGGGCGGTTCGGATACGCAAAAAATTCGGATAATCGAGGAAGAACATTTTACCTTCTAAACTTGCTATAAAGGCTATTATCATCGTCCTGAACAGTCACAGGATGCTCAAACTGAATGCAAATTGAAAAGCTTGGCAAACGGAAAGACCAACAACAAAACTAAGGCAACTGTTTTTTGTAAATTCAATAACGATTTGTAATGATAACAACAATAACAACGAATAAATGTGTTATTTTTGTGCTTCCGTTGGATATGAATTTTATTTTGGGCAACAGTTTGAGCAGACAATAAATATATCGATTGGTTTCTCAAGAACTGGTTTGCAAAAAAAATTTTAATGAAAACTTTTGGCATTCGGATAATCGAGGTTCGGATAATCGAGGTTCGGATAATCGAGGATGTACTGTACTCAGAAAGGGAGAAAGACAGGCCGATTTTGGCTCTCTAATGACATACTACTCTGATGAGTGTCAAAGGTAAATTCTCACTACAGTCATTATATTATGATTGGTTTCTGATTTTCCTTGCCGTCTTCAAGTTCTTTACCAATCAAGGACTGTTAAAATTCTTCTCTGGTGAGTATCAAGGGAAAAGCTTAAGAAGATAATATATTTAGCTTATTTCTTTATTTCACTCCCATACTCGATTTCTTACTGATCAAGACTATGTTTTCAATTTTCCAAACTACTCTCGACCAATTGACTTTTATGCAAAAAATGCATTACAAAATGCATTTTAAGCCATGAGAGTGTTCCCCTTTTTGGCTCATATTGTACATACTCCATGCACCGAAATAGGCAGATGACAACTTGCTTTGGCCTATTAATCATTGCACGGTTAATGAATCTATAATGATAATTTAAATCATCTCTATCAATTTCGATTGAGTAAGAGACTTACCAAGAGTTTCGTCAACAGCTTCTGAGGTATCTTTTGGCAGTTTTTCAATCAAAAACATTATAACTTTCCGCAGCTCATGCTCATTTGAGTAGAGGAATGTTTGGTATCCAATTTCTCCTTGATAACCAAGATCCTATGCGAAAAAAGGAATTTCTAACTTTTCATCACCAATGATGTAAAGACCCACATAAAAGAGTGAAATGGCGGAAGTTTTGAAAGCAAAACAAAATAACGACAGAAGCTTTATTTTGACATTTGAAGATTAGTAGATACATCAAAAAGAGTGCAAAAATGAAACCTGGAATTATCATTACGAAGGTGAATTGAATAATTTGTTAGGTTTTTTTTAGCATTATCTTTTGGGTTATGGCAAAATTCCAAGCTTCAGTAGTTATTGCGTTTTTACATTTTTCAAGTTGCCTTTTTTGTAACCTTTTTCCTTAACTCCTAGCTCTGCAATGACCCTACGTCTTCAAGTCATTGGCTCCTCTTTTTCAATGCTTCAAGAGGCCAAATTTCAATTTTTTCGCAAACGAACCTCCACTACATGTCTCTGTATGTTTTTTTGCCATCTTTGAAGCCCTTGAAAGTTTGTCGATAGCTTCAGAAAAGATCATCTCCTTATCTTAGTGTGAATTGCCAAAGTTGTATGACTTGAATTTGTTGTTTCTTTCTTTTGTAACACAAACATGGATATTTGACCTTATGTATTATGCCGACCAAGGATGAAGTTACTGGTTAATTGCCAAATTAATCACCAAACTTAGCTATTATAAAAAAGATTTGATGATCTCACGGAAATGTATGAATGGGTGAACTATAGAAAATGAGGCATGTGAAAAAGAATATTTGCTACTACAGTACATCCTCGTTTATCCGAACAGGTTGAAATCAATTTTTTGCTGGCCTGTTTGGATACGCGAAAAATTCGGATAATCGAGGAAGACAATTTTACCTATTAATCTTCCTGGGAAACTCATTATTACCACCCAAAATCATCAAAGAGTGATCAAATGAAATACTAATTGAAAAGCTTTAAGAAAAGACAAATGTATGCCTCAGCTGAGAATAATAGTTGAAGTTTATTTGTGTTAATTCTAATACCAATTCACCTAATTGAAAACTGATGTGTGACATTGATGTTTCGTTGATTTTCGCAACTAAATTCATGTGAAAAGTAAAACAGACAACAGGTTTTTTGTATAGGCAATCGAAAATTTGTTTTGAAACAACTAATATATTAGAACTTTTGGTTGTTCGGATAATCGAGGTTCGGATAATTGAGGTTCGGATAATCGAGGATGTACTGTACCACCAAGATCTGCACTCCAGGCTATTCACCCAGGCTCACATCAAACTCTGGGTCACAACCTCCAAGGGAGTTTCTGACAACAAAATGAATGGGTTGACAAGAAAAAATGAGGAGCGCTAATTTGAAGGAATTTTTGACACAGGTGGAAGTAAATGCGCTTCAGCAACTCTGGAAGCACAAGGAGGTGAGGGAGCCTGACCCCTGCCGCAAAAAACAAAGTCTGGGTTGTGCATTTTGAGCACTAGTTTGTTTCAAGAACATATCAAAATCTTATCAGCAGGCCTTTTCGTATACAAATTATCACCAGGGCGGTAAATCGCCCACGTTGATAAGCTTAGGAGGGCGATAGCCCCTCAAAAAATATTGTTTGCATACAGCCTCCAGGGTCTCAAGAAGATATTACTGTATTGGCCTGACCACAAATTCTTAATCTTTGGTTTCAGGATGTTTGATTATCGTTAATTTGTAAACAATATTCAGGTTTAAGGTAAATGTCCACATTGAGAAGATAAATGGCAAATGAAGTCAAAGGTTAAAGTAACTGTGGTTTCATCCAGCTTAGGTCTACACACCGCTCCCCTACTATCCCTACTATTGTCTTCCGTTTTTTTTCCAAATAGATGATCAGGGCTATTTCGACGATTTCTTTTCTTTCTTGAACTGCCCAATTTTTGTCCTCTCTACTGATGATGAGGATTTGTTCCATCCGTTTGTGCTTCATTGGAAGACGCTTGTCCGTCAAAATGTTGGTCCATGTGCTGAACACACGTTCAATGGTCGAGTTGGAACCACTGATATAGATAAGGATCTACACCAGGGCACATACATTTTGAAATTCAGACCTTTTGAATCCCAAGATCTTTTTCTAGAGCTCCTCGGAATCTACGTGTTTCATCCAAATCTTAACGTAGTTTCTTAAGCTTTTCCATTCGGGGGCAACCTTATCTTCGTTAAAGGAAGCAATGGCAAGGGTTGATCTGAAATGGGCTGCAAATTTTTTAATATCGTCATTTACATAGTCGTTTCCTATCTATCCAGTTTTTAGGGTCGAACACTCGCATCACGTCGTATATTCCGTCTTGAAAGTCTTTAAACCTATCTTCAAGTAATTTTATAATCTCATCGATTACTTCTACCTTGGCATTGCTTGCTTTTGACCTACTGTTCATTTCCATGCACGCGCATCCCTTTGAGTTCATTCTCTACGAACTCACGATTCACAGGTGCTTCCGCTGCGTTGCCTGCCTTCAAGTATGTCCCAAACAGGCGATGAATCCCAGGCTCTTCGTCGTTGACTTCAAATCGGGCAAGGTTGCTGTCTAGAAACTCACGGAAACTCATCATTCGTTCCAAAGGATTCGCATTAACGATTAATGAACTAGCGACAATATTAACTAAACGATTGATGAACTGTCTACTTTGGCGAAGAGAGTATCAATGGACTTCAAAGCTGAGAAGATAAACTTTTACCTCATTCAATATTCAATGGAACAGCTAGAACAGAGAATCAATTTTGTAAAGGTTGCTTGCCTTTTTGGCGACGGGCCTATTCGATTTTCGAATTAGATTTCTTGCTTTCGCAACTTATCTTTATTGCTTCTTTCTTTGCGTAAAATTGATGTCTATAAATCAGAATAATTTGGAAACTAAGATAATAAAGTTTTTTAACGGTTTTTCTCTTGGGGGCGAAACACGTTTTTGCGAGGGCGATCAAGAGCCCTCGTAAATCATTCGGCGAGGGCGAGGGCGATCGCCCGCGTCAAACGAAAAGGCCTGCTTATCAGAGCAGTTATTCTTAAAAAAGTCCCTGAAAGTGCTATACTTTGTACATTAAAGTTCTGGTAGGTAGCAGAAGCAATGGACAGCATTATTGCTACCATTAGTCTACTAACATTCTGTTGAGCTGTTAAGTTTGTAACTTGAGTTAAAAACTGTTAAGCAATCTTTATGAATAACCTGGCAAGCAGCAGCAAGACTTGCGCCAATTCTGAATCTTGATGACATGCTTTCCGGCAAGGAGGTGGGCAGATTTATCTCTTCCTTGATCAAATGCAGGCATTTTGAAGTGGCTTCTATCACCATGTTGGCTGTAAATTCTCGAATGGTCTGCAGCTCATTCGGAATGTCACTGAAAAACAAATGAGCGAATGAAATATAAGCAATTACAACAAACTCTACAGACGAATTGAACGAACTGTAAGTTATGAAAAGATGGATATCAACCCACACTAAACTATACGAGAAGAATGGAGGACTTACATAAATTTAAGAAACTTGCCTCAAGCCCTAGTACTAAAAATTGCTTAATCTTTCTTTTGTTTTCCATTTGTTTAAGGAAGCATAGACCACAAGAATCTATTGTTATTCACGATAAACTTTGGTAAGGTTTCTTAATGAGTTTATTATAAATGAAAAGATGTGTGGCGGATTTTGATTCATTGGAAAGAGGCAAAAAACTTGATGATGACCTTTATGATCCCTAATTTTGATTAAACTGGAAAGAGAATCTTGTCAGGTTCTGGTTGCGGTTTTTTCCAGGAGAAAAGATTTCTCAGAAATCTCTGAGCATGGTTGTGGTTTTCTGTCAAACCTCACATAGGTCTAGAGTACTATCGCCATGGATGGGCCACTTTTTGAAAATCAGCATTAGCGACTGCATCCAGAAAACACCAAGTTTTCAGCTATTTGGGCCTATTTTATTTGGAAAAAAGGCTTGAAAATTGTTGCTCATGCTATTTTGGTCATTTTCTTTGTTTTGTTTGTTTATAAATGCTTAACATACTCGAGAAAAACATATTGAAAACACTTCACCTGATTTTGAATTCTGAGTATCGTCAACATTTGTTGTTATTGTTGTGAATTGCAATTTCGTTTTATCGATTTTCTCCTATTATTCTAAGCAAAAGCAAAAAGTTTTCTTCCAACTTTGCTTTTACCAGCCTTGGTTGTTCACAAATTACAAAGACTTCCGGTGAATTCATGCTCACATTTTCGCAAGAGTGCAACTTTTATGAACGATTCGTGATCGGCCAAGGTCGCCATGGATGGGCCACCTGTGAGCAAAACGATTGTCCACGAGTGGTTCATATCATGTGACAATCACTCAAAGAGTTTTATCTGCGCTCTGCGCAAAAATTCACGGCGTACTGCGGAGGTGCACCGGTTATTTTGGTGCGGCCCATCCATGGCGATGGCCTAAAATATTGACGAAAAAATTGGGTCTCATATTATTGGCTCGTGTGAAACGAAAAGGAAGCGAAGTTGATTCATTTTCTGTCAATGTTTTAAGAAGAGATAGAGATAAATTTTCACAGAATTTTTTTTTGCTAAGGTATGCTAGTTGTGTAAGACAATGCTGTTAAATAAAAAGTGGCCCATCCATGGCGACAGTACTCTAGTTTTAGGTAGTCTGCGCTGTAACTGCCTTTATCTCAAGTCAACAATTCAACCATATTTTTAGGGGCAGATGAAAGATATCGATAGGGAAAAGGAGTAATTGAGATTCTGTTTTAGTTTCAGTCTCTCAGTTTTCATTGATTTATCAATTACAAAACCACTTTTGGGGGCGGTAGCCAGCAATGGGGATTGAGTCACGAGATGGGCCTACTACAATCATCATCTAGTATCACATCACATATCATCATCTCATCTTGACCATGATATGAAATATGGCCAACATTTATACCTACCAGCCAATTTGACGCAATGAATGGATTATAATGTTGTCCACTTCTTCCATACTTTAACTCGAATTACAAGCCTCCTAGAAAACAAGAAAACTGAAAAAGAGCCAGGCTAAACCAAAAGTACCCTCTAGAATTACACACAGCCAACAACAACAACTCTGCTCATATTCAGTGCTGCCACGCACAATACTGCACTTCCACCTACATACACCCTTGTAGATTTATCTTAGACTTGCAACATGAGTCTCAGTTTTCCGCATTGAATTGAATTGCTCTATCTATTGATTTTTTTGGTTTTTTTTTATAAAAGAATACTTGCATTTCTATATTTAGAGAAAAATTACCCATCTGTGTTGCTCCACATACTTGGCAATACATGTTTCTGCTTGACGGCATCAAAATACCAGTTAAATGCATAATTTAAGTGAAGTTGATATATACCGGACTATTTGCAGATGTCAGTGCAAGTATTTCACCTGTAAAAGGAGGTAGACACTGTCCTTTTAAAAACTATACACTTCTGAAAGTGTTATATTCTGTTCACAGGCTAAAATAGACTAGGTAGGTTCAATGGTCTTCACAGATTTAGGCGAGAAGGCTTTGCATCCATGTCTCTCAACTCATTAATTATAAGCTGGTAGAGAAACACCGCGACGCAAAAAACACACAAATAAGTTTGATTAAACACAATATTCACTAAGCAGATAAAAATAAAAAACGTAAGTATTTTATTCACCTAAAAACAAAAACCAAAATTATAGTCATTGTTAGGTATTTTTATCAAATCATTCAAAATCTAAAACTCTAAAGAAAAAAAAATAAAAGCCTAGAATAAATAAAATTCCTAGTTAAAGTTATTTATTCAAAATCCCTCATAAGTATAACTGCTGGGAATAAGGTTAATTTCAACAGTACTTAGAGTGTGGTCTTTCAGTTTCTTGCCTCTACTCCCCCTCACAGCGGTCAAAATACTTCATTGCAGAGCAAAACGGATTGTTGAGCGTAAATGGTTTAACACTTTTGCGTATTTCTCATTTCTGTGATCAGCAATCATACTGGCTAGACGTTTATTAGCCATTAGCTAGTGGTACTGCGTAACTTACGGGGAGAAGAAGCGGCTCTATTTTGACATCGCTGGCTACCTCTTTCATGATGTTTGCTTCTGTGTCGCGAACTGCGTTGTGTCTCATATGCACGTATCTACCCAGCTTACAATCTAATGTATGGTCAACTGAGTTCCTCTTTCCACATGCGCAGAATCTTGGCATGTCAGGAATATTGTTCCCGTATCTGAGTCTGATAGCATCCCAGAACTTCCTTTTGTTCAATGCATAACCATACTTTTTCAGAGGAAGTGCTGACAGCCAGGCTTTGACATATCGAGCTTCTTGATCCGTCATACTCTGAAGAATATCCTGTTGCTCATCTTTAAGATATAGATTGCGGTTGGTTACCATATTTTCCTTCGCTTGCTTAACTTTGTCGCAATCAATTGTTGTGATGTCTTGAGTTTGCTCACATATTTCATTTTCAGTTCTTTTGTTATAGCTACAGATGACTGAAACTCTCTATTAGCTGTTTCTTGAGGGTCTCTGATGCCAAGACCACCCATACGAAGCGGGAGTGCAATCAGCCTTCGCTCTATGTCAGATATATCTCTGCCAAGTATTGCAGGTATTAGTTTTGTGCTGATGGCCTTCTCAAGCGGTTCAAGTAGTTCAGAAGTATCTGGAATAGCACGCTAAAGATATGTCCATCTATGACAAGGACCTTTTGTGAAGGCTGATAATGCGGCTTGGGGTTCTTCATCAGCAAATTCAGCTAGCTTCTCCACATCCCGCACCCACTTCTCTACCCTTGATTGAACAAAGCTGACCTGGAAATCATTACTTACCAGCACTGCCCCTAGATGTCGTTGTCCATCCGTTGTTATTTTGATATCAATATTCTTGAAGAGGTCTTTTGCTCTCTCTAGATCTTCCTCTCTTTTAAGGATTAGAACAGTCTTGGCTGCCTTGGGGAAGTATCCATATTTAGGGCCATTGGATGAGATACAGTCCCAGTACTTTCTAATTACTTCAAGTGTACCGCATGCCGTTGAGTCATCAGCAAACCACACCTGCACAGCGTTTGGTACTTCAGTAGCTAGTACATCAATCAATGGTCTTGAGCCAAGTGCATACATAGGCATGGCTGCATTGTCCCCTTGAGTTGCACCTTCCTGTGACAAAATCGATGAACCATCTGCCAAAAACAACCTGGAAGGTTTCTGGTACGTATTCTGAAGATATTGATGAAATGTTGGGCACAGTTGCTTGATGTTTTGCAGAGTTGTTGCTCTATTCAGAAGGTTAAATGCATTCTCTGCATCGACTACGAGAGCAGCCTCAGAATCATCTTTGTGGAAAGTTTCTCTCATGGCATGAACTGCTGCCTCTATTCCACTTTTAAGACCTGCGCATGTCTGAACTCTGAAGCGATCCACTTGCTTCCTGAAAGGACTCTTTAAGCTCGCTTTAAGCAATGATGTAACTGCTTTCCAAAAGCCCTTATCTATTGTAAAGGACAAAGTTTTTCTCAATGATGGTATAATTCCATTCTCCAGTTGTTCTACTTTTTCTTTCATTCTTGTTATTTTCTTTTCTCTTCTTTCATTCTTGTTAATTTTGAATTTAACTTTTCTATTTTCTCTATAAAAGCAAAAATATGACAATCTAAACTTTGCCTAATTTCTCTCATTTGACGGCGCCAACTGCTCAATGTAAATAAAAAGCGAAGGCAAGAACCTTTATACACCTGAAACCATTCTTCAATCAGTAACATATCCTTATTTCCTGTAAAACAGCGCTCATGGACACTTGCATCAAGATTTGGGTGAGGGTATGTTAAACCATATGCTGTAAAAACACCAATTCAGAAGTAAAAAACAATCACTAAAATTTTTTCCATATGATCTGAGCCTCGCAATATTCTTAAAATATTCTTAAATTAAACCGATTATGAGCCTCATTATTATAAAAAGAGTGGATGTATTGATCGAAGGCATTTTGGAGCAATTTCAAATTTATTGCTTATGAACTCCCTGTGTGCTACATGGAAGTGACACGGTGAGCAAAAAATCAACGACATGGGAGTCTTTTTACAGTTCCAGACTTTTTGCTAAATTTTTAACTCGTGTATTTGTGTGTTGCATTCAAGAATAAAGGCCACTGTACGCAGAAAATCCTTCTCTTAAGGTGGGAATAGATTAGCTTTTCTATGAATGTTATTGCTTTGTTACGAAACACGAGACAAAAAGTTAATATTAGAGTTCAGAAACTTAGCATTGAGTATTGAGTAAAGCCCGGAACTGGAAACGGACTTTGAGTGACTAACTTATTTACTGCTCTTTCAGGATTCAGACACACAATACACACTCGATACGTTCTAAGCTGTTAGCTGGCAACATCACTTCGAGAACGCACTTACCATCCACCGTTAAATAGCTTCTTGATTAATCTTTTGAAATATAAACACAAACAGTTAGTTGGAAAATCAAATTACTACATACTGCCGTAGAAGAATGCATAAATTGTTATTAAAATGACGATAGTTTCATGACGGTCTTTCAGCCATCATGAACTTCAAACGAAATCGAATAATCTCTTGTTGTTTGCTTGCTGCATTCTCGATGGGATTATTGGTCATCCGGCAAAGAAGCAAATCTCATGGTAAGGTGTCAAACAGAAACTAAATATGACTTTATGATTATCATGTGATCTACTTTTCATCTGTGATAATTAGCTTTCTATATGTATCAAGCAAGGAAAGCCCCAGGAAGGAAAAACTATACCTACTCAAATTTCCATGGCTAAAGCTAAGTTGACATTTGAATTAACAATCAGGTCGGCTTCAATCAGTCAAGATTCTTTTTCTAATGGGTGATTCAGAAGTCATTTAGTTGACATAATTTGTCTGAATGAAATGACCAGAGGAGAAGGAACGATGACGAGGTCTAGATAAGTAGTGCTCTTGTAGTGCTATCTTTTACCATATGGGGCACTCAAGTATCCCAATCCATAATTTCATAGATCAATCACACAAATTACACCAGCACTCCCCACATTGAGAAACAAACGTGTCTGTATTCTTTAGCAACTACACAAGACCTGCGGAGAGTAATATTACGGGAGATGTAATAAGGGCTGAGGGAATTTATCAAGATCTCCCAGAACCATTTCTAAAATCGTCAACAACGCCAACAAAGGATGTTTTGTCAAAGAAAAGATATGTTATGATACAAAAAATACCAATAAAATAGGAATTTTGAAAAATTTTTGATAAATGTTCAAGACCTGTTGATGGCATGTAACAATTTCAGAAGCCTGCTCTGGTAAGACTTGATTTACAGAGTTAGAATATCCCTTATGAATTGATGTTATCATAACATGGAACTGAAGAAGGATTTAATCCTAATCCAATCACGAATTAATGCCTCACTGTGGATAAACCAGTTGGATGCCCCGTTTGTTTAGAACCGTGGTTTATTCGCTTGCCTTTGGTGGAAACCTTTGTAGTAGCCTACTCAGGTAAAATTCAATTTTGTTGTTGTTGGACCATGCCTTATGAATTAATTCTCAAGATGCTTTTGATCACTTTTCATGACCTTGGAAACAACAGCTAGCTGTTTAGAAAACCTTCAATGACCAACCGGTTGACACATTGATTCTGTTATAATTCTTTTGTTTTGTTTTGTTTGGTTTTGTTTAGAATCAATCTATTTACCTGAATGTAAGTTAGAAGAAAGGTTTACCTAATACAATAAAATCTGGAGATCAGACTCTTAGGGAGTAGGAGACACAGTTGCCCCAAATGATTTTAGAAAAATATCCTTTTG
The DNA here is from genome assembly GCA_963924455.1 of Pelagia noctiluca. NCBI lineage: Eukaryota > Metazoa > Cnidaria > Scyphozoa > Semaeostomeae > Pelagiidae > Pelagia > Pelagia noctiluca. Next base: position 17,580,269 of record OZ004317.1, on the reverse strand, counting down.
TTCATGAACGATAAAACGATACATATTACACAATTTTCCATCAAGCTATTGCCCCCTCCCCCCCAATAATATTCAAGTGCCTGCCAATTATCTTTTAAAATAAATTTGCCGATAGGAATCAATAATTACTAACATAACTTTAAAAAAAATAGTTCAAAGAGCAAAATATGTGGCTTCAGGTCAAATTATTTATCAAAAATTATTTCCTCCCAATTTTTTATGTAGTACAACCTTGTTATTGTTTAGCAACACAGTTCAGAAAATGTATGCCTTCTTCAGTTTTCTTCCAGATCTACCCCTGTACAGCTAGGTACTGCTGTAAATAAAGCTCTGATTTCTTTTTCATTTCTTTTTAGTTGTTGTTGTAAATAATCAGAAGATCAAGCTGTTATACCCACTCCTGCTAAAGAAAGTTGAAGATTTACAAAAAAAGCTGAAAGATGTAGAATTTCTTAGCAACTCTATGGCGGGGGAAATAATTTCTTTAAAATCATCATTACAAAAGACATCATCCTGGAATAAAACTTTATCAGCCAATGAATTGACATTGCCAAATATTTATTCATTTTTACCACATCTGATTGGACAGCCTAATGGACTTCTACCGCACATAAAGATAGGAGCTAGTCGCATGAAAAAAGGTACTGTTTTTATTTTTGCTTTATACCCTATGTGCCAGAAAAAAGTGAACATACTGATATGCCAATGAATCAAAAACTGTTTTAAACACCCTAAAAATATTCTAAACCAGTTTTAAAATAGAGCATTTTATATATGGTGGTTGGTTTTTGAAATATTTTACGCAACTGTTTTTGAGCTATTATTTAAACATTATTTCATGTCCGGGGGAATCTTCAGAAAACAGAACAAGTAAGGGACCAGTCATTCTGCCGAGTAGGGTCATCCAATCATGTCTGTAAAAGCCCTTGTTCTTTTTATCGAAATATTCATTCAGACTTAATTTGTCAACTGAAGAAAGAATAGGTGGGAACTTTTTTTCTGATCTCAAAAGCTAAATATCTTTTACTTAGATATGCTACATGTCATTGAGGTCTTGAATGAAATTTAAGTGCTCGAACGGTTATAGAAAGAATCACTGGAAACAACACCAAGTCAACTGATTCTCAAAGTTTAATGCTTTCAATGCTGTTGCAACACAGCAAAGTATGATAGCCCTTGTTGAATTAGCTCTGAAGATGCCAACTCATAAAGAATGACTGAATTTCAAATGAAATACCTTAAGTTCACCTTTCAACCTGGCTCTATTCATTCATTCTGATAAGCACAAGGCTCAAATCCATATCATTGGCTTGATTCACAATGCCAAAGTCACAGGGTTTTAACCTTAGCTTGCTCCTATGCCCTGCTGTATTCTAAACCTGCTTATCAAATGCGCTAGGTAGATAGGACCTCCTCCTAAGAATTAACCTGTGAGTTGACGTAAGCTTGTCATTACAGTTACAGCAGTGATTGAATCTCTTAAGATCCTGCTAAGATATGAAGTTTATCTTTCATTAAAAGTTAATTTTCACATTGTACCACCACTTTTTTATAGACATCTTTTGGCTCTCTAGACATATATTGGCTCAGCGAGAGGGGAGGGCAAAGGGGGAACTACACAGAGGTCTGAAACCATTTAGGGGCCAATTAAACGCTTTCATTCTTTTGAGCTACATTTTGTAGAGGAAACGTCTTGAACATACATAAATAGACAAATTGTCTCATTTATCTCAAAAAATCATGTTTCTATGACTAGTCAAATACTATTTCATCGTCTTTTTCACTAAAATAGGTAAGTCAATAGAAAAGTCAAGACAATTTGTCGATATAGTGCCACATGCAAACGATTACTTAACTACTTTTTCATTTGTTCTCTCGTATTCCTGACTAGTATTTTAATATTAAAACCAAAAAATTCTGTTCATAATTCGTATCTAAAGTAATAAAAGTTTTATTGAATTTCAATGTTCGGTACAAAATTTAAATGTAGGCTGAAAAATTGGAAGCATAGTGAATTGAAACTATAGATTTTTTTAAGCTTTTGTCTGACACTCAACAGAGTACTTAATGCTTAATCTATGGGAAGTCTATGTTTCCGCTTCACTATGCTTCCCAGTTTTCAGGCTAAATTTCAATAATGTGAAAATAACAATTACCTTTCAAGAAATGTCAGGTTCACCATTAAGCAAACAGTTGTTGTAATTAATTATTCATACCTTAATTATTTTTTGCAGATGAGTAAATTAGTTTGTTTACTCGTATGTATTCAGCTTTTAGCTGGTATATTGGTTGCGCTATTCAATGTTAAGAATTCATGTCTTCAGCGATTGGTATTGTCGGTGCCTTAGATGTTACTATAAAGTATACCGCTCTTCAACCTTAGTGCTTGTTAGTAACGAAAGGGTAGTTTTTCAGAAGTAACTTCAACCTATCAATTTCTTCAAATGTAATGCTCCTGTGCATACTATCACGGAATAAGCGTTACTGGTATGGTTAGGGTTAGGATTAGGGCCACGACAAGGATTATATTTAGGGCTAGTTAAAACGTTAGGAATAGGTGTAATGTTAGGGTTAGGGCCAGGGTTTCGTTTCTCTAACACTAATCTCTCTATTCTGTGATATTGCCTCGGCTCATCACATAAGTCCCAGTTATCGCAAAGAATTGAATTGCATTGCTCGCTAAATTGTTGTTCCTGTTGTTTTGAAGCTTGCTCCAATTGTAGTTTCAGCGTCAGCCTATGAAATCATACTAAAAGTTTAGCAATGCTAAATGAAATGTTCAGTGTGTTTGTTTGGGCCTAACTACTAACTCTCTCAATATGCAAGACTGTTCTACAATATTATCACAACATGAATTATATTATTGTTCTATGCAAATGTTCAATTTCTTCAATTCATTTGGCCACCCTGCGATTAAACAAGATTCAACCTGGCTCTAACATAGTTGAGCAATTCTCAATGAAATGTCCAGTGTGTTTTGTTGGTTCTTACTCCTCCCATTCTCTCTTAATATTCAAAACTGAAAGATTAAAATAGAAATTATATTGGTTCAATGAGAATGTTTAAAATGTATGGCTACCGCACGTTTGAACGAGATTTGACGTTACAAAAGTCGAGCAATGATCAATGAAACGTGGAGTATGTGAAAAAGCTGGGGTAAAGCTCCTCTCAAACTCTCGACTGCTCTAAAATGCAAATCCATCCATCACAATAGAAATTCTTTTTATCTGAAAGATTATTTTGCGGAAAGAAACATCTGGAACTCTTTGTATTTTTACTCGATTCGTGGTTATCATTACTGAAATTATCTTGGTAGGCGGCGTGAGTTTACTTGTTTTTCAATTTGATGACAAGACGACATTTACACTTTTGCGTCGATTCACCAGCTTGTTATCTCTATAAATTGATAAAAGGCTTGTGAATAAACATAGCTACGTGTGCTTTCTTATGTCATTCACCTTAGATGTTTTATTCATAGTTAGAAGATTGTAAAGAAACTAAAACAATTGACTACTTTCCAATGCTACCATCTGTAATTCATGAAAATTGGCCAACTAGCGCAAGGAGTTTTGGAATAATTTACCCAGGATCCTTTGCGAGTTCTAAGACAACGCAATGCATTAAGGGATATCCTGGGGAAGAATTGCATTAATTCAAGGTGTTGGCAATTGGAAAGGGTCCATAGCCATTGCATTTACCTGTGATCTTGAAGACTAGGATAAAAGGGCACACCCATAAAAGAAAACAATGGAAAATTTAATCAATCCATGTAGTTGATTGATCTGCCAGTAGAGTAGAGGCACGGAACCATAAATAACAAGATTGTTTATGATCGATATGACCCATTGTTTGAAATGCGCACCCAATAACGGCTGCCATGCAGCAACTCTTGTACGTATGTACGTATTGCGTTCTTGTTATCTTGTCAGAACTGATTTTATGGCTATCCATTTCTTTGTAACTAATTACGTGAAATGGCCGTGGTCACTGTTAAATTTAATGGCTACGCATTTCACCTAGAGGCAAGCCATACAGTCATTCTAGGCTTTTGATAGGTTCTCCAATTAGATGAACAAAATGCCACACTTTTAAAAGGAAACAATGAAAGTTTTTAGAGCGATTTTTGGGACAAAAGTTAGAAGAATCGACACGTCGGATTCCAAACTATCTCTCTCTCTCTCTCTTATGACTATTTTTGACGATATGCTCCTTTTGTTGATAGACCTATCTTGCGGGTACATAATTTTCATTGTTTATTCTCTTCCATTTTCCTTGCAGCGACACTAGCCTTCGGTATCCCATCAATCAAAAGACAATATCACTCATATCTAATAGAGACGATACAATCTTTGCTTCATGGCTTGACTGAAGACGATAGAAAAGATGTTGTTCTCATAGCTTTTATTGGCGATGTAAGTTCAAGCTTTACAGCACATTATTGTAATCCTTAAAAAGTAAAAAAATAAATCTGTCATTTAGAAGAAGGAGGTGTTGTTGGTAAATGAGACAAATAAGCTCAATTTACCACTTCAAATAAACACAAGTGTAAAGAAAGGAAATTAATTGATAATAAAGCCTTTCAATAAAGATTATCAAATATTTTGATGATTATTTTGATAATTGTTATGACTTATTATGATTAAACTACGTTATAGAAATTATCAAAACACTTTAAAATGAATTACTTAGCTACAAATGTAACTAGTCTACTTCGACTCTTTATAGTATACATTATAATATTATACATGATACATTATACATTATATAATATTGTATTATGACATCATACATTATAAATTATACATTATGCATTATACATTATACATTATACACTATACATCATACATCATACATTATACATTATACATGATACATTAACCATTATACTTTATACATTATACATTATACATTATACATAATAATGGAATGATGATAATGATGAAAAGTTCAATTTGATCCCAACTTAATTTCTTTATCGTAGGTATCTAAAGAGACTGCAGAATTTCGTGTAAAAGAACTGCAAATGAAGTTCTCTGAAGCTATAGAGGAGGGAACATTAGAAATTATAGTGCCACGGTCAGACTACTACCCTGACATGTCGAATCTGCCATTAACGTTCAACGACCCCCCAGAGAGAGTGAAGTGGCGAACCAAGCAGAACTTAGACTTTGCTTATTTGATGATGTACGCTCAGAGCAAGGCGCGCTTCTATGTTCAGTTAGAAGATGATATTGTTGCCAGCCCTTCCTACGCAAGCACCATCAAAGCATTCGCGCTGCAGCAAGAAACTAATGATTGGTTTATTTTGGAATTTTCTATTTTAGGATTTATAGGTAAGTTCTGATTACTTTTCAAATCGGTAAATAGGTTTGAGAAACGTTTGACAAGTCACTATGAATCGGATATTGAATACACTAAAAGTAATTCATATCTATAACAGATGGACCAACTTAGATGTGGATAATTTTTTATTTTTTTGCAGCTATACATCTTTGTAGTTTTATATACTTCCCACAATGACTGGTCTACTAAAACAACGATACTGCTCAATCAACTAAATCCTTTTTTGTATTGAACAAAATACAGAAAAATATGTTTTGGCTTAAAAACGTTCCAGCCAATTCTGTCAAATCAATTAAAGTAAAGACGTTCCTTTGGAAAGGGAAAGCAACCATTGATTTTTCAGGTCCCTCACTCAAACATATTTTGAGTCGCTGAAACATCAAGGTGGATGGAAGGATCAACTCATTCTTTGCACTTCTCCGTACAGCTGCGGAGATACATCTTAGCAAAAGGCTTATGATGGCATTTGCTCATTTCTGCAGATTATTTATTGTGAGAATGTTTACAGACAACCTTATAGTTTCAGATTCTTTGAACAAACGAAATACAGTGGAACCCCGCCTCATGACCACCACGTTGAAACGGCTGCCTCCAACTTGTTACATACACTTTTTTCTGTCTCAAACATGCATAATTTTACAAAAAATGCCTGTTTATGCGGGTTATTTCGGCTAATCTTTTCTGGCCCATTAATGACAATAATAATGGGTTTCAATTTTACTGAAGTATGCAATCCTAGAAGACCCTAAGATAGGGAACCATTTGCAAACTGTACTAATTCTAATTCAGCTCTTAATAATCATCTATTTTTTTTGTCGATATGTCTCTCAAGTTAAATTTGTCTTTTTAGGGAAACTTTTTAAATCAACGGATTTACCAAAACTAGTGGATTTCATATTGATGTTCTACAAGAATAAACCAGCCGATTGGTTGCTTGATCACATACTGATGGTAGAGGTGTGCAACCCTGAGAAAGATGCTAAGCACTGCGCATCGCAGAAGAGTAAGCTGAAAATCAGATTCAAGCCGTCTTTATTCCAGCACGTCGGGAAGGAGTCTTCGCTTAAGGGAAAACGCCAAGTTTTAGTGGTAATTGAATTTCTATTGTATTTATATAATCCCGGTCTTTCTGTTATTCATAATACACTCATTTTGTATTAGAAGCTGTTTATATGAAACCATAGGGCTACATTTACGGAAGAAGAGGCAGAAATTAGAACATCAATCAAGAAAATTAAATTTGTTGACGCAAAATTTGAATTTGTTGATGTGAAAGTCACTACCTCTATATTAGGGCTCTAGTGCGATACCACTGCGCCACTCTAGGTGAGTGGAAAAGAGCTCTAATCTAGAGGTTGTGGTAGGGCATGAAAAAGCACCCTGCCGTGTGACTGCTGGTTGCTGGAAATGTTTTCACTTGAAAATCCCGACTTATTGCACACAAAGCAAAAAAGGAGCAAAGCATTATATTCTGTGTTTGTATTTAGGAATGTTTTTATTTAGGTATTTCATGAACCACTGGCATTCAGGTGATTTTTCGGTCGCAGGAAGCAAATGTTTTTTCATGCACTGGGTTGTGGGGGCAAATAGTACTTGAGTCATTTTCAATCACATGAATTATATCAATTGATCTTCAAACTTCTGCTCCTTCTCAAATTCTGTTTTTTCTCCTCAGGATAAAGATTTCAAAAGTCAGAATATGTTTCATGCTCACTTGAATCCGAAGGCCATTGTGAAATCGACGTTTGAGACATACATGAAGTACTCACCCACGGAAGCATATCTCGGCAGAACGTTCTTCTGGGGGCTCACCCCACATGCAGGGGAAGTGATTCGATTTTGTTTCGTTCATCCTGTCATTATTGAAAGGTTGGTTATTCATTTCTTTTTCATATGAGCTTTAGTGTTTTTTTAACTATGATGTTTCTGTGTTCAGTAATCGTAGATGCGTTGAAATTAACTTTTTAGTGTAGAGAGGTGTTAAAATGCATTTCCTATGCGGTTTTGGATTAACCAGAACATTCTTGAAACAGATGTTTTAAAGTATAACAATTTTGTAATCAAGAAATAGATAACGGTATGACTAATTCATTTCATTTTCATTTCTACTTTCACATTTTTAGGTATGTAATAGGTCAGTTTAGAGAAACTGATTTTCCTTTTTTGTCTTAACGACTATCTTTTCAAATTGATACTCAAAGCACCTCATTGAAGTCTTTCTTTTTGAGGTTATGAAGTACTCCTCGTCAATTTGTATCTATTTACTGATTTGTTGAATATCAGTCTTCAATAAGGGCTTCCTGGTTTCTGGTTGACTATTAACTCGTTAACTTTTTCTAAATTTGCAAAGTTTGAAAGTTCCCTGAAACTGTAAGGGTTTTTATTGAACGCCTTAAAGGGTATTGTCGCGAAATTTGGCCGTTAGATTCGATCTCAAATAACATCGATAATAAAGAATACATTCTTTTCTACAGGCTAGTACTGTATTTTGCTCTATTATCCTTCTTTTTATCAAAATAAAAGCTTTCAAAGCTCTACGAAAATCAATTTTTGTGACCCACAAAAAATAGTTGCAAACAATAAGAGTTTGATTGCCTCCTTTCACGAAGGCTGGTCAATTTCCTTCGCAAAGTTTTCGGTGGTCACCGAGTTTTATTAAATCTAAATTCCTTCTCGTATTTCTTCAACGATTCTTTTGAAGGTACCGAGGTCGTGCCCTGTGGAAATCAAGACCAACAACGAGTGCCGTATCTCGTAATGTCAGAAAAACAGTTAGAAGCCCTCAGTCATTTACTTTGGTTTCTGTTTTGGAGTTCAAAAACATTTTTCTTGGCGAAATAAAGCATTGCCCATTGTATATACAACCTTGACACTATATAAGAAAAAATTTTGTTCTTATTCCAGAATACTTATTTTTTGCGACAATGCCTCTTTAAGAGCTGAATTATAAATATTTGTTTTGCATATTTTAGATTGTGTCTACAGAACCCCGTGTTTTAACAAGAAAATCCAGAGCCAAGGCTGTCTAGAAGCTTTAGCTTCAAGCAATTGGTGTAAGGGTGCGCCCCACACGTTACTAATTCTTCTGATCTGTCTCAGGTTCAAGTTCAAATCAGGAATGAGTGACCATCCTGGAGACATAATAACTAATGCGACAGTGGAAATATTGACTGTGGTGCAAAAAGACAAATCTGACGCCAAGAAAATAACATGTATGTCTTCACTTTTCAATGAAAAATCTTTTTATCATTAACATGTATGTCTTCAATTTTCAATGACAGAAATCTTTTATGATTAACATTTATGTCTTCAATTTTCAATGACAGAAATCTTTTATGATTAACATTTATGTCTTCAATTTTCAATGACAGAAATATTTTTATGATTAAAATATATGTCTTCAATTTTCAATGACAGAAATCTTTTTATGATTAACATGGATATCTTCAACTTTCAATGACAGAAATCTTTTCATGATTAACATGTATGTCTTCAATTTTCAATCATAGTTTATCGAAATAGATGGTTTGGAAACCTAATGTTCTACGTCTTTGTTTGCAGTTGATATTAAGCAGTACTTGAACGTGCACAACGTATTTCCTATCCTCTCTCTCAACTGTTAGAATTTTACATGCAAATATTGCCTACATAAATATGATGCTGAATATTATAAAATCTTTTCTAAATAACAATAGTTCTGGCTAGGGAACCAAAGATGCGTTTTGGTCTATTCTGTTGGCTAAAATAATAGCAAAAAAAGACTCTGTACTCTCAATTTTGAAAAACTTCCGCAAAGATATACAACAATAGGTTTCTAAACCATCTATTTCTACATACTATGTTTCAATAACAGAAACCTTTTTATGATTAACATGACGGGATGAATGTCATCGAGGAAGAGTTTATAGACGTCATCGCTACTTCAACAAATCAACAAATCAACAAATCAACAAATCAAACATTTTTGTGAAAGTCAAAATTATTAAGCTGTTAAATTTTCTGACATCACAAGTATACTGTAGATAAAGACTAGGTCAATGTTGATATTTTTATCCCTTCTATCATCAAACACATTTAACAACAGTTAGTGTATTCCTTTTTGATAAGAACCTTTCTTAAATTTCAGGCTGTATAGCTTCCATGCAGTGGGGTTAAATTAAAACCTATTAGGCCTTAAGCTGTTATGGGGGTTTTTTCTGCATTGATGGAAGTTAAGATGGCATGACCAGCTATTAGTTTCTGCTGTTTTTGCTGAATCTTTTCTGATTCGATATCCATTGTATGGATGGTCCTTGGTTGATCGATAATCAAGCTTCTGAGGTTTTAATGAATAATACCCATCATATTCACATTTATGAGATCGTAAAATAGCAAAGTCTTTTATATCAGTTGCCTGTAAAGTACCTCGTGGAATTTTACCCCAAAATACTTTTTTAACGATCGGCTAGTAACCAAAATATTTGCTATCGTTACAAAATCATATTTTATCACTAAATATTAAAATGATCATAGATACGAAAAAGGAGCCAAACGAAGTAAGCAGAATGAATAGATAAATTATCTCAGATTTCAAAATATTTCTCACACTTAGGCCTTCATAAGCTATCATCAGAGAGTGGTTAACAATACTTGTTAAGCTGGGCTAGCCCTATGCGTATCGTTTATCACACTTTGATGATAGCCTACTCTTATGACGCCTAAGTGAGTAAGATACTCGGAAATTCAAGAAAAATTATATCTGTTTACTTGGTGCAATTTTTCGTATCTATATGCAGTTGTTGATAATTTAGTACTATGTTGAGATTTTTTACAGAGATATTTATTCAGCAATTATACTCACAGGTTTGACTATACAGAATCATAAAAAAATCATTGCCTGATTTTCCATTACGCATTTTAAGTAAAAGTAAATTATCTGTGATTTTTCAGCTTTGGAGAACGATCCTGTCAGTTTTCAAGACAAAGACAATAGAATAAAGAATGAATACGATTTAAGAAGCTACATCAAAGTTGGGACCTTCTCTGCTCTGGGTACAGCTGCTGGTAAAGTGCCGGCTCACATTGGCCCTGCTGCTGAATTGAGGATTCGAGTTGTGGAGCATAAAAATGAAAACTGGGTGGCTCTGAGTGAGGTAATGCTAGTTTCTTAATCGTTTGATCAACAATATAAGACATGATGCTCACCATTTATCATGACAAGCTTTTGATATTTAGTAGGGGATAGATTCGACTCCTATCGTGGGGCAATTCATCGCAGTCTATGGCGGGGATAGCCGAGTAGTTGGATCACTTGACCCTTCAGACCTATCACATACAGAGTGAGGAGAGAATTTGCCAGCTCTCTGTAATTCCAGGCAAAAAGGCAAAAAGGAATCACGAGGAGTGGTCACATCGAGAGGAAGGACCAGGGTTGCACTGCTCGATTAGTTTACCTATTCAGTGGGCGCTTTGTGCTTAGCACATAAACCCATATCTTGCGAAGATAGTAAGCGTATGTGCCTATCAACTCAACTATCAACAACAGCACTGAGAAATGCGGTTTCTTTCCTTCTTATTGCAAATGTCTTGTTTGAATTCTTTTCTCTTTTCCCCAACAGATTCACATCGTGGAAAAGGAACGTCAATGATTTTCTATAGACAATCTAGAAAGGCAGAGTTTTAGTAATATTTTATAATTTCCTGATGATGCTTGAAATTAACGTTAATGCTCGTTTCTTACCATTACCCTAGTTCACTAGATCTCACCAACCGAGTAAAATAAATCGTATGACTTTTGAAACGCGAGTTTTGTATTGTTTATATCGGTATTTTTCACAAAGTATAAGATTCTGTGAAAGAATTGTGAGTTATTTCGGTTTTAGGTTATTTTTTCAATGGTTTAGTTAGCGAGTTCTTCCTATGGACTACTTGGTCCAACTCGAAATTCAGATCAAAGGGTCTTGTCATTTTTTCCGAGCCAGAACAGTCTTCAACCGTTCTCCGGGGAGAAGTTTCAGGAACCAATGTTCCCCCTCGCTTACATTAGATTATTTGCAAGGAAGGTTGAACTGTAACTTTCGTGCAGAGACAGATAAGCATCATTTTCAACAAATCATCCTATAAGCATAAAAAAAGACTTCAAAGCTGCTAGAATTTGCTACCTTGAAATGCTATCAAACGGTACTTTGATACTTTTTAACTGGCTGTGTATTTTACAAAAATCTTCAATTTCTCAGATTTTTCTCAGCCTTCCTCTGGTTAATGACCGTGCGACGGTAGCTATAATGTTTCCCTGACCCTGCATTTCTTTCAAATTTAGCTTGAAAGTTTCATCTTGTTTTGCCGGGATACCGGTAGTTTTGAGTGAGATCTCGGCAAAGCGGGTTTGTCCGGTGATCAAATGAGCAGGATCAGGAAATTTATGTTTTGACTCACTTTTAAGATCTCGGTTTAACGGGGCTGTCTACCACATATAAATAGGCCCTCCAGCTTTGGGAAAGTTTTCTTAAAAGATATGGATAACGGTGTAAATATTGGTTTCCTGCTCCTAAGGACGACTTTCGGTTTACAATAGTCAACTTCCACATCACTATAATCAGGACACAGTCATATTTTTCACTTTTTGAACGGTGCTAATCGTAACCGGAATGACCGAGTTGTTAGATTACAAAGGCTGATGGATTCGACCTAGCTTCAGACCTGTCATAACAATTCTGATCAGAGAAAGGAATCGCGTGGTGTGGTCACATCAAGAAAAGGACCCGGTCACACTGTTCGGTCATTCCATTTATTCACTTGGTACTTCATGTAGTAAATCACTGTTCTCGAAGGGTTGTGAAAGAGGGGGTGTAGACCCCACCAACAGCATACATTTACTCCACCGATACTATCTTTGTTTCCCTGTTCCTTTTGAAAATAATTCTTTGTCCCCATTCATTTTGTGAACATTTTAGAACTTCCTAATGAAAAAGTCTTGTAAAATGTAACCTTTTCCACTAATTCATACAAAACGTTTTGTGTCCCCTAACTAATTTTTGACTTGTTCCTGGTTTTCCCGAAAACCCCAATAGCTACGATCCTCGATATACCATTTCCACCGCTGGTGAATTTTGATATTTTCGTCAAACTTCTTGTAGAGATAATTTATTAATTGAGTCGACTTGATACGGAAAAAGTTGGCTTTGAATTATGTTTGGTAAATATCTGTTTTTCATGGCTGTTTTTTGTTTTCCATGGTTATATTTCATTTACTCATGGACATCAGTATTTATTCATGGTCATTAAGATTTGTATATGATCATTGTAATTTATTTATGTTCATCCTCGTTAATTGATCGTCTATTATTATACATTCTCAAAGCAGCTAAGATTACCATGAAAACGGCAAATATACCGTAAAACGCTAATGACCTAGAATAGATGTTAATTACCACAAATAAATATGCTTAATGTTAATTACCACATATAAATGATTGCTGATGACCAATTTTAAATGAAATATGACCATATATGAAGAGAAGATGACCAGCGACAGCTCAACGTTGAGAATGAAAAAGTGAAACATGACCAAAAATTATTCAAGGACAATTTTGACGGGCTCGGCGCCCCATAGATTTGAGAAATAGATTTAATTAAATAAACATCGTCCTGTTGTTAAATTTTAGTAATTTGTGAGTAAATTTTTAACACACTCAAATAGGCGTCAACATGCATTCCATTCATTTATCCTGTCTCAACTGCTACACAACTTGTACTTGTAAACCTACTGAATGGGCCTGAAACTGAGGGGGTGTTATGGATCTATGAATGTAACCGACGAAAAGATTAAGAGTGAGTAAAATTCGGTGCGATTCGCTACTGTTTACAGCTGACAGAACGCGTAAGAAACAAACCAACATTTTTCTGCAGCGGCATGAACTAACTTTATACAATGTTTACAAAGTCGAATACGAATCAGTGACGTAACAGAGGTAATCAGGGGCCTTAGGAATTAAGTACGATGGGGGTCTTAAAAGAGGTGTGGGATCACCATAAAAGCACAGTATAGTGAAAAACACACAATGAATAATGTTTAGGCCCCCTTGGCATCCTTTTTGCTCTGGGCCCCCTAGTTTTCGACCTTAAGTGCCCTAAATTGTGTTACGCCACTGATATGAATCCCATATATTTCTGTTCTCAACAATAATTAGTCGGGTCGTTATAAATCCTGGTTACTCGAGTCGCAATTATTACTTCGTTCGCTGCTGAATTCACTAATGTCGTTCGCTAAAAACTCAATACTCGACCGAGTTCAATTTCAGTAATACTGAACAAATTCCATCTCGTGTGTTCAAAAGTCCAACCGCGATCTAAAGTCCGAATATAATTATGCGAATACGATATGCATTCAATTCACAACACAGTGATTGCTTTAAATGCTTTTACTGACATCCAAGTGTTTATCAGGAGAAGGACCAATCTATTTGCAGCAGATGATTGGATGGCATATACCTAGGAGGGTAGTGAGGTCCGGTAGTGTATTTCTGCTAGAAGTTTTGCCGTTGCAAATATAAGACACTTGGTGCACGGTCATTTAAATATGTAGGACCCACTTTATGGAATGTTTTGCCATTGGAAGTTAGAAGCGCAAAGAACATTAACTGTTTTAAATATTTGATGAAAACTCATTTTTTTAGATTAGCGTATTCATCATAATTTGTAAATATTTCTACTTTTTTACAGTATCTAGAATATTGTACCATAGTTGAGGACTTAACTATTGCTTCAGCGGCTTGCGATGCGCAGTTGAAGTAAAGCTTGGTAATGCGAGGTCAATTTCTTGATGGGTGAGCTACAAGGTATTGACTAAGCAACTATCTAACTCAATCGACTTCCGGAATGGACGTTAAACTAGGGGTAACGTGCCCCTGCTGCTGGAAATAGGCTCTCTGGCCTATCACAGGCCAGCACGTTACATTGACACTTGCTCACTTAAACCTCTATATAATGTTAGCAATAAATAGACTATAAGTATGCATGCTAATATAAGAAATTAGATTTAAGATTTATTTTCAAATTGTTGTGCTTAGGCTAATTTGTCTCAAAGGCGTCAATAGTCGATATTCAATAACCGATTTTTTCGCATTTTATCGAATTGATGATGGTTGCTCAAGTTTTGAATGAAAAGATTGTACTGTTGCAATTGATCTTCATTTTTTCAAATCTTTGTGAATAGGTCCATTGGTCCCCGCACCTAACCCACTACTTCATCGATCTATAGAGAACAAGGTCTACGTCTCTTTATTCATTGACTATTTTCAATCATATGGTTATTCCTCATAGAAATGATCAACTTATGACGGTTTAGGCATATGATAACATGGTGTAGACGGTGTAGACAAGTATATTTGACAGCATATATCCACCAATGAGGTTTAACAATGCTAGAGGGTGTTCTTCAGTGATGAAATGAAGCTAAATTTTGGTGCGGCAAAAACATTTGAGCAAGCAATACTATTTTCTGCGGGATTTAATTTAATCAAACTTTTCCCACCTGAGTTCAACTGGTGAATCCCAAGCGAATGAGAGTGAAAACAAGATTTACTGCTTGATTTCTTGCATTCGTTCAATTGTTTCTCTGTTATTGTATTTTCACTTATACCAGGTAATTATTCTCATATCTGCACTCAGTTTGAAGTTATCCCAGCAACTCAATTCAATGCAGAAAACTGAGACTCGTGCAAAATACAAGTAAACACATCACAATATCTCAAATGACTTTGATGAAGCTCAAACGCTAAAATCAGTTGTGGTACCGAACATTGCCTTCAGTTAGGATAATGATTATCACCTTAACTTAGCCCTCTGGTGTTTTTAAACTTCACTGGACTCTACTTAGCAATACCTGATTATCTTTGGTTTGTACTGAAATCTCAAGGAGTCACTTTGATTCTGGAAAAGGAAGATGCAACTTCGATCAAACTCGGCTGGTCTGAGCACCATTGTTTTGATTGGGTAAATCAGGCTCCGCAACTTCGATTCTTCGCACGCAACAAATATTACTGATTTTACCTCGCAGCAAATCCTTTGACTTCTTATTCCTGTAGAAGATTATCAACGCGTTGACCATCGAGTTTGTGTAATAAAGAAGCCTAACTGTTGAGTCACATATGAGATACGTGTCTGGGTGTATTTCAATTTGTGCAACGTTTGTTGTGACGCTGTATACTCCGTAAAAAAGAAGAGTGGGAGCCAAAATACAGTCATCGACAAAAGAACAAGAAGAACAGTTTTGAATAATGCGTTTACATATGCTAGTGCTTCGTTAGCATTAGGCCCTTCGTTGTTGGCGTAAATCGGGTTGTTGGCTACATAACGACGTATTCGTAGATATCCGCGAATAAACAATGCAACGAAGAATGCAGCTACTAATACCAAGCATACAATATAGCTCGATTTACAGAGAGAAAAATACTCTGGGGACTTCTGATATGCAGAAATTAAAATTCCTACTACTATACCTGTTGGTAGTAAACCTAATGTAAAGATTGTGGCGTAGATATTAGGTAGTTTGAATAATTTTGATAGTTTTGAAGGAGCCCTGTGGAATTCAGGGTTCATGTGCACGTATCGATCGAGTGCAAGGAGAAGCGTCATGTTGATGGAAACTCCATTGAAATAAATTTGCAAAAACCACGAGATCATTAGCAACGAATCGATCCACGAAAAGTCGAACGAAATGTTTTCAACAGCGAGTATTGGCATCACAATGGCACCTGTTAGACTGTCTAAACTGCTCAAACATACAATCAATAGATTCGATGACTTTTTCAGGGATTGTTTCGTTGCAATCATGGAGACTATCAGAATAACATTTACGAAAACAATGACAGGAGCGTAAATCATGAAAATCACACCAAAAGCTATATGCGCAGCGTGGGCGCCATTTGAATGGTTTATGACATATGAAGCCATTTTAGAATGTTCACCACGAAGAATCGTTGGATTTAATCTGACGACATCTTTACTGTTCTGCACTCTTAATATTGGTGAGATTGAAAGTAAGGCTGAAGCAGGCTTTTTATGGTGTTTGATACCAGTTTGTTTACAACATTAGGCAGTTACTACTCAACTTCAACATGTGACATATTATCTTTTTCTCTTTCTTGACTCTCTATATAAGTTGCTTGAGACCAAGATCTTTATCTTGCATGTATGAAAATCAGCCTATTCCTGCTTTATCAAAGATAAAAATGAAAATGACAGTATTGCAGGCTTTGTTGAGCTATTTGATGCCAGTTTGTATACAACATTGCCCAGTTATACAACTCAATTGTAACAAATAGTATAATATCTCTCCTTTCTCCTTGACTCTCCTTATAAACTGTTTGAGACCAAGATCTTTATCTTGCATGTATGAAAATCAGCCTATTCCTGCTTTATCAAAGATAAAAATGAAAATGACAGTATTGCAGACTTTGCGGAGCTATTTGATGCCAGTTTGTATACAGCATTTCCCAGTTATACAACTCAATTGTAACAAATAGTATAATATCTCTCCTTTCTCCTTGACTCTCCTTATAAACTGTTTGAGATGAAGATTTTCATCTTGTACATATATGAATAATTCTTCTGTCCACTACGGCTTTATCAATGAGAATGAGATTGTTGTTGGTTTCCTATACATCTAATGACGTCTTTTGTCTATTTCTGTACCACATTCACCTGGCAATAGCAGTATACCATATACCATCTTTTTGGCTTCCTTGAGGCTTCTTTATAGATGGTTTTTGGACCAAGATCATTATCTTGAACAATTTAAATAAAATAAGTCTTCAGTCATCGTCTACTTTGTCGACACCATAAAAAAGGATAATGGAGGTAGAACCTTTAGTCTGCAAACTATCATTAAATCACGTCCAACGTGGAGAAATCGGTCCCAACTATGAGAAATTGAGAAACTCCGCACCCAAAACCAAATATCTTCCTCAGATGATTAAGTAGGCCAAAAAGGAAACTCCAAGACTTGGTTTCTAATGTACAGTCTATTGATTACAGCACCTTGCATCGAAGCCATTTGCACTGCCTAGGTCCTAGCTGTAGATTTACAATAATGTTACAACTCGAAATTCATATCATATGCCTTTATGAATAGAGACGATATGAAAAGAAGAATTAACTATTCGATCCAACGAAATGAGAACAAACATCAACTGTCGAGGGTTTATTTTGTTGAATGATAGCAATAAAGCATTTCGGCAAAATTTTGTCATCTACATGTCATCAATAATTCAAGTGAATGTTTAACTTGGCAATAGATTTTCAAAGAAAGAGTTACATAATTAGTCTATTAATCAAATCAAAAGAAAAAACTCCGAAATTTCATTAAAATCAGAGTAGTAATAAGAACCAGTACTTACTATTATGGCAATACAAGCATTAAAGCTCGATTTTGCTCATAAATGGGATTAATAATTCAAGCGAACCATCATTTTGGTAATAGATTTTCAAATATCTATAAAGCTTATATGGAAAGGAGGTCTTTGAAAATAATCAACCGAACAGTCCAATTCGGTGTATAATGGTGAAATAGCCGAGAGGAAAAGCTGAATTTAAATTGTTGTTTGCAATTTGAAAACATTAGCTCACTATTTGGTGTTTAAATTTCTAAAAGACCAGGTTTTAATCAACAAAGTTGAATGACGAATACTCTTTTTCAGCAAACAACTCGTAAATATGCAGCCAGTACTTTATTAGGCAAAACAATAAGCAACTCCAGGGCTCGATGAAATCAACTATACAACCTAGGACTGAAGCAGATATGCTTCTTAAACTCGTTTGATCACAATTGATTGTTCAATTCGTTTTCTACTAGATCTGTTATATCAATCTCGACCTAGGCAAGTATTAAAATAGGACTAGGTATTAAAATTGAACTCATAAAAGCCTTGTTTTTTTAAGCTTCCCCGCACGGCACGGGCATCATTAGGCGGACTTCGTCGCATCAGAAAAAACAATAGAAATACGTCATAAAAGTTAAAGTCGCATTTTTCTCAAACTTCCGGCGGAGAAACCTCCAATTTTTTTTACATAAATTCCCGTTTCTTGATGCGCAGAACTCAAATATTGCGTCAAAATAGTACCCCGGTTCCTGGAAATCCAAGAAATCAACGTTGTAGCCCGTTTAGGCTTCAACATTTTCAAGAAAATAAATTTTTTTTAGTAAAAACGGGCTAAATTTAGCCAGAACGAGCTAATTTCGGAAAAATTAGCCCGTTCTAGCTCAGTATCCCTAGCTGCTAGGGCCCTGATTTTAACTATATCACTTGTATATTATGAAGGTTCTCCATAGGCTAAACTTTATTGTATAAGCAATCATCAATAATAAAACTGGATGCTGAAACTGTGACTGATGTATCTGAGACAACCCGTTTTCCCAATTACAGATATTTATCAGATTTGTCAGAATTGTAAAAGCTGAAAATACAGACAACAATGTAGAAAGAAGGATAAGTAGCAAAGTGACAACGAAAGCAACCAAGCAAACAAGTTACATGCAAGGTTACATAATATCTCAAATACGGCTACCTTTAAACGCAGAATCTGGAATCTAGAATATGGAATAAGGAACCAGCAAAAGAGAATTTTTTAAAGAAGTAATTATTTTGCAAATAAAGTCTTCTACGAGCATTCGAGTCGAAGCCTCTTATAGGGAACCTGCTGTACATGTGCCTCACCAAATGTTTCCAGTTTCCAGATGATGTTTTACGTCTTTTCTACATGCTTGGCCTGGTATGGGTCTGATAAATAAGGATTCTCTAAAGTAGAGTCAGTAAACTGAATTTTTGGCTGAATCTTCAAATGAATATCCCGGTTATGGGGGCAGCTTTTTCAAAATATTGCTCTCATTATCAAAAAGTTTGCCTTGGTTATGGGTCTATATTCTGGATTGACCCGAAGGGCAAATCACTCCCTAAAATCGCAGCCAGTTTATCAAACATCCTATTGTTCTTATAAGAATCCTTTGAGAATCTCTGGAAATTCTTCTGTTCTTGAAAACTCTACACTTTGAAAAGTAGTTTTAAGTCCCCTCAAATCGGTCTAGGCAAAGGATGTATGTACCAGCTCGTCTATAGAGGACCTCGACCCTTGGTATTCTCAGAAAGAGTTGACCAGCGTACAACATTTATCAGTAGACAGAAAATTTTTTATCTAGTGAAATGTATATGTCTCTACAAAATATGGGGTTTTCCCCCTCTATGCCCCCTTGGATCTGGCCGTGCCTAGCGGGATCCCTCGCCTGCCAGGAAATGGAACAAAACCCTGACAACGCCTGGGCAAAACTCGACCTAAAGAATTCCGGTTCTCGCAATGCATGCTGGGATATTTGTCTTGTGATCACCATCCAAGGTCAGCGGATGAGCCTTTGCCTGTTGTGTGAAATTTCAAGAAGACTAGAGCGTCGACCGAAGCACTTATCAAGCAACTCTTCAGCTTTCAAAGCCTTTCTAAATTTAATTTCACAATGTCTGCATCAGAACCAACATACGTAGCCTTTTTTGGAGTGATGGGAGCCACGTCTGCCATGGTTTTTAGTGGTAAGTCGAAGAAAGTGTTATTAAAAAAATGGCCTAGCAGCTGGAATGCCCTGCCTTCATTTTTGAAACGTTTGTGTTGATACCTGTTTTCGTTACTTTATGCGATACCAAACCGTAATTAAAACTGATGAAAACTGTTTTTATTCTTCAGCGTTAGGCTCAGCGTACGGAACGGCGAAAAGTGGGACTGGAATCGCCGCGATGAGTGTGATGAGGCCGGAGTTGATTATGAAATCGATCATTCCCGTCGTCATGGCTGGAATCATCGCTATCTATGGTTTGGTCGTAGCAGTTCTTATTGCCCATGGACGTAAGTATAATAGAAACGTTGAAAATTTTGTGTTAAGCGAGTCTTGGATATATTTGACCTTGGGTAGCAGTGCCCCAGAAGTCATCTGCTGTTTGTTCCAGTGACCCCTGCAGTCAAAATTTTGACCTCACTTCTTTTTTGCTGGGTTTCCGTTGTGGAATATTCAGAGAGTGCTTAGGTTGTAAGAAACTGAGACACTTTATTCAAGAAAGAGTTTTCTTTCTCTGGCTTTTACTAGCATACTTAATGCCATATGGTAAAACTTCATTTTGAGACAACCCTCCAACTTTTCACTTGGCTGATTCTGAATTTGAGCTTTATTTGTTCACCAGAAATTTTTTTTTGACAGGGGTTATTCTAAATTTTCTCTTGAGATAAGCAGAAATTTTCTCTTTGAGTTACATTAATGTAACAGTTTGGTTTAGTTACTTGATAAGATATTTTAGCTGTTTGCAATGAAATTTGCCTTTTTGTTGCTTCTCTATATTCAATTTATGTTTGGCAGTGACTAAGAATAAAGAGATGGCGTTACACGCTTTTTATTTTATAAGGAACCTTTCTCAAGGCCTAGTACTAAAAGTCCATTGAATTTTCTATTGTTCTCTATTGTTACAGGAAACAATAAAACAAAAGAATCCATTGTATTTTACCCGAAATCCTAGTTCTAGGTTCCTCATAAAAAAAAGCGTGTATATGAAGGAAAATTAGGTTTTCATGTCAAGAAACTTGATAAGAAACTTTTTGTTCCATAATTGGGGTTAAAGCTAAGAAACTCTGGTACAAAGATATAGCATAGTTACTTAAATAAATGAGTGTATTATTTGGGATGCTCTAAATCTTGAGAAGAGTACCTTACTGTTGTATAAGTTCTGCCAGCTTACCAACTCCTTTTGTCAACTTGCCAATTAAAGAGTGTTTCAGCAGTAAAGGCTGATTATGCATGGTCAAACTGTAGTTGAATGCAGATGTTACAAAAATGAGTTACCTTAGGTGTATTAAATTTTGTTGTGTATTATGATTTGCACCTACTTTAATTCTTGAATTTTAAATTTCGCGCACAAAGATTTCATATTTTCGTGCAGTCTTGAATTTTGGTTGCGCGAGGAAATATACCGAAAAATAAAACAATGCGGTTCAAACGAAATTATATTATGAAAGTTTATTTTGACAACTTAAGATAACTTGTTACAAGAATAGGACATCATACCGGCAGTCTTATGCAAAGAAATCGATAATACCTGCTCTTGACATGTTCTGGTTCACAATCACTCTGACTGTGAAGCTGTGCTTATTGCGCAAACCAGTTTTGGGATTCATGAAGGAAGAATGCCTTACAGCTTCACTGTAAGATCAAGGGGCTTGTATATGTGGGTCATGTTGTTTGACACTAGGACCAATACACATAACTTTGCACATAAAGACCTAGCTAAGGGACTATAGATGCACAATGTGTAATCAGGCATTTGTCAAGGGAGATCATTCAATTCTGAAAGTTTTATTAGGACTATGGAGGAAAAAGTGTGTATTTTGAATCAAGCATAGCCTTTAGAATCCTCCAATACCATAGAGTGGTCTGGAAATACCAATCATCTTGGAGACTTTCAAATCTTGGACACCAGACAGAGTTTTTCAAAATTAAGAAATAGAAACTGAAATAGGACTTTACTGAACAAGATCAAATTCAATTAACTTCACCATGATTTTCTTATAAAATTTAAGAGATATTGACATTCAAAGTAATGAAGAGTAGAGTGTTTTTTGAGAAAACATTTCAGGTAATACTTGCTAGTTGAATTTCTAGCAATATTTGATTTTTTGTTGTGCGCATGCATAATAATTGTCGTGCAGCTTGATTTTCACGCAGTATGTAATTTAGCACACTTATATGAGTGTGCGAAAAATATTGCAGTGCAAATTCAAATACACCTAAGGTAGTTAACTGCTAGGTTGGCAAAACCAACACTGCTTTTACCAGACTCTATTGCTTTAAGATGAATGAAAATAAGCAGGACCGGTCGAGGATAAAAATTTCAGGGTCGCTGGCATACCAAAGTGGCCTGTTTCAGGGTGTGGAAAAAATATATCCCTTCCAAAGCAGTAAAGTGGACTTACATCTGAGTTTTTGGAAGGCCCTTGTTGTGACCTTGGTTCTTTAATTTTCAATTAACTTTGCCTAGTATCTTGAAAAGGCTGTGAATATTTGTTTCGTTCAAATTCAGAAGGCTTGGTTGGCAATTGCCACTTCACGACCCGGGCCAGACTGCCCTTGAAATGAGGAAATAGATGATTTGAAACGACCCAAATGAGAGACTAGTGGGTTATTCTTTATTAAGTTGAACAATGATTAAACACTGATCCCTCTGATTTGGATCAAATTTGACCAACATGTTTCTTTTTATGAGAAAATGGTAGGTGTAAAAGATTTTGAAATTGACAAAAAATGTCTGTTTACTTAGGGGCAAAAAGTTCATGAGATCGTTGATTAATTGATTAACAAACAATAGTAACTTGATCAATAGATCAACTTGTCATACTCTCACCTCTTATAAATATGGAAACGCTTTGAGTTTTAGGCCTAAATTAAATTAAACCTAAATTATTTTCATATTGATACACAAAACTAGATTTTCATTTTGTCTCTCGCTTATCTTTCCACATGAGCTGAATCACACATCAACTTTTTGGGAAATTAGTGGAGAAACTTTATTCGGAACTTCAATATAAAATAATGTTTAGAGAAAACAAGTTTTTATGGAAAATCCTAAGGGTGTTGAGATGCTAGAAATTTTTTTGTTGAGAACTGAGTGGTTCACAAAATATAGCAATAAGTTGGGTTTTTCTTTTTATGGAAATAGTCAAAAAAATTGCAAAAGTAAGTCAATAACCTAAATAATAATGAAATATGAAAAGTGGGCTCGTTCTCTCCCAATCCAAAAAGAGGCAAGCCAAGCAAATCATATTTGCCATCAGCAAGGTTATCAAAGGTGAATTTGCAATGTAGAAAAAGGCATTTAATATGCACTTGCCCTATGATAACTCCTTATTACTGCCAAAAGCTTGGGAAGAAAATTCAGTGATGCAAACAATATTCAATAAGGGTTTCCTCTGATGCCTTTTATGCATGAGAAATATCACAAATTATTCCAATTAACCTGCTTCATTAAAATACTACTTGTCGTCTTGCCATGAAACGTCAACTTGGGACTACTGAATCACTTCATACAACTTGATATCAATTTCTTTGAAAATGTTGAAGTTCTTCGATAAAAATAGCTTTAAATAAACTGTTCAAAAATGGCATGTGACCTAAAAACAGCTTGTCGACAAACTTAAACAATAATTTTCAAGACTTTCGAAGCCGTTTCTTTCCTACCAAGCTCCATGAAAAAAATTGAAATTTTGAATCGAGTGGGAAGGTTTCAAGACAAAGAAAATAATTTCTGAATAAAAGAATACTTTCTCTGTCATTGGTTAAAATTTCACAATCATTTAACGCTTGGTTAAGTGGAAACTCATTGTTATATTTCTATGGATGGTACAGAACTTCAAAATAGCCAGGAAAATTGGGAGCATAGCAAAACGAAAACATAGATTACTTAAGCTTTTCGTCTGACACTCAACAGAGTAATACGTCAGAAAGAGAACGAAAGCAGCTCCGAATTTCCTTTGAAAGTTATCCATGATACTTGAATTTTTTAATGATAAAGCAAGACAGTCAACAAAATTTACAAATGATGTGGGGAGTCTGATTTGGCGCCATAAACCTTGTGATTTTGCCTCATTATCAAAATTAGTTCCCACTTTTCCGAACCGACCGTGAATTTGAGCGTTCATAAGCGTGTATACAGGGAGGTTAAAATTATGGCTGACCAAGTTACAATTAGGTTGCTTTCTCAGCTTTTTGAATATTCGGATGCCTAAGCGTGCAAGTGCATGACTATTTGGTAGTTCCCACATAAACGGGAAGGCTAAGTGGCGGAATATTCGGCCGGTCAAATATTTGACCAGCCCCCCTGTAATCGGGGTCTTAATTGCCTTCTAAAACCTTTGGCCATTGCTGAAACAAGAACTTTATTAAATTTAAAAGTAAAGTAAAAGGCCCCCAAGGTATGGCTGAATTTTCAGAATGAGTATTCACCATTATTCTTTTAAAAGTCAAACATAGGTTCTACTGGAATAAGAGGGGTGATATGCAGGTAGGATAGGTTGATGTATGCATTGCTTAAAATGTTATTTTGGCAATTTTAGTATTTTTTCTGGAAAAAAGATGCAGAGATTTGAAAACAGCCAATCAAAGCTAAACTGAAGATGAAAAGAATTGGAATTCAGTTTTTCTGTAAGATTGAGAATGTAAGATTGCCTATTAGACTAATATTCCCTGGTATGCCCCAACCTTATAAGATATTTAATCAGATTTTCTAATTTTTTCAGTGAAATCCACTGGTTACTCTCTCTTCAAGTAAGTCATTATTTTGAATGTATTTTGTGTTTCAGTATTGTTGTAGCCCTGAATTTTCAATTCGTTTGATTCCTTAGTTTTCTGATTCTTGCTATAGAGTTAAAACCTGCATATATATACCTCAATTTTCCAACTTCTCCCTGAAATGTTCCTGGTTATTAGGGATTGACTTACTGTTCCCTGAAATGTTCCTGGTTATTAGGGATTGATGGTCTAAAATGTTTCATCTGAGCAGTTATGTTAGAAGAAATTCCAGGAAAAGTTATCTAAAATGCAGAAATTTTAGGTTAAAGGTTCCTAAAAGATGTGGTTTTCATATGCGGTTTTTAACTTAATCTTCTCCAATCTTTTTGATGTAGCGTTAAACTTGGAATCACAAATATGAGGCTACTTTATTAGGATTTGTTCAGTTAAGAAATTAACTTGTCTTGTATATTCTGTTTGATCTTAATCTACAGAGCAGACAATTTTGAACTTGCAGCCCGTGAGTCTATTCTGTAGTGTAGGGAAAATGTGTCCTGTGTCTGTAGGTGTCATTCCATGGAAGTCAAATAACATGGTTTTACTATTTTCTTGTGAAACTGAATACCAGGTGATTTCAGATGCAATCAAATTAGTGTTGTTGATGATCTTTCCACTAGTAGAGAATCCCAACTCAGTGGATTAAAACAATACAGATTGGGAAGTCGTAGGGGAAGAGATTAGTAACACCATGAAAATTTTGTTATTTCTTCACAAAATCTGAATGCACTCTCTTATACACTATACTGCGAGTCTATGGCGACATTCTTTCATTGTCAAGTCAATTGAGGATAACATGGCAAAGCTATACAACATTAATTCTTGAAAATTTGACAATGAAAACAACAAAAGGATTTCATGTGAGTGCTTTATCAAATACTGATGATAAATGTTGTTTTTTGTAGGAGCTTTGTTGATCTTGGAGCTGGACTGAGTGTTGGATTGAGTGGATTGGCTGCCGGTTTTGCAATTGGTATTGTCGGAGATGCTGGCGTGAGAGGAACAGCTCAACAACCACGGCTGTTTGTTGGTATGATCCTCATCCTCATCTTTGCCGAAGTACTTGGTCTCTACGGGCTCATTGTCGCACTGATGTTGACAATCAAGTCCTAAATGCTGCAATTTTCATGATCAGTGACAATTAATGGGGTGATTAACTCACATTTGGGGACTTACAAAACAGATATATTGCCAACACGTGTTACTTAGTAATGCATAAAGTCGTAGAAATTAACATTGATTGTGTAAGAAAAATGTGACAACTCCAAATGATTTTCTGATTGATTATTTATCCTTTAAATTTTATATTCTTTGTTAAAGATTCAAACTACTAGAAGGAGTGCTATTTTATTTTAATTTACATTTGAAAATATATGAAGCTTTGCTTTGATACTGTCTTCTTGCATCTCTGCCGGGTGTATTCTTTTTGTACCTTTTCTGTCTCATCTCTTTTTCCCAGATTTAGCTGAAAACAAAAGCACTTTTTTGGTAGTCTGCCAAAGAAACGAAGGGCATGGGAATGGGAGACTCCCAACTATCTTGTTTTTGAGCTGGTAGATTGTGAAGCCCTCTCCAGCCTAAAAAGCTGACATGATTTCTTGATGCTGTCACTGTCTGTGATTGCAGTACACCTGGGAATGTCAGGTTGATCTGGCATCATATCTAAAAACTTTTTTCTGAACTGCAATAGCAGGTAGCCAGTCAAATTTCTTAAGTCTACTGGTTTTAGAATTCTCATTCTATCGGTTTTTGGTTTTTGCATCCTGCAAAATCTACAAGGAACAGAGTCGTAAAGATTTAATTTTCCAAAAGAATACACCCTAAAAATCCTGCTTGAATTTCAAAGATTGTTAACCATACTCAAGAACTACGGATAGCAATTTATGACCACTGAGAGGCAACGGTAAGAACCTGGTGTGCAGTCTTTTCAATACACACCCTTAGTCGTGTACCATAAGCTCAACAATATGTTGCGGATTGTTTCTGCATCAACTTTAGATCAAGGTAAATATTATTTCCATGCCAACTAACCTATTTGCCTACTATGGTGCATGTGAACGATGGAGGCCAGTTTGCAGATAATGGCAACTCTCAACGAGATCTCGGGTGAGCAGGAGCAACTTTCTATTGTTCTATCATATCTTTCTATTGTTACTCTATTGTCATATCGGCTGTGCAAGTGCCCAACTCTGCAGTCTAGGATGGAGGAAGGCAGGGTATTTTTAACATACTGACTACTGGGTGATTTGCTCCAGTGGGCCCTTCTGCTTGCCCCAGTGGCCTAAGCCAAAATGGGGCGATATCAAGACGGTAAATTGTGTATTTTTAGGTAACAGTTTGCTTCTATACAGCTTTATGTATGTATCAAAAAACATTTTATTAATGATACAGGTTTGAAAATAGGGACCTAACTTTGTCAGTGATATGCGATTCGCTTTTGTCTTTATGGTAAAGTTATACCGAAAAAGTATGGGGCTCTTTTGGCTGTTTGCCCCACTAGTGGAAAATGCCCTGGTGGAAGGACATTTTTTCTTCAGAGCTGGGATATTACACGCTTTTTTTTATAAAGAACCTTTTATAAGGAACCTACATGTAAAAGGTCGAAAATATTAAGGAACTTTTACTACTAAAGCTCAAATCTCTAAGGAATACTACAAAAACAAAGTAGAAAACTGTAAGGGTGACCAAAAGAAACTGTTCAAGGTCTTAGAATCATTAACAAGTAGGAAAAATGACACTCCCTATCCTGAACATTCATCTGTGGATGAATTAGCTAACAAGTTTGGTCAATTCTTTATGGAAAAAATTGAAAAAGCTAGAAATGATATAACAGAAATATTGCAAAATGAAAACCTGGGTGATAATCATAATTATGAAAACTGTGATACATTTAGCCATAATGAATTCAGAGAGTTTGCAGAGCTCAACAGTGATGAGGTAATGAAGTTAATTTCAAAGTGCTCTTCAAAATACTGTCAGTTAGATCCAGCACCAACAGCAATTGTTAAGGATTGTTTAGATGTTCTGCTGCCATGTATTACGAAAATTATAAAGTTATCACTACAGACTGGAAATTTTCCATCAAATTGGAAATGTTCTCTTGTAATTCCACTCTTGAAGAAACTTGATCTTGATCTTATTTTTAAAAGTTATAGACCAGTTAGTAATTTACCATTCATTTCTAAGGTGGTGGAGTCTGCTGCAGTGAAACAATATAGAGAATATTTAGAAACGAATGACCAAATGCCTAAAAGAAATGCGGCTTACAGAGAATACCACAGTACTGAGACCATTTTGACTAGAGTACACTCAGATATCTTAAAAAATATGGACAACCAGAGGGTGTCTTTGTTGGTTCTGCTTGATTTAAGTGCTGCTTTTGACACCTTGGACGTGAATATATTGCAGCAAATCTTTCAACATAAATTCAAGATCAGTGGTCAGGTCAGTCAATGGTTTCAGTCATATCTTACAAACAGGAAGCAAAGGATTTGGATTAAAGATGTGCTGTCAGATGAATTCGATGTCAAGTATGGTGTGCCACAGGGAAGCTGTGCAGGGCCAGTGATATTTCTATCTTATCTGTCATCGTTATATGATCTTATTGCCCAGTATGATGTTAATGTAGGGGGATTTGCAGATGATAATCAACTCTATATATCTTTCAAGCCCAACAGTGAAAGTGAAATTGAGGCATTAGATGAAATCACTAATTGTATTGCTGCAGTAAGAAAGTGGATGCTACAACATAAATTAAAAATCAATGATGAAAAAACTGAGCTCATCATTATTGGGTGGCAGTAAACAGTTGCCAAAAGTTTCATTAGACAGCATACAAGTAGGTGAATGTACTGTTTCTCCAGTACAGAAAGTAAGGAACCTTGGTGTCATCTTTGATGAAAACCTGTCAATGAAAGATCATGTCAGTAATGTCTGTAAAAAAGGATTCTACCAACTGTATAGACTACGGCAAGTCAGGAAATACTTCAACCGTAACACCTTTGAAGGTTTAGTTCACGCTTTTGTGACATCACATATTGACTATGGAAATGCCATGTTATTCGGACTGCCTGATGTCACGATTAAAAAACTAGAGAGACTCCAAAACGCAGCAGCTAGATTGATTTTAAACAAGAGTCGGAGAGATAGTGCCATAGAAATGTTGAAAGAATTACACTGGTTACCTATCAGGTATAGGATCTTGTACAAACTTTCATTACTGGTGTTTAAATGCATGAACAATATTGGACCAGCTTATTTAAAGGAGTTATTGATCAGTAAAAAAGCCACAAGAACTCTTCGATCAACAGAGCTATCCCTACTTGGTATTCCAAGGGTTAAAACTGAGACTTTTGGAAAGAGATCATTTGAATATGCTGCACCTCACACATGGAACACTTTGCCTCTCCATATCAGACAATCTAAGGACATAAGTAGTTTTAAGAAGGCATTAAAAACTCATTTTTTTGGACAAGCATTTAAGTTTTAAATATCTTTTTTTTTTTCATTGTAGGTACTTTAATTTTTAGAAAGATTTTGTAATTCTAAGTTATTTTGATTATTTTTGACTTGATGTATGCTTTACTTCTATTACAGTATAATCCCTTTACAACGTACTCGGTTATAACGTACTTTCGGATATAACGTACCAAAGTTGTCGGTCCCGGCACAAAGTCCATACAAAGCCTTATAAAAATACTCCGGTTATTACGTACTCGGTTATAACGTACTTTCTGATATAACGTACTCTTTTTTTGACCCCACAAAGCGAATTCCCTTGGTTATAACGTACTTTGCTAGCTTTCTTTGTTTGTTTTCCTTTGCGGGCCCGCCATACAAATCATTGACACTTGTTCTATAATTACAGTAATTTTCCGCGAACAGCTGTTGTAATTAGACAGGTGGCCGCTAATTGCTGCGAGATTTTTACGGCCAGTGGTAGAAACCCCCAAGAGAGAGTACACCGTTTAACGTACGTACGTAGTTTAACATAAATAAGCAATCATACATTTGTTATTTTCATCATGTCCTTAGTAGTGACAAAACGGTAACAACGATGGATAGTCGAAAGCGAAAGGCAGTCAGTCTAGAAACGAAGCGGACTATTGTAAAACTCATCGAATCGAAAAAGAGGACCCAAGTTGATATAACAAGGGAATTTGGTCTTAGTAAATCTACGGTTAACACAATTTGGAAAGACAGAGAAAAGTATGCTGCGAAAAACTACTCTTTTGGTAACGACAATAAGAGGCTGCGAAAGGCGACATTCAATGATATTGAGGACGCTCTACTGCTGTGGCTGAAGCAAGCAAGCAAGAATGTGGGGTTCCAGTTGGTGGACCACTCTTAAAAGAGAAGGCTAATCAACTAGCCATTGAGCTTGGCCACGAGGGTTTTGCTTGTAGCGATGGTTGGCTTGACCGATTCAAGAAAAGAAGAGAAGTGACCTTTCGTATGGTCAGTGGTGAAGCGAATTCAGTGCCAAAAAACATCGTTGATGACTTTCTTCACAACAAACTTCCGAAACTTCTTGAAGAATATGAGCCGAAAGATATTTTCAACGCAGATGAAACAGGACTTTTAATCAAGTTGCTTCCTGACAGGACATACACATTTAAAGGTGATACCTGCCATGGTGGCAAGAAAAGCAAAGAGCGAATAACTCTAATGTTTGCAGCAAACATGGACGGGACTGAAAAGCTCCCCTTGTTAGCAATTGGGAAATCAGCAAAGCCGCGTTGCTTCAAGAATGTTAAGAATCATCCAGTCGAATATAAAAGCAACAAGAAAGCATGGATGACAGGAGGTATTTTCACAGAATGGGTTACAAAGCTTGACAGAAAATTTTCAAGAGAGAATCGAAAGGTGCTCCTTATTGTCGATAATTGCAGTGCACATGATCAAGATATCTCAACCAAGCTGAAATCTATCAAGTTGGAGTTCTTGCTCCCAAACTGCACAAGCCGACTACAGCCATGCGACATGGGGATTATAAAAAACTTCTCTAAGTCTTGTATCGAAAGCACCTGTTATCCAAACTTATCAGATCAATAGAAGAAAGAAGGAAGGAAGATTTCACGGTAAATGTGTTGGAGTGTTTACGTTGGTCGAAGTCAGTTTGGGACGACGGTGTTACCCAACAAACAATTGCCAACTGCTTTAGAAAAGCAGGGTTTCAAAAGGAGCTCAGCAACAGCTGAAGCGACACAGAGATCGATGATGCCCGGAATGAAAGTTTAACGAATTTCTTCGACCACCTTGTTGATCTTCAGTACATTGGTTCCAATGACAATGATTTGCTGAGAGATTTCATCTCTGTCGACGATGAGTTGGAAACATCTCCAGTTCTGAGTGATGCCGACATCGCAAAAGAAATCAGAGGACTGACAGAAGCCGAAAGAAATGAAAATGATGATGAGAGTGATGGAGAAATTGAAGATCAAATAGAAGCTGTTCCTTCAGCTAAAGAGGCGTCGAATGCTGTTCTGGTCCTTCAACGCTTCTTCGCATTCGCAGATTTACCGAACGCCGACGTGACACTAAAGCATTTAAGCAAAATTGATGCAGCTGTCAATAATGCTTGGGTTAAAAACACTGTACAGAAACACGTTACAGACTTTTTTAAACCATGTATTAACCATGAAAAACATAGTTAAAATTACGCTTTTACAAATGTTGTTTTAAGTTTTTAAAATCATCAATTTTTCAAGAAGAAACTTATTCAAGTCTTATTTCAAGTATTTCTATCACAAATAGCTACAGAGGCAGCTGATAGGCATATATCACTATATACCTTCCGTAATTCTGGTCAATATCTGTTCACCCCGGCTATAACGTACTTCGGATATAACGTACTAGATCAGCTAGTCCCTTGAAGTACGTTATAACTGGATTATACTGTACTTGTATTTATAAATTGTATGCGCCGCAGAGTATTTTATAATAAAGGGGCGCATTATAAAATCAATTATGTATGTATGTATGTAAGGAACTTTATAATTGTGCATGTATTCATTTGGTGTAGATATGCAACTTCTCTAATGACTATGTAACTACCTTTTACGTTTTATAGGCCTAGCCTAAGCTTATTTGTGTTATAATATGTTTCATGTTTCCTTATCACAAGTTTATTGAAAAATGTTGAATTTTAATGCTTTTCTTGCGTTGGTATTTATTCTTATCTACTAAATGAGTACTTAGAATTAAGGAACTATTAAGGAACTTTTACTACTACAAAGTGGTCAAAAGAGGTCTCAAAATAAGGAACTTTTAGTACTAGGTCCTGAGCTAGGTTCCTTATAAAAAAAAGCGTGTATGCGACTGGTGGAAGTCTCAAATGAGGGAGATGGGGCATTATCCAACAAGAAGATGGGACATCATGTTTCAAGTCGTTCTGCGGTAAACAATATCTTGGGATGGAACTCATTGTAAGAAAATCCGAAAAATACCGAACCATTTATTAGAATCAAGCAAGCTATCAAACCTATGAGTACAGAATTTCATTTGAATAAGCTACCCACATTAACGGCACGTCGGGTAAGACTCCATTTTGAAGTACCCCCCCCCCCCCCTGCTATGTGGCCACCAAAATCATGGTATTGAGTGGAGTGAGAGAGTTCGTTCTTCCTCTTGACTTGGTATCTTTTGGGCTAGGCCTGGACATGGTAAACATTTTCAACAAGAAAATACTGTAGAAATTCTCGAATGTTGGAGGCTTTAATTTTTCAGTGTGTCAATTTTTGTTTGTAAAACTACACTAATTAAGAGCCCAAATCATTAATCAAAGGGGGTCTTGTAAATTTTTATCTGATTAATGTTTTGCAGATGGGGATTCTCCTCACTTTGACTCATCTCTTCGTTTTGGTTAAGATGCTTTGCATGACATGACCAGTGGATGGATGAGCTCCCTTCTCATCTTAATGTTATTTCTTCCTTACGGTTTCATTGGGGCATGCTCGAGGGCATGGACGACGACCAGGCTCGACACAATAACGAAAATGCAAGATAACGTACTAAAAAATGAGGTATTCCTTCCTTATGCACGATTTATTAATGGGTTGCTTGGGCCTAGGCCTAATGACATCAATGAAATTCAAATTCAGACATAAATTTTTTATTCAAAATCAGATTACAACACCGAATTTGCTTATATAATATGTAAGATATTTTCATTAATCAAAGTAATAAGAAGAAAAAATACGCTGCGAGCAGGATTCGAACCTGCGAGGGAATATCCCATTGGATTTCGAGTCCAACGCCTTAACCACTCGGCCATCACAGCACGATGAAATGAAGAGTTATTAGGTGATAAATTTCTATTATTGTTTGTTTATGTTTCTACTGACGAATAAACTGCTAGTTCCAGGCCTCCTCGACGTACAAGAAATAGAAAGGAAGAACATGGAGCGGAATAAGGCTGCCACTCATAGGAGAATTCCCCTACGGTAGAGGATTTTCGCTAAACGTAGATGGTGAGAGAAACCTAATAATATAATAATATAGTAATAGTTATGAGCTGAGTCCATGCATGCTAATGCATGCAGCACACGAGGAGCTGAATGCCCGAAGCTGAAAGGCTAACGGTGGGCAGTGACATGTTTGGACAGAGATAGTTTCTTATATACTTCAAACATAAGGTTGCATGTGTCTTTAAAAAGTGATTAAAGAAACGAAACTACCGCATTGCAATTTATCGTACTAGACGCGGATGAATTAAGCAGTTTGTTAACTTAATCTCACAGCGTGGGACCTACGTGGAAAATTGATAATTTGTAAGTGAGTGCAGGGCTTTGGTAAGCGCAAGGCTTTGGTAGGACCTTAATACAGTGATTGTAAATTTTTGAGTAATTAGGTCATTTTTTGACGTCCTCTTGGAGCCTCTTGGCTCAAGTTCTAAAATATCAGAAAGCAATAGCTTTGACGTCAGTAGTGTCATTTCAAATTGATAAAAAGCCCAGGGGGGGTACTCATATGTATTTAGGATAGGGGTGCTCAGGCTGGGGTACAAACCATCAACCCAAAAACATAATTTCTAGGATAAAACCTTGACCCAAAAAAAATATTTTCCTTCCCTCCACACCCAAAAAAATAAAAAATAAATCTCTGTTCCATAGATTATGGGAGATCATCTAGACAAAGCCAAGTGTACTGTATCTATATATATATATACATATAATGGATACTAATAATTCAGATGTTTCTAATATCCTTCTGAATGAATGTCCTTGTGATTATTAAGTCTGCATATTAGATGGGCGGAAAATAAACATGTTTTGTTTGTAAATCATGTTTTGCTCTATTTCTTAAAATTTTCTCCTATTCAAGACCCAAAAAAATAATTCAGAATTTCATGAACCCAAAAAAGTAATTGTACAATTGACTGACCCAAAAAAATAACTTCTGCTCAAATTTTAGACCCAAAAAAGTAACCTGAGCACCCCTATCCTAAATATATATATGAGTACCCCCCCTGGGATAAAAAGTCGAGGGCAAGAAATGAATAAGAGATGAGAAAATCCCCGAGAATGGATGAATATCACATTAGTACGTCACCTTTTTAAATGCTTAAAATGTTAACAATCTTTTTTTTGTTTGTGTAGTGGATTTGGACATTCTTCAATCAGTACTTATGCATACATTTTCCTGCTCATTCATTGGCTTTCAGAACTTACTTTCTTAATTTTTTGCTTCTCAAAGCTATCTCTACGTCATAGCCTAACTTACTCAATCTGTTGTTGCCATATCATGTCTCGCCTCTCACTTTTCAATTGCTCTCTGTTCTCCTTGTGATCCGCTCGCACGTAAAACACTTCGGCGTTGGGTAGTTCTCCTGAAGGGTAGACATGCAAGATTCTTAGTTCTGGGACAAGTAACCTACTTTTTTCCCTTCGCTGAAGTTGTACCTATTTTGAAAACTGCTCAACTTTAAAGCTGATCTTAATCGAACGGAGAAACTGAAAAAATGAGACAATGAATGTTGTTTCAATTATGGGTAGCTTTACGTTAGATGATCGTAGGGGAGAATTAAGGGGCAAATCAGCTTTTGAGATGTAGGGGAAAGTAGGGGACTGAGCATGTGCAGTAAATAGAATCACCACTTCCAGAGTGGCAGCCCAAGAGGAAAGCGACGAAATTTCGACTTGAAATATTTTCAAAACAACACGAAGTATTGGTTACTTTAATTTACATAAAACGCCGTAAGATTCATCTTGAATCTCGAACTGAATGCTCGATATCATCTTTAAGCTGCAGTTTCGACCGAAGGTGGCGTAATGGCAGCAGTAAACACAAGTGCAGCAGAGCAGGTATAAAAACGAAACACTTCTCTCATCATCCTCCCGTTACATAAAAATTAATCTTAGGCCCTCGCCAAGTAGGGCTAGGCCATTTATACAAACCAGAAACCAATATATGTAAACACTCACTTTGTCTTGTAAATATCGTTGATAAAAAAATAAGGCCAGATTTTTAAAAATTGGGAAACATTGGTAAAAGCTTTTGGTTGAATCAAAGGCGTTCAGAAACTTTTTGCGTTTTCTTCACAAAAATGATGTAAAAACTCTGAATGCCCTCCTCCATTCTATACTTTGCAATTTTCATTTAAAACTGCAGGACGCAAGTCTAAAAGTTTCTTGCGCTCTTGTTTGACAGAATTTGATGTTTTTTTCTATATGTTTTATTTGGCATTTCTGGTTCGTTTGCGGGGCCATTTTTAGATTTTTAAAAAGCATAGGCCTTTAGCCATGACCCCTTCGGCCCCCTTAAAGCTGCAAATTCTCTCAAAAATGTAAACTGTGATCTGCTGAAGATGTGCAGAAAACTCTTTAATTTACCCGTGTTAAGTTACATACAGTAAGAAGAAGAAAATGCCAAAATGCGATACCAGATGGTGCACAAACAAGGTAGTCACTTGCCTTTCTGAAAAACATAGCTGAAGATTTTTGGCGTTGGAAAACAGGAAGAACAATAGGTTTATTGTCTTAGGCTTGGGTTGAGTTTAAATTTTAGATTCTTTTAAGAAGATTTTCTTCTCAGAAAATAGCATAAATGCATAGAATATATTCCTTAATATAAATGAACCTTGTTCCAAAATTTTTTATAGAAATAAAATTACTGCATGAATTATACTCAATGAGAAGAAAACCCAACACAATAGAATAAATTGTCTTAAAAGCACTTCATCAAGCGAAAACCACGCATAACTACTATGATGATTTTTCTTTCTACTGCTTAATCAGATAAGTGTTGCCTTTCAACTTTCCAGGTCGGTAGACAGGGAGATGCGTATGGCATTCATTGTAATGATGCTACCACTATATCCAACCCTGCAGCAGTTGCTGAAGATTCTCCCCCTCCATATTCTCCACTTGAGGAAGAAGAATGTACAGGTGAAAATAATTTGGATTCTCATATGAATACATCTTGACTTATTCTTACAATTTGTTGCCTTCTTTATTTAGTTTGCAAAATGATAAATGATAGTGCCCCTTTTTTTTTATTATATATATTCAATGGATAAAAATCTTTACACCATTAACAATTTCTACATACATATACATAACTGATCATATACATATACTTAACCTGATAACAGGGACGATACCCTGGGAAGCAAGAGTCCATAACTATCCCAGGGCCATTACATTAAATACTTTAATACATATACACTTACAAATTACAAGAAGAGCAATAAATTGATTATAATGATTAATGATTAAACAACGAAAAAGAAAGGAAAAAGAATTGGACTTAGTGGCTGGATGCTGAACAATAACACGTGTGATGTTATTCGAATCAACCTGTTTTGTGAATGAAATCTAGTGTAAGTTTTAGTAATTTATTAAATTGTCATTATCGGAAAGTTTTTCATTGCCATATAATAAAAGTTCTACAAGATTTTCATAAGAGAAATGGTTGATTTGAACATAAGGTCGTAATATTTCTGAGAATCCAGCGAGAAGATACCGGCGCTGACAATCAAACAAGCGGCAAAGCAACAAGTAGTGCTTCGTTTTTTCAACATCATCATTTATAGGGCACAGTGGGCTTAAAGTGTCACGAAAATTATGGTTGAACTTATGGAAATTCAATTTGCCAAGACCAACCCGCAGCTGGGAAAGATATGAAAGGCCTACTGGGTCATATACACTAAAGATAGATTTTACAGGAGGGCATATTATTGATAAAAGCTTTCTTTTGAAAATAGCAACTGATTGTGATTGTGAGTGCCCCTTTCAAGTAGTTGCCAACATTTTGCTGGGTTTGGGGCTGCTTATTTTGATATTTGCAGAAACCTCTCCAGTCCAGGGAACTGAGCACTACACTAACTGTGGAAGTTTCAAGTCACTCCACCTTGCTCTTTTTTGGAAAAGTATTGATGGGAAAGCATCTTAGTGATTTTGCAGAGAATTTCTCCTAATATCACCTATAGTATTTATTACATTGAAAGTTTTGCCTTTTCTCTGAAAATTTTCATTGACTAAACAAGTAGTGCCCCACTAAGAAGATAAATTTTTGTGGCTGAACTCAAACAGCTAGCATCTGTTTCTCATTTCATATGATTTTGGTATTCAATTGTTTTTTGCTTGTATGCTTAGGTTGCCTTATGGCTAGGTGATATTAGAACTTAAATTCTATATGAAATGTATAGATCAGAATATTAAAAACTAGATTGATTTTCTAATCATGATTGTAGTAAGCTTGCCCTGCACCCGGAAGAATAAAAGTAATGCAATATAAAATCAAATCATAATGAAAAGCCCTTGTTCACACTCTTAAATGATTCTCTTTGTTATCCATACGTTTCCCTTAGACTTCTTTCCTCTTTCATTTTTTTCAGATGTAAGATAGCTTTGTCTTTAAGATCATTGCTATCGCTAAAAGTATTGTTGCAAAGATTTTCAATCTAAATTTGTATATTTGGTGTCAGTATGAAATATGTCTTTAATATGTATTTAAGGCGATACTGAATTTGTATTGGATCTTCTATGTTCTGTTCTAGCTATTTAAGTTTGCAAAATTTCATGCCCAAATCAGTGATGATTTTCTCACAGTTTTGATTAATATTCTCTTTATTCATAGACAATGTGATGCCGCCAGCATACACTGATGCGGTAAAACTACCAACCTACCAAGAAGTAGAGGATTTACACAGGGAAACAGTGATCAGAGATGTAAGTAACCTTTGTTACTCTTATCTACTTGTTAGATTAGATAAAAGTATATATAACAGTATTTGATTGGTACAAAGCTTCAAAATAATACGAAAAATCTTAATCATAGCAAAACATAATGACTACTAAAACTTTTCTTTTAAACACATCAGAGTACTACGTCAGAACAGTCTTTAAAATGGCAGGGAAATTCAAAAACATATGCAACTACATAAGCTTTGCATGACACTTGTCAGAGTTGTAGGTCAGAGCAGTCTTTAATCAGAAACATAGCCAAACATAGATTCTAGAAAATCTGAAATCTGAAATTCTAACTGTGCAATGACACGTCATTCTTATTGCTAACTGGCATGCATGAATACCCCTCATCAATTTTTAGAGGTAGAAATCAAGTATCCAATTAATTGTATTTGTAGATGTTTGGTATCTCCCCTGAAAGTGGAGGATACAACATTCATGAAATTGAAGAAGGTAATTTCTTATTTTTCTCAAATTTATACAGGCAAGCCCTTTCTTGAAA
The DNA here is from genome assembly GCA_963924455.1 of Pelagia noctiluca. Classification (NCBI taxonomy): domain Eukaryota; kingdom Metazoa; phylum Cnidaria; class Scyphozoa; order Semaeostomeae; family Pelagiidae; genus Pelagia; species Pelagia noctiluca. Next base: position 17,541,889 of record OZ004317.1, on the reverse strand, counting down.
AGTATCCCCCGGGCAGCAAATCACCCTGGTAAACAACATTAGGAGGGCATTCGCCTCTCAAAACCTTTTCGTTTTATGGGTTACTACACAATCTCGAGAGATTTACCGAATTGGCAGGAGGATGATTTCCTAATGCAATCAGAGATGATTTTTAGTTTTAAGTGGGTTGAGCACAGCATGTTTGTCTGTGTTTGTTGTTACAATAAACTTAAACAAACATTTAATAAAGCTTGCAACATTCGAAATCCTTCCTGGGAAAGATTTGGTGACCACTGTTTTATTTTATGGTGTTTGAAATACTGTGTGATTTCAGTTCAATTCCATGCAATTCCAAAATTACACAAGGGCATATTGACTGAGGAGGTAGGGGGGCCCTCTCTACAAAAATCTGTCGGGATTATCGTAGAATTTGTGGGAAATATTTTATTGCTTATGAATAAATATTTATTCACAAATGTTTTGGAAACAAAACAAAATTTTGTCAGGGTAGTGAAAAGCCCTGGAAACTGATTTTTCCAGGGCAAGATCAATTGCCCCAAAAGCAATAGGCCTGATGCAAATTTCAAATTGTTACTTGTTGAAATTTTATGTATTTCACAGAAAAAAATGATTGGTAACTTGATATTTGAAATCCTATTATTAAGTTGTTGGCAAAGATTTGACTCGATATTTAGTTAAAACGCTGGCACTTATAGTTTTTGGTATATAGAATATTTGTCTTCCTTGGTAAAAAATCATAATGAAACTTTCTTGGTATTATTTCATGCCCTGAACAGTAATTTGGACTTTGATAATTATGTTATGTATGGCCGAAAATGGGCTCCCTAGTTTTCTGAATAATGCATGGAGATAACTTCAGTAACATTAACCCTTTCACCACCGAGTTCCCACAGGCCTAAGGTCCCAAAACACTGCATTCTCAGAAGTTTTTTCCAATTTTGTTTCCACCGAAATTTCAACGGTCAATATCTCAAAAAGTTTGACTATAAATATACAATAGAATAATCAAATTATTGTTCTTTGTTTTATTGTCTGTCATCTCGTGTATAACAATGGTATCTATGATAATGACATGGTTGAGTAAATCTCCTTTAAAGTTACGTAATCAAAAACCCGCGCGTAGACCCTAAAGCAGCTCATGGCGTTTCAAGGACTTTGAGGCAAAGCAGCTCATGGTGGTGAAAGGGTTAACCATCTTGCAATATTCATCAACCTTGGAAAAATTTATCAAGTTCTAACCAGGTGAATATGCATCTGCTGTGATTTTATTGTGCCTTTTTTGTTCTATTACTCATAATTCTTATCTTATTCACTATTCTTATCTATATTTGTTTTCAGATGTTAACCTTGGAACAGATTTTGGATTCATCATTTGCTTCCTCCGTAAGTCTTTGAAATTCTGATTCAAAAGGATCACCATCTTATTCCTAAGATGTACGAAAGAGTCTTTTAAAGAATATATGCAAATTTATTAAAAGGTTTGAAAATTATTTCTCCCTAGTATTGTAATGTTGTCTTTTTATTTTTGTAGTTTCCTTCTTATTAAATTGGATCGGACTTTTGGCTGGATATTGTTTTAGCTCAACTATTGCCAGCCAATATGGTGCTGTGTCTGGGTTTGGTCTGTCTCTCGTCAAATGGGGCCTACTCATCAGGGTAAGTGCAGATGTTATTTGATATTTACTGTAATTTGCTCATTTTCTTGCTTGCTCATGGTTGGCAAACCCTGTTGATTCTGAGATTTAACTCCTTGTTGTGAACCTAAGTAACTTGTGACTTCAAAGCCACCATAAATTAGCGTGATGATGGCTGCCACTCGTAGGGGAATTCCACCTGGATAGATGAGACAAAACAGATTTTAGGGTAGTGTGTAGGGGATCAGGTGCAATCTACCACTTGCAGGAGGATTATGCTACGGTAGTGGAAAAGATAGAAACACCATGAAAATATTATCATTTCTTCTCCAATACTGAATACAGGTTCTAATACACTGCTGTGAGTCACCCGCAAGGTTTGTTTATATGTTTAATGCAGTGGTGGCTGGAATATAATTTTGACAGATTCTGGACGAGAATGAATGGAAGGTTACGGCTGTAACTAGACAGGCATGAAGCTCAATAAAACATTTTTAGCCAAGAAGTGCCTGATTATCCACAGCAAAGTGGGCTTAGATAATCAGGTTTTGATGAGATAAGCTATTTTTGAAAACTAGAGTTAGTCATTGCAAAATGTTATGAATACTTTATTATTGGTTGTAATCATTTATTTCAACGATTCTGTGTCTCTCAAAGACCGTGTGTGCTATCAATTCACTAATATTGAAAAAAGAACACACACAGTCTATAAGAGACAACCAGAAGGTGGTATTAGGAAGACCATGCTCAGAAACAGGAAGGCAGACTTTCAAACATCGTGCTGCTATTATCTGGAATTCACTTCCAGAAGGGGTTAAGCGTTTCCCAAGCTATAACTCGTTTAAGAATTCTCTTAAAAATACAAAGTAATCTAATAGACAATATATCTTTTGGGTCATCATCCATAGTATCAAAGAAAGACATTAATAACTATATTTATTTTTTAACATTTTACTATACATTTTAGCTGTAAAAGTTTTTTTTTTTATTTCTTTTTAAACTTTTAATTTGCAGGTCCACATCAGCTTTTAGCTGAAATTTTGACCTGCATTATCAGGACTAAATAATGTATGTATGTATGTATGTATGTAAAAAAAATGAGAAGATATAATTTTAGACTTAGACTCTCCACAACAAAACTTTGCTTGCGAGTGAGCATGAAATGTTATTTTTGTCCTGATTTTCATAGCATTCAAGATGTTGCTCAGATCTTCTCGAGGATAGGCCGTGGGTCATCTGGCTATTTGTCATTACAGGTATTTTGTTGTTCAAATATGATTAATATTCATAGATTGATAATCTCATTTTAGTTCTTTGTTGTACTACAATTAATAATCTCTAGCTTACTTTTATTGTGATTTTTATTTTGATATCTATTTATTCTTGAGAATAAGCAGGATTTTAGAAAGTCAATCGAATTAATTGATTTGAATAAAAAATAACCTGGGCAGGATCTGAAGCCAGTACCCCTGATTTGGCGCATCAGTTGGTAGCTAGAGCACTGGTGCACAAAATTGGTGGCTGTGGGCTCGAATCTTGCTTGGATCATTTTACATTCTCACAAATTGATTTGATTGACATACCTTTATGTAAGTCAAAGTGCAAATCACTATGCAGTGTTGTTGAGAACACCACTCTCAATATGTGGACTCCTTCCAGAAGTAATGCCTGCAGTCATATATCAAATGTCCACAGTTGATATCCAATTTGGTGAAAACCTAGAATCTATCATTTTTTCTTAATATTTTTGAAATATAAGAGAATTTTCCAATGTGCGGGAGGTGGTCTGATTTCTCTAGAAGCAAGCAAGCAAGCTTTTATGTTGTTCAAACAGCTTTGTCATGTGGCACTGTGAAACTGATATGAACCTACAGCTTGTGCCCCCAAACCTTGTATTATAAATCAAACATTCTGGGTACTCATTTACTGACCTCAGAAGGATGAAGGCTTGTAGTTGATGAATCTGACCCTGTTTAGATAAAAACCCAAGTAGGTTGCCCTTTGAGGAACAAAGATCAAGCAGCTCAATGACTAGGCTACACTACGGTAAACATGTCACTCAAATAGGACGTTGCGGTGAATAGAAATGCACTCTTAATGGAGATGTAGCTACCTTTTGACTTTCGTTCTTAGATCACTTATTGTTGTTAACTCATGCATGATATTTGATTCAAGAACAAACAATATAAGCTGCATTTCTGCACCTCCCGGTTTTTGACTTAAAAATTTCTAGATTACATCCATCTAATTACCTTTAATGTTTTTTCAGGGTGGTTGATTTTCCTGCGTGGTGCCTCGGCTTACGTTCAGATAAAAAGAGCTGCCCGTGGAAAATCTATTCTCCGCTCTTGGTGATGGTGAGCGATAATAACCTGATGAAATTAACTCATGTTGAAAATGCTGAATTTGTCTTCTTGGACCTCTGATGGCTGATCTCTCTAGAGGCTCTAAACCTGATACTTTATTCCAAACAATTTGTGTCTGGATTTTATTCTATTTAACAAAGTAGAAATTATAGTGTGTAGCGTGTAGGAGGTCCAGCCTTATACAAGTAAAAATCTATCGAATGGTTATGTTTATATTAGGTGTTTCATTGTGACTTGATGGGGGTTTATATAGAAAAGTCAAACAGTATAGCTTAGAGAGTTTTAGTTTCATGTATTTCAAAATTCCACAAAATACAATATATGAAATAACATATAATTCAAATCAACAATTACCAGTTAACATACAATTAAGTTGATTATCGCTACATGAATACACATTGCAAAAAATAAACAATTATTGAATGCAGAGGAATTTCTTGAGGAGGAGCTTTCTCAGTAGCTAGGCTAATCAATTAGAAAGCGTCCCTTTTCTCAGGTAGGAGAATTGCATTTTGGTTTATGAAAGAGATTTGAAAATTTTAATTAGTTTTACAAGGATTCCGGTTTCAGGACGATTTTGGTTTTTGGCAGGGAAGCTTTCACGAGCTGTAATTATTTTCAATAAAAAATGTTTTAAGTTAAAGGCCAAAATCAAACGTTGATGGAAATATTTTTATTTAGTGCAATCCCATGCCGGGGCATTCTGACGCTAGGCCGAAATGGAAGGATTCAAAGCTAAAACTCGCAAATTAGACTATTTCTGTGGTCCTGGTAACAAAGAGAAATGATTTCTAAGTTACCTACGGATTGCTTTTTTGAATCTTCGGTCTTTAGTTGGGTCAAGTTCGGAAACCTGTTATTTACCCTAGTTATTGATGGGTGTTTGTCTAGAATGTAAATTAACCGTTCTCTTATACCTGTGGAAGCCCCAGCCCCGAGTATTAACTAACAAGAAACTTGGCCAACAAAATAATATGTTTTGAAGGGTAGATTCAAGATTCATATATTCATTTCATATTAGGTAAGCGACAACTTTTAAGTATTAGGTGTAGTCTGTTTGACGATTACGTATGTACGAAACTCAACTCAACTTGAGTCACAGAAGAACATGACGGTTTGTTGAGTGTAGATTCCACTATAATATAGTTCTATGCTCTGGTAAATCGAGCACTATAACCAGGATAGGCATGTTATACCCGAATGCAAGTTCGAAATAAGGTTGAAGAATGTTTTTAACAGTGAGAATATATTTTTCATTGTGCATTTACATTCCTTATATGATAAGAACCCGCAATAAAAACCTGAACATTGACAACCTATCGGCCTAAATTTGTCAATTATTCCCGACAAATATACCTTTTGACACTCCTGAAAAATGCTTCAATTCTACTCCAGACCAACCGTGTCATGTCACTCTTAAAGAATGGAAATCCTTATTTGAAACCAACTTTACCAAGCTACCCTAACATTCTTTTAACTTCCATTTATTGAAGAATTTTTTAGGCCAACTCCTTTAAATGTAGTTTCTTAGTTGCGAGTTTTTTTAAAACTGTCAGTTTCTTTTTCAGATTATCTATAAACTAAATATGAACTATAAGAAACTGGGAAGATTTTATGGGAAATGCTTTTTCAACATAATTTCTTTATGATTTCTCGTATTCAGTAATTATATATGCCAAGATATTTGATAATTTCATAACTATAGAACAAAATTGTAATGGTTTTTCTTGTCTGTATTTCTTTTGTTAATGAAATAACCAAAAATACAGAGTTGTAATTTGGCAAGTTTGCTTTCCTTACCATCTTTTTAAAGCCCTGTGCAACTATAAAAAAACTAACCTTATATTTTTCTTTCAAATATTTCACTACCCATCGGCTGCCTTTTCAATGTAGAATGACGGCTAAATCTACTTTATCTACATCATTTATCTTCGAGTTACTCTTACAGTAGTTTCATTTCATGTTGTTTGCTACTACAGGCCCGTCTCTCTTTCGCTTCGCTCTCTCCTATGACACGCGTTATCTTATACCTCTCTTCTCGAAGCATAAGCAAATAAATCTATAGGCTATTGAAGAAACAGCGCCACTAAATTAAACTAGAAATCTCATCGCTATAAGCCATGGCAAAAAGACCAGAAAGCAGCAAAAAAGTGGACTGATGGCCTGGCTGAGCTCTAAGAAAGTGTAAGTATAAAATAAAATTAAAAAAAGAATGTATTCGTTCTATTCTTTATCATTCGTTATTTTAACTGCGATCATTATCCCCCAGTTTAAACTAAGACTTTTTTATTTCCAGCAGGCCCATTGCACCTGATCAAGAACTTGAATCTGGATCCGAAGATCGTTTAGCCCGTTTAGAAGAGTCAGACCAATTGCTCAGTAGTGTTCAGGAAAATAGACCCAGCATTAGTACAGATCGAAACGAGATATCAAGACTAAAGTAAGTTAAGAGTTGGGAGTACTGCTGCTACGCCAAACAGACCATCTCAGTCGCACTCTTCATAGTCCCAAACTGTCGGCTGCAGATGGAAATGCAATGGCACAGGATGTTATCAAGGTCCTATGCAAAGACAGAAAAGATCAGTCTTTTGGTTTCCTACGGGACAAGGTAATGCTGAAGAAGGAGCAACTACAAGTGGATGAGCCCAAGTTACCGCGAAAAAGAAGGCTACCTGCAAATGCACATTTTCCATCGACCCCCACAGATAGTTACCGCACGGTTTATTTCGCTGCTTTTGATGCGACTATTGAAAGCATCAGGACACGATTCAATCATGAAAACTTTCGTCGCTATCAAAATTTGCAAGAACTTATGCTGAAGGCAGTTTCTGGAAAGCCGCTAGATGAAGAATTAGAAGAAATGAAAAATCTGTATGGAGATGAAATCAATGAATTTCAATTAGAGGCTCAACTCCAACTACTCGCACCAACTTCCAAATCAATGGGCTTCGACGTAGATGAATTCAATGTTCATAAACTCACCAATCTGCTACAGCAATTAGAAGCATCGAGAAAAGATATGCTCGTTGAAGTGCGACATCTTGGAAAGCTGTTGCTGGTGATGCCAGCCACAAACGCAGTTAGTGAAAGGCCTTTTTCGGCTTTAAAGAGAATCTAGACGTAGCTACCTGCAGTCTACCACGACAAACAACAGGTTGAATCATATGATGATTTTGCATTTGCATAAAGACAAACTTGATGATTTGGACCTAATTTAGGTGGCGAACGAGTTTGTAGACCGCATTGACAGCAGAAAAGAAGTTTTTGAAAAATTTTCAAAGTCGGACAAGGTAAAGGAAGCTGAATTCCACCACGTTGGAACACAAACAGATGAGAGATTGACGACGGAATGCATTGACTGATTTATTTTGACTTATTACTTTAACTTTTCAGGTAATATATCTAATATTAACTTGCAAAACCGATCAAATAACATAAACAGAAACATTGTATTAAGAAAAAACGGGCGTTTCCAGCAATGTAGAGGGCTAGGCCCTAAAAATTTTTATTTACAAGACGCCCTCCCTTAAAACAATACCAAGTCAAATTAGGTAAAAATAAATGCTGGATTAAGTCAAACAAAATTCTACCTACAAGTTTGATAATAATGCATGTCACTTTCACAATTTGAAAATAATGTAAACTACTTTTCAGAAATTTCTTTTATGTCGTGCCCCATAGATAGCTGGCAAACATACAACTACAGAATGTTTGAAGTCTTTGAAGTTTGAAGAGTTATCTAAGGATTGGAGCTAGAGGAGTTAGAGGGAGAAAGTAAGAAAACAGGAAGTAATGTCCGGAAGTCATATCATGCTATTGGAGCAAGAGGGAGAAAGTAAGAAAAAGGAAGTAATATCCGGTCTGAGAACAGCCATGTTGGCTAATAGCCTGGATCAGCCTCTGGCAACCGTAAGTTCACATCGCCGGTGGTGTGGAAACCACTTACGAACATCTTACAAACTCTTACGAACCTCTAACGAACATACCACAAATAAGCTGAAATCATTAAATCGGGATGTTTGACTTGTTAAAAGTTTGGAGAATGATTGGAACTTTTTCTTGAAATGATTCTTGGCCTTAAAACAGCTATGTTAGCTAATGGCCTAGATCAGCCTTTTGTGACCTTGACTAGCACACGGCCTACGTTGTGAAAGTTCAGCAAAATCTTACTGAATTACTTGAAGCATTTAGATCGGACCTGTTTGATTTGATTGTTTCACTTAATTGGGGCATTCGTAAGAGGTACAGGTTAACATTTTGCTGCCTAAATGAAGTCTTTATAGAGACACACCTGCGTGCGTTATTTTTCTTAACAATATTTTTCAAATAAAGTAAACGCATAACAAATATAAAACACTATTTAAGGAATTTAAGTGAATATGTTAGTATAGAAAGAAATCAGCAGGAATAATGGAAAAGCCTGTTTTTCGAATTAGTGATTTATTACCTGTGAGGATGAAACATCTGTTTCACTTTGGCTGAGAATGAATTCAAGAAATCGAGAAGTTTTACTCGCACACTTTTAGGAGTTTTCACATTGGAGGTTTCTAAATACTTAAGACTTGCTTAAGATTCGACCGAACATTGCCATCTCGTGGTATATTCGTTTGAAAGTAGGTTTCCTAATTGATCTCATCTCTTGGTATATTAAATTGAAGTTAGGTGTGTTGAGGTTTATCTGATTCGAAGTAGGCATCTCGTGGTATATTGCATTAAAGGCACGGTATTTCACTCGTGGTTTATCTACTTAAACTCATCTGGTTGTATATCCGATTGAAAGTAAACATCTCGCAGTATATTGAATTGAAGATACGGTATTTCACTCGTGGTTTATCTACTTAAACTCATCTGGTTGCATATCCGATTGAAAGTAGGCATCTCGTGGTATATTGCATTAAAGGCACGGTATTTCACTCGTGGTTTATCTACTTAAACTCATCTGGTTGTATATCCGATTGAAAGTAAACATCTCGCAGTATATTGAATTGAAGATACGGTATTTCACTCGTGGTTTATCTACTTAAACTCATCTGGTTGCATATCCGATTGAAAGTAGGCATCTCGTGGCATATTGCATTAAAGACACGGTATTTCACTCGTGGTTTATCTACTTAAACTCATCTGGTTGTATATCCGATTGAAAGTAGGCATCTCGTGGCATATTGCATTAAAGACAGGGTATTTCACTCGTGGTTTATCTACTTAAACTCATCTGGTTGTATATCCGATTGAAAGTAGGCATCTCGTGGTATATTGCATTAAAGACACGGTATTTCACTCGTGGTTTATCTACTTAAACTCATCTGGTTGTATATCCGATTGAAAGTAGGCATCTCGTGGCATATTGCATTAAAGACACGGTATTTCACTCGTGGTTTATCTACTTAAACTCATCTGGTTGTATATCCGATTGGAAGTAGGCGTCTCGTGGTATACTGCATTAAAGACACGGTATTTCACTCGTAGTTTATCTACTTAAACTCATCTGGTTGTATATCCGATTGAAAGTAAACATCTCGCAGTATATTGAATTGAAGACAGGGTATTTCACTCGTGGTTTATCTACTTAAACTCATCTGGTTGCATATCCGATTGAAAGTAGGCATCTCGTGGCATATTGCATTAAAGACACGGTATTTCACTCGTGGTTTATCTACTTAAACTCATCTGGTTGTATATCCGATTGAAAGTAGGCATCTCGTGGCATATTGCATTAAAGACACGGTATTTCACTCGTGGTTTATCTACTTAAACTCATCTGGTTGCATATCCGATTGGAAGTAGGCGTCTCGTGGTATACTGCATTAAAGACACGGTATTTCACTCGTAGTTTATCTACTTAAACTCATCTGGTTGTATATCCGATTGAAAGTAAACATCTCGCAGTATACTGCATTAAAGACACGGTATTTCACTCGTGGTTTATCTACTTAAACTCATCTGGTTGCATATCCGATTGAAAGTAGGCATCTCGTGGCATATTGCATTAAAGACACGGTATTTCACTCGTGGTTTATCTACTTAAACTCATCTGGTTGCATATCCGATTGAAAGTAGGCATCTCGTGGTATACTGCATTAAAGACAGGGTATTTCACTCGTAGTTTATCTACTTAAACTCATCTGGTTGCATATCCGATTGGAAGTAGGCGTCTCGTGGTATACTGCATTAAAGACATGGTATTTCACTCGTGGTTTATCTACTTAAACTCATCTGGTTGTATATCCGATTGAAAGTAGGCATCTCGTGGTATACTGCATTAAAGACACGGTATTTCACTCGTGGTTTATCTACTTAAACTCATCTGGTTGTATATCCGATTGAAAGTAGGCATCTCGTGGTATACTGCATTAAAGACACGGTATTTCACTCGTGGTTTATCTACTTAAACTCATCTGGTTGCATATCCGATTGAAAGTAGGCATCTCGTGGTATACTGCATTAAAGACAGGGTATTTCACTCGTGGTTTATCTACTTAAACTCATCTGGTTGTATATCCGATTGAAAGTAGGCATCTTGCAGTATATTGAATTGAAGACACGGTATTTCACTCGTGGTTTATCTACTTAAACTCATCTGGTTGTATATCCGATTGAAAGTAGGCATCTCGCAGTATATTGAATTGAAGACAGGGTATTTCACTCGTGGTTCATCTACTTAAACTCATCCGATTGAAAGTAGGCATCTCGTGGCATATTCGATTACAGCTAGGCATCTCGTGGTTCATTTTCATAACAAGTTTCAAGTAATAGTCGTTAAAGTGTTCAGAAAAATTTATTTTTCATCAGCAACCATGGCATTAATCCCATTTATTCTCATCTGCATCAGCAACCTGTTTGATGGCTTATCGATGTTATTAAACGTATTGGGAGTGTATCTGCTAGCCGCCACAAAGCCTCTAAGTAACAGTAAAATCCTCCTCATCAACTTAGCACTGTCAGAAATCATTCTATCCACCACGCGAATCGCTCGCAAAAGTGTACATCCTAATGAAATTTTACCGAAAATTATAGCTGCCAGCTGGACGCCGTATTATCTTAGCATGTACCTCCTGACCGTGGATCGATTGTTGGCCGTTAAGTTCCTTCTGAAATACAGAGTTTTGGTGACAAAGAGGCGACTGGTTTGGACGATATTAGGTGCTTGGCTACTGGTACTCGTCATAGGAGTACCCTTCTTTCTGGAAGATGCCTGGTTCGAATTCTTCAAAGCTTACATGTGGATCATCATCGATGTTTGTTTTGTTGTCTTGTGTTTCTTCACGTATGGCTTGGTTTTCTACAAGAACTTGGCTGCGAGGAGAAGATTCGACCATGACCAGCAGGAAATGAATTCGAGTAGGAGAAAACGGCTGATGCTGCAAAGAAGCCGGAAGTTGATCAAGATGGTCGCCTTGATCATCATTTCCTACCTGATCTTCATTCTGATCCCAGATGTCATTTTCAAGTTCTATTCATTGGACGCTGGGGATGGGGTAGCTTTTGAGAGTCTTGCTCTCCTCTGGTCCGTTGGTATGATGTCAGACCCTCTCATCTACATATTCCTGCAGGAAGATTTGAGGTCTTTCTTGAAAAGGAAAGTTTGCAGAGCAAGCAATGAAGATACATTGCAACATACACAACAAGATACACGTATGTGATTTTAAAGCGAAAACCGTTGATGTATCGTTACACTTTATTATACGAATTTGAATTTGAACAGAAAGAATGGTATCGAGGCAGAGCAAGCAATGAAGCAACGCCTAAGAGATAAAATATACAAAACAAGATACAAAACAAGATACATAACAACATACGCAACAAGATACACAACAAAAGTTTCAACAAGATACACAACAAGATACACAACAAGACACATAACAAGATACACAACAAGATACACAACAAGATATACAACAAGATACAAAATAAGATACACAACAATAAACAAAATAAAATACACAACAAGATACACAACAAGATACATAACAAGATAAACAACAAGATACATAACAAGATACACAACAAGACACATAACAAGATACACAACAAGATACACAACAAGATATACAACAATAAACAAAATAAAATACACAACAAGATACAAAATAAGATACACATTAAGATAAACAACAAGATACATAACAAGATACACAACAAGACACATAACAAGATACACAACAAGATACACAACAAGATATACAACAATAAACAAAATAAAATACACAACAAGATACACAACAAGATACATAACAAGATAAACAACAAGATACATAACAAGATACACAACAACATACGCAACAACATACGCAACAAGATACCCAACAAGATACATAACAAGACACATAACAAGATACACAACAAGATATACAACGACATTTACAACAAGATACCCAACAAGATGGATTTTGCACAGGGGAGGAATTCCACATTTAATTTTTAGAAGAAAGGCCCATCTTATCATAAATGATAAAACATTAAATTACAATATTAGAATTTACCATTATAAAATAATTTAAAATCATATATACAAAATATTAAAATTAGCAAAAGCTTTTCGGTTAAAAACCATCCTCAGTGCTAGATGTTAAAATGATATAGTGAGGAGATCAGTTATGCTACAATATATACACTTTCAAAAATACCACAAATAAAAGGTAATAAAAGAAGCACGATAAAAATGAAAAGATAAATTCCCAATACCATACGGTAGTAAGAATTAATCATTCAAGTGACCGTTTGTTTACATGTTACGTCACACCATGTCTGAAAAGAGTTCGATCAGCAGAGTCTAATTGGTCATTGAGTGAAGGTCTCTTGAGGGCAATTACAGATGCTTCGATGTTTTGCGAATTATAGTGTTTTCTGGGGCATGGATGATAACTCTCCATTGGAAGTTGTGTCCAGGGAAATCTCTTAGGTGTTTTGCTTGCTCCGAGTCTTTTGAGACATTTTCATGCTCGTTCCACCGTATCTCAACATTACACTTTGTTAACATGTTAACATACGATCACTTGAATGATCAATTCTTACTACCGTACGGTATTGGGAATTTATCTTTTCATTTTTATCGTGCTTCTTTTATTACCTTTTATTTGTGGTATTTTTGAAAGTGTATATATTGTAGCATAACTGATCTCCTCACTTTAACGTGTTATGTTTTTTGAGCATAATTATGTCATTGTGTAAACAAACTGGTAATGTAATTACTGGTCTTCCGCGAAACTTCTTTGCATTTGATTTTTCAAAAAGTAATTCATTGCTTTCTGCGCTGGTGTCTCTGGATGGGATCAGAGAACAGTTTTACAATAGATTCCCGTTCTCATTGAAAATGTCCAAATAATTTCCATCTATTTCGTAGTACTTCCAAGGATAAGACGTCTTCGCCACTTCGCCTGTAAACTTGTTCATTGCTTATGTGTGCAGGGTATTCAACATTTAATACCCACCTTAGTTGTTGTCTATGAAAAGAGTTTAAACTTTCTTCTTCTTTCTTTGTTAATCCCCAATTGCCAGAGTTGTATCGAGAAGATTTGCCCGCGGCAAATTAAAATGCTTTATCTCCTAGAAAACACGTAATATTCTACTGGAATTTGTTCGAATTTTCTTCAATATTATCAGAGCACCTAAAAAAATTATTTTTGTTACTATCACATCTTAGATATGACGTCATAAACATTGATGACGTCATAAATTTCATATTTTGCTTACGTCATCAAATACTAATAAATTATATATAATTCAAAAGCCCTTAACACAACGAGGTCAATGGTACTTTAACCAAGTCTCTATGTGGTATGGTTAATTAAGTTTTGTTCCTATGAACATTTATTAATTAATGTATGAGTAAAAATATGAAAGAATTAGAAAACAACTTGATGAAATTGGAATTTTCTCTGAGTCTCGTTCCTTGGAAGTAGAATGAGCATCTTTTTCAGATTTAATCTAAATCCCTACCAAATTTGATAGTTTCACACAACAGGCTAAAAGCCAAAATTTTATAAATAATTCATAAATTTTTGAAGGAGTAAGCGTTCCGAAATAATTAATTCATTTTCCATTGTTTTCATGGTTGTTTCTTGGATAAAGAAATCGCTGAAAAACAGAGCTGATTGGACAAGTTATCGTAAAGAAAATCTGAAAATTCAGCTTGTTATTATGAATATTTCCAATAGCCATATGTACAGGTGATACTGCGTTGCTAGGTGTTTGTGAAATGATATTTCGTGATTGATAGCCGATGGGAATTTTTATAGCTTATCATATTTACGAATGCTTTGAGGCTGCTTTTAACATGAATTGGAATCTGGACTGATATGCTGTGATTCATCTCTAACAATGACATTTTGCTGTCCTGCGAGCTATGAACTGGGTCCTCAACCAAGAATTTGGTGACTGCATTAAATCTTCATTATAAGTTTACTTAATAACATTCCAGGTCTAAATTTTTTTCATTGATTTTAACTACCAATTTCTCTTTAACGAATTTGAGCCTCAATATTCGTCGAAAATTATTCTTGTAAATGAGGATAGTTTAACTGTTTTATCATCATCCGCAGTATAAATGCAGCATGTTTGGGAAACTGGAATACTTCAGAAAGAGCCGAAGAGGGTAGTTTTCAACTCAAGAAGCTTTTAGTGAAACGTATTGTGGATCAAAAATTGTCTATAAATCTGATACTGCTAACAGGATGGATGACGCTAAATTGTTAACTGCATAACAAGTTTCAATTCTATAATTAGCATCATCATAATAAAAGAATGCTTTTATTATAATTTTACAGAAATGATTTTGATAGCTCTTAGAAACTTCGAGTTGAACTTTTTGTAGATATCGTTAACTAAATCAACACAGTTTGTCATTGACCAGTCACATTTCCAGTTAAAGCCTTGAAGGTATCCATTATTGCCGACAAATAGAAAGAAATAGCAATGGAAGAGTGTTTCTACAGCTTCCCAAAAACATACCCCATGTACGCAAGTAGGATAACCTGTGCGATCTATGCCATTTACTGCCCTGTGATCATAACAATCAATATCGTCTTGATTATTTCCTTCTTTGCAACAAAACAATCGATGCAAAACACTTCCGTTTGCCTGAGTATTTCAGACTGCCTTGTTGGTGCGGTTGTGATGCCAGTATTTATGATTGATAGCCTTTGGTTCGATACTGAAAAACACTTCTCCATCGTTAGGGTATCTTTGTCTCTGGAGTATTTGTTTGGTGGAATTTCTATGAGCATGACAATGCTTCTAGCGATAGATTGTTACATACATATGAATCCAAATGTTCTAGAAAACGATTCAAAGTTGGCAAAACTATTCAAAAGACCAAGAGTTTACTTTTTGATCTTTGCTTGCAGTGCATTTTCCACCGTCATGTCGCTATCTTTATATTTTTTGGTAAAAAAAAACCAAAAATAATGGCCTATTATACTGGGGCTGTGGGAATCTTATTGTTCATTCTGATGCCCATATTGGTGACAATGTACAAGCATGATTATCGTCGAATAAGTCGTTTCGTAGCTGAAAATCCAGTTTATCAAAACAGAGGAGAAGCAGATTCAAACGAAAGCCCTGAATACCTGAAAGAATTATTTAAGGCTGTTCTTCTTCTTGTTCTTGTAATAGTTATATCATATCTTCCTACTCTGCTTTTAAATGCATCAGAAGCTGTGTTGAGCTTCGTGAAACACAGTTATATAAGTTCAACCACAAGCGTTAGCGCGCTCGCCTGTGTCCGATCAAACCCGGGTTCGAGACCCAGTGGAGGCATATGTCAATTGCAGTAGCCTGCTCTAGTATAATTTAATTACCCGTGTTAGACCATGCCTTATGAATTAATGTAAGTTCAACCACATATATAATCATTGCTCATTTTGTATATGTCTTGATATTTTCAACTCATTCTTGAACGCATTGATAACATTGTATGTATTGTAATGAGAAGTCAAGAAAATGGTTGAAAGAGCTTCTTCAATCGTGTTGCAAGCGAAGAAAGAAAGAAGAGGAACAGAGAAGCCCAAAAGTGATTGTAAATATTGAGATAGAAGATCATTATGCAATTGCAATGGCTGAAAGCAACGCACATGACAGTACTGACGCAAAGTAGAAGCAGCAGACAGGAGGGCAATGAAATAATCATAAAATCCCGTTAAACAACTTTGGTAAGCAGGGAGCTTTTTTGGTAGTCTGTGTGTGTTTTTAATTAACTGATGGCCGTGAAATCAATGGAGAATTCTATTCCTATTTTATAACCATGAGAAAATATTGTAAATTATATTACCCTGTATGCATGTATAAGTGTAAGAAGTTGATGATCCGATTTTAGAGACAGTGCTCGATACATTAATAGTAGAGCGGTGAATACACTGATCAGCAGAAAAGAAACAAGAGATGATTAGTACATCTCCTGATGAGTGAGCCATCGCGAAGCAGGCTTATAGAGATGAAAGAGTCTTTTCTTGACTTTATTTCTACTATTTATTGTTTGTATGTATCCATATATTTGCTGTTAAAGTGTGTTAAAAATTTCAAATAAAAAAGGTTGAAAATATACCATACATTGATTAATATTGAATAACTTCTAAACAACACCCCTAACTAACTACGGTGGTAGGGATATCATTAGAAAGGGTTCAAAGGGCCTTATTTTCATAATGGTGTTCTCAAAGAGACGCTCAGATCTGTGCTGAGATTGGGATTGACATTGGAATTAAGCTAAACATCGTATCGAGGCCAAGGTTTTATCAAGGCTTTGATAGCTACATCAGACTTGCTACTGTTTTTCGAAAGCCACAAAAATTGCATTTAAGCATCACTGAATATGGCTGAGAAGTACATTTTTAAGGGAAAAAGTATTGGAAAGATTAATCGAGATGATTTATGTGAAAAAGTCTGGTTGCAATTTGTGTCGTGGCTCTGAGTTAGAGCTTCAATTACAAGACCTAAGATCGGATCACAAGACATAGCTTAGTAGGATTTAGCTACTTGGTCGACTTTGAAGGAAAATATTTTAGTGATTTTATGCGTTTGCAAACGCTATTATAGCCTAATATTGCTCCCTGAACAGTCTTGGCTTGATTTTTACCAAATTCCATGCGCTTACCATCAGGAATGTTTTCACATTTTCGTCCATTTCTAAGGAACATTTTTGGTGATTTTGTGCAATTTAAGAGGCTATTACTGTAGGCAATTTAAAAGGCTATTACCGTACTCTAAAGATTTTGTTGAATGTTTTTCAGGCCTTTCTTTATACTGCCACTAAACCAAGAAACTATTTAGTTTAAATCATTTTTCTCTTTGATTCCTGAAGGTTACTCAAGATTTCACCCTGAAGCTCTGTTCTCTCAAAAAGGTTAGCTAGTCTGTCTCGTTTGACTATTTCATTATTTATATTGACTGAGACGAATTATCTGTTGACCTAAATTTGAGACATTAAGAATAACAATCGATTATTTTCTAAGGATGCTTCATTTTTACATCTCATTTAAAATTACTTGAAATTAAATCCTATTGTTTGATTCAATTCAATTTTTGAATTGTAAAACTGAGGATAGCTAGTGGACGTGAAGCTTCTGTCTTTAATTTTTGTTATCAAACTGATAGCTCAGTCCAAGACTTTTACAATCTTAAAGAAGTTAATAGCTTGTAACTCTAAAATATTCTAAGCATCCACACGTGTGTTTTTATGTACCATATGTATGCAACTATTTATGTTGAGTGATCTGCACGGAGACCAGATTGAAACTTAAGTATAACAAATTATTTCTGCATTAGTTGAGCCCTTCTTGGTCCTTAATAACTCAAGCGTGGCTTAGTATGTTCGATTGAAAGGTTGCGTAGGTAGTTTATTAATTTTGCAAGAATAACAAGAAGATCTTGAAGAAATGTTTCTGATACAGCTATCTTCCATTCCTGTATATAGATCATTTATACATGTTAACATCTTCCAAAACTTTCAATCATCTATGAATTGTATCATAGCTTTGTTATAGTTCGCCAAGGAGCGAAACGTCATTTTACCCAATAAATCATATCATATCAGTTCCGTTCAAGATTTCAATATTTGCAACTTGCAGCATCAATATATTTGTAGAAAAAGGATGATTATACATCCTGCATTTTGTCAGAAGATATCGTTTCAGAAAGCACCAAGCAATGATGAATACACCTGTCTTGTGTATAGCATATCTATTGCATGAATGAATCAAAATATTCGAGTTTATAAGGTTTTCTACACAATAACACGATTAACAGATCTCAGTTTATCATTCATATCAGTATCCCAAAACAACCATAAAAACAATGGAACATACGATCATTCTTTCCCAGCGCTTAACTCGTTCAAACATCCATTATTAATTTATCAAGTTTTAGCTTTTTATTAAGTAAGTTGTGTGAAATCATATTTGTCAGTCTAGAGTTGGAGATATCTTTTCCTGAAACGAATGCTTATTCTATTTCTAGTGAAACAAAAAGTTTGAATTATTATCCAGCTTATTTTTTATTTAACAGCGTGACTATTTTCCAAATTAGTTTCCTATGTTAACAGCAAAATACCAATCTTTAAAGAAAGATATAAGATTCTACATCTACATTGTCAATTTCAACCCATCAGATAGCATTGTTTCTGGAATAATGTTGCCTGGCAGAAAAATCAACAAAGATTTCAGCAAAGATCCAGTAATGAAATTGAAGATAAATATTTCTAAATCGGTTTCTGTTCACTACAGAACTTCAGGATGGCTACAAACACTTGCCCTGGAGCATATGCTAAAAAGGTGTTCCATAACCAAAACAGCCATGTCACGCCTCTAAACCTTGAGAAATACTCTAACCCTGGTGTGAGAAATTCGTCGCCTCTTGGCTGCTCCATTATACCTGTAACAGAACTGCGATGATTCGTCTCTGAATAAGGTAGGAATAGATGCCATTCTGTTTGATTTTAGATTATTGCATGGTTCTGGTTGTGATTTCAAGTTTTCTCCCGGTGCTCAGTGGGAAGAGCATTGAAGTGCAAAGTCAGATGTCATGGGATTGAAGTCCTGCTTAGGCAAAAGTATTTTCTATTCCGAAAAACCCCAAGTTGCAGTATGGGTTTGTCCAGTTATTCTGTTGCTTTTTCGTTTGTTGCTTTTACTTGTCATCAGTACTGCCATATGTGCCGCTTTCAGCCTTTGAAGTTGCATGAAGATCTTCTAGTGCAATATCAACAATCACATCTGGGCTTCCCTGCTCTTCTTCTCTCTTTTTTTGCTTGCAACATGAGTTAAGACGCTCTTTCAACCATTTCCTTGACTTCTTATTTCGATACAATATTATCAATGCGTTCAAGAATGAGTTAGCAAACATTAAGACATATACGAAATGAATAATTATTAGATATGTGGTTGAGCTTATATAGCTGTGATTCACATAGGCTAACACAGCTCCTGACGCAATTAAAGCCAGATTGGGGAGATATGAAATCATCGTTACAATAATGAGAAGGAGAACAGTCTTAAATAATTCTTTCAGGTATTCTGGACTTTCGTTTGAATCTGCTTCTCCTCTGTTTTGATAAACTGGATTATCAGCTACGAAACGACGAATTCGAAGATAACCATGCGTGTATATTGTTACAAATATAGGCATCAGAATCAACAATAGGATTGCCAAAGCCCCAGTATAATAGTCCGTTGTTTTTGGATTAATTTTTACCAAAAAATAGAAAACTAATGACATGGTAGTGAAAAATGCACAGCAAGCAATGACCAAAAAGTAAATTCTTGGTCTTTTAAATAATTTATCCAACTTTGACTCATTTTCCAGAACATCAGGTTTCATATGATTGTAACGATCGATCGCTAAAAGCATTGTCACGCTTAGAGAAATTCCACCAAACAAATAATCAAGAGCGAAAGATACCCTAACGATTGAGCAGTATTTTTCAGTGTCGAACCAAAGAAGTTCAATTATTTTTACTGGAATCACAACCGCACCAATGAGGCTGTCAGAAATACTCAGGCAGACAATAAGAAGGTTGGAAATGTTTTGCATGGATTGTTTTGTCGCGAAGAAGGAGACAATCAAGGCAACATTGATTGTTATGATAACTGGGCAATAGATTGCATATATAACACACGGAATTCTACTTGCATAGATGGGGTATGTCGCTGGGTAGCTTAAGAAACACTCTTCCATTGCTATTCCTTTCTTTTTGTTTGCAATAATGGATACCTTCAAGGCTTTAACTGGAAATGTGACTGGGCAATCACAAACTGTATTGATCTAGTTAACAAGATCTATAAATGTATTAAAAAATAACTGTATTGATCTCCGATCAAAGTTCAACTCGAAGTTTCTTTGATCGGAGAAAACCAATCAAAATTAAATCTGCAGCATTATGATAGAAGCATTCTTTTATGATGATGATGATGATGATAGAATTGAAACACGTTTCGCAGTCAGTAATTTAGCGTCACGGATCCTTTTCGCAGTATCAAATTTCCAGAGATTGTTTGATCCATCCACAACACGATTAGCTAGAAGTTTCTTTAATTGAAAATTACCTTCTTTACCTCTTTTTGAAGTTATTCAGGATCCAAAAAAAGGCTTGATTTAACATTTGGTGATGGTAAACTGTTAAACTCTTTTTCTCAAAATATTAATGTTTTGCAGAATAACAAGGCTCCAGTCGTTCAAAATCCATGAAAAGTTAATAATAAAAAATGGAGAAGTTTAAGGCCTTGAGTATTTTTAAACAAACTTAAGATTAAAGATTGTATGCAGTCACCAATTTCTTCGTTGAAGATCCAGTTCACACTTCGCAGGAAAGCAACATGTCATTACTAGGGATGAATCACAGCATATCAGTTCAGATTCAAATTCATGTTATAAGCAGCATGAAAGCATTCGCAAATATGATCTATCAGAATGTATAAATAGCTATCAAAATTCCCAAAGGCTCTTTCTAAGGCAGTATGACCTGTACATATGGCAATTAACAAGAGCATTTGTGAATTTTTTCAGATAAGTTTATGATAAATTTTCCAATGCGCTCGGTGTTTCGGCGACTTTTTTATTCAAGAAATAAACACGAAAACAATAGAAAATAAATACCTTATTTTCAAAACGCTTACTCACTCAAAAATTGATGGCTAGCTGTATAATCGGGAACGGGGAATATTGGAACAGGAACCAGGGAATCAGGGAACAAGCAAGGGAGCTTAAATCTCTAAAAATTGGGAATTGCAATGGCACTTCCTATTGCAGTGGCGTTTACCCCGATCGAAATGGCTGCCCTTCAACCATTCCCACACAAAGGTCTTAGGTTCCCTGAGTCTGTAAAATAGCCCTAATCAAAGTTTCATCAGAACGTGGATTTCTCGTACAGTCTGTGTTTCGTAAACATTCTTTAAAGTTTTCTCAACTGAAGTAAAAGTTTGTCCAGTAAAGTAAAAGTTTTGTCTGGTGCTTATGGTCCACTGTACTTCCCTACCCCCTCCCCCCCAAATTCAATAAGACATGCTGTCATTGAATGATCATCGAGAGTAGAGCTGGGGCTGAACAATTGCAGCATTCAACAAAACCCATTTTTTATAAGAAACTATGCTAAATTTTTGTACCAGAGTTTCTTTGGCTGAACCCCGATTAGGGTATGCAAAAGTTTCTTAATCAGCCAACCAAAGTTTCTTAAGTTTTGAAAATCTTGTTTTGCGGTTTCTTATAAACGGCTTTTCGTAAAAACAATGTGTCGAAATGTATCGAAGCGAATTTCTAAATTTGACAGTCAAGTGGTGAAATTTGCCCTGCTCAGCCATGAGGCAGAATCATCGTGATTTGATATTTTGACTTTCCATTGGCTGTGAACGTGAAGAGGATTTTACATATGTATTGCTTAGCCTTCAAGCTAAGCAAATTTAAAACTGAGCTCAAGCTGAAATTGCTTGTAAAAAAATGCGTGTATTGGGGACTTTTACATTTTTTTTATCTTGATTCTTAGATTATACCTACACTTTTACAATACATATCAACTAATGAACAGATGCCCTACCCTCTAGGAGGTCGAAATGTTTGCAGCACCTGGCCCTAATTTTCTTCTTTTAACCCTTTTCCAACCATCATAAGAAATGTCTTTTACAGAACGTACTAGAATAAAAACAATAAAAAATATTTCCCAGGGAGAGCAAGACTGATTTCATAACCACATCCCTAAGGTGAATATTCCCAAAACCGACCTAGATGATCATTCTGTTCTTAATAGCCTAACTAATGAAAATAATACAAATTAACTTACTAAAAGGCCTAAAAGATGCCAGAAAAGCAAAATGGCGGACCACTGCAAATTGTTTGAGACCTTTGCGAAAGTCAAACTGCACGAGAAACCTATGTTCTGACGAAACTTTAATTAGGGTAATTTTCAGACTCAGAGAACCTAACACCTTGATGTGGGGGTTGTAGAAGGGCAGCCCTTTCCATTGGTGTAAACACCACTGCATTAGGAGGTGCAATTGCGATTTCCCACTTAGAGATTTTACGTTCCCTTGTTTCCTGATTCCCTGGTTCCTGTTCCAATATTCCCTGTTCCCGATTATATAACTGACCAAAACTTGATAAATAATTTATCCAATGTTGGCTTTTAACCTGTTTGGTTACACTATCAACTTTGGTAGAGGGATTTAGATTACATCTGAAATCGATGCTTATTCTTTTTTTAAGGAACGAGTTTCAGAGAAAATTAAAATCTTCATCAAGTCATTTTCTAATTCTTTCATATTTTTATATACAATAATCCCTTCATCAACAATTCAGAGTGGGTTGACTCTTTAGTTACCAGACCTCTTAAAACATTCAATTCCTAAAGCCTAAGCATGACATAAAAGTCTGCCTTTGTAGGTCGATGCTCTCTGCACTTCACAATCGAAGGCATATACACCCAAAATAACAACTAAAGGTTAATCACATAGAGTCAAATATTAAACAAGAAAATTTAGAACTGCACCAAGAAAAGGATAGCGAGAAGAATTGAAAATATCGCAAAACTTCTTAGTTTTTCGTCTGACACTCAACGGAGCTATTTCGTTAAAACAAAACAATTGATATGTTGGTAGGAAAATGAAGGTTCAGCATAAATCTAAGAACAAGAAGGGCGACAATCAGTTAGGGATACTAAGCTAGAACGGGCTAAAGTTTTATGAAATTAGCTCGTTCTTGCTAATTTTAGCCCGTTTTGACTAAAACAATTTATTTTCTTGAAAATTTTGAAGCCCTGTCGGGCTGAAACGTCTTTTTCATGGATTTCTAGAAACTGGGGCACCATTTTGACGCAATATTTGAGTTCTACGCATCAAGAAACGGGGATTCATATAAAAAATGGGGGTTTCTCCGGCGGAAGTTTGAGAAAAATGCGACTTCAACTTTTGTGACATATTTCTATCGTTTTTTCTGATGCAATGAAGTCCGCGTAATGACGCCCGGCCCTTGCTGCTGAAAACAACATTGCCAATGCACCGGCTCCAATCGACCAACCACAACCAGTAAGTTACATGCCAAAAAGTTTGTTAGTTGTACTCTTTCACGCCCATGTAACGTGGCCTTTAGAATTTTTAACCGCTAATTTCCCTTCTCAAAAATTGCAACGCTCCCTCGGGCCCCGTGGGAAGCTTTTGTCAGGGCAGTACGCACAATTTTTCATGCGTATTATCAGCAGTACTATAACATATATCAACAGATTGGCTAAGAAATATTCTCTCAGAGGCCCCCCATAGTACCCTTGGATAACGGATTCAAGCATTAATTTTTCGTTTATCACGCCATCACGGACCTTAAAACAGAATTTTCACGATCTTTTCGATCTTAGAATTTTGTAAGGATCGAAATTATGCAAGAAAATGTTTTAACGACCAAGACGCGTCACGCAATCACGCACTTGAAAACTCCTTTTCACGGAATAACGACCACATTTTCAACAAATCATACTGCACGAAGGATTCTTTGATCACGGATTCACGAACCGAAAATATCTAACTCACAAAATCACGCGCGAAAATATACCAAATAACGCTTCAGGTACAAATATGGGGGGCCTCCTCTTACTGCAGAATTTTTTGCCATACCCGCATAAATATAGCGACAGACCTGAGAAAAACTAAAGTAGTTATTATTAATTTGCATACCAATAGGTGCATTCTCTGAAAAGGTAATCCAGAAATTTTGTCAAAAAGTTTCCATATCATGCCCTTAAGAAATATTTATTAACGACACTGTATTTTAGCCAAAATTTTCCCAATCACGCATTACTCATTTGAGAGCTCTCTCAATAAATTAGTAGAATACGGATTCGGAAACATGCAAATGGCTTGGTGCAGCCTCGACAGAGAATCTTCCCACCAAGCCAATCAGAAGCCTTTGAGCTCGATAAGAACTTTCGTGCAAGGGTTTTCAAAAACCTCAGCAAGGGCTGTTTCTCTCAGATTCAATTCTAGAGCCTTGGTAACCACAATAGCCCACAATTATCATGCATCGCTTCAATTTTCCATCTGTTATTGAGGTAATAGTAGTAGAGTTAAACTCGAGAAAACAAAAATGGCTTTTTCTGGGCATATATAGACCCCTCTCTCAATGTGAACAATATTTTTTTGATCAAATTGAACAAGGGCTCGATACTTTCAATAACAAATACGAAAATATAGTTATAATGGGTGATTTCTACTCTGAAATTAGCGAAACTGTCATCAGTGATTTCATGGACCATTATAATTTAAGTAGTTTAGTCAAGAACTCAACTTGTTTTAAGTCGGCTAGTCACCAATGTATTGACCTGATCCTGACTATCAGGAAAAATAATTTTCAAGATACATCAACTAGGTATTGAAATGGGACTATCTGACTTTCACGCTATGATATTATCAGTCTTGAAGACAGGGTTTACAAAACGAGGTTCAAAACTGATCACCCACCGAGATTACAACAAATTTGATAACGAAAGCTTCAGACATTCTCAAAGGCAAATTTTGTCGAAGTGTAAGGCAGATATTAATAATAATAATAGCAATATTTATACAGGGTAACCTTGTCAATACTATCAGTATTGTTATCAATAAGGGCCCTGTTTGAACACAAAGGAAAATAAGGTATCAATTTACAATATAAGAACCCAAAATATCCTTCAATATTCATTGTTAAAAACAAAACATCCTGTCCTTGAGTTCATGATTATAATCCTTCCAGATGTTCTTTTAGTCGATGCTTGAAAACAAAAATAGAATCTAAACTTCGAATGAACAATAGATTCTAAAATTCGAGATTATGCTTCCTTCAATACCATTATGATGAATACACTCGATCAGCATTATCCCGTTAAGAATTGTTCCTGCAAATGATGGCCCATTTATGACTAAAACCCTTTGCAAAGTGTAATGAATTAGCCTCGTTTTGGATTACTTATGTAAGTTGGTTTTTAGCGTGACTTGAGCCGGTTGTTCTTGCGATCGCTCTCGATATATAACAATTGGCGACGAGAAATGGTTTCAGATACTCACATTATGTTTTAATGGATACAGGCATGACTGTTACTAAAAATCATGGTTGTTGGATGAAACAGAAAACGCAGGTTAGGCCAGTTCAGTGAGTTGACTGGTGAAGACAAACGCTGCCTTCTTAGGCCCATTTCTTTTTGCTTGAATGCTGACGTGGCATTAGCATGGCACAGGTGCTAGGACAGGTTGGTCCTTACTGTGAAGGGAAGGAGGACTGGGCTTGTTATGTGGAAAGACTGGAACAGTTTTTCATTGCGAATGATATTACTGATGCACCCAAGAAAAGGGCTGTATTTTTGAGTGGAATTGGACCCTCAACATATTCGTTATTGAGAAATTTGATGACTCCAGATGTTCCTTCAAGTAAGACGTATGATGAGCTGAAGGCTACATTATCTGCTCATTTTAAACCAAAGACTTTGGTGATTACAGAGCGTTTTCGATTCTACAAGAGAAATCAACATGAAAATAAGTCTATTTCAGATTATATTGTTGAGCTTAAGAAACTTGCAAGTACTTGTGACTTTGGAGAATTTTTGTCAATTGCTTTGCGTGATAGGCTTGTTTGTGGTTTGCGTTCAGAGGGTATTCAGAGGAAGCTTTTAACAGAAGTTGATCTTACCTTTGGCAAGGCAGAGAGGATCACTGTTGCAATGGAATTAGCACAAAGGAATGCAATTGATTTACACCCATCAAGTTCAAGTGGTGGGATAGGAGTTAACAAAGTTGAGCATAGGCACAAAAAGAGAGCAAATGCAAGTGCTTCCGGATCTAAACAAGCTACAGAGTGTTGGCGGTGTGGAGGAGATAAGCATAATGCAAATGATTGCAGATTCAAGTCATTGAAATGTTTTAATTGCTCAAAACAAGGTCACTCTTCAAAGAAGTGTAGAAGTGAAAAAAAAAAACTGCACCAGTTCAGAAAACAAGTTATCTTGGTATTTCATCAAGTAATGTTGGGAACAGTGATGAAGACTTGCATACCATTTATACTTGTAGAGATGATGCCAAGGCTACTTTACAGGAAACAGTTTCTGTCAATGGTATTCCTTTGACTATGGAAATTGACACTGGAGCAGTAGTTTCAGTTGTGGGAAATGGTTTTTATGAGAAATATCTGCCACATGTGCCCTTATCTTCATTTTCAAGGCAACTTCAGTCTTATTCTGGTGATGTTCTTGCAACTAAAGGAGAAATTTTGGTTGATGTTGAGTTTAAAGGACAAAGGGCTAAGTTACCATTGGTTGTTGTTGATGGAGACAAACCAGCTTTGTTAGGAAGAAACTGGTTGATGGAAATTAAGCTTGATTGGAATCAGCTGTTTGTGGTAAATTATGGTGTTGGTGGGGAGCTTTTGAAAAAGCACAGGTTTGTGTTTGAGGGTAAGCATGGTGTTATCAAGGGGTATAAAGCAGATTTACTTCTAAAAAAAGATGCTAAGCCTGTTTTTAAGAAGGCTCGTCCGGTTCCGTTTTCTTTGAAGGAAGTTGTGGAGAAGGAACTTGATCGGTTGACCAAAGATGGTATTATGACACCAGTGATGCATAGTGAATGGGCATCTCCAATAGTGGTGGTTCCAAAAACTGATGGTAGGGTCAGAATTTGTGGGGACTACAAAGTTTCAGTGAATCCAATGCTAGATGTTGACCAATACCCATTGCCTAACATTGAAGACATATTTGCAACACTTTCTGGAGGGGTTTATTTCAGCAAATTGGACTTGTCCAATGCATATCAACAGTTACAGCTTGAAGAAGATGCTAAAAATGTGTTAACCATCAATACTCACAAGGGGTTGTTTAGAATAGAGAGGCTAAATTTTGGTGTCTCTAGTGCCCCTGCCATATTTCAGTCAGTCATGGACAGGGTGTTGTCTGGTGTGAAGAATGTTGTGTGTTATTTATATGATATTCTGATCACAATCACGTCTGTTGAGGAGCATAAGAAAGTCCTATCAGAGGTTTTGCAGAGGCTGGAAAGACATAACATTAAAGCTAAACTCAGTAAATGTGAATTCTTCAAGTCTGCTGTCAATTACCTTGGGTACAACATAGACAAAGAAGGACTGCATCCAACTGAAGAGAAAGTAAAGGCTATTACTGATGCCCCTGTTCCAACAAATGTTACAGAGTTCAGATCCTGGCTTGGATTGATAAATTATTATGGAAGGTTCCAAAGAGGTCTTGCCTCTATTTTAGGCCCTCTGCATGAGCTGTTAAGGAAGGATGTAGCTTGGAAATGGTCAGAGGCATGTCAGAAAGCATTTGATGCTTGTAAAGTACAGCTAAGCAGCAGTAAGGTACTAGTGCATTATGATACAGTTAAGCCTCTAAAGCTGGACTGTGATGCATCTAGTTATGGGGTAGGCGCTGTGCTATCACATGTGATGGAAGATGGTTCAGAAAGACCAGTAGCATATGCTTCTAGAACGTTAAGTTGAAGTGAAAGAAATTATGCACAGTTAGAGAAAGAAGCCTTAGCAATGATCTTTGGGGTAAAGAAATTTCACAAGTATCTCTATGGAAGAACATTTACTTTAGTGACAGATCATAAGCCGCTAACGTCTATTCTTGGTGCACAGTCTGGCATTCCAACACTAGCAGCAGCTAGGTTGCAACGATGGGCTTTGATTCTTGCAGCTTATCAATACAAATTGTTGTTCAGAAAGTCTAGTGATCATGCAAATGCTGATGCACTTTCTAGATTACCAAGTGGAAATTCAAAGGAAGGAGAAGAGCCATCAGTGTGCCAAGTAAACTATACCGTTTCTTTGCCGATCTCTGCTAAAGATGTTCAGCAGGAGACAGGGAAAGATCCACTTTTGTCAAGAGTTCTGTCATTTGTTTTGAATGGATGGCCAGAAGTTTGTGACACTGAAGAATTAAGGCCATATTTCAATCGAAAGTTGGAACTATCAGCAGAGCAGGGTTGTGTGTTGTGGGGTACAAGGGTGATTATTCCACCAAAGTATAGAAATAGAATGCTGGAAGAGCTGCATGAAACACATCAAGGTATCTGCCGTACTAAAGCTTATGCAAGAAGCTATATCTGGTGGCCAAGTCTTGATTCACAGATAGAAGAATATCTCAAGAGTTGTGAAAGCTGTCAGATGTTTCGAAATAAGCCAGCACATGCTCCATTGCACCCCTGGAAGTTTCCAGCAAGAGCCTGGCAGAGAATTCATATTGACTATGGAATGTTTGACAAAAAGATGCTTTTGATTGTCATAGATAGCTATTCCAAATGGATAGAGGTGCACGAGATGTCTAGTACCACCAGTGGAGCGACCATAGATAAGCTTAGGTACATCTTTGCAAGCTATGGATTGCCAGAGGAAATTGTTTCTGACAATGGTCCTCAGTTTGTTTCTGAAGAATTTGAAATGTTCTTAAAGAAGAATGGAATTAAACACACACCCATTCCACCTTACCATCCTGCAAGTAATGGATCTGCAGAACGAGCAGTGCAGACAGTAAAGCAAGCTCTAAACAAGATGTGGCTAGATCATAAGAGAAATGTTACTTCAATTACCTGGTCAAGAAGATTAGCTGATTTTCTATTGACTTATCGTTCTACGCCACACACAGTTACAAAGCAAGCACCATCAGAGTTATTTATGAAGAGAATACTGCGTACTCGGTTAAGTTTAGTAAAGCCAAACTTAGCTAGTGCTGTAGAAGAGAAGCAGCGTCAACAGATAAAGTATCATGACAAGAAGGGGGTTAAAAGTCGTGAATTAAGAGTAAATCAATCAGTGCTTGTTAGAAATCACAGCGATAGCAAGGAGAGATGGATTCCAGGAATCGTTGTAAAGAAGAAGGGACCTCTAACTTATTTGGTCAAGTGTGGACAAAGAATAAGGTTTGTGCACATAGAACACCTTCTAAGTAGTGAGATTCCACCCAAAGAGATAGCAGAGGAATTACCTGTTATTCCAGAGGTGTTACCTCCAATTGAAGTAGAGAAAACACAAGATGAAAGAGTTATCGAGCATAGAGATTTACCCAGTAAAGAAACTCCAGAGACAGTAGAGTTACAGATAGATCCAGAAGTTCAGAAGTCTACTGAAGTGAGAGTAGCAAAGTCTCCTGATGTGAATTTACCAGCAAAGACTCCTGAAAGACGATATCCAGGAAGAATAAGAAGACCTCCAAAGAGACTAGGATTTGAATAGAGACAGGTAGATTTTAAAAGCCAGAATAATGCTTCTCTGCCTGTTTCCCAAGTGTTGGCAGTCTACCCAGCACTTGTAATTGAGTTTCATATATCAGTTGATATTAGTTGATTACTAGAGAGACTTTAAATAACAGTGAAGGACTTTAAGAGAAAACTTAATAACTGTTGGACGCTTTTCTTTAAGGGAGGAAAAGTGTAATGAATTAGCCTCGTTTTGGATTACTTATGTAAGTTGGTTTTTAGCGTGACTTGAGCCGGTTGTTCTTGCGATCGCTCTCGATATATAACACAAAGCTATCATGCATCGCTTCAAGTTAAAAAATCAATACAATAATGTAAGATCGACAGGAAATTATAATGCGTACAAGGTAAAAAGAATCAAATGTGTTTCACTTCTTCGAGAAGCAAAAAAGGAGTACCATAATAAGTTAGATGTAAAATGCTTTACTGATAATCGAAATTTGCAAATAAAATCACAGCCTCCCCATCCATTTCCCTGTTTGAGGACGGTCATTCGATAACTGACGATATACAAATTACAACTATATCTAATGAACACTTCACCAGCATAACAAAAGATGCAGATATTAAGGAAAATGAAACATATCTATCCCAAACAGATGGAATAGGAGATGCTAGACATGAGGTTATTGAAAATACAAAAACCACCCAAGGATAATAGAGATAAGGGAAGATTTGACACACCCTGAAACTTTCAATTTTGAACAAGTAACGCTTGAAGACACGATAATTCAAATTTCACTACTGGACCTCTCAAGAGCATCACAAATTAATAGTTTACCAACAAAGATCACAAAGAAAAATAAAGATGTCATTGCCCCTATCTTGCACGAACAGTTTAGAACTAATATCTTACAATCCACTTTTCCTGATGAATTGAAAAGGGGTGACGTTACGGCTATTTTCAAGAAGGACGATGCTTTTTTTAACAAGAATTACAGGTCCATCACAATCTTGCCTAGCTTATCAAAAGTTTATGAAAGAGTTATAGAAACACAACTGAAGCGATTCGCAAATAATTTTCTATCACCACTGCTCTGTAGTTTTCGAAAAGGATATAATGCACAACACGCTCTTATTAGATTTGTTGAAAGTTTAAAAGGGGCATTAGATGATCGCAAAATAATGCAGCTGTGTTCATGGACCTCTCGAAGGCTTTTGATTGCATAAATCATAAACTTCTGATTGCAAAACTTGCCAGCTACGGAGCAGAAAGAAAAGCCCTTTGCCTCATCCGCAGTTATTTACAAAATAGGGTATCTACAAAGAGTCAAAGCAAATGGCGTGTTCAGTTCTTTCAGAGATGCAACAATTGATGTCCCACAAGGCTCAGTTCTAGGACCTCTCCTGTTTAACATATTCATAAATGATTTATTCTACATAACGGACACTGAAATATGTAACTACGGTGACGATACAATATACTATACTTGTGATAGTAACATCGATGCAGCAATAGTAAGACTGGAGAATGATGTTTCTAAAAGTGCAGAATGGTTTGACAACAACTGCATGAAACTTAACCATTCAAAATGCCATTTGATGACTTTCGGTAGCGACAACATTGAAGAAACAATAACAATAGATGACGATGTTATTTCGGGAAGCGCTGAAGAAAAATTATTAGGCATAACTGTGGAAAAGAACTTAACATTCAAGTCACACGTTAATACATTAAGTAAAAAGGCTAATCAAAAATTACATGCATTATCTAGAATAGCCTGTTATATCAGCGATGGCAAATCAAAATAAATTATGAAGAGGTTTGTACTATCAGTAGCAATTACTGCCCCCTTATTTTGATGTTTTACGATAGACGTATGAATAATAAGATAAATCAAATTCAGGAAAAATCTCTGACAATCGCTTACCGCGACAGAGAATCAGACTATTTAACTCTTTTGCAAAAAGACAATTCAATGACTGTTCACTAGAAAAGTTTACAGCTACTGATCACGGAGATCTGCCAGACAAATAATGACCTCAACCCAATTTTTATGAAAGAAATTTTTAAGAAGAAATATTCACAATATGATCTAAGAATTAAAAACCGGCTGCAAGTGCCGAAGTCGTTGTACAAGAGGTGCATACTTTTGTATTACCCCTGATACCAGAGAAGTAATATTGATTAAAATTGTACTTTTATCAGGGGAGGATCTCAGATGGGTTTTCCAGTCAATGAAGGCCAGATCCTGCAAGAAAGCGTTTTTATCAAAATGCTTCATTTGCCTGGTTTTGATGACTTTGTGTTGCCGCTTTGAGCCACCTTGAAATTTCCTAATAGCATATGGTAAATAGTGGTCGCTAACGGCAGTTTATGACGCCCGATTCAACGATGTTGTTGGTATTGCTAACTGCAATGTGGTCAATTAGCGTAGAGGTATTGGTCGTTTCTCTAGTTGGCTGTTTAATCAATTTCTTCAAGTTAAACGAATTATAGATGTCTACAATCTGCTTAACGTGATTAGGTATTACATGATCTAAGTTAGATATTACATGGTCTAAGTTAGTTATTACATGATCTACGTTAGATTCGGTATCTCTATGAAGCAAATTGCAATTTATATCACCAAGAAGGATAATTTCCTTACCCTCTGATTCAAAGAATCGAACAGTTTAAGTTAGTCACGTAGAGTCAATCAAATATAGGTTAAGAACTGTACATAAATTAATCAAATATTCAATATAAGATTTACAGTTCTACTAAGAAATGAAATTTTCCAAAACTTCTTAGGTCTTCGTTTGACACTCAACGGACGTCGTAAATGAAATGAAAATAAACACATTCTAGGTTGTTGAGTAAATGCCAACGTGCAGGAGTGTTTTTAAAGTTTTAGAGAATATTGTTTCGATTGTCTTTCTTCTCAACATATGCTCAAGGTCATGATTTTGTGACCATTCTGAAGTTATCTACCGATCGAAAACCGATCTAGAAATATTTTTACATTCAATTTCACTTTTTACAATTTTGGCTGATTTTGAAGGCAGTGGTTGCACCGCTACTCGACGATTTCGGAGTTTGTCTACATCAAAGTCATGGATCCTATCTCAATAAGGGACCTATCAGTGATTCATTGCTTGTCTCTCAGTAGCAGAGGAGATAGTTAGTTCTTTCTGTACTTTCAAACCTCATCAGGGGAATATTGGTTGGTTTCATTTTCATTTCATTTCTGACGAACTAACTCAGTTGAGTGTCACACAAAAGACTAAGTAGTTTCGGAATATTTTCAATTTTTCGCTCTTTACTTTTCTTGGTGCAGCTCTAAATTTTATGTGTGATATTTGACTCTATATGATTAGCCGTAAGTCGGTAGTTTTGCTGTATCTGCACTCGATTGCTCAGTGCGCAGACCATTGACATACGAAGGTCGAAGGCAGACATTTGTGTCATGCTTAGGTCTTAGGAAGTCTTGTTACAAAAGAGTGTTATAGTCTAGGCACTAGTGAGTTACGTTACTCTGAATTGTTGATAACTGATTTATTAATTAATGTATGAGTAAAGATATGGAAGAATTCGAAAACAACTTGATGAAAATTGGAAATTTCTCTGAGTCTCGTTCCTTGGAAGTAGAATGAGCATCTTTTCAGATTTAATCTAAATCCCTACCAAATTTGGTAGTTTCACACAACAGGCTAAAAGCAAAATTTTTATAAATAATTCACCAATTTTTTAAGGAGTAAGCATTCCGAAATAATTAATTTATTTTCCATTGTTTTCATGGTTGTTTCTTGGATAAAGAAATCGCTGAAAAACAGAGCTGATTGGACAAGTTATCGTAAAGAAAATCTGAAAATTCAGCTTGTTATTATGAATATTTCCAATAGCCATATGTACAGGTGATACTGCGTTGCAAGGTGTTTGTGAAATGATATTTCGTGATAAAGAGCCGATGGGAATTTTGATCGATTATCATTATTTACGAATGCTTTGATGCTGCTTACAACATGAACTGGAATCTGGACTGATATGCTGTGACTCATCCCAAGCAATGACATTTTGCTGTCCTGCAAACTATGGAGAATAGGGGTGACTGCATTAAATCTTCATTATAATTTTACTCAATAACTTTCTAGGTCTAATTTTTCTTCATTGATTTTAACTACAAATTTTCTCTTTAACGATTTTGAGCCTCAATATTCGGCAAATATTATTCTTGTAAATGAGGATAGTTTAACAGTTTTATCATCATTTACAGTATAGATACAGCATTTTTTGGAAACTGGAATACATCAGAAAGAGCTGTAAAGGGTCAGTTTCAATTCAAGAAACTTTTAGTGAAACGTATTGTGGAATTGTCCGGAATTTCGATACTGCGAACAGAATCAATGACGCTAAATTGTTAATTTCATAAAATGTTTCAATTCTATAATCAACATCATCATAATAAAATAATGCTTTTAGTATAATTTTGCAGAAATAATTTTTATGGCTCTTAGAAACTTCGAGTTGAACTTTTTGTAGATCTTGTTAACTAAATTTACACAGTTTTCTCATGGCCCAGTCACATTTCCAGTTAAAGCCTTGAAGATATCCATTATTATTTCCGACTAAATGAAACAAATAGAAATGGTAGAGTGTTTCTACAGCTACCAAAAACATACCTAATCTACGCAAGTAGGATAACCTCTGCTATATATGCATTGTTGCAATGTTGCCTTGATTGTCTCCTTCTTTGCATCAAAGCAGTCGATGCAAAACACTTCCAACCAACTTATTGTTTACCTGAGTATTTCAGACTGCCTTGTTGGTGCGGTTGTGATGCCAGTATTCATGATTGATAGCCTTTGGTTTGTCACTGAAACACACTGCTCTATATTTAAGGTATCTTTGTCTCTGGATTATTTGTTTGGTGGAATATCTTTAAGTATGACTATGCTTCTAGCGATCGATCGTTACATACATATGAATCCCAATAATCTTGAAAACGAGTTAAAGTTGGCAAAACTATTCAAAAGACCAATAGTTTACTTTTTGATCATTGCTTGCAGTGCATTTTCCACTCTCTTGTCGCTAATTTTATATTTTTTCGTGAAAATTAAACCAAAAATAATGACCTATCATGCTGGGCCTATGGCAATTCTATTCTTGGTTCTGATGCCCATATTGGTGAAAATGTACACAAATCGTTATCGTTAAATACGTCGTTTCGAAGGTTAAAATCCAGTTTATCGAAACAGAGGAGAAGCAGATTGAAACGAAAGTCCTGAATACCTGAAAGAATTGTTCAAGACTGTTTTTCTTCTTGTTCTTGTAATTTTTTAATAGTTATATCATATCTTCCTACTCTGGTTTTAAATGCATCAGAAGCTGTGTTGAGCTTCGTGAATCACAGTTATATAAGCTCGACCACATATCTAATCATTCCTCATTTTGTGTATGTCTTGACATTTTCTAACCCATTCTTGAACACCTTGATAACATTGTATCCAAATAAGAAGTCAAGAAAATGGTTGAAAGAGCTTCTTCAATCGTGTTGCAAGCGAAGAAAGAAAGAAGAAGAACAGCGAAGCCCAGAAGTGATTGTAAATATTGAGATAGAAGATCATTATGCAATTGCAATGGCTGAAAGCAACGCACATGACAGTACTGACGCAAAGTAGAAGCAGCAGACAGGAGGGCAATGAAATAATCATAGAATCCCGTTAAACAACTTTGGTATGCAGGGAGCTTTTTTGGTAGTTTTTATGTGAGTTTCTAATTTACTGATGGCTGTGAAATCAATAGAGAATTCTATTCAACTTTTATAACCATGAGAAAATATTGTAAATTATATTACCCTGTATGTATGTATAAGTGTAGGAAGTTGATGATCCAATTTTTGAGACAGTGCTCGATACATTAATAGTAGAGCGGGGAATACACTGATCAGCAGAAAAGAAACAAGAGATGATTAGTACATCTCCTGATGAGTGAGCCATCGCGAAGCAGGCTTATAGAGATGAAAGAGTATTTTCTTGACTTAATTTCTACTACTTATTGTCTGTATGTATCCATATATTTGCTATTAAAGAGTGTTAAAAATTTCAAATAAAAAAGGTTGAAAATATACCATACATTGATTAATATTAAATAACTTTTAAACAACACCCCTAACTAACTACGGTCCATTTCTAAGGAAAATTTTTGGTGATTTTATGCAATTTAAGAGGCTATTACTCTAGGCAATTTAAGAGGCTATTACCGTACTCTAAAGATTTTGTTGAATGTTTTTCAGGCCTTTCTTTATACTGCCACTAAACCAAGAAACTATTTAGTTTAAATCATTTTTCTCTTTGATTCCTGAAGGTTACTCAAGATTTCACCCTGAAGCTCTGTTCTCTCAAAAAGGTTAGCTAGTCTGTCTTGTTTGACTATTTTATTATTTATATTGACTGAGACGAATTATCTGTTGACCTAAATTTGAGACATTAACAATAACAATCGATTATTTCCTAAGGATGCTTCATTTTTACACCTCATTTAAAATTACTTGAAATTAAATCCTATTGTTTGATTTAATTTAATTTTTGAATTGTAAAACTGAGGATAGCTAGTGGACGTGAAGCTTCTGTCTTTAATTTTTGTTATCAAACTGATAGCTCAGTCTAAGACTTTTACAATCTTAAAGAAGTTAATAGCTTGTAACTCTAAAATATTCTAAGCATCCACACGTGTGTTTTTATGTACCATATGTATGCAACTATTTATGTTGAGTGATCTGCACGGAGACCAGATTGAAACTTAAGTATAACAAATTATTTCTGCATTAGTTGAGCCCTTCTTGGTCCTTAATAACTCAAGCGTGGCTTAGTATGTTCGATTGAAAGGTTGCGTAGGTAGTTTATTAATTTTGCAAGAATAACAAGAAGATCTTGAAGAAATGTTTCTGATACAGCTATCTTCCATTCCTGTATATAGATCATCTATACATGTTAACATCTTTCAGAACTTTCAATCATCTATGGATTATATCATAGCTTTGTTATAGTTCGCCAAGGAGCAAAACGTCATTTTACCCAATAAATCATATCATATCAGTTCCGTTCAAGATTTCAATATTTGCAACTTGCAGCATCAATATATTTGTAGAAAAAGGATGATTATACATCCTGCATTTTATCAGAAGATATCGTTTCAGAAAGCACCTAGCAATAATAAATACACCTGTCCTGTGTATAGCATATCTAGTGTATGAATGAATCAAAATATTCGAGTTTATAAGGTTTTCTACACAATAACATGATTAACACGTCTCAGTTTATCATTCATATCAGTATCCAAAAACAATCATAAAAACAATGGAACATATGATCATTGTTTCCCAGCGCTTAACCCTTTCAAACACCCATTATTAATTCATCAAGTTTTAGCTTTTTATTAAGTAACTTGTGTGAAATCATATTTGTCAGTCTAGAGGTGGATATATTTTTTCCTGAAATGAATATTGAAAATCACTTCAGGGCTTCTCTCGGTGGTGTAGCTAAGGTGTGTGGGGCTCTTAGTGAGGTAGGTGTGTGGGGCCCTTAGTGAAGTAGGAGTCTGGGACTCCGTCCAAGTGGGTTTTTCAGTTAAGGGCCCCTTAGTGTCCCCATATCCGTGGGGGCCCTTATTGGATCGCCCGAAAGGTAACCACCGTCGGTTACGCCACTGGCTTCTGTTCCTCTTCCTTTCTTAGCTTACAACACGAGTGAAGACGCTCCTTCAACCATTTTCTTGACTTTTAAATTTCGATGCAATATTATCAACGCGTTCGAGAAAGAATTGGCAAGCAGTAAGATATATGCAGCATTTGCGATGATTTTATATTCGGTTGTATTTAAATCGGTATGATTCACAAAGCTCGATATGGTTGCTGCTATATTAAGACCTATAAACAGGAGACTGGATACGACCACTACAACAACAAGAAGAAGAACAGTTTTAAATAATTCTTTCAGGTATTCAGGACTTTCGTTTGAATCTGCTTCTCCTCTGTTTTGATAAACTGGATTTTCAACAACAAAACGACGTATTCGAAGATAGCCAAGCGTGTAAATTGTCACAAATATTGGCATCATTACGAGCAAGACGATGGCCTCGTCTCGTCTATTTCCTTGAACCTAAATGTTAGGTAACTGGTATTGAGGTTTATTTGTTGCTGGTTGGAAATAAAAAGAACAAATCAACAACTAATGTGAAGAAAGTTTTCAGTGGAAAAATCTTTCAGGATTTGAACCTTGTTACAAAATCTTCTACTCATCTTTTCTCGAAGAATGTTTCCAAAGGCTTGATAATGAATGACACAATTGAAATATGTTCTTTTATTGGTGATGTTACATCGAGGATCTTTGAATTGAAATCAAGTAAAACCAAATATATTATATTTCATAAATCCATTAACTGCCAATAAATAGTTTAAGATAAAACTTGAAATCAATACTGTATTTTCTTGAATGATTCCTTCCAAGTCTTGGTAGACAATGAGACAACTGAAATATGTTCTTGAGTAACCGATGTTCCATTGACGATCTTTGAATTGAAATCAAGTTAAACCAACTATAACATAATTTGTAAATTGTGATAAAATATTTCAGGATCAATAATTTGATCAATATATGCCACTGAAGTTCTGTCTGGAATACCTTTTATAGAATTTCTATCGATGATGATGGGAAAAACGTTGAAAGATCCAAAAAGGATAAATCATTTATGAAGCATCTATAAAAAGTTTTTAAAATTTTGGTTTCACCTTGTCTTATCAACTAGAACAGTGTGGTTTGCATTGAAATTGTGGGTTCATCTTCATTTCCAATTTCAACCCATCAGATAGCATTGTTTCTAGAATGATGTTGCCTGGCAGAAAAGTCAACATGGAGTTCAGCAAAGATCCAGGAATGAAATTGAAGATAAACTTTTTTAAATCGGTTTCTGTTCACTACAGAACTTCAGGATGGCTACAAACACTTGCCCTGGAGCATATGCTAAAACGGTGTTCCATAACCAAAACAGCCATGTCACGCCTCTAAACCTTGAGAAATACTTTAACCCTGGTGTGAGAAATTCGTCGCCTCTTGGCTGCTCCATTATACCTGTAACAGAACTGCGATGATTCGTCCCTGAATTAGGTAGGAATAGATGCCATTCTGTTTGATTTCACATTATTGCATGGTTCTGGTTGTGATTTCAAATTTGGTCCCGGTAGCTCAGTGGAGAGAGCATTGACGTGCAAAGTCAGATGTCATGGGATTGAAGTCCTGCTTAGGCAAAAGTATTTTCTACTCCGAAAAACCCCAAGTTGCAGTAAGGGTTTGTCCAGTTATTCTGTTGCTTTTTCGTTTGTTGCTTTTACTTGTCATCAGTACTGCCATATGTACCGCTTTCAACCTTTGAAGTTGCATGAGGATCTTCTATTGCAATATTAACAATCACATCTGGCCTTCCCTGTCCTTCTTCTTTCTTTTTTCGCTTGCAACATGAGTTAAGACGCTCTTTCAACCATTTCCTTGACTTCTTATTTCGATAGAATATTATCAATGTGTTCAAGAATGAGTTAGCAAACATTAAGACATATACGAAATGAATAATTATTAGATATGTGGTTGAGCTTATATAGCTGTGATTCACAAAGGCCAACACAGCTCCTGATGCAATTAAAGCCAGATTGGGGAGATAAGAAATCATCGTTACAATAATGAGAAGGAG
Source organism: Pelagia noctiluca (assembly GCA_963924455.1). NCBI lineage: Eukaryota > Metazoa > Cnidaria > Scyphozoa > Semaeostomeae > Pelagiidae > Pelagia > Pelagia noctiluca. The sequence goes on along the minus strand of OZ004317.1, from coordinate 17,502,531 downwards.
AACAGTCTTAAACAATTCTCTCAGGTATTCTGGACTTTCGTTTGAATCTGCTTCTCCTCTGTTTTGATAAACTGGATTATCAGCTACGAAACGACGAATTCGACGATAACCATGTGTGTACATTGAAACCAATATGGGCATCAGTATCAACAATAGGATTGCCAGAGCCCCAGTATAATAGTCTGTTGTTTTTGGATGAATTTTTACCAAAACATAGAAAACTAATGACGTGGTAGTGAAAAATGCACAGCAAGCAATGACCAAAAAGTAAATTCTTGGTCTTTTGAATAATTTTGCAAACTTTGACTCATTTTCCAGAACATTAGGATTCATATGATTGTAACGATCGATCGCTAAAAGCATTGTCATGCTTAAAGAAATTCCACCAAACAAATAATCAAGAGTGAAAGATACCCTAACGATTGAGCAGTATTTTTCAGTGTCGAACCAAAGAAGTTCAATTATTTTTACTGGAATCACAACCGCACCAATGAGGCTGTCAGAAATACTCAGACAAACAATAACAAGGTTGGAAGTGTTTTGCATCGATTGTTTTGTTGCGAAGAAGGAGACAATCAAGGCAACATTGATTGTTATGATCAATGGGCAATAGATTGCATATATAACACACGGAATCCTACTTGCGTAGATGGGGTATGTTGCTGGGTAGCTTAAGAAACACTCTTCCATTGCTATTTCTTTCTGCTTGTTTGCAATAATGGATACCCTCAAGGCTGTAACTGGAAATGTGACTGGTCAATGACAAACTACAAACTGTGTTGATTTAGTTAACGAGATCTACAAAAAGTTGAACACGAAGTTTCTAAGAGCTATCAAAATCACTTCTGCAAAATCATAGTAAAAGCATTCCTTTCTTATGATGATGATGGTGCTAGAATTGCAACACGTCACGCAGTCAACAATTTAGCGTCATGGATCCTTTTCGCAGTATCGAATTTCCAGACAATTTTTGATCCACAAAACTTGAATTGAAAATTACCCTCTTTTACTCTTTTTGAAGTATTTCAGGATCCAAAAAATGCTTTACTTAACCATGGATGATGGTAAAACTGTTAAAACTCTTTTTCTTAAAATAATAATGATTTGCAGAATAACAAGGCTCCAGTTGTTAAAGATAGATGAAAAGTTGATGATAAACAATGGAGAAGTTTAAGGCCTTGAATATTTTGAAACAAACTTATGATAAAGATTATATACAGCCACCAATTTCTTCGTTTAGGATCCAGTTCACACTTCGCAGGAAAGCGACATCTCATTACTAGGGATGAATCACAGTATATCAGTTCAGATTCCAATTCATGTTATAAGCAGCATGAAAGCATTCTCAAATATGATCTATCAGAATGTATAAATAGCTATCAGAGTTCCCATAGGCTCTTTCTTAATCAGAAAGTATCATTTCAGAATCACCTAGTAAGGCAGTATCACCTGTTCATATGGCTGTTGCATATATTAACAGTGAATTTGTACAGATTATGTTTATGATAAATTGTCCAATCCGCTCGGTGTTTCAGCGATTTCTTTACTCAAGGAACAAACACGAAAACAAAGGAAAATAAATCCCTTATTTTCAGAACGCTTACTCCCTCAAAAAGTTTTGGCTAGGTATATAATCGGGAACGGGGAATATTGAAACGGGAACCAAGGAATCAGGGAACAAGGGAACGTAAAATCTCTAAAAATTGTAACATCACAATGGCACTTCCAATTGCAGTGGCGTTTACACAAATGGAAAGGGCTGGCCTTCTACTACCCCAACATTCACCTTAGGGATGTGGTTATGAAATCAGCCCTGTCCCTCCTGGGAAATTTTTTTTTATTGCTTCTATTCTAGTATGTTTTGTATAAGACATTCCATATGATGGTTGGAAAAGGGTTCAAAATAAGAACATTAGGGGTACGGCATTTGTTCATTAGCTGATATTTATTGTAAAAGTGTAGGTATAATCTAAGAACCACGATAGAAAAAGAAATTTAAAAATCCTCTATACACGCATTTTTTACAAGCAATATCAGCTCGAGCTCAGTACTGAAATTGCTTGGCTGGAGGGCCAATTTGAGTACTGAAATTGCTTAATAATTGCTTAGCTTTTTTTTACCTCAGAGTTTGCCCCTTAGAGTTCTGTATCACAAGTTGGTGTACAACAAATGTCAATGGTATCTTGCATATCAAAGTGTACCCAGGGTACTAATATCCACTGTAACCTACTTTCCTATAGCAATTGCAAAATTTTCATTGCTAATTTGATCAGAACTATAGCTTACATTGCCTAACAAGCTTCTATCCAGTACTGGAATTGTTTAAGTTCTTTGTCTTGTCGAGTAACGACAAGTAACGCGTTTTAGGCCGCACCTGCACTGAACAATCCTTTACTGGCGCCTACCCGCATTTGTAAATAAAAAACTGCACATTGTGAAACCTGGAAGAGTTTTCTGAAATCGTATCACAATGATCGGATTCGATCATTTAGAAACGCATTGGTCTTAATGGTAATTTGATAGCATTGATCCAGCCCTGCAGAAACAAGAAACAAAAATTTTAGAGTACATATGTAATTGTAAAAAGGGAAAAATTTAAGAGAGAAGATGTTGATATTCTTTTATTAGAAACTATGCTAAATCTTCATTACGAAAAAAAATCCTAGCAAGTTTCTTAACATAAAAACCTAATTATCCTTCATATACCGTCATTTCTTTATTTTCTATCATTACCAAACATCAATTCGATATAGAGAAGCAAAAATGAATGCAAATTTCATTGCAAATAGCTATTCTTATCAAATGTAATCACAACGAGCTAGGAACAAAATTATAAGTGTTAGAAGCTAATGTCTCATTAAGAAAAATATAGGAAGCCTAAGAATAATTTCAAAAAATATCACAGCTCAAAATAGAAAAAAGTCAAATCAAAAAATTCGACATTCCTATAAATTAAGAGTAGCGGTCTGGCCACCTCTTCAATGGATCCCCTGCACTTTTATTGGCTTGATTAGATAAACAACATAGCTCCTTAGAGCACCCCAAAGAGAAGAAGTTACCCTTCTTTGTTCTAATGCAGAGTAACGAACTTCTTTTTCATTTTTGCCGCTCAAGATAAGCATTATTCTTATATACAGCATTATCAAGATAAAGCACTAACGAACTTCTTTATTATATTTGCTCTTCAAAAAAATCATCTCGTGGTTTTTCATTGATGATATATCTTTGTCTTCTTCGAAATATCCAATCGTCTTTGAGCACCCCAAAGAGATAAAGTCCCCCCTCTTTGTTCTAAAGCAGAATTTTCAATTCTAAAGCACACTTCTTTATTATTTTTACCGTTTAAGATAAAGAATTTTCATGTCACGTGGTTTTTATTCATGATATATCTTTGTCTTCTTCGAACTATCCAATTACTGACCACTATCCAATCGTCTTCTAGCACCGCAAAGAGTAGGAAGACATTGCCCCTCTTTGTTTTAAGGAAGAGTAACGAACTTCTTTATAATTTTTTTCTCAAGATAATTTGCAAGTGCAGAGATAAATGCATTATTATGTCACGTGGTTTTTCATTGACGATCTCTCTTTTGTGTTCTTCGAACCACCCAATCACTAACAACGAGCGTGCAGATTCGGTGCCCATGGGTAATACTTCTGAACTGGAATCACTGGGGAATATCGCTCTGATTGATTTACAACATCTCACCAATGCAGTTGTGCAGTATTCGAGTGGCGAGGTTGGTAGGACGAAGCAGCTGAACGAATATCTGACGAAGGAAATATCATGCAAGGTACTTTATTTTTGTTGTATCCTCTTCAGAATGCAGAACATGTTATCGAACAAAACGCACTTTACTCTATTTCTATGTAAAAGAATTTAGGGCTCGAATATTTGAAAACTTCGATACTGTCAGCTAAGAGCTTCTCCAAGACTCTGTGGTGTTTACTTTGCATTTCGAGACGAAGTGAATTGAACGTTTCAATAGTAAAAGCCTCGATAGGACTGAATTCGTGTTTTTTATAGATGCGTTGAAACTCTTATTATATTTCAACGATTTATCACATTTTTTATTTCAAGTTTTTCAAATCTGAAGGTAATGTTGCATATTCGTGTCACCTAGAACATTGACTCATAGCTGTTCTACCAATTGGTATCTGGCTGCTTGTGTAGGATTCTATTTTAATTCAAAATAGCGCTTCAGAATTGTAGACAGTCTTAACTTGGAATTTTCTATCTCTTTTAGCATGCAGCAATATACTGCGCGTGATGAAATTGGTTCTTCTGTTCGCTGCAGTGTTCCCTATGGTGTCTCCCACAATATACGTAGGCCATGATGTGGCTGGGGAAGTTTCCAAAGATGTCAAAGCGAGGATCGACCAGTTAGTAGAGCAGAAGCTGCGTTTGTATATGTCTACATACTTTGACAGTACGGAGGCGGAGGAAGGTGATCAATACGAGGCTGACCAAACAAATCAGGATTCGGATTTTAATGTTCCGCATGTAAGGATACGCCGGAACAGCCAACTGCACGGTAGGTGAACATTGTATGTAGGTGCAGCGCAACATGCGCTTTTCCATAAGCAACTTGACTCTTCGCTGAAAGTGATTCATTTCTATACATAGGAAATTCAAGCAAAACAAAACAAGAAGATTCTCAACTTCTCTAATTCATGCAAAATATCCTACCAAAATTTACTGGTTTTTAAAAATCTGGCGCTGTGGTCTCGTTTTAACGGTTTCTTTTAAAAAATAAGTGAAAGTTGGATTGAAAGCCCTCCAAACGGGTACCAGGTGATAAGTCTATGAAGAAAGATATAGTAGTTTCCCCACAGCGTGGTTTACACGGTGATCGTGGAAGTAGGGGGGCTTTAGGGGTGCAAAAACTCGAAACGATAAGGTTTTAGTTCAATTAGTTGTTTGTATCACTTTAATAAGTTTTTGAAGCCCATATCGTACCAATGTTTCGTATATTACATCTGAAAATCTGAAAAAGATTGGGGAAAATGTCAAAGGAACGTTGATGTGTAGACTGTTGTGGTTTTTAGCCCCCATCAAAAATGTGCTTTGCAGGCCCCCTTTCCTGATGAGGTCTGAAATTAATCGTTTTGTTGATTTCAGGCAACAATGAAACAATAGATGGCAGTTACTCCTTGTGGTCGAGCTTTGGACCGTGCAGCGCATCTTGTGGTAAAGGAACAAAACAGCGATCTCGAACGTGCACTGCCCCAACCCCTGAGAATAATGGAGAAAACTGTACACGCCTTGGGCCTGCTGTGGACATTCGTTACTGCACAGTGGTACCATGCATTGCAGGTAAGAAAAGTTTGGATTTACTTAAAGACAATGAACCGGCAAATATAGGAAGTCTTAGGAGGTTTAAATTAATGAAAATTTACCGTTTCATATGACGAACCAAACAATAATATCAGAAAATAGGGTGCTGTTCCAGAAATTGAGCTGCATCTATCAATCAGTTTTGAAGAAATGAGTGTGCCCTATTTTAGCTCATTCACTTAACCCTACTTCTGCTGAGGTATTTTAGAAGCTCCGTACTGGGGGCACAATATGCTCTACCCTTATTTGCTCCGAAAAACTACAAAAGTTACGATGCTTCTAAAATTATTCTGTTTAACCTTTATTAGCATTTGATTAGAAATTCGTACAAATTAGGCACCTATTGGACATATTTCGGAGGCAACCTTTACTTTTTGTCTGAATTTTTTAAGGATAAGAACCTTCCTTAGATTAAAGGCTAAATAGGTTCTTATGTAATGGGGTTTATATGTTATAAAGGTAAAACAGAGTTGATGTATAGAACAGGCTCTTTGGTGACATCAATATTTAAGGGCAAAAATTTTCATAAGAAGGTACTTCTTATATTTGGATTTTTACTTTACCAGAATATTCTGTTTTTCTGATTTATCATAACTTTAGCAAATTTTCAGTTTGCGAGCATTGAAGTTGTTGGTATTATCAGTTTAATATTGACATGATTGTAAGATACTGGTAATATTTTGACACTAAAACTGAATGTATCATATGATTTACAATTACAATTTATACCAGACGACAATATATGATCGATATTGACTGTTTTTGATCTTCTCATTTGCAGAATCATTCGTTCTGAAGCAATTCCAGCACATGATGGATATTCGGCTGCCTTACATCATGGATGTCAAGCAATTCAAAATCGGAAGTGATCATTACGTGGGAATGCTTTCAAACAGAGAGTTGCAGCTCTACAAATGGAACGACAATAGTCGTCTGTTCGCTAAACATAAGCAAGCCATCCCCGTCCACCATGCCACCTCGTTTGACATATTCAGTTACATCGTCGACCATTACCTCATCTTGGCAGAAACTGTGATGCCTTCCTATGCTATCGCTCCGTTCACAAGAATCTTGAGCTACAATGACGCCACAAAAACATTTGATTTTCGGAAGCAGATCATGCTGACTCTACCGCATACTAATAAAGTGATTGCGTTCAATGTATTTGGACAACCGCATGCAGCTTTCATACAATTCGAAAGCAAAGGTGAGCTAAGTTTTTGTATGGTAGAAATAAATGGAAAGCTTTACAAGCTCTTCTTAATTTAGAAATGGATGATTTCGATCTAACTGTACCGTTGTTTTCAAAAGCTTCGTAAGCTGAAAGTGGGATCAAATAGCACATATCAATGCAAGCTGTTTTCATCTTCTGTTATTCTTTTACTTGTTGTATCCCACATTGCGGTGTTTATGCCGGAAAACTTCATCAGGACCAATTAAGAAGTGATGAAATCCCATCTCTCAACAAGTGATATCTAAAACGACATGACTGAAACATTTTCCACATAAACAGAGGATGAAAAAAGTAATGGTTTGTGCTGGAAGGAGAGATCTCACCTTAAAACTCGAAGGGCTGGAAGTTTGTGTAATGTTGCCTGCATAAACAGGTTTCTAAGACAGTGATTATTTTAGGGTAAATTTACGATTCCACAAATATAGTTTTGGAAGTAGAGGTTTAAAGGTTTCTGTGTTTATTATTTTCGCCGAAACATTTGAATTTCAAGCATTCTAGATTGGCCAAGAATTAAACTTCTGCTCTCGATTCTAAAGATATTCAAGTTAGACGGCTCTCATGCACCTGTGGTACGAAATATATGTTTGATTATTATTATTGAACAAGGCAATAAGGACACATGCCTCAAATTTGCAACCTTAGATTTTTCGGACCTATTCAAAAATTGAAAGTTTAGCGTCTTACTTAAGCATCATTATGATAAAAGAGTGAAGGAATCCTTTCAAATCCGTAGATTTCAATTTACAGATCCATAATACTTTTTACAACTCCAAGAGACACTATCAAATCCACCTTAGAATAATCACTGCCCTGATAATTCACAACAAGGGAGAATTAGCGGCTAACCTCGAGACTTAAATTACACATTCCTTAAATATTTCAGCTCCTGGACACAGAATTACGACGAACATCTGTGACCGTCAGACCGAGACTATCGGATGTCCATCTGGTTCTAGTATCACAATACAGTCGGCATTCTATGGTCGCAAGAGTTGGTCTGTTTGTAACCATGGGTGGTTTTTCAACATTGACATGTGCTCAGCACCCCAGATACTCGAGAAAGTCGCCATGATGTGCAACAACAAAAGTCGATGTTCGTTGAAGTCTCCCCCTGCTGGCATCCCAGATCCTTGTCCTGTCTTCACCAAATATCTTACAGTTACCTACACATGTGATAGTAAGTACTTTGCACAATCACGTCCCTAATCATTTCCCTCACTATTATCCTTTCAATGTGGTATGCTCGAATATCATTGGCGTTGATACAGTGTTGTCGCTTTTACTCTTATGTATGACTAGTTGCTTGTAAAGCTTTGGTATTTGAATAGAGTACTATTATTATCATTTCACTTGTTTGGAATAAGATGTTGGAAAGCAACCACGTAGGTGGATATTGCTGGGTGGAGGGACAGCAACATACAGTGAAATATGGCTGGGAAGGGTGGGGGGAGCGGCTACAATTTTTTTTAGATATCATTCTCAATAGGATTGTTGGAAATATTATTGTAAAAAGGGGTCGTTTCGTGCTGTAGGCACGCTTGCAATGACCCATGGCCATTGCCTAATATAGCTGGGGGTCTTTGGGGTACTAAACCTCTTAGCGGGCCGAGGGCAGAGCCCTGGTAAGGGTCTGAAGCCCCATTCGGGGTTCGCATCCATAGATCGGTGGTAGTGAGTAGTACGAACCTTTCATGGTTGGTACCCAAAAAAAGAAAAATTCTTAGGAACCAGCCTATTGTTTGAAACAGTTGCCAATTGGTCTATGCAACAGGGCTTTTAAGGCTTGTTGATAAAAGAGTTTTGCAGTGATTAATCAAAAACATGTTGCGATGAAGTTATATTGAGTTTAAAAATAATGAAAAAAATCATTCCACGAAAAGAATAAAGATTAAAGTTCTTTTATAATTCATACAGAACTAGATTGTTTCTACGATTTCAAACCATTGTAAAGGATGACTGCATAGCCGAGAATGAGTTCTGATATATGCAGGAGCTTAGGATAAAACAGATAGCAGTTAATGATAGCCTTAAATTGTCGAAACTCTATGTGCTTCTTAGAGCTGTACCACTGCTTCTCTACCTTTATGGTCTTATGCAAATATTATGTAGCCAATGGAGCCATCTAACCGTGAATTGAAAAAGTTCTGTAAGTCGAGGCCTGCTCCCCAATAGCTCTTCTAAAACATAGTGTCGCAGTTTTTCATTCGTAGGTATCTTCTGCGAGTCCATTTCTTTAGAATTGTACCTAGAAAGACGATATTAAGAATCAAATGTAGAAGACAATTTTGCATCTTTTGATTGATTTTATCTCCATACCCCATATAGTGATTAAAGCAAGAACGAAGCTATATCTAATCGAGTATGGGTCAACTTTATCATCTTGCACTTTTCACGAATATTGTTCTTTTATGGTCTCAAGCTGTCTACCGATCCAAATGAATCAACTTTTTTTGGGTTCCTCGCAAGCAAGTAACTCAATGTAACTCTTAATTCTACCCTGTTGGCTCATTGACTAAATTGTAGCTATTTCTTCATTTCCAGAGAAGATGCATAAAAATTCTCCAAGGTTCTATGTCTGGAAGAGCGTAAGCTTTCAAGTGATTCCAAGTGATTCGTTGGTAACCTACGGTGCTGCGGATATCGAGGCGTTTGAACTTCATCACAAGCATTTTGTTGTTGTCGCAAATCATGTCGATGATGACGGCTCCCATCACCTTGACTCTGAGATATTCATTTACTCGTCCAACCTTAAGAGATTTGTGAGTTTCCAGAAGCTCCGCACAGATGCAGCCGTCGATTGGGAATTTTTCTCCATCGGCGATGGCCTGGCTACCGAGTATTTCCTGGCAGTTGCCAATCATTTTAAGATGGATAAGAGTGGAAATAGGGAATACAGTATCGATTCTGTTATCTACAAGTGGAATTGGAATCTGTTTGTGCCTTTTCAGTGCATCAAAGCATATGGGGCAAGGAAGTGGAGTGCACTGAAAGGTAAGATTTAAGAGTTGATTTCATAATGCAAAAGTGGCTAGGGCATGTGTTTCCTATGATAAATTTATACCTGAAAAATGTGCTATTACCGTAATGACCTAATTTGCGTTATTACTAATAAATTGAACTAGTAGGAAACTGGAAGGAATATGTGGGAAATGGGTAGCAACGTTAAACGGGTAGGAACCAATAGAAAACAGTTATTGGTTACTAGAAGGCTTGATATGCTCCCTTCCTAATTTGTCGATCATTAACTAATGCTAACCTTATCATTTTCCAGTCTTTCCTAGTCGTTCCTAACCCGTTTCTACTCGTCTTTAATCATTTCATGTTTCCGTACATGCGCCAAACCTGACCTTTTTTTTTCAATCTACAGGTAAAAAGGGTGAATTTCTTCTTACCCTAAGCTCTGACGAAGACCACACTGTAACCACTTTCTCCTACGATGGTTGGCGGTTCCACCCAACAGAAGAGAAATTGAGATATGAGAAAATCAGAAATGGCTTTTCAGTTGCTTATGCCTTGAGTGTGAAAACCGACAAGATATTGTTCGTCATCAACGTTGACACCTCGAATACGACCACTGGCGATAGAGGACATATGTTTAATGTGACATTCACAAGTGCCTACCCCAGGTACAAGTTGCTGAACTCAACCCTGCATCAGATCAAGCAGATCAACGAGACATTGGATAATTTGACCAGCAGATTTAACGAAATTAGTGAAACGCTGGAAAGAAAGCGAAGTCATATTGTTTTCCTCTCCGATAATAAAACTATTTCGGGTAAGACTTTATGCTTCACCTGTATTATTTCACTGTTTTGATCAGTGCCGAACCTAATAGTAAGAAAAATAGTAAATGTAGCGAATCATGACAGCTACTAAATCATTGCGTCGGATACTCATCAGAGTAGCTACATGAACACAGTATTTGATTGGTACCGAACCTGAGGATGACGAGAAAATCTGAAACATAGCGAAACTCTAATCAGAGTAGTGCGTCAGAAAGATAACGAAAATAAAACCTTGTGAATCATTAAAGAAACATAATATCTTCTTAAGCTCTGCGTCCCACACTCATCAGAATATAGAAACATTTCTTTTCAAAGCTGCAAAAAGTATCGGAACTTGGGAACTAGGTTCCCGGAAATCATTTTGAGCTAGCAGAAATTTTTCAAGTGGATACTGGTGAAAATTTAAAATTTGCATGAATTAAAAGGTACAAACACAAAATATTTTCGTGCCAAAATATGAATTTGTGCAATTTTCAGCAATCTAGTAGCATTAGTTTGATAGCTTAATATTCCCCCTTGCCAGCAACAAAGCAGGTTGTTAGCCCCTGTAAGCCCCTGTTAATTTTTGTTTTTATTCAGACGTAAAAATTTTCTTTCAAAAATTCAAAAAACAAAATCTCACTAGGCCCCCTTTTGCCATATAGACGTAGCTTCAAGGGTTCAATCTATATTTCACATATTGCTTTTACTTTGCTGTAAATTCTTCATCGGTCCTCTTTCCACTTGCGGTGATTTAGTCAAGTCTATTTCTCGTCTCCCTCCACTACCAGTGGTGATTAGCTTTTTCTCACCATACCTAACATACACCGTCTTTCCTAATGGCCTTTACTATACACAGGTCTAATAATTGGTTAGGTTTTGCTTACGTTCTCTTTCTCATGTGTATTACTTAGTGAGCGCCAGATGCGAAGCTTTAGTATTTATCCTGTTTCGCTATTTTACCGGTTATTCTCGCTATCCTTTATTGTTTCATGTATATTCTTTGAAGAAATTCGGAATATAGATTTAATTTTCAAGACAAGATTTTAATTCAGCGTTTAATCGGAATATGAAGTTTGCTGGGTGTAGTCGATATGCTGTGATGCTCCACATTGAGCACACATTGTATGCCATTTTTCCCGTTGCCCCAACTGGTTTCTGGAGCTCCTATTATAGACGTATCAAATGCTCTTATTTTAACTAGGGAATTTTATGCTGGAGCCTCAACCAACCAAATAGTTCAAATCTTATTACTGCTAATATTTACATCCTCCATTCATTGCAGGTTTCAAGTACTTTGAAAATGTTGAAGTTAGTGGGGATTTAAACACGAATAATAGCTACCTCAAAGCAGTTAATCTGTCAAAAGAAGATGATGACATCATTGAAAGACAGAAGCGAATTCAAGATAAGTTGACAAAGCAAGATAAAGAGCTGATTAAGCTTGAACAAAGTTCTTCAAAAATACTCAGCAAGAATAAAAATCAAGTCATCAACGCTTCGTTTACCTTTGAGAATCATGTTGAAGTTGAGAATCTGGAAGGGCCTATACTGAATGTATCTGGTGCCGTGAACGGGGAAGACTTGAGCGAAATTGCTGATACTGCTCTCTACATCGATAAGAATCACACGATTTATGGGAAGAAGATATTTGAAGATGATTTGCAAATAAATGGTAATTTGCATGTTATTGGTAGGATAAACCAAGTGAACACATCAAATATTGTTACTTTGAGTACGGACCAAGCTATCTATGGGAAAAAAACATTGATGGGGAATTTAGACTTTCTTGCCAAAAACGTTGAAGTGAAGAATGTTGAGATCCTAGGTCGGCTGGATGGTGTCTTCATATCGAAAGATAAACTCCTGAGACTTGCTGGAAACCAGACAATAACCGGAGACTTTGAGTTTATGGATCATGTTCGTATGAAGAAAAACGTATTTGCTGATAAAATAAACAATCTCAATTTATCTGAGTTATACGAGCAAGCTGTGCTTCTTGATGGAGACCAAACGATCAGCAGCTACAAATACTTCAAGAGTCCGGTTAAAGTGATTGGTAATCTTAGCATGTCTGATGGAAAGACAGTCGATTTCGTTGATGTTTCTGAACTGCAGCAGAATATTCTCAGCCGAACAAAAGACCAGAACATTAGCAAATCTTTATATTTCGGAAATGATGTGGTATTTAAAGAGAAGTTGGAAGTCGGTGGATTCGTAAATGATATCAAAGTGCCAGAGGATGTCGTATTTCTCTCAAAAGATCAGGAAATAACTGGAAAGAAGTATTTTACAAAGAAGGTGCAGCTTAATCAAAATTTGGACGTCCATGGCTTCGTCAATCACATCAATGTATCGGGTAAATATGGGCGTTTATCTTACCCGATTCTTTTTTCAGTAGCCTTCTTCCTTTTGCGTGTTTTTCAAAACAATTCTTCAGAAAACAGCCGGTTTTCGAGCTCTAGATTGAGAGTGGAGAGCGAGTATTTCTAGAAAAAATGATTGTCTTTGCGTTACGTCTTTTGTCTTACGTCTTATGTTGCTATCAAATACAGTAAATTACACCAGTACAGTACATCCTCAATTATCCGAACAGGTTGAACTCAAATTTTTGTTGGGCCGTTCGGATACGAAAAAAATTCGGATAATCGAGGAAGAACATTCTACCTACCAAAACTTGCTATAAAGGTTATTATCATCGTCCTGAACAGTCACAGGATGCTCAAACTGAATGCAAATTGAAAAGCAAAGGGAATAGGCCTAGTTAAGAACAGACTTACGCTTTGTCAAATCATTACAATATCACTTTCTTATAAAAAAAAGTGTTGTCGAAGCTCGTGGATTTTCCTGGATTTCCTTTTAGCGGTTTGGTTAAATGTACACACGAATTTAAAAATAAATGTGTCATTTTTGTGCTTCCATTGGATATGACTTTTATATTGGGCAACAGTTTGAGCAGACAACGGATATTTCGATTGGTTTCTCAAGAACTAGTTCGCAAAAAGAATTTTTTAACGAAAACTTTTGGCGTTCGGATAATCGAGGTTGGGATAATCGAGGATGTACTGTACTAAATTCATATAATTTCGTTTCAGGTAATTTATTGACCGTCAACGGTAATCAGAATGTAACCGGAAAGAAAACCTTCGGCAATAATATAACCGTGCATGGAAACATCAAGATGAATGATAAGAAAACTGTTGATGGCGTGGATCTATCAGCCCTCAAGCAAGAAGCGGTTTACTTGGATACACCTCAAGTGATAACCGGTGATATTCAATTCACTACCGTTTCAGCGGTTAATGTCAGTGTGATCTGCAACGAGACGTGCTTCATAGCTCGGCTACTGAAGAATCTAACTGATAAAACGGTTAAGATTAATAAAGCTGCTACGATAGCAGGTTTGAAGACATTCACGAAAGACTTATCAATCTATGGGAATGTAACTGTTGATGGATTCGTGAATGGTATGAAGCTTCCCGATGACTTCGTCTTGAAAGGGAATCGTCAGATCGTTCATGGGGGGAAAATATTCAAGGACTCTGTTCACATTGATGGAAATGTCACTACTAAAAGCAAAATTAATGATGTGAATATAACTGAGATGTATGACAAGGGTTTACGCATGAATGGAAGCCAAAATGTTACAGGCAGGAAGCACTTTATCGATGCTTTAACGGTTAAAGGCGATTTGCACGTCTCCGGCACGATCAACAAGATAGACATCAACGACTTGGTGAAGCTGCATGGAAATGAGAACATTACTGCCCGCAAGACTTTCAGGGAATCTATCAAAGTAAAGAAGCTAGTTGCTGACAAAATGGAAGTTGGTGGACTAATCGATCATGTCAACATAACCGAGCTGAACCGGACTGCTTTGAGAAGATCAGGCCATCAGGTCGTGTCCGGTAACGTGACGTTTGAAGATGGGTTTACGGTTGCAGGCAGCTTGAACACTGGAGACGACATTAACGGTGTTAATCTGACCCATTTGAGCATGTACTCTTTGAAGAAAATTGGCAATCAATCTATCACTGGCAAAAAGGTAAGTACATTTTATGTATACAATCGATATATGGAGGTTAAACTGTCCAATTCTACTAAAAGTGTGAATTAAAACTTGATTAATTTACTTTAGAATGAATTCAGACGAATTTATCCTTGTACGAAAGTGATAATGCTGGAGCCAAAATTGTAAGTTCATGAGGTATCAAGAAAATGATTCAGAAATTAACTAAGCTTCAAACGTTTCCATAAGATTTTCTTCAGTAAACTTTGCTATTACGAAAGTGTCATTTCTAATTTTATCTAGGTACATTGTTTTATTTCAGCTCTTTGCCTTGAAAAGCTGTACTTATTTACAGACTTAATGTGTTTCAGAAAGTTTGAGCCGGGCTAAATGTTTTAAAGTCTTTTGGGTACTTTGGCTATTCGAAAATTTCATATTTTATTTGGAGTTTCAATGTATAACAAAAAAACTTAGCCTAAACATCGGAAAATCCTGTTGATATTTGTCTTTAGTAGGAAATGTATTTTCTGTGTAATTTGATTGCATATAATCATACTATTCTAATGATTGTCTGACCCAAGGTTTTAGCAGTTATTATGTTTGGTTATGTTCCTGATTTCCCTGGTCGATCTAAGCTCTGTACCTTTTTAAAGACTTTGTTCTGACGTAATACTCTGATGAGGGTCCGACGCAAAGCTTGGTAGTGTTTATGTCTCGGTATGCTTTTGATTTTCCTTGCCATCATAATGCCATTATATTGTATTAATGCGCTCTTATTTTTTAGATTTTTCTAAGACCTGTCACCGTTCGTACTTATCTTGACGTGCAAGGCCTGGTGGATGGTGTCAATATAACGGAGCTTTTTTCTAAAAGAGTAACACTAGATGGAAATCAGACGATACAAGGGAAAATAATCCTCGCATCTGACTCCAATGTCATTGAAGAAACGCGTGTTAGACAGCTTATCAATGGTATGAATATAACAAAACTCAAAAGTGAAGCGCTTTATCTGCATGGTAATCAGTCCATAACAGGATTTCATCATTATTTCGCAACCAAAATTGGTGGGAGCGTTAATCTGGGTGGAACTATCAACGGCATTGATTTGTCAAAAGAAACTGTGACTCTCAATGGAAATGACACGGTGTATAATAAAACTTTCATGGAAGACATCGTATTATTGGAAAATCTCAACATTGCCGGTTCTATTGATGGTGTCAACATCACGAGGCTGAGAGAAGAAGCAGTGTATTTGTTTGGAGTGCAAGTGATAAATGCTAAAAAGACCTTCCGTGGCAATTTGTATTTGGAAGAAAATCTGGAAGTCGATGGACTAGTTGATGGCGTTAATGTTACCGAACTAAACTTGACTGCCTTACGGAAGAACTTCGATCAAACAATTACTGGCTCCTTTGTCTTTCTGGATGATGTGAACTTTACCAAACCTGTCAAACTAGTTGGCTTCGTAAATGGAATCAATTTGACTCGCTTCCACAAAAATGTTGTGACAAAGAGCACCGCCCAGACAATAATTGGTAAAAAGACATTTAATAAGATAACGGTTTATGGCGATGTATCTGCAAACCAAGTTAAAACCAAGGGTACAATTAATGATGTTGATTTATCAAAGCTGAAAAGAATGGCTGTACTTGTTAATGGACAGCATCGCGTTAATGGTGTTAAGACTTTTAATCGCGTTCAGTTTGATGACAGCATATTCGTTAAAGGGACAGTTAATGGATTGAACATACCAAGAGATGTTGTGCTATTATCAACAAATCAAACGATTAAAGGTGTGAAGATATTTGAAGAAGATTTAGTTGTCACGGCCGATATTGTTGCTGAGCCTAATATCACCATTGATAACGTAGATGTTTCTGAGCTGGCGCTAAACGCAGTCTACTTAAACCAATCTCAGACGATTCTCAGTCGTGTCCAATTCAACAATGTGACTGCCAATTCAGATGTAGTGATAGATGGTCTTGTCAACGACCTTAACATGTCCAGGCACAACTTGTTATTAAGGAAAGGGAAGCAAACTGTTAAAGGAGTCAAAACCTTCTCCACTTTGAATGTCAAAGGCAATTTGAGTGTCGAAGGGACGATTGACGGTGTTGATGTCAATCTGCTGAACACCACATCCGTATTTGTTAATCGCAATAATGTGATAAATGCGACTAAAGAAATTACTGGTGACCTCGTCATTAAAGGTAAGGTTTATTTATCATTCTATTATTCTCGATTTTCTGATCCGAGTGCTGCAGTTTGGAACATTTTTTCAATCTCTAAAGCTAGCTATGAAGTTGAAACCCTGCTGCGTATTTAGCATTGCTTAGTATGGTAAAGAAAGAACGAGCAAGAATCGAGTCTACATGGACATCTGCTAAATCATGACTGCAATGAAAATAGACCATCTCGGATTGGAGAATAACTTAATATTGAGTGCTAGGGATGTCTAGTGCTCAACAGGTCCGATAGATATTCGCAATGGCACTTTGATTATTGCTTCTCGATTCCTAGGCCTTTAGCATGGATCATAACTCTTTAAAATCTTGATAGCTACAATTTATTTAAAACAATTCGAACTGGTGTAACTATTTCAACTTCAGAAGTTTTGGTGGAAGTACAGTCGTGAAAGTAAAGGAGGAGAAGGAAAAAGTATCAATCTGTGCTACATTTGACATGCTACTTTGAAAATCCCACATTTCTGATTAAGATGCATCATAATTCAAAAGCCTGTCTATAATTCTGGTATTGTTCATTTAATAATTCCTGATAACAGATACACCTTATTTTTAAAGGTACCAGTTGAACTGGTTTGTAGTTGTGTGCTCTTAAATATTCTTCTATTTTGAGTCTTCGTGTTCTTTGATTGTTTTTTACTTTCACAATGCTTTAAAAGCTTATCTTTCCCATCAATTTTGGTGATTGTCGCAAGATATTACTATTCTTCACATTCTAGGGTGCTGCTTATTTACTTGACCTTCTTATGATTATCTCTTAAAAATGTTATGTTGGCCTAGAAATGGCTCGTTAATAAGATTTAGCTAAATTTTAGGCTCGTCTTTTGATTAAAAAGAGTGTGTACGGATCAAAAATTATTTTGAATTGCTTATTTTGCAGGGAATGTCTCTGCTGACTTGATAGACGGTGTGCGAGTGAAGGACGTGAGCCATCAGTTGAAAGCTGCCGAAGAAACAGTCGATCAACAGGTTTGGAGGCTGTCTAGCACGACGAGCAAGCAGAAGCGTGCGCTAAATCAATATGTGAGATCAGTACAAAGTAAGGCTTGCTATGAACTACTTTTAACAATCACTTAATGCATGTTGATGAGATACATAAGACAACTACCCTCTCGGTATCCAATGACACAAGCTCTTTTGAAACGGAACTATATTCTCGATATAAATTGGAGCTAGATCCCAAAGCGTGCATTGCTTTTAGTAACCCAAACAAGATCTTAGTAAGTTTGAGAGCAACGCACGCTTTTGAATTTAGCTACACATGTCGAGGCTATAGTTAAACAATAAGGAACTTACATCATTGGGAAACTGTTCTGTTCAAACTGAACCAAAAAGTCACAAAATATGTCTAACCCTTCTGGTCCTTGTCAATAAATGCCATATGAGTTTGCCAACGCTAATAGGTTTGTATTTGTTTCTAGCCCAGTTTATAATCAAACCAATCGTGCCAAACTTTGTGCGAAAAATTAGAATTTGTGCCTTATACTTTAAAATGAACTTCGAAAATTCCTTTTGGTACTCATTGCCCACCTTATTGGCTACAATTATTTATTTACTAATACGAGAGCCGATTTATCCAAGTTTATGAATATTGAAAGATAGGAAAAGAACAAATTATGCCTTCAGGCGTTTCGATACAAAATCTTCTTCAGTAACTTTTAATTCTGAGATCTACTTAAATACCTAATCAAAAATTGCACAGGATTGCGAAAAAATTATCATATGGGAACCCCACTTAATACACGTTCATGTTATTGCTAAACTCGAAAAAATTGATCTCGTTTACTCGCTGTATTTTCAAATCTTACTTTAAATTTTCCATAGCATCTATTTATACAAAATTTCATTTTAGCTCTCCATCCCAAGCTTGACTTTTTCACTAATGAGCAGACGATAATACTTCCGGCGACAACCGTCTCATTCGACGCTGTGACTTACAATAACTCTGTACTGATGGTAATACTTGATAACGGAAATGATGTCAATTCTTCTATATACAAGAAAGAAGCTTCCTCTGCTCAATTCCTTCCGTATGGCAAGGTAGGCTGTAAAATAAGCTCCAATATTTATGAAAACATTTTGAATTTTAGGCCCATGTCATATCATTATCATAGTCAACTCCAAAACTATATTTTTATTCTGTCTCTCGATTATCTTCCCAAAAGAGCTGGAGTGCACATTAACTTATTGACAAACTAGTATAGAAACTTAATTTGAAACTAGACCGTAAAATTAAATTTGAATGCAGTTTTTATCGAAAAATTTCGAATTTGGTGAGATGATAGAAAATTTCTTTTGAAGTCTTGTCCGCTAGTGGTTCACAAAAAATTGCTAAAGCAAATCAATAATCTAAATGAAATTCAAATTGTAAAAAGTGGGCTTATTCTCCATTCTTTGACGACTGTTTTCGTAGGAATCAATAATGCTTGTGTTGTCACTTTGCTTGAAATTCGCTCCACTATATTAGCTTCGTAACCGTTTCCATATGTATTGGAGTCGGTGTATCTTGTTACACTACCAACATGTATTCTTCAACGTATGCGCAAGCTCCTATTCCATTCAAAGAAACATTTTGGTTTATTTGTAGATGACCTTGGCTAAAATACGGTTAAGCAACCACTGTGCATTCTCTATCTAGAAAAACTTCGCAAAACATGGAAATAGTCAGTTTCCGAAACATTTCTGTCTATAAACAGCTCCCAGAGGGTACTATCTATCTTCTTTACTTATCCCTAAATGTTAAGCCTCATATTTTGGTAACCCTAAACATTGGATCTAAAATCTTTTTTGATAACCCAAACATTGATATTCGTTTAAATGGTATTATTTTGAAGGGTCACAAAGAAATGCACTATATTCTAAGATTTTTCGGGTTTCCGAACCCCAACTCTTGTATTTTGTCTAGGTTGTAATTCACCGTCCCTAAATATTAGTCTAACAACTTTTTGACTAAAAATAATGACATGGAGCTCCCCTTCCCGTATTGAAGGCTTGGGAGTACCCCAATTGAAACCTTAATGATCCTCTTTTATCTATGCATTGATTCATAAACATTCATTTTTCAGCTACCAACGCATCATGGATCGGACATACGAATGCTCTTGCATGGCTCACTGATACACGCTGCTGTGTCCAGTAAACAACACAACGATCGACCTTCAGAGCAAAGCACGGTTTATACCTTAAATCCCCCTACTTACACCGACGTATCAGCAAGGCGTCAATGGGAAACCAAACATGCTACCCACGCAGACATAGTGAAGTTCAATAACCAAACTCTGGGGATATTCACCAACACTTACGATGGTTCAAATCAGCAAGTTTGTGTGTCAAACGCTCCTTTCTTCTTGAATTCTGGTGGTTTAGCTCCCATAGCCTCACTTCATGGTTGCAACATCAAGAAAGTAGTAGCAAGACAATTAGAAGCTGACAGTTTTCTACTTGTGTCCCTCAATTCTGGTTTGTACAATGGAAGAAACGCTGTTCTGTATAAAGTGAACATGAATGGCTCCTATTCAATCATGCAGACACTACCTACGTATTATGCAACCGATGCACTTCTCCTGAAGGTGAAGCGAGATTTGTACTTGATTATTGCCAATGAATACGAATATAGCGAAATTATGTTTAAGAAAGAATACAAAGTTCCAGTTCAGATATACAAGTAAGTTTATCTTGCTTTGAATGTTTCTATAAAAATCAAAAGCTTTTTATCTTCAGATTATCATTTCCAATCAGTACGGAGTCGGTACAGAGTCTGAAAATGGTGAGGTGGGAAAATGCTAGCCACAAATGTACACATGTTTTCGTCTGGTACTAGGACTTTCACTCTGGCCTCCCAACCTTATTCCGGAAAGCCAATGCTGTTCCAGACTTTAGTGCAATTTACTTGAGTGGTTAAAAAAATTCTTTTTCAGATCGATACAAATGAATATCTCATTTATTTTGATTATATTTCTTATCTATGAGGGCACTGTGAACTATGGATGAACAATTAAACACATATTTTGTTTTAAATTCTTCGTTTCATTCGTTAGACTTTTAAACGTTTATTGTTTTATTTTAGAAGGCTTCCATTAGCAGTTGATTTACTATTTCAAAACACTTGCTGTAAAGAAAATGATAAATAATAATGTAATAATAGTGCACACCCTTGTATCGTAAGGGTAATATAGAACATCTTATGTTACACCTGCTTAAAATCTCACTTGTTGTTATAGGTATAACGAAACATCGAAGCTGTTTAGCCTGTATCAAGAACTGAACGCTCCTGGCGCCATGCTTCTGAACTCCTTCAACATCAATAGATATACATACCTCGTTGTAGCAAGCAGCATTCAGGCGGTCAAGATATTTCAGGTACGAACCGCTTTTGATGGTATCAAAATTCTAGAAATCTAGATGGAATAGTAACAAATAGCCCCGCATAAGAAATGAACATAAGAAGGACTTGCGACCTCGTTTCAAAAACAAGAGGGATCAGGACCTCATCTACCACAACATGTTCTGACGTATGCTACCGTACCCCTTTTGAAAAGAAGACCTTTAGTTGGCTATCACGTCAAAAATAATTCACATACTCAGAAACAGTAGCCTCTGACCTCGAAATGAACAATCCTGATTCGGTAGGGCAGCATTTTGAGAGAGACCCGTCAGGCAATGAGAAATCTAGTTTCTTCCATATTCATACAAAGGTCGGGTCGAAAAGATGCGAACATAAGCTATAAACCAACTCACATTAATTGCGGTTCAAGGGGTTATGTAGTCGATAGCACCATAGTTAAACTATCTCTTATTAGCTAACCCACAAGGTTTCCTTAGGCTATTATGTTTATTTGGTATTCCCTAAAACCCAGTGTTTCCGAAAATCTATTTTGCTTTGAAGACGGACAAATACTTGTGTTTTATTCTTTACAACAAAAGAACCAATCATATCCCATTATACTAAAGGAGCTCCCCCACTGGGTTAAAGTTGAAGTTCTTCATTCTAAGGCTATTTCATGTCTTCAGTGTCTTCTCTCCCTTAATTGCAGTTCAAGGGTGCCGGGAAGTTCGAGCTCGTAGACTCAGTACTGAATAAAGGGCCGAATCACATCAAAAGGGTAAGATCGTGGAACGTAGGTGAAAATACTTACGTGGGAATGCTGTCCATGGTCACCTCTCCTACCACTCAGAATATTCTCAACATTTTCAAAGCTGCTAAAACAGGTAAATACAGTTTCGTGTTTCCATAAACTATTTACATCTATTAATAATTCTATATTCTTACTTCTGAAATATTGACTGGGAGGAGATTGGATTGTAGGTTAGTAAAGATACAGTTGCTTGATATACACAGGGAATAAGTTAATTATTGTTTTATACTTGTGGGTCTAATGAAATTGATAAATGAAGAGATTCCAAGAGGCCATTTTAGAACAGATTCTAAGAGGCCATTTTAGAACAGAGCGCACGCTTTTCTCCACAATCCTCTAATCACTAGCAGCAACAACAACAGCAGCAACAACAACAACATCAGCAACAACAACAACAACAACAACAACAACAACAATGACTGTCATCCGCAGCGTCCATACATAGCTATAAGAAAATATTATAAATTCTTTATTACAATTAGGGCATGGTCAATACATGAAAGTAAAATCACTGGTTAGGGAGGTGCGTATATAACAGTGTTGAAAGTGCCTGTTATTTAGAGCAGTCTTGAGCTTGAGAAATGCGCGCGACTCGTGTAGAGGTTAGGAACTGACTGATGATAAATAATCTAAACATGCAATACATACAAAGACGGAAGTTACGTTACGAATAATTAGAATAATTAAGACACGAATATGATAATTATTATATGGCGACAGTCCTGTTACAGTCCATCCCTTCCAGAAAGAAAAAGAAAGGGACTTTCTTTTTCAGGGAGAAAATGAATTAAAGATGAGTACGATTGTCCGTTAAGTATGGTCAAATAATGACAGCAATGTCACAGGATTGTTGAATTTTTCACACGGTAAAGCGAAGTTCAAGTCTGGCGTTCGGAAAATAAACATTAAACATGATTTGAAAACAAGAAAAACAAGATTACATGAATACGAGGTTTAAGTACTATAAGGTAACATGAACTGATGTTCCTGTTACAGGTAATGCTTGTGCTCCCGCTTTTGTTATACACTCAGGTCTATCGTGGTCAATCATACATGTGCTATGAAAACATCGTTAGATGTTCCTGTTATACCCCCCTCCTTTTAGAGAGTGCTTCTTGTTGAAAGTACCAGCAGCCAAGATTTATGTTCTATAGGGCATTAATGTAGAGGTCTTGGGTTGGAGTTCCTACTCAGTTCATTTTCATTCTTACAAACCCTCTCCGTTGATTTTCGTTTTCTGTAGAAAACTGTCCTTCCTTGAGGTTTAAACACTTTTTAAGGCAATTGAGCAAATGGTGACCTATAGCAGAGCTGCGTTTTGTGCTCAGTTTTTAGCATGATAAGCTTAAAGGCACGTGGTGTTAGAAGATTCTATCACCTAATCGCTCAGGAGTGCATCCTATGAGATAACACTGGCAATATATACCTGAAATCACACAGGCAAGCTTTAGCAGTTTATTAGTTATTCTTCATAGTTATATTGTTGATTTTTATCCCCAACATTGATGTGCACTATTGAAGACTGTTTAAAATAGAATATTCATTATTTATTTGTAGCAAAAGTTTCTGCAGAAGACATCAACAACCGCCTTAAAAAGGTGAATTCATATAGAAGTCCATAATGACTCGCAATTTAATCTAATGAATTTCAATAATGAAATAACAATTAATAAAGAACTTATTTGACTAACTGTACTACTGCTATCTGCCACCGCTTGTCAATTTTCCGTTCTGTCTACTGTAAGGGAAGGGAAGTTCTCGAAATAACGTCTCGTAAGTTGAAAAATGCTTAAATGCGTGAGTTAAAAAACTAAGATATTTTTTATTCCAAAGAAATTCCAAGGAAAATCTTTTATCAATTAAGAAATCAATAACAACTCACAATGCGTATTCAGACTTAGTATAAGATGCTTCATATCTAAATTATTTGGTCTCCTCAGGAAGAGCAAATGTTCTTGTTAAAACATATGTTGGAAAGCAAATTTAAAAGTTTCAAATTTACATATAGTAAGAATACAGTAAGAATAGAATTTTGCGAATTTCATCGCGTAACTGACTTAATGCCTTAAACGCAAAAATTCAGAAGTTTTTCTCGCAATATTTCTTTCCCTTGCGTATTAAATGGCAGTGATTCTTGCACTTGAAAAAAGCTTTTTATTTTGATTCGCATGTGTAATTTTAGATGATGAAATAATGTTAATAATGGTTAGATTTTATAAAAATGAAATATTCGCAATTTCTATTGTGTTTGTACCTCTATTTCTTGCTCGCTGGCTATATTGTGAGGAAAGGGTTGATGCAAAGGTAGGATGATGGCCTTTTTGACATCGGCAACTAACACTGATCTTTGCGTAAAGACTGGATCTACAGCTTGTTGTTCAAATTTGAGTCATTTGGCCATTAGAAGGATCAATTCTACAATTTCACTGGGGTATTTCGTTTGCTTTGGTGATTGCTGCAACATTGTGACAACATTTTAGGAAATATTGAACGAGCAGTACAATGTCCAACTATCTTTTAAGATTAATGAAGTCAAGAGAATTTCCTAGACGGCCAGATTGGAAGGATCTATCCCAAGTTGAAGAAATTGGTTTCGAAAATTTGACTCTAGGTACAAAGAAAGCTAGATCCAGTTATTTTGAGATCAGTGTAAGAAAGAAATATTCGATATGTCTTCATTTAGAAATAAATGAATACGAAAAATACTGCAATTTTTCGAAATATGATCTCCAAACGAAAGATTTCTTATTTCTTTCTTTTTAGCAAATGGTAAGGGGTATATAATGTTCAAAGCAAGTTGCATTTCTTTGGGACTTCACAGTTTTATGTAAATGAATAAAAAAATATCCAATGGCTTGCTATCCAATCGATTTGAATGGAAAAATACAAACCAACTTCAGTATAGCCAGAAAAATCGGAACCATAATGAAACGAACACATAGATACTACTTAAGCTTTTCGTCTGATATATTATTCTGTTGAGTGTCAGACGAAAAGCTTAAGTAGTATTTATGTGTTCATTTCATTATGGTTCCGAATTTTCTGGCTATACTGAAGCTCTGTACCATCCAAAGACAAACCAACTTATTTATTTCTCTTTTCTGATTTTACTAAGAGGTTTTAGAAAAGTCTCTTCGACTTATTATTTTCCAGAACTGATATATATTAATTCGCTTTTTCGTGATTCTAGCTTTGACTTGAGAAATCTGTACACTGTAGCTAAACAACTTTTATCTGGAATTCTTTTAGAACATGAATAAATCATGATGGCTTAACAAGAAAAACACTTTTTCACTGTGTTTCAATTTAAACTGAAAAAAGGTAAAGAAACGATGGAAATGAGAAAATCCACGTTTTGTTAGAGCTAAGTAGGAGAACATTTAATTATTAATTTGTTTTGAAAACCACAATAATGAATTATTGAGCCAATAGTAAAATACTGATATCACCTATAAAAATATATTTATTCATTTCAAACCGTATATCATCGTGTTTCGTAAATCGTAGCTGACAAAAGCAGTATTGCAATTAACTCAAATGATAAGAGGAGTGCTAACTTGAAAAGCAAACTTAAAGTACAATATGTCGAAATTGATACTTTATATTGGCAGCCTACTTCACTTAATATCTATCACTTTAAATGCATGGGGGATATACCTTCTAACTGCTGCAAGACCTTTAAGCAACAGCAAGTTTCTGCTTACCAATTTGGCAATTACTGAAGTCATACTGTCGGCAACAGAAATCGTATTCAATTGCAAACAGGCGTATTCAGGTTTGGGAGATCGATCGATTGAGTTTACACTACTAGGGATTGTCTGGTTGGTGCACTTCTTCTCTATGTATTTGCTCACAATGGATAGGTTGATTGCTGTAAAATTCCCGTTGAAACACAGAATCGTCGCTACCAAAAAACGACTGAGGCTGGGTATAATGGCAGCGTGGCTTTTAGCAATTGCGATTGCAATAACTTTCCTACTTGCCAAACTATCGTACGATTCTTACTGGAAGCCATTATGGCTTGCTTTTGATGTCGCGTTCTTGGCCGTGTGTGTTTGTACTTATGGCTTCATCTTCATCAAAATCTTGCGAAGTAAAAGGTTCAACAACAACAAAAAAGAACCGAGTCGGGTCAGGCAGCGCTTTTTGCTAAACAGAGAAAAGAAGTTTTTCAAGATCATTGCTTTGATTGTTTTGTCATTTCTATTGCTTTTTCTTATTCCTGATATTTTGTTTTACCAAGATGATGCCAACGACCCTGTGCTTGACGCCTTTCTAAATATAGTTTGGCCAATAGGGATTATATTGGATCCTGTTATCTATATATTCTTACAAAATGAGCTGAGGTTATTGCTAAAGAGGATAGTTTGCAAAATATTTAGACAGACCAGGGAAGCTGAACCTGCTCAACAAGACACGACTCTTTAAAGACTTTGGAAGACCTACGGAGACTGTTTTTGACTTTTAGTGACCTTAGAAGACTTTCAAAGAATTTTGAAGAGCCTTGAAGACTTTCGAAGACTTTTGAAGATATTTGACCATCAATGGTGTAGCCTAGTGTTTCAGGCGCTTGAATTTGAAGGACATACGTATCTTTGGAGGGCGCACTCTTCATGGGTTTACATCCACGTACCGTCAGAACAGTGAACTAGAAGCCGTCATCCAACTCGGAAATCCATCTGTCCAAGGTCGGTAAATGAGTACCCAGGCTGCTTTGGTTAGCTTCGAAGACTTTTAAAGACCATTAAAGACTTTTGAAGATTTTCGAAGGTTTTATTCGCAGTGCTGTATTGTGCATTCGAGGCTCCAGGAATAGGCGAACAAAGGTTGAAGTTGATACAGCAAACATTGAACTGGTGGAAGCAATATGCAGGATTGATTAACTTAAATTTATATGTTGTACATAAAGTAGAATTTCGTTTTGTTTTTTGAGACATGTGAACCGGCGGCCTTTCGGTCTAAAAACATGGCCAAATGTTGATTCAATGATATATTTCGAGTTTGTTTAAAAAAAAAAAAAAAAAATCAATCAATCAATCAATAAATCAACTAACCAATCAATCAATCAACCCTATGTAGTCCAGTTAAAATTGGCTAGGAATTTCTCCCTGGCTTGTTAAGTCATCGTCCTTTGTCTGATTCTGTTTTGTTGTTGTTGAAGAGGCCGGACAGGTTAGTCTCTACATTTGGTAAGTGGTGGTGCAAATATTGTGATCGATACAGCATGGGTTGTTCTATTCCATAAATGGATTACCCTGGTAGCCTAGTAAGTAGAGTGCCGTGGAGTAATTGAGCAGCTAAAACTTAGAGGCTTGAGTCCTACCTGAGTCATTTTGATTCGCTCAAATAAATTTCAATTGAAGATAAAGGAAATTTTTTGTAAGAATCGATTTCCTAAGGCTTTGGTTGATCGTATTATTAAGTCTTTTTTAGACAAAAAGTTTGAATCGAAGGATACTGTTGTAGAAAATGATAACTATAATGATAATATTTTGATTTTTGTATGCCGTATCTAGGTAGTTATAGTTTGCAAGTCAAAACTAAATTGAATCGACTTGTAAAACGTTGCTACCCTGATATTAACTTTAAGATTATTTTTCGCTCTCCCATTATCTTCTATTTTCCCCTTAAGGATCGCTTGTCTACTTTTTTGTGCTCAGACGTAGAATATAAATTCGAGTGCTCTTATTGTAATGTGAGGTACTACGGAAAGACTTCCCGCAATTTAGTTATACGCTGCCGTGAGCATTTAGGAGTAAACAAAGCAGGCAAAAAGATCAGAGTGAGTCTCTCGGCGATCTCTGAACACAAACAACAAACAGGACATAATGTGTCTATCGATAGTTTCTATATTCTTGATAAAACTTCTGATAGTTTTGATTTGCTCATTTTGGAAAGCTCACTCATCGATACCGATAGGGACTGTCTTGCACTCAACAATCAACTCTCTTCTTTTCCCTTGACGCTTTACTAACCTATCCTCCACTTGCTTGGCCTTTCTTCTTTTTGTTTACCTCAACTGTGCTTTTCTGCTTTGTTAATTTTAGTTTAATTCTAGTAGTCATGCATTAAATTCATTTGTATTCAACATAATCCTTTGTAACCGTTTAGTACCGTCTTTAAATAAACCGTCTTTTCAATGTAAGTTTTGGGGTTCTGAAGATGAAATAAAGCACGTAATTCGGAAACGCAAACTGTCAATAATGGACTTGTCGCCAATGTAAACGAACTTTTCTCATGAAATAATCTGGATTAGTCATGTTTTGAGAATAGTATATATTGATTTGTCTACTTTCTTTGTTGTCCTTCTACAAAAAGAATATCATTGTTGCCGTTCTTGTTCTTAAATTTATAGGTACTGAAACTACGTTTTCCTGCTAAAACATCAAAATCTCAATTACTTTTTCAAAATCTGCGTTTTCTAACTACTCACGCTCAGGGTATGTTATTGCACCTGAAGTTGAAATATCTTTATCTAATTGAAAAACGAAACCAACAAAGGTTGGACTGGAGAGTTGAAATCAATTTCTACTCAGATACCCGTAGTCATCTCAGTAGAGTAAAGAAGCGCCAAACATGGAATGAATTGATATTCAGCGAAATACACCTGTATCCACAAGCTTTCCGAATCTGCTGGAAAAGAAAACTTTTTGATAGTTTCGCAGCTTCAAACTGATTAGAAACTAAGAAACTATTGACTTGTAGAAATCTCTGTTTGTGAAGGACGTAATAAGACCATGTTAAACAATGCATGCATGTTTTCTTGCTTCTATGGAAATATCAGAATAATGAATTATTAAACCTGCAAAATAATTACTGTTTATGATAAACAAACTGTATTTGAGAAATACTGTATGCTGATTCCAGGGGGCGACTCGGTACTTATTTTATGTAGGATGAGCTCCTTTTATTTCTTAGGGGCTTTTTATTTAGGATCAACGTATTCTTTAGGTTGCATTCACACCGCGCAATTTCCTGCGCGTACACGCGCTTACAAAATGTTAACGCAATGGCTTCCCTTGTATTTGTTATTAGTGCGTGAATACTGAACGCTGCACTGAAGATTGTTCAGTGTGTCGCAGCTCTAGGGTTGAAAGCTCAAAATATTTATTGATAGCAGGCTTTAGGGGTAAAAGCGTTATCTTTTGTCCATTGTTGATACTTTTTTTAATGGTTTCTTGGCCTTTTTGGCGTTCTGTGTGTACCTTGTTGATTTTCTTTAGGATTTAACATCATTTTCTCAGGAACTTTTAGGGTATTGAATCTAAATTTTTGACGAGCCCCCCCCCTCCAACATTTGCTATTGGAAACCCTCGGGATGCTTTTTTTAGTGGTTTTATTGAAACAGCTGCAAAGAAAGCGGTATTGCATTCGAATCGATAAATGCGTAATGGGATGAATAGCTAGAACTGATGAGTCATGAATCTGATAACATTTATAACTTGCCTTCTTTACTCGATCTCATTATTTTTGAATTCGTTAGGAATATATCTCCTATCGTCAGCAAGACCTTTAAGCAAAAGCAAGTTTCTCCTCGCCAATCTTGCATCCAGTGAGGTGATACTTTCTGTGCTGCAGATTATAGCCGAGTTGAAGCATGCTTTCCCAGCTTTTGGTAAATCCATCGTTGAAACTTTTCTTGCAACACTCTGGTTGGTACTTTTTTCCTCTATGTACCTCATCACTATTGATCGACTGATTGCAGTCAAGTCACCGTTGAAGTACCGAGTTATCGTCACAACAAAGCTGTTAAAACGGGCAATATTTACTGGATGGTTGGTGGCCATTTCGCTCGGAATATCATTTTTCATGGATCATAAATGGTACAATCTGTTTTGGAAATACGCCTGGCTTGTTTTAGAAGTTAAATTCTCGGCATTGTCTGTTTGCACTTATAGTTTTATATTCATAAAAGTCTTCAAAAGCCAAAGATTCAAAAATAACCAGGGATCAACCAATGGCATGAGACAGCGTATCGTGCTAAAAAGAGAAAAGAAATTCTTCAAAATCACAGCATTGATCGTTTTCTCGTTTCTATTACTGTTTCTAGTTCCAGATATAATTTTGCATATTCATTCTAATGCTAATAACAAGGATATTGCAGAGTACATTCTCATCGTCTTCCCGATGGGTGTCATTATGGATCCCATCATTTACATATTTTTACAAGGTGATTTGAGGTCATTACTTTTTAGAAAATTTCGTAGATCAAACGACGAAACAGCTCTCTGAAGGAATCTACAAAAGTACTCATTCATTGACTTGTTTGGTTTGTCTTTTCTTTCAGAGCCGTATCCAAGATGTTTTGAGTAATAACCCGTCAAGCGAAATTTTTCCTTTTGACGGTGTCCATGACAAACGTTTGAAAAATCATGAGCCTGAAAACAATCGATTCTCCTATCATGAAGACTTTTGATGTTTTATAGGCAGTGAGAAATTTCAACTGAGATAGAATATCAACAAGAAATACAAGCTTCATACGTCTACTCTATATCATTTAGTAGCACAGAGTAAACGAATTTGATTACAATAAATCTAAATCTTCAAAAATCTTAAGTTATTATTCGAAATCAATGTTGCTATTTGCATTCAGCCAGTCTAATTCTCTCTCATTATCTTGTCGATCCATCCTCGCAAAGCCTGCACCCGAGCAAACACTGAATACCGGTGTAAGGCATCGCACCTCGGGGAGCCCCAGCTTACTGCTCCATGTAACACAAACTTATCGGTAGAAGCATCACGGCAGACAAAAGGACCACCACTATCTCCATGGCAACCACTTATGATTGTTCCCGGCACCCCTGCGCAAACCATTTTGTCAGTCATGCTCAGCCCCGCATTCGTTTCTTGCAGCCTCTTTTGACAAACTTGGCTGTCAAGGACTTGCATGCTTGCTTGCTGGAGATGGGGATGTGAATTACCAGGGTGCTTGATTTTTCCCCAGCCTATTGAAAGAAATTTTTTGTGTCATTTTTTGAAATATTGGCAACTCTCAAATTTATTATCGCTACTAGCTTGCTAGCCTCTTGTCTTTTAAGCTTTGACATTAACTTCAATTTAAGTCATATTTTCGCTCAGATGAAAAATATAGATTTATAATTCAACAGGAATTATGGTATTTTTGTAACTTTATGAAAAGAATTGAACCTACCCCATTGTTTCATTTCATTTTCTGTTAGAATTGAATTGAAAAAACATTGAATTCTATTCTGGTTGCCCGTGTGTTCTAACAAGTAGCAAGTCTTTTTCAAGGGGTTTTTAAAACTAAAGTGCTGAATACTTAGCTAGATATCAGTTTTGAAAAATTTGAGCTTTCGGCATAGCTTCATTTCTACTAGAGACCCAAACAGTACGAAACCGTCCTTTTACAATTTATCAATCATTTTCTGTCAGCAACATTTACTTCTATTCTGAATGCACGTGTCTTAACGAGTTACAAGTCTTTTCAAGTGATTCTCAAACTGAAGTACTGAATATTATTTTGGATTTCATACAGTAAAACAAGCATAATTCTGTTTTACGCACAGTTTTCAGTGCTAAAAGTCTCGACTGACAAACTCCCAACGTAAGAGTAGTCTGGGGCCGAGCGGTTTGACTAAGCTCTCGTCTAAAGGCCGCATTACACTATCATCTTCAGATACAACTCTCATCATATTTTTACTGTGATGTTGAACAACGCGCGAGTGTGATAGTGTAAAGTGCATCAAAAGTTTCTCGTTGTTACTCGTTGAAGTGTTGTTTACGACTTTTTTAGTACTTCTTGCGAGATTTCAATTCGATCGCTGTTTAAATTGCCGAGTCCTTCCTTCAAGTTTTTCAAAGAGACGGACAATTTTCCCTTGGTGCGCTTTTTGCCCCTGACTTGTTGCTTTGGCGTCTTTTTCAATACATAATACTTTCCAGAAAACTTAGGCCACTCAATGTTGACATGATTTGAAATCTGAAATGGAGGAAGATTGGAGTAGTGACGACGAACGACGAAAGAGAGAAGGCTGTAGCTGCCATCTTATTATGGTGTGCTTTAGATATGAAGAAGCGAAAAAGAAAGAGGCGGACGTCTTTGGTAAAGCCATGCATTTAGGGAAGAGAAGAGTCTTTATACAAACCTGGTCAACGACCTAATATTGGCTGACAGAGTTGATTACAGGAGGTTTATGGGGATGAATACAGAGATGTTTAAGGTAATTTAAAAGTTTAACACTGCAGTCTATATCATTTTAAAACTGTAGTCTTTATGCACATGTTTTGGATTTAATTATGTAAAATATTAACGATGTTATTATCTATATCTGAGATTATTTTACTTTTGTTTTAGAGTTTTTACTAGCTGCTTGCCTACGAGTTTTTTGTTTGTCTCATTTTGGTAGTATTAGTATTCTTTCTTCCTTAGTTTAGTTTTGACTTATTTGTACTTTCTGCTGTGACATAGCTAGTCTTTTGTTGTCGTAATTCATTGATTAAATTCGAAATGAAATGAAATTTAGCACTGTGAAAACTTGCAATAAGTAAACTTTTTTAAGAACCTTTACTCTAAATTTCAGCATCTCCGATTATTTTTTCCTGAAATATTTTACAGAAATGCTCTGATGAAGTATGGAGTATACATTTGAAGCAGAGGAGTGCTAAAATGCAAAACTGGAGCATATCTTTGATTGGGGTGTGGCTAATGACATTAAAAATGACCACTCTAATCGTGTTGTTTTTTAGTATTATTGAAGAGGCTAAAGCCCCCCATTCTCTTTGGCTCTGAGGTCCCTGATGGTCAAGAACCTTTTTGCGTGGAGTTGAAAATGAGGGTTGTTTATTTCAGGTTGTGCAATTCAATTCCTTTAAACACGCTAATCAACATAAGTTTTCTGTAGGTGCTCTCCAGCCAAGAAATCTTTTTTGT
Source organism: Pelagia noctiluca (assembly GCA_963924455.1). NCBI lineage: Eukaryota > Metazoa > Cnidaria > Scyphozoa > Semaeostomeae > Pelagiidae > Pelagia > Pelagia noctiluca. Next base: position 17,469,920 of record OZ004317.1, on the reverse strand, counting down.
AAAAGTTTGTCCTAGATGTTTTAACACCCCCAAACCATTTTTTGGATGTGTGCACCCCTGGAGGAAGGTTAAGATATTTTTGCAACTTTGTGATATCCAACATATACCTGTTATGAAACATGTGGAGTTCACTGCAATTGGCTCATTTTCACTCGGAACGCAAACAGTGTTGACATAGTTGTTTACCATGGCAGGCCTTTTCAGCTTCAGCAATGCAATGTCATAATTGATTTTCCTATACGAATAAAAAGAATTTGATATAAATGTATCTCTTCTCCCATTTTTGCTGACCTCTAATTTTCAAAATATTTTCTGGTGTGCATATTCGTTCAGTTCAGACAAGAAAATCACTAAATGTTATTCAATTTGATTTTCATTGTTTACCTTTGTTTTACTTGTCAGGCAAAAGTGAACAAATCAAAATGATTTTTAAGAATAAAAAGACCCATGTAGGATTTGACCCATGAACAAGGAAATGACCCATGTAGGTATCTTCTGAGTCTGCACAAAACGGCCTTTGGTTAGAATACTACCTGGGTCATTTTTATTCTTACAAATTATTTCCATTTGATTTACAAATCCTGCTCCTTCTCAATGATGAATTTCCGAAATTCAATATTCTAGATTTCAAACCATCTATCTCATGCGGCTGTTAAATGAATGATGGTGCATCAAACAGCTCAAAAAGTGGAAGAAAATCACAAAAGATGCAAAAAGGTCTAATAGGTTTTACATTTAACACAATTAGAGTGTGCCGAGGCATAGAGCAATAACATATCAGGGGTCATCCTAAGGAAAATGTAGAACTGCCCAAAAAATTGACGGAGCTGCATCGCGGCCTGGAAAATTGTTTGGGCTATCCTAGGGGGGTCTGGGTGTATGCTCCCCCAGAAAAGTTTTGAAAATAGAATGCCTCAGATTGGCTAAAAATGCATCTCAGAAAGCTCTCTATCCGATTTGGTAAAGAGGCTAGCTTCTTTGCCTGGCATGTTTGAGAATGTCAAAATAGCAATGGCAAGGGTCGTTGCAGCTAAACCCCATTCGTGCGATGTGGAAAGATTAGTAAGTACTTGTAACCTCATGAAAACGGCATCAAGAAGCTCCCTTGATATAAGCACTGAAAATCTCCATTTATATATCCACTACAACATGCCATCACTGGATGAATTTGATCCAAGACCTGTTGTTGCTGCTTGGCTCAAGAATAAAGAACGACGAAACAAGGAAACCCCAAAGGCAAAGGAACAAAGGTGGTTTAAAGGCATTTTCAAAGAAGCAAGCCAATCAGAGAACGATAATGAGGACAATGATGATAAGCAGTCTACTAAATTAAGCAAACGTAAATTCTGATAAACATAGAGTAAGCATTGCATTTACCAGTCAAGCTAAGTTCTTAGTTTTTCTTCATTTTCCTTTTCTTTATTCTATACCGACCTCACCTGAGAAATCCGAAATAAAATTTGTAGAACTGCCAATTTTTTCATTTAGAGTTGCCCAAAATTAAGTTAGAACTGCCCATTTTGGAAAATGGGACGCCTTAGGATGACCCTTGTTGCATATAGCAAAGTAAGGAAGTTTTAAAATCATTGTTTCAGGGCAACCACGTAGCTAGGTATTTCTGGGTGGAGGGGTAACAATGAAATATGGCTTGGGGTAGGCTAGAAAGTATCTGAATATCATTATTAAGATGGTCGTCGTGAAAACTATTGTAAAAAAGGGGTACGTTGTGTGGAGTAGGCACGCTTACAATGACCGAAGGCCATTGCCTAATACATCTTGGGGTCTTGAGAGTGCTACAAGGCACCAGAAGCTCCAGATATTCTGCCATTTCTAAGAGCCTGAAATGGCTCAGAACCAGATTTCTCAAAAACACTTTTCTGCGAACAGAAACTGATTACTATGTGAACGATGCAAGTAATAAGATTAAAGATGTAAAGCATATTAACAAATTTTTACAAAATATTATTGGAATTAGGAGCAATTGGAGTCCCAAGGGGGGCAAACTGTAGCTAGAATTATCGTTTAGAGGGGCAATTCCCCCTATGCCCACCCCAAGAGCTACATGGGGGTATCAGGAGTAGCCTGAAGATGCAAATGGGGGCCAGTAGGCACTTTTAGAGCATTAATTACTTGACAGTAACCTATAAAACTTTGATAACAGCTTCCCTTGGTTACATTTTTATGATCTACAAAATTTGCGAGGTTGTTTTTGTGCTATTGATGCTGAATGTTTGCAAATTTTTGGGTGCTACAGATTCCTAGCTATCTAAATGGGCTCTTTGGTAGTATGCATCTTTGGGAATTCCATTTTTTGGTTTTAGATTTTAAAGAATTCTCTTAATTTTAACATATTGATTTTGGGTTGTATTTTACTTGGGTTTAAGTTTAGACATATTGATTTTGGGTTAGTTGAACATTAATCTCAGACGAGAATTCCTATCAAAGAAATATGTGAGTGCCCCCGTGCAACAGCACACTCTATGTAGGTATTCATACAGTATGCATCCTTGAAAAGGGGGGAGAGCAATAGCTCCCATGATAGTAATCACCATTTACTCACCCTTGCAGATCGTATTTTTCGTGAGAGAAAATATCCTCGACATCAATTTTCTGCTCCGTACCATCATCGGTGTAGAGATTTAAATCACCCAGCTGGACGTAAATGCTGTGAGGTAAGGTGTCTTCCACACAGTGAGCTGCAGTCACCACCCACAAGGGGCTGATGAGGGACCCTCCGCAGAAGATTCCACCAGACTGTGAATAGATTCCAATTTGCCACGGCCAGGCGCCCTTCGTTGCATTGACCCCTCCAATTACTCGTGACTGAGTAGCAGATCTTTTGCCACAATTCAGATCGTTGACAGTGCTAGGAGGCTGTGGAGGAGGAGCTGCAACAGAAAGACATACCTTGTCATTAGATGTCTCAGATAGACATGGAGTTAACTGCGTATGCAATTCAGACTAGCTGTGAATAAAGCAACCTGCGCAAGTTGTGTATGGTGAACCGACGGGTTTCGTTTCCACTCGAAAATTTAATTCCAGATTCATGTTCTTGAAGATGGACCTTGATGACAGCATTCTTATCTATCCCTTCATGTTCGTTATGAGTAAATTTTTTTTCATCATTAAGCAACTATACGCGAAGAAGCTTGAACTATTGAATTGAACACACTAAATTCTAAGTATTTGTCACAGTAAATTATCTTACCAAGGTTATTTGTTATCAATAGAAGCCAAAAGGGTTTATGAATACGCTATTTGAGATTTCAAGTTCATTTTTCCAAGGTGGGCTTGCTGGTCTTTCTTGGAGTTGTAAAATTAGGTTTTGTGGATATGTAAAGCGAAGTTTGTGGACTTGGAGGGATTCCTTCGCTTTTCGATCACAAAGATGACAATAGACGTTAATTTCATCCTTTTCTCTGATGATACTACCTTATTTGGTAATAATTATTCGGCATCTTTTTTTGCAACGAGATGCGTCTAATTTGAATATTTTTAGAAACGAGAGGAAAGCCAATTAAATTTGTTATAAACGGGAATGTTATTTTTAGCCAATCTAGAAGGTTTTTCCAAAGTTTTCTGGAGAAAATAATACGTACAGAACTCTTAGATATCATATCTTACGCAGAGCGTCAAACCTCTACTTTCAAACATATATTTGTGGAGCTGTGAATTTTCATAAGAAAAATTACTGATTTGACCTACATTATATCAAGGAAAGTTTTGTTACTGCAAGTGTTTCAAAAGAGTGGATGTCATTTTTAAAGGGGTCTATGGAATTTGTGTGACACATCCAGAGTTTCCAGAGTGCCTCTTTCCTGGTGATAATGTACAAATAACGCACTTACCATCAACAGCCGTGTATGTCGCATGGTATCCCGCTCGGGTTGTCGTAGAATCAGTCTTGAATCTTAGTGTTAATTTGTTGGTTTTAGACTTATAAGATCTGAGTCTTTGAGCTCCGTTGCCACAAAATTTCCTTGACCGAGACCCATCAACAATTTGCAAGTAGTCATACAAACAACCGCCGTAGCTTGCTTCCACGTCAAACGCAGTGAAGTTGAGAAAAATTCGTTTTCCTGGGGCAACCGTGATCGTTGAAGTGCAGTCGAGGTCGTCTGTGTACTTCTTTGGGTATCCAGGGGAAGAAATTGTGCCTGTCGCTGCAGTCATGTTTTCATCTTTACAGCTTGTTTCAGTGGCTAAGAAAAACATGAAATGCCTTAATGAATGCCTTATTGAATGTAAAATGAATGTAGAATGAATGCCTTAATGAACGTAGAATGAATGCCTTAATGAATGTAAAATGAATGCCTTCGTGAGGTGTGCGTTTTATAGACTACGAGCATACATCATTTCCCATTTGATTTAACAGGGGCATAAAACATTAACCGTCCGTCTTAATCAGATGCTCTTGGTGGAGATATTCTATGTATTTGGGTTCTTGATAATTCAAGATCCCTTACCTTAATAATCCTGTTAATCAAGAAAACAACAATTTGAAAGCAACAGGCCTAGACGAAAAACGATTAAAAATTCGAGATTCTCACCGGTGTCGATAGTTCTGTAAATTGCAAAATATCCCGCGCCGTTGCCTGAAGCATCAGTGCTGAATACGAGCGTAAGTTGATTTCCACTTGTTTCAAATGGCGCGGGTATCGAGTTTTCGCAGTGTTGCATGGCCACAGAACCGTGCACGACCGACAGATAGTCATTCCAACATTTCCCGTTGAGCGAAAATGTCGTGAAAGTAACATGCAGTCTTTTCCCCGCTGGAACTGTTACTCTGGTGATGCACTTCAGGTTGTTCGTATATGGAGAAGGGAAGCCAGGGGAAGATAATGAGCCACTCGGTGCTGTTAGATTTTTGTTGCACTGTACTGGTGCTGAAAATAATTAACGCAGAAGTAGTAAATAAAATCAGTGACCATAATACATAAATCAAAGGTTGCCAAGGTTTCGAAAAGTTCGAAAAAGAAGGTGCATGTCCAAAATTTTGCAAACTACTTTGCCAAAGTTTTTTCGACAACTTTGTGAAACTTTTGTTTGCAAATTAGGGGATTGCAAGTTTGCAAACTAAAGTTTGCTAGCGTGTACGGGACTGAAAGTATGGTCTTACACGGGACCTATTACCATTACGGCAGCCCGATTGCGAGGACATATTTCTCTACCTTATGTATTCATGTGATTCTATATTGCTGGGAAGAAGGATTTTATCCAAAACACGAATTAATGCCTTGACTGTGGATAGGCCGGGGGCTGCTGGAAATACCAGAAAACTGAGTATTCATTCATTGTCCTGGTTAGGAAAATTGTTAGCATGCTGGCCTATGGGGGGCACAAACATAGTGCGAGATCTCGTTCGAGCATATAACGAAAGTGGCAGACGACTTGTGTGCACGTATTATAAACTGATATTCAAACCTCGGTCTCTCGCAGCGCCTAAGTAGGGGTATAGGAATTAGGCTACTAGCAATCAAATAGAAAACCACCATATCACTTGATATTCGACAAGCCACCTTAACTTTACACGACGAAAGCCCCCAATCCCCCGTTTATTTTGAAAACGTTAACTTTACTCACTGTCTACAGTCTTGTAAGTAGCGAAATATCCACCACGGCTCTCTGAGTAATCTGTCCTGAATTCGATGGTCAGCTTATTGGTTTTAGAGATAAAAGGTGACAATTCGCTACCCCCATTTCCGCAATATTTCTTTGGACGGGTGCCGTCTGTTATCTGCAGATAATCATAGGAGCAGCCTGAGGACTCTTCCAGGTCGAACTTGGTGAAGTTGAGAAGCACACTTTTTCCTGCTGCCACTGTGATGGTGGTTGTGCAGTTCAGATTGTTCTGGTATCGGGCTGGGTAGCCAAGAGAGAATATCATGCCGTTTGCAGCAGTTAAGTCGTCGTTACAACCACTTTGATAGGAATCTAGAAATCATATCAAAGTTCAAAACTCTAAAAACTAACATAACCACTTTTTTAAGACCCTTTACCCTCGAATCTTTGTACATGCAGTTGCAGCAAGTTTTCAGTGAGCAGGTTCATGATAAACAGAATAATGTAGGCTACTGTAGCCTTCAGAAGGGGCACTGTAGCATTCTCTATGGATGCATTTTTAGGTTGAGGGAAGACTTTTGCCGTACCCATTTTATCTGAACAATAGCGAAAGATAATAAAGGAGAATAAGACCAAGTCATGCGACTGACTCGATAGTTGAGCAGAATGAGAGTGCACACTAACGAGAAGGAACAACGGAAAATAGCAGCAAGTCTGATTTGTAAGTTGAGCAGAAAGAGAGCACACTAAGTAAAGGAAAGAATGAAAATTAGAACGATGCTTGGCTAGAAAAGTCAAAACAATTGACACTGCCAGTTTGCAGACCATCTATTTCTGATGACTATGAATCTACGCACCATCTACCGCCTTGTAAGCCGCTGAGAACCCAGCATCGGTTGCTGCATCGTCGGTCACAAATCTAATGGTCAATTCATTTGTTTTTGACAGGAAGAAGGGAGGACGTTCTGAACCCCCACAATATTTGCTGGAAGAAGAACCATCGATTATCTGAACGAAGTCGTATTCGCAATTGTCCACACCACTCCCAGTTTCTAGTGAAAAGGCGGAGAAGACAAGATGAACTCGTTTCCCTGGTGCTACCGTGATTCTGGTCGTGCAATTCAGATTGTTTTTGTATGGTGCTGGATATCCGGGTGAGGTGATTGTGCCGTTTGGTGCAGTCAAGTGAGCATTACAGCCGTCTTTACCTGAAAATTTTACCTACATGTATCATTATGGCGAGAAATATTCAAATCATAGCGAGTACTAATGACTAATGAAACTTCGTTTCCAACACTCATCAGAGCAATACGCCAGAAAAGTCTTTGATCGGTAGAGAACATGAGAATGACGAGCAAAATTTGAAACATTGTGAAACATAATAACTACTGAAGCCTTGCATCTGACTTTCATCAGAGTAGTACGTCAGAACAGTCTTTGATCGATCCTCATAAGAGTAGTACGTCTATAATTGGAGGATGGCGAGGAAAATCGAAAACATAGCGAAATATGATATCAACTGAAGCTTTGCATCTGACACTCGTTAGAGTAAAACGTCGAAAATGAACGAAAACGAATTTTCATTCACCCATTTCTTAACCAATATTCACCTTATTTACTCGTTGCTTTTGTAGCAGTTTGAGCACTCGTTGGTTCTTAGAAACTACAATCTACTATCAATACGGATTTGTGCTCCTTGCTCTTGTAGTAATATGATCCCACTTTTGCTCTTTTCCCTGGATAACAACAATGATATGGACGGTAAGAAAAATCGAAACATAATCTACCAATAAAGTTATGAAAATGCAAATTAATAGACTCGATCCCAAAAACGAAACGATTTTAAAAAAGATCCCTCCTAAGATTTTAAAAGGTAGCTCTGAGATTTGTGCAGAATAATTGAAAACTTTCTTTAATGACGATGTTGAAAACTTTTTCTGGATCAGCTTAAATCTGCAAATTCGACATACTCCATAAATCTGGGCCAACAATGCCAGAGAAAATTATAGACCTGTAAGAGTACTTCCAACTGTTTCTACGATATTTGAAATAATTATGGATAGGCAGATGGTTGAATGTATGACCCCATGTCTATCGACTTTGTGGTTTTTGTAAAGTTTTTAGTACACAACACGCCTTGACTCGTTTGCTTGAAAATTCGAAATTTAGTTTAGACAATTTGAAAATGTAGGGGCAATATTAATGGACCTCTCCAAAGCGTCTGACTGCATTAAGCCCGACCTTCTTTTAGCGAGATTAGACACCTACGTTTTAGTCGTGAAGCGCTATCCCTTATTCATAACTTTCTGGGAGAAAGGCAACAAAGGATAAAAATCAACGAACTTTTTAGCACGTTTGAAAATCTTAAATTAGGCGTCCTTCAAGGTCAGTTCTTGGCCCTTGGTCTTTTCTAAATTTACATAAACGATTTGTTGTTTTCTATTGATAAAACTGATATCTGAAATTATGCAGATGATGCAACTATTAATGCTTTGAGATCCTTCGAAATAAGTAGATTTCGGTACTGCCCATTAGCTTCGATGTTTTATAGCAGACAATCAAACAATAAGATCAATGAAATACACAAAAGAGCTATGAATCAAACTTTGAGACTTTATTGGAAAAGAACCAATCTGTGACTATTCATGCGGATTATCTGCAAACCCTTGCAATAGTGTTAAGCTTTATTTAAAAGTTAGCGGTAGAAGTAGAATTCGCAATCACAAATAACCAAGGTTTGGAACGAAATTTCTGCGGAGTCTACATTTACATTTACCACGGTGCCATTGGTTTTATCCTTGACCTGAATTGCAATTAAGTTTCAGCATTTCTTATACCTTCCGGGAGGCAATTTCAAAGTTGAGGTCTTCTATATCGTACAGCTTCAGAGCCATAACGTATAGTTTTTTCCTTGGTATGAAAAATCATAGTCATTTTGAGGTTAAACCTAACTTCTCGACTTAAAGATATTTCTCATAAAGGGGGGGGGGGGGTTTAAATTGTATTTATTTTTGAAATTTTTACTTGATTGTATCATACAACACTGCTGTTCCTATATGAATTATTTTGGTTCTTTTATTGTTTTATACACTGCTGTTTATTATTGAATTGTCTTAGCTCATCTTAATCATCTATTTCAAGGAATTATCAGTATTTCGTATTTTAAATAGTTTGCTTCAATTAGCAAAATTAAGCAATTAATCAACCTATATCCTATTACGACCGGGGGGGGGGCGCAAAGTGCCCGCGGCAAATTAAAAATACTGTATCTTCTACCCTGGGTACCAGAGCCTCGAGGGAGGCGGGACGAAATGAGAGTGAAGTCGAAATGTGAGTGGAGAAAAACAGAGGCTCTGGTTCCATCCAAACAAAGCCTCGTTCTGACTCAAAACTGCTGATCATGCGTCATCAATGATGTCATAGTGAATCATAGGGAATCAATCACAAATCACACGCCACGCTTCAAATTTTGCCCATGCCTTTCACCCACATGGAGAAATAATAATGGCCGACACACCAGTCAAGGTGTACGGCCAAAAATTGCCAGACTCTTGCTGTCGTCTATCTGGTTTTGATTTTGCAGCGAAAGATATAAGACCTCCTTTCCAATTGTTTTCTCGCGCGAGGCTACCTGGAGGAAATGAAGAATTTCTTCTAAAGTTGACGAAGACAATCGGAGAAAATATCGTCGTCCAAAACCCAGCTCTTTCATCCAGCTCTTTCATCTTTAATCAACTCTTTCATCCATATGATGCCCCTCTCACGGATTTCTCCTTGTGTAATTTTGCCAAGTGAAAACACCAAGCCAGCAATGCCCTTTCAAGACATCACAGATAGAGAAGTTTCCAGAATGAACGTCAAGAGGGTTCCAGCTGTCTGTTAAAACTGTAATATTACTGACTTGCAGTTACGGGGACATCATATGGATGCGATATTCAAAATCTACGCATCAGAAAACGGGGGATTATGTAAAAGAATTGTGGGGTTGTCCGTGCGGAAGTTGGAGAAAATCCATGTTTTAACTTTTATGACGCAATTCTATTGTTTCTCCCTATTGTTTCTATTGTTTATCTATTATTCTTTTAAAACTAAGTAAAAAAGAACAGTATTATACAAATAAAACATGTTTTTGGAGCAAATTCTCAATACAATGTTGAGGGGTGAGAATAATTGGCTCTAAGATGTAGTAAAAGTCAATAAATAGTCCTCATTTGTTGTCCTTATTGAGTGAAGCAAAATAACAGAATAAAGTTAAGAAGTTTACGGACGAAGTATATTTGCTTAGCTGGAATTTTTCCACAAAAATGTACACTGTAATTGAAATGTTCCAAAAAAATAACAAAAACGGGGGTTGGAATAAGAGCGAGGGCTGGAAAAATTTTCAAAAATCAATAAGCGGGGAAGGGGCCGGGATACGATTATTTGGTACTCGAGAGTAAATGCTTACAGTTTCCTAAAGCAATGGAGAATTTGAACTGAATCTTCCACCTATTTGCCAATTCCCATTTTTCTCACCAATTCCCATTTTCTATCCTCTGCAAGAACACACAAAAAATGCAGTATTTCTCTTTGTCTATCTCAATGCAGTTTGATTGTTTTCAGTTGATGAAGGGGTACCTGGTATATGTGCACATGAAAAACTGCATTCCTTTGGGATACAAATTTTTATTATCAAAAAGCAGAATCAGCTGGTTGGTTGATTTCTGTAGATAAAATATAAACTAGAGTAGCTCTAATATATTTGAAAATTTTACAGAATGAAGGAGATTTCAGAAAAAACGTTCCTTACATAAAATTTGTCATACTGATTTTCGCAAAATGAACTTCTTCAGATTTGAGTGGCTTTTCCATATCATCTAGGGATATTTTCAACATTATCACCTAAAACAAATTCTGCAAATGTCCACCTTTTTTACTCATACAGTAAAATGATTCTAGGTACTGTGAATTAAACTTCTTACTGCCTCTTAACATTTTTCTTATGGCAAAAACTGATTCTAAACTTTTTTTGTCTCAAACCTGATTATTGATTCCTGATTGATTAGAAAGAGTAAAATAAGAAGCTTTATGTTTGTTATAATACTATATATTCGACCTTAATCCAAATTTCATCATCAGAGTATGTATTACATATGTGTTTGTTTTTTTATGAATGTCCCAAACCGTGATTTTTGACTGAGTAACTTTGATAAACCATAGTGATTGCAATTATTCTAAACAAAATTTAGGAATTTTTTTACAGACAAACAAGATGCTAAATTGTAAACTCCCGCTGCTTCGAAATGAATAGGTACAGGGGTTAAGGAGCTACAAGTGATTAAAGTTAGGAGCACTTTTTGTGCAAAATATTCCAAATGAGGAGTGACACAAATATTCTAAGGTGAAAATAAGTATTTTGCAGTGGAATTTTTGTGCTCAAATTTTCCTAAAGATTTCATTGAACACTCATGAGTTGATTTTTGGTGAAAAATTCCAATTCAAGAAAGCACTTTAGGTGCAATTATTCCATTTCAATAAAAAAAAATCGAAAATAAATTGCAGCGTGCACATAAAGTGCTCCCATGATAAAGTTCTTTTTTTGAAAGTTTGTTAATGGTGTCTCACTGGTTCTTGTGATTTACATTATCTTGGTTTCAGGAGCATTGTAAGTGATTTTCCTTCCATCCAAATTTAGCTATAGTGACAACTTATATACTATGACACCCAAAGTGCTCCGAAAAGTGCTCTTCGATGTTCCTCCATAAAAATATATCATTGGGGATATATATGTTTAGAAAACTTTACGAGTATTCCATTAAAAAGGAGCCTGTTAGGTGCAAAAATGTAAATATACAGCTTATGGAATAACGGCACCTGATGTACTCTCAGAAAGAACGTAGAAGCACGCACAACGTAAAGACTGGTCACATGACAAATTTTCGACAAAAAATATCATCTTATGAGCAATTTGTGTGCAAAAATGTATTTATTTACGTTTTCAAAATTTCGATTTGGGACATTCATAAAAAAACAAACACATATAAGAAGTAAAATGTTAAAACTTGCGAAAAACTGATTATTGATTCCTGATTATTTGTTACAGGCAAAAATTGACTATGCATCGGGAATGACAGAGAAAAATATTGAATCTGCAGGAATTTTGTCTATCATAAAATCTTTGTCAAATGGGAATATCAAGGCTGCAGTCAAAAAAATATCAGAGGATTCTGAATGCAAAATAGAGTTAAATAATTGGTTGGAGAACAAGATAAAAGACGAAACATCGAGCATTGTCAGCTCAAAAAATAAAAGCGTTTTAGCGAAGATCCAACCTAACGATATATTGAATATCAGTAACAATGACATAGTGAATGAGGTGAAAGAAAGGGCGCCATTGATATATTTGGTGATGAAAAGCATCGTGATATCACGACGTAGAAAGAAAAAGATTCAAGAAGGAAAATCACAAGATACCTTTGTTTTTCTCCACTCACATTTCGACCCAACTCACATTTCGACTTCACTCTCATTTCGTCCCGCCTCCCTCGAGGCTCTGGTACCCAGGGTATGTATCTTCTAAAAAACACGTAATATCCTACTGGAACCTGTTCGACTTTTCCTAAATATTATCAGAGCACCTAAAAAAATTATTTTTGTTACTATCAAACCTTTGTTGAGCACGTGACACTTATTTTGTCAACAAGCGGTCAGGTGTAAAAATGTTTAACGACCCATATTTCTGTAACTATATCACATAGAGACTTGCAAACAGCACCATTGGCTTTGTTTTGATGAGAGCTTTTGAATGATATATTTTTTATCAGTATTTGCTGACGTAAGCAAAATTTAAAATCTATGACGACATAGATTTTTATGACGTCATATTTATAAAAGACAATTTTTTTCATTAAAAATTCCTTTTTTGGTTTTCATGAATAGAGATAAACTAGAAAAAATTCTATCTTTCAATCTGAATGGTGATTTTATCGACACCTTCAAAAACATCTTCAATCGTTAGAGCAAGTAAAGTTCTATAGCTCTACCAAGTTTCAAGCCTTTATTGCGTTCCTAGCAAGAATTACAGGGCACAATGTGCCCCCCCCCCCCCGTTAGTACAAGGGTCCAAAAAGCCCGGTAGTAATAGGGTTAAGCTAACTTTTCAACTTTGAAGTTAGCCTTTTTTGTAATTTTTCGATAAAGAAAATATTGTCATTTTCATTTCAACCTTACAGAAAAATGATAATTTTCTGAATAAGCTCCTCCCTCGAATAAGCCCTCAGCCCAGATTAATTTTTGGCAATGAGCCTCTAGGGATTGTTTGAGGATTTACGATTCCTCTCTGATGGGTGTCAGATGCCAAGCTTTACTAGTTTTTTTTGTTTTGCTCTTCTTGTTCCGATTTTACTCGCTATCCTGAAATTTACCAATATGTGATACCAGTGTTTGATTTCGCATCATATCTACGAGCTGCTACACAACAAGTTGCTTGATGACCAGTAGGACACATTTGGTCCCTCACCTTTTACTACTGTAGTATTGTTGAAACACTTACCATTTACGGCCTTGTAAGTAGCAAAATATCCTGCGTAAGATCCAGACGAACTCGTTTTGAACCAAAGTGTCAGTTGATTGGTTTTGGATATGAAGGGAACTCCTACTGCCATTTGCTCCTCGCAATATTTCTTGGATGAAGGCCCGTCAGTTATTTGCAGGTAATCATACGAGCACCCCCAGTTGCCGGAGGGCTCCAGACGAAACACTGTGAAATTCAGCATCACCACTTTACCCCTTGGAACGGTAATGGTTGTTGTGCAATTGAGATTGCTCTTGTATGGAGCTGGGTAGCCAAGAGAATAGATTTTCCCCTTCGGTCCAGTCAGGTTGTCATCACATCCAGTTTGGAAGGAGGCTGAGAAACATCACAGATTTGAAATGCTTTGGTAAACTTGAGGAGAAGCAAGATATGGAAAATCGATCCTGAAGTTCTTTAATTTGAGTCTACTCAGCGATCAAATTGATATCGATTATTTTAAGATTGCTTCGCTCTTAAACATTTCACATTTGAAGAGTATTTGGAAATATCAAAACATGCTACATTATGAGGACTGAGAATTCGTCTTCCGGCCTTCATTTATTTTGGTCAAGCTCAAATTTTTGTGCATTATTTTATTCAATAATAATTGCATGGGCCTTCCATTTTAACTTAATTGCATAAGTAGAATATTAATAAACTTGCTGTAAAGGCTCAGCAAGGCTCCATTTTGGGTTAAGCAAGGGTTCAGTGAGTTCTAGTAAGGGTTTAGTTTTGGTTCAGCAAAGGCCCAGTAAGGGTTCAGTGAGAGTTTTGCAAGGGTTCAGTAAGAGCGTACTGGAGTTCAGCAACGGTTAAGCAAGGGTTGAGCAAGTTTTAATAAAGGTTAAGCAGGACTCTGTAAGGGTTTAGTTTTGGTTCAGTTAGGGTTCAGTTTGGGCTCACCAAAGGTTCGGCAAGGGCTCAGTTTTGGTTACGCAAGGGTTCAGTTAGGGTTTAGAGCAAGAGCTCAGTAACGGCTAAGAATGGGCCCAGCAAGGCTTTGATAGGTTTGATCAGCAAGACTTCATCAAGAGTTTTAATAAGAGTCGAGTTGAAGGATGCAGTCGATCCAAGGTTAATTCAAATAACAATATATCAGGAATAAAGCCCTCAACAACGATTAAACTCCTGTTAATGCATGCTGGAATCGACATTCAGTTGAAGGTGGATGTCAGAGGCTGTCAGAGTCTCTGCAGGAAAGATTAAACAAAATCTCAAATCTCAAGGTGATGAATTTACCGTCTACAGTTTTGTAGGTTGCAAGATATCCACCGTTGGAACCATAGGAGTAAGAATCAGTTATGAATCGTATTGTAAGCTCGTTGGTTTTCGAAGTGATTGGGGGCGGGCTGATTGTTCCACAATATCTCCTCGAAGAAGCTCCGTTGATTATCTGCACGTAGTCATCCTTGCAAAATCTTGCATACATATCAAACGCAGTGAAGATAACATGCACTCTCATTCCTACTGGAGCTGTGATTCGCGTTGTGCAATTCAAGTTCTTTTTGTATGGAGCCGGGTAGCCGGGAGAGGAGATTGTGCCATTTGCTGCCGTAAGGTGAGTATAACAGTGAGGTTTAGGTGCTAGAAACAGAAAGACTTGTTAAAGAAGAAGAACAAAAAAATACGTAGTAAAATACGATATGAAATTAAGTCACCAATATAAAATGTGTTCATTGACTCTTCTTGACCCAATATTCATAAAATTAACAAAAGCTCTTTTAGGCTTTCATCATCCTGAATATTACTACTACTGATACTAAAGATGGCAAAAGTTCAAAAGCTTTTTACATTTTATAAATATCACTTAGGAAGAAAAAACAACCTTAAGAGCTTCATTTTGCTTGTTGATAGTAGTCCTTTCACGAACAAAGCGAGTATTGTTAAAGCACTTACCATTTACGGCCTTATAAGTAGCAAAATATCCTGCGTAAGATCCAGACGAACTCGTTTTGAACCAAAGCGTCAGTTGATTGGTTTTGGATATGAACGGAACTCCTACTGCCATTTGCTCCTCGCAATATTTCTTGGAGGAAGACCCGTCAGTTATTTGCAGGTAATCATACGAGCACCCCCAGTTGCCGGAGGGCTCCAGACGAAACACTGTGAAATTCAGCATCACCACTTTACCCCTTGGAACGGTAATGGTTGTTGTGCAATTGAGATTGCTCTTGTATGGAGCTGGGTAGCCAAGAGAATAGATTTTTCCATTCGGTCCAGTCAGGTGGTCATCACATCCAGTTTGGAAGGAGGCTGAGAAACATCACAGATTTGAAATGCTTTGGTAAACTTGAGGAGAAGCGAGATTTGGAAAATCAATCCTGAAGCTCTTTAATTCTATTCCACTCAGTGTTCAAATTGATATTGATTATTTTGAAATTGCTTCGCTCCATAGAATCTCCCGTTTGAAGAGTATTTGGAGGGCTACATTATTAGGGATGAGATTCCCTCTTCTAGCCTACATTGATTTTGGTGAAAGTAAACTTTTGTTAAATGTTTTATTCAATAATGTTGGCCTTTCATTTTAACTTTATTGCATAAGTAGGATATTCTAAACTTGCCGGAAAGGTTCTGCAAGGCCCTATTTTGAGTTAAGCAAAGATTCAGTAAGTTTTAGTAAGGGTTTAGCAAAGGTTCAGTAAGGGTTCAGTAGGGTTCTAGTTTGGGGTCACCAAGGGTTCTGTAAGGATTCAGTTTGGGTTCAGTTTGGGTTCAGTTTAGGTTCAGTTTAGGTGCAGCAAAGGCTCAGTAAGGGTTCAGTAAGGGTTCAGTAAAGGCTCAGTGAGAGTTCAGCAAGGTTTTAGTTTGGGTTCAGCAAAGGCTCAATAAGGGTTCAGTTAGGGTTCAGTGAGAGTTAAGCAAGGGTCTAGTTTGGGTTCAGTTACGTTTTATCAAGAGTTTGAGTAAGAGTTTAGTTTGAAGATGCAGTTTATCCGACGTTAGATAAGATAACAATATGTTTGGAATTAAGCCCTGAGTTATAATTTAACTGCGGTTACTGCGGTTACTGCAGCAAAGATTAGACGAAATTTTAAATTTCAAGGTGATGTATTTACCATCTACAGTTTTGTAGGTTGCAAGATATCCACCGTTGGAACCATAGGAGTAAGAATCAGTTATGAATCGTATTGTAAGCTCGTTCGTTTTCGAAGTGATTGGGGGCGGGCTGATCGTTCCACAATATCTCCTCGAAGAAGCTCCGTTGATTATCTGCACGTAGTCATCCTTGCAAAACCTTGCATGCATATCAAACGCAGTGAAGATAACATGCACTCTCATTCCTACTGGAGCTGTGATTCGCGTTGTGCAGTTCAAGTTCTTTTTGTATGGTGCCGGGTAGCCGGGAGAGGAGATTGTGCCATTTGCTTTAGTGAGGTGAGCATTACAAATGGGTGGAGGCGTTGGTTTAGGCGCTAGAAATAGAAGAACTTTTCAAAGTAGTAGAACAACAAAAAGGTGTAGTAGAAAAGGCGATATAAAACGAAATCGCCAATAAAAAATGTTATCATTAACAATATTCATAAGATATACATAATCTCTTTGGCTTTCACCATTTTCAATATCACTACTACTGATGCTAAAGATGGCAAAAGCTCACAAGCTTTTTACGTTATACAAATATTCATTATGAAGAAAAAACAACCTTCAGAGCTTCATTTTGTCTTGTTGATAGTAGTCCTTTCACGAGCAAAACAATATATAGCCTTGCAACTTAAATTTGCATCTGTTATAAATTCTAACTTTCTTTGTTTTAGATGTAAGAATCCGTAAAAGCTCTATAAAGGCCTCGGAGGGATTATTTAATCTTTTTTGCCGTGGAGGAAGGAGTATTAGAGCGGTTTGTTTTGCAAGAGGGTTTGGAGAAGAAATGCTTTACTTTAAAACATGTCAATTTCGAAACTTGCAATATTACGATAGATTACACCCATTAGATATCACTAACTCATCACATTTTACTCTGTTGTCTTTCTTAAAGAGCTTTTACAGCGTTGAGAATGCTGTTTCACGTTTTTTAATACTGGGGGCCCGGGGGGTACTTGGCCCAGTTTTGGGTGGGAACATACCGCCTAAGAATCAAAATGTACATCCATATGTATATCAAATTTCTGAGAATTTACACCCATATTTATACCAAAATATTGAAAAAATATACCCAAATGTAGCTACAAAAAAGACTTGAAAATCGATACCTAAACCCAGAATCAAACCGTTTTTTGTGAATTTGAGACCAATATTTGAACCAAAATCACAAAAAACGATGTCCAAATGTGTACCAAAATGGTAAAAAGTAATCCAATTTGAATGGTACGTCCCTTGTACCCAAAATATACTAAGTAGTATCCCCCAAGGACTCTGGCCTACCATCAGTACATTGGAGGGTCTTTAGTACTGTGGAAGGGATGCAATCAGCATTAGCACTCTATTTGGAGACACCATCAGTACTGTTCTACTATTGAGGAGGTCCAGTTCTGTGGAGGAAACTACAAGCGCTATGGAGGACATACCTAAAGTGGTTGTGGTTTCCATCAACCGCACTTGACCTACTGAACACCCTCCACTGTATTAATGGTATCCCCCAACACTGCTGATGATATCCCCCAACAGTACTGAACATCTTGCATGAGCGTCTTCCATGCCTCTTTTGCATGACGCTGTCCAAGGGTGTTAATAAGTATGAGCTTGGAATAGGTAATCCTTCACTTACTTGCTGCGGTACGGTATTGCAAGAAAAAGCCTTTGCTGGCCTGCGAATAGTCACTCACGAACTTCACAGTAACTGAATTAGTTTTTGAATTGTAAGATGGAGGCAAAGCTGTTCCGCAGTACTTTTTGTTCTCAGACCCATCAATGATCTCCACTCTGTCATACCTGCAGCTGTTTGAATCTTCTAAAGAGAAGTTTCGAAATGACAGCAAAACTCTCTTTCCAGCGTGCACATTGATATGGTAGATGCAAATGGTATCTAATGGGTAGTTTCTAGGAAAACCAGGAGAGGAGAAACTTCCAGAAGGTCCAGTGTAATTTCCACTACAGTTTCCTGTTGGAATACAGAAGGAAATGTTTCAGACATTTCATTTCATTATTTTCACTGTTATTTCATTACCAAGATATTCTACTAGTTCAAGCATTACCAATACCTTACAAAGTTAATAAGCGTATTTGCCTATCAACAAGCAATGCACTGTTTGGATTAGTCCATCTATTAAGTGGGACCTTTGTGCTTCGCACATAAATCATACCTTACGAAGATGTTAAGCGTTTTTGCTCAGCTATTAATGCACTGTTTCAATTAGTCTACCTATTCAGTGGGCCTCTTGTCTTTGCATATAAACCAATACTTTACAAAGTTGATAAGTGTATTTGCCTATCAACTATCCATGCATAGCTGCGATTAGTCTACCCATTCAAAAGGCCTCTTGTCTTAGCATATAAACCAATACCTTGCAAAGATGGTAAACGTATCAACAATTAATGCACTGCTTCGATTACCTATTCAATGGGCCCGTTGTGCTTTGCTCATAAATCAATACCTTAGGAAAATAGTAAGCGTAATTGCCCGTCAACTCTACGAATTTATTTCATCAAGATGGGACGGAGTAAGTGTTTCTCGAAAAGTTGCGTTTGAGAATTACACATGATGCACAGATTAATGAGTGGGGATTCATAGCTTTCCTGAATGCAATTTAAGTGCTCAATACCGTATGGAAGAGCTTGATAGAAAATATTATATCAAATAAAGACAACAAGTTATGTCGTTACTCGAAGTATCATACTTTCTAAGCAATCATCTTTCTTGATTAGCATGCTGATCACACAGACGGAAATGACCAACAAGCACGCCTTCGAGATTACAGCATAACTATTTTCAGTGAATATGATATATTCTAATACACCAATGAAGCAAAGAAGCTAGCAAAAAAGATATAGTGACTTACCAAGACAGAATGGCAAAGCTGCGAGCAACAAGAGAACGATGACGCGTTTCATGACGGCTTACCAATTGACCCACCGCAGAGTGCCCTTCCACTACTAATCCACGGCTTCTTATACCATACTACTCCTTGCTGTGTTTGACCAGCCAGTGCCTAAGAGCCGCATGATCAAACAAAGGTTGCTGCACAACCAAATACTTTTTAGAGAACCCTATATATGACACAGGTTTTTTTTAAAGAAAACTAGGAACTGCACACTTTTCTTTCCTGCGAAGAACTTGAAGAGAAAAGATACCTTACATTTTTTTGTAAGAACTAATAGAATCAATTTAAAGCTGGCTGTTCTTAAATATTTTGCTACTTTCAGCCTGAGCTGTTCTGAAATTTGTCTTTACTTTAATGATAAATATGCGGCCTGTTTTTTCGAACAATTGTGTTAGTAGTTGCAAATTTCGGCTCACAAGACCATCTGACTTATCAGTGTGCTGCCAATCTGCTTGGTTTGCAATCATTCTTAGGCTCTGTTCACATGAGCTGGGTAAGCCCATCACGTCAAGCTATTTCATTAAGGTGGAATGATTTTCGATCTGTTTTCATACGGAGAAATATCTTCCCAGACAAACGAGCCAGCCTCCTTTTTCGGTAAAGACTTCAACAACATTTGATAGTGCTAAAATCAAGATTTCAAAAAAACTGGCTCATCTTGCTGGGATGGCCCTGATGAATTAAGTTCATATGGAGCATTGTTCAGCTCACCGCAGCCGAATCTCAACCAGGAAAGCGGGCTATCCTAGTCTATCTAGGTTTGTGTTCTTATTATAACATTGTTTTTTACAAAAAGAGTGTACTTAGTTCAAATCTGACAAGTCGATCCCACCCTAAAGAAAACTTGGTCTAGACATGAATGAAGTGAATCAAGAATTGAAATTTGAAAACTCTGAGTGATCGCTGAGATCATTATAGTAGAGGTAATCTAGAAATCAAAATATCGGGTACTGAACTCTCATTGCATCAGCTGGGATCTTGTAGAGATAACATATTTGTATTTTTCCCGGGCATGATTATCATCGAGCCTCAAGGCTCCCTAAGCCCCTAAGGCAGCAACATGTTGTCGACCGCAGGGTAAGAAATTTGGATTTCGATGCTTCTAGATTTCTATCAAATACCATAGGTACCAGTCTCTCAAAGGGAATCACGATCACCCTCGATCCCAGGGCTCTTTCGATATCCAACAACACAATCTTCACGAGCTAGAGCCTCACAATGGAAGATCTTAAGATACCCTAGAATCGAGGCTGGACCTCGATTTCCTTTCAAAGAGCCTCGTACCTTGTACCTAGAGTAACTTTTAATGGCTTATTTGGTATTTTACACTTTATAATCCTTTTTGGCTGCTTTTACCCTGTTCTGTACCTCCCTCTTTGGCCATTTTGAATTGTAGAAGCGCAATGCAGCTACACAAAAAGTGTCAAGAACTGCACGTTTTTTGTGTAACTGCACATTAAAAAAACCTGCACCTTGATGTATTAGTGTCCTGTATTGCACGTATACGAAAGTACGGTATGTAAACTCGTTAAACGTAAATTGACCGTGGTCAAACATCCTGGATAAACTTGAGCAAAATTCCTAAGCAATCTTATTGTTTCCAGGCTGTTTCTCCTGAACAACGAAGAAAAGCTCGGAAATTGAACAGTTTAGCTAAGATATTTCAAGCAAGACTTGAAATTGTTTGCATTAAAAACGTGAAAAATACCTAAATCCCTGTTCTATACATTTCAAACTAATAAGGAACATGTTTGTTTTCAGATTTTTCGTATAAGAAATGGATAAAAAGAAAGTTTGAGTTGTTTATTTTTGGGGGTTGAAGCAAGCCGAAAATTTGTTCGCAAAAAGCCGATCCGAGAAATCTCCATGGAAATGCCTTTTAAAAACCTTGAATAATTCAATCTTCAAATCCAATGATTCGATAAGGTACAAAATCTAATTTCAATTTCACGAAGATGGGTCTAAATTTCGATATTTTTGTGGATTATCAAAATAAAATGGGGTCTTCTGACCCTTTCATTTAAAATTCTTGGTATCATTTCCAGAAAAACGATTTTAAGTCGGTACGCTTTTCTCAGCAGCACATCCCGAAAATGTGTACTTATGCTCTGATCGGTCAGAACGAAATCCCAGGTACTAGAAGTAGGTTGCTTGGTCTAGTTTTTATGCTAGATATTTGAAGGAAATTTGAAACGTTAAATCTCAACCGTAATTGTAACCCCAAGCCCCAACCGTAACTCTAAGCTCAAACCCTACCCCAAATACAAACCCTAACCGTAACACCTTAACCCAAAGCCCTGAATGTATTCCTGTGTTTATTAGAAAGACCGGAACAGCAGACCAACTTTTAATGGATGCGATCTCCTGCTCACTGTGTGGTTTTAGGAGTTGCGCAGAACTGTATTAAATATCTGAAAATCGCGCCTTGCCGTTCCCGTGCGCTTGCTTTCAAAATGGTGGACGAAGAAGACAATTTGACCGATGCCCAGCTCCGTGCTCAACTGAAGATTTATGGCGTGAACCCAGGACCAATATTACCCACGACAAAGCCACTGCTACTTAAAAAGCTAAAAGCTTTAAAGAAAGGAGGAGTTGAGAATCAAGAATTCGCTTCAAAGGCTAAAAAGCGAAGATCTGTAGCCTCGAGCACGCCGACGAGGCACAAGGCGAAGCTTTCGGGGTTTTCCAGCGGAGAAGAAGACTTCCTTGGCACTGCTGACAAGGCAGTAGATTCTCCATCGGGCAAGTCGAGAAGAAGATCTGCCCTTCCTAAAGCTGGGTACATAAATAAGTCAAAGGGTGGCGAAAATAACATTCCTTCATCATCACTACTTTACAACCACGACGATGATGAGACAGACGAAAAAGGGCCTAGCCTGGGCCTAACAACCACCACTAGCACCAGGAGAAGAAGCTCTGCTCGGCCTTCAAAGTCTTTGCAAAGTTTTTCAACCGATTCTACAGCAGCTCCAAGTGCTGCACCGCAATTTATTGCAGATGAGCATTCCCACAAGATTCGCACCAACTTCAGAAAAAACAGCTTTGAAATCGGAGAAGATGAAGGGGAACCTAATGTTGCAGTCGGGAAGAAAACTCCTAAAAGACCTGCGCATTCCTCCGATACCAACATATCGTACCAAAAAAAGCCATTAACCCCAGCAAATGGAGCAGAAAAGTCCAACAATGCTGACGAGACTGACTCAACTATTCCTAAGACATCATCTGAAGAGAATAATGAGATAGAGGAAGAAGAGTTGGAAGTTGCTTTTGGGCAGTCTAGCGATTTTTTCAGCAATCTGAAAGGGAGCCTGTTCATTGTACTGGTTGTTGTTTTGCTGATATGTTTGGCTGGGTCTTACATCAGTCTTTTCAACAATGGAATATCCTATTTCCCAAAAGGTATTACATTCTACGGACCAGTGTGGAAGACATGACACATTGCAAATTCTGACATCTGAAGTTTGTTTTGGTGACACTTCTAAGTGCAACTTGTTTGAAGAGTAGTTCATCCATCTCTTGCATTTGTTTAAATGCGTAGTTTTTGATGCAGTTTGATAAACAGATTATTGAATAAATTTTGGGATACACCCAGATTCTCTTTGAAATGTGCCATGCCTTCCAGACTGGTCCACAATACTGATCTTCAAGGGTACATGATTAAGTCAATGCCTTGCTATCCAGCAGTGTGCTGGTAGGATTCCCGGTGAGCCCCTAAATAATACTTGTGTGGGCACCCTTCAGACCCTCCTCTGATTGGGCCCTAAACCTAATATTTACCAGGCACTATTTATGCTCCAGCGTACCCCTGTTTCCATCTTTGATATTTCAGATAAGGGTACAGCAGAAGGAGCATGCTTGGTGCCTATCCCCCATTAATTGTTGCTCCACCATGGTAGAAGAGCAATTTATCCTATAATGTGGCAAAATAAAGTGCAAAAGACTCGTATCCTATAAAATGTTGAAATATGAATTAATTGCACAATTAGCCAACTTTTTAAGTTTGATGCAGTTATTTAGAATTGACACCACACAAACTGTCTAGGAGTTTAGATGCTATGTTTGTATATCTTTTCATTAAAATCATTTTACAATAATCATACACGGATTAGATAGGAACTAAGTTAAAACATAGATTTAAAAAGGACACCTCTGACTGCAGTGCCAGGGATAGCATTACAAAGGTTGGAGCCCTTATTTCCATGATTGGTCTTCTTAGAGGTGAATAAAAAGTCCCATTCTGGTTTAAAAATTTATGCTTCCATGATAGACTCTAGAAACAGGACTCTCCACAAGGATTTCCCTAGGTGAGTGGCTAATCATGCACCTCGTAGTGGGATTTTCCGTCAAGCAGCTCAGTCTTCGTATCTATAAAAATTTCCTGTTGGTAAATACTTAGCAACTGGGCTACCAACATTAGATAGCATGAATGAGTGAAAATTACATCAAATTCATATCAATTGCAATATTTTCTCCTATCTCGCTTATCCTATCTCCATTTAATCAGAAGAATCAGATTAAGAACCAGAATAAAGTGGAGAAGTCAGTATTACAATGCTCAAAGATGTAATGTCTCTAATCTCTTGAAAATTTTACTGGATGAACTCGATGGAGTTTTAGCAGCAGATTGTCTATTCTTTCGTTATCTGATATTTCTAAAAAATGGAGCATCTTTAGGGTCTTCCATCTAACTCAACAACATGATAATATGAATTTGAAACAGGTGTTGATACCACATTTTAGCAACCCTTAGGAGTCCACTTCTGAGAAACCACTAAAAAAACTAAATCACATAAATTTTTGACTTTGCCTCATGAAACTTTGTGGTATGTTTTTTTGGTGACCTTATCTTTCAGATTTGTTCTCTCTTCTTTTAGCTACTATGGCCAACACAATTTCTTTGAATTTTAACTGTCATATTTCAGTTGACATAATTTCTTCATGATTTTAATTGCATTTTTCATCTTTCTAGTTCTCAAAGCAGACCAAGCATTGCCAAAGGTATGTTTATTTGATATGTAAAAAATCAGAAAAATGCCTTTTATTTCGTTTTTTGCTCTTCTTCTGATGTACTGCTCTGATCCTAAGTGTCAGACCCTAAGCTTCTTTTCTTTTCCTATGTTTCTGATTCATTTTCCTATCCTCAAACTCTAGCTGTGTTCAACTTTAATTCTAGTTGTTAGAATTGTGTGGTAGGAAATGTTACTCTTTTGGTGGTAGTTCCTTTGGAAACTTTGATAATGCCTCATTCAAAACATTGTTGGTTCTTATAAAACATCCAAAGATATCTTCCCTTTCAGGCTGATCAAGAAAAAGCATTTAACGTGTTGCAGTGCCTGCATCGACATCTTTCTCAGAATGCTGGTTTGTCCTTTTTTGCATATTTTGTAATGTTGCCACATGTATTTTTGATTTTGATTTTTCAATCAACCACATTGAATTTCAAGACTTAACTGGTTTGTTATAAGAGTTAAAAGCATATCCTGAGAGCATTTATCTATCTTTCTCAAATAACCAATGTCCTTAACTAGGACAATGATTTAGCACTGTAGCCTCTTAAGTGTATCCAACTCCAGGCTCATCCACAGTGCCTCACGACACTTTGAGGTAAATGGGCTAACTTTTTTTCCTGGTTTAGGACAGTAGTTGAAAGCTCGTTTTGGTGAGTAGAACCCAGGCTCCAGACCTGGTGATGGCATATAAGAAAAGTTGTAGCCCACTTTGGTAAAAATATAATTTCCCGTCTTAGACCATGCCTAATGAATTTTTGTTATAATAAACATTGGCTCTGAAGAAAGATTTAAACAGATTAATGCCTCAATGTGGTTAAGTCTGCTGTCGCTTGCCTTTGTTGGGTAAAAACCAGGTTGGACACCTGATAATGGCCTATGAGAATCATAGGACTATTTACCTAATGGTAGCTGTTGAGCCTAGGGAAGTTTTGCATAATTCTATATCGTGCGAAATATAAGTATTTTGTCAAGAGACCTAGTGTGCCCTCCTGGTTAGTACCATTCCGATGTGTAGCAACTGGTTAACTTGGGAATGCTATGCTTTGTTTTCAAAAACAAAATTTGTATTTTCTTTTTTATCTTTCAGGATTGAAAGAATGTGGCTATCCAGATGTCAGTGATTCTGTGAATGGAAAAGAAATTCCAACTTTGATTCACTCGTGCTTTTCTAGTTTCAAGGTAATTTATTAGCTGAAGGGGTGGATTTGCTAGTCGGTCTATTGGGGTAATTGCCCAAAGTGCTGGTAGTGGCAAGTTATTTCAAGTGCTAGTTGGTAAAAGTGCAAGAATGGATTGGTCTGAAAAATGAGCCATTCTTCAAGCCAGTCTTCCCTAGAGTGCCTAATTTAGTCTTTTAGACAAAAGTCTGACTTGTAGCCCAAACACTTGCCTTTACATCTGTAACTTTTTAAATCATTATTATTTGGTCAGCAAGCTTTTTGTAATAGAATTTGGGACTTATGTCGATTTAAGTTTCTTGTGTGCCAGGACTAACACTGCAATCCTGATTTGAAAATCTCCCATTAGAACCAAAGATACTTTGCCTTTGACTCCATTTAAACCATTGATCTTGTCAGAATTTGATTTTAGAAACTGGTTTCTGTTACTTTCTGCTCTTGAATGAGGAAAATGATGCGAATGGAATTATTAGGAAACTTTTTTAGAGAGAGCAGAGAGGTAATTTATGGTTAGCTAGAAATTTGTGGATGTCACGAGAAGATCATTAATATTGAAATCTAAAAGTATCTAGTTTTGCGCCAACTAAAACCAACACCATGTGCCATGGTTTTTAGCCATTAAAGAAATGAACAACTTCTAGGAATGTTCAACATAAATTTTGCATATGTACAGTAGCAGTCTTACAAAATCAAACAACAATTGCGGGTAAAGAAATATACTTTATGTATGTGCTGCCACAAGTGTGATATCTTCCAGTCATGTCTCAAGCTGGAGATTGTCCATCATAGGCCTAACTGTTTCCGTGCTCTCATTTTCTTTTAAATCTTTTTGAATTTAAGGAAAAGCTTCAAAATTTCAAAAAGATGTCTGTGGTTATTGTCCAGATGGCAATGAAAGAAGAGTTTAATGAATTCTTCAGGTATCTATCAAAAAAAATATTTTTTTTGCAATCTGGCGATTTAGCTTATTTCAATTGGAATATTTGTTATATCACTACAGCTATTGCCGTATGTCGCATAAAATACGTTATCTATTCATAAGTTTTCAATATTTGCTCATTTATCCCACAAATTGTGTTATAATTTTACACAATAAATTTAGCTCATTTTTGGATGAAATTTGATCAAAATCGGCTCCTTTAGATAATAGTCACTGGAACCACTAAAGAACCCTACTAGCACGCTAAGGAGTTTCCTATATTCTTATAGTTACATTCCATCAATTCATTCACTCATGCGTCTTAGTTTTGATTGGCTTCAATTGCCTTTTATTCTAGAGTGGATGTTAGGTGTCCTTTCTAACAGATTCCTCAAAAGATAGCCAATCTCTTTCATGCAATTGATGATAGGAATATGCCCAGTAGTGAGGCAAAGCTACTAGAATTGCCAGGGCCTAAATCTTCGTAGCTGCAGTCATGATTCAGTTATTACTTTGGTACTTATTTAGTGGTGTCACCTAGTGGTCAAGGTGCTGGATTTCTAACCCTTTGAGTGCAATCCACAAACAGTCAGAATCATGAATTAAGAGCCGTCAACCAACGCAGATTTCCATCCTTCCAAGGTCCATCAATGAGAACCCAGGATATTTTTTTAGAATATTTATTCTGGGGGCACAAGTTGCAGGTCTACATCAGCATCATGCTCCCATACTCCGAACATTTGCTTGAAAATAAATATGATCGCTTGTTTGTAACCATGTGTTACCAAGGGGTCTTACTCTCCAAAAGCAAGCACTTTAATCACTGTCCTAATTTAGTATTCAGGACAGTGTCGGGTTTGAGACCTGATGGAGGCAAATCAAAATTGAGGTAGCCCACTTTAGTAGAATATATTTCCCAGTTTTATGCCTCATGAATTTATTTTACCAAATTTTACCAAGTCTTTTCCAAGGGTTTTAGTCATAATACCTGTTACTGATAGCTTCTACCATAAAATACCTATTTATTATTGCAGGATTGAAGATGGCAGATTCAACAAAGCTGTGCCAGTTAGTATAGAGACCCTGCCTAAAATCACTCTGGCCTCAATCGTTATTGATAAACCTTTTACATGCAGATTAAAGCAGGCATTCCAACGTTTGTCAAAATACGTCCTTATTGTTCTGATAGGTAAGTATTTTCATTCGATATTTTTATGTATCTCAATATACTTTGTCTGCCTGAAAAAGTAGACATATGAGCTGTCAAGATAAAATGAATTGATTTCAAGAACTTTTTCTCTATTCAGGTTTAGTAATCGCCCTGTTGACTTATTTTCTTCTGAAAAAGCGTTGGATGATGGATGACGAAGACACCAGGCTCATGTTTGTGTTTGTGGAACGCATTATCGGTGAGTTTTCTCCATACACAATCCAAGATTAATCAAAACTCTTGCAGGGCATGCGTAAATTTGATAACATGGCCTTTGGTATCATGGTGCGTTCCCTGCTCTGGTTTATCCGTTTTCTAATGACTGTCAGCGTAGCGTCACTATCACATGATAAAACCATCTACCTAGTCATTTTTAGAGATCACTGTTCTAGTTCTGCTCAAGTCATGTTATTACTTCACAAAGATCATCTTGATTAACATGTTTTTATCTCAAGAAACTGGGCTATTTGGCAAACTAGCCAACAGATGTTGCTTGAGAATGGGTAAAGTTGTATCAGTGATACAGAATTGCAACGTGAATTCCACCTGGTTCACCTGATTCGAGGACTGAATGGTCAACAACCAAATAGAATAATCAGCAACGAAAAGACTCGAAAAATTAATCAATAGACCAACAAGGGAAGAATTTGTGTCCTTTTATATCAATAACTTACTGCACATTTAAAACCAACAGAGCTCAAAAAAAGAGCCCTTGTGCGAAGTAATCAAGGGCAAGGATGTATGGCATTTCAAAGCTGTCATTTTTTGACATATTAAAAGGAACACCCTAGATATCAACAGGTGAAAAGAGAATGGGGGGTAAAGATTCTAGAGATAAATGAATAAATGCTTTAAATCAATGTTTTTAACATCACATGTAAATAGCAACTGACTTAACAGATTTGTTTTTAGAAACACTGCGTAGTCACTGTGAAGTTTGCAAGCACGACAAAGAATTGCCTGCTTACCTACCAATACCTCATGTGCGTGACATGCTGATACCACCAAGAGAAAGGTTTGTTCCACATTTCAAAGTTTTTTTTCCAGAATTCTGGCAAAATACTCAATCAAAAGATCATGGCCTATGCCTATAAGCTCTATAAAATGTCAATGAGTTATATTATCGAGTTCACTTTATCATATTATAAAATGTATGAATACCCAATTATAATTAGGGGCTCTTTGAATTGAGAAAGGTACCTGGTCCCCGATCCACCTACCTACCCCAAATAGCTTTTCCATGCATTTACATGGATACTTGATTCACCTCTTCACATGTGTAGATCAGCACTTTTTGTCTCAAGTTGATGAGATATCCTATGCAAAATCATTCACATGACACGTTTTTGGATTCCCATGCGAGGAGATTTACGAGTTTTCCTTGAGAGCGATTCAACTTGTTCCCAGGGTCAATCTCTCAATATGAATAGGCCCTTACATTAGATCTCAACCTCGTCTTTTTTGAGCTATTTCTGATCCTAAAGGAACTTTGTTTGAAAAACACCAATTTTGAATTTGTCAGCTTGGAGTTTCATTAATATTCGAAAATGCTGGGAAATATTTCGAATCTTTTTGCCAATTTTCCTTTTTCTAGTGAAATATTAATTTCCTATTCACACGAATGAAACTAAGCCTCCTGATGTCCATGGGTTTTCCACTCCTGTTAAATCTTAAAACAGCTTGAAATCCTTTAATTACCCTGTTTTCAGGCCACTCGAATGATAAAAAACCTCTTTTAGATCGAAATATCCGCGAGCCAGCTGTTTAGCTCTCAATGTCTGCAACTGTGCCCTTAGAAACCGCTGAAACACCCCTTTCATGCCTGAATTGCCTTCTAGATAAGCAAATGAATGTATTCATGTTTCCCTACTAAATATCAAAGGCTTCCCAAGATAGATGGTGACTACCATGTCAAATATTCTGTCAGAAACAGTCTGTATAGTTATGAATGTATTTACTTTTCCTTACTTAATATGAAAGGCTACCCATGATAAATGGTGAGTATTATGTCAAATGCTTTGTCAGAAACAGCCTTTATAGTTATGAATGTATATACGTTTCCCTACTAAAGATAAAAGGGTCATCGCGTTAGATTGTGAGTATTATGTCAAGTAGTGTGTCAGAAACAGCCTTTGTAGTTATGAATGTATTTACGTTTCCCCAATAGATATATGAGCCTTTTCTTGATAAATGATGACCATCAAGTCCAATGTTTTGGAAATCCAGACTTTGGGGGCTGTGTCTAGGTTTCATCCATCTTCTTATTGAAATCAAGGGCATGTATGATCAAAATCTGTAATAAGAATAAGCCTTGAATCTTAGACGAGAAAGCTCTTGAGAGTCTTGACAACTGTTCCATTTTCAGTCTTCCATCACTCGAAGTATTGCCTAATTCGACCATTTTCGTCGGGAACTCACTCCACTCCTCCTGGCAGTCGTCCTGTGAATTATTAATTTAAAGACTGCGGTTTTTCTTTAAAGGAACGCAAAGCTCCGTGCTTGGAATAAAGCGGTCGAGTTCTTAAGCTCTACAGACTCCAGGATTCGCGTGGAGACTCAGAGAATCGCTGGCGAAGATTTCGAAGTGTGGAGGTGGATAGGGGTGATGACATCCGACCCGAAGAACAAGGGAGCCAAGAACCATTTGGTGAATGTGAATTTGTTTTTTTGCTTTTTAAAGAAATAGGATGATTCTTTATATGCCCAAGAATGGGAAAGCTATTTATCCGCTACACTAGTTTTCTCTTATCGGAGGAGAACCAGTAAAATTTTTTTGAGGCTGGCTGTTCTTAAATATTCCTCTATCTTCAACCTGAAACGTTCTTACTTTGTTCTTACTTTATAATTATTTAGAAGCTTGTCTTTGCTTTCAGTTGTGTTCATTGGTTCAAATGTGGATTTCTTGACTATTTGATGTATTCGTGTGCTGTGAATATGCTTGTTTTAGAATTATTTGCCAGCCTCATAGTTATTTCGAATTATTGCTTGTTCTTAGCTTGTTCTTAAGTTTTTGCAAAATTTGAGGCTCGTGTTCTTATAAAATTGTTCTTATAAAAAAAGAGTGTATTTGTTCACATTTTACTCTCAAGTCCTGGATAGACGTGGTATCTATAGTAAACTGGGTGGGCGGAGCCTCCCCCGAATGCTAATAAAAGGGGGATCTTGATTAAACTAGGTGGATGGAAAATTTCCCCAACTGCCAATTAAGAAAGGGTCTTGGATAGATATAGCATGGAAATCAAATTCTAGTGACCTAAATGTGCCTCTTAAAGGGCTGATTAGATTTGGAGAAAAGATTTTAAGGGAAACCTTATAGAAAATGTTTATAGTTAGGTTTTACCAACCGTTTCCAGTACTTTATTTAAAGTGGGAAAATCATATGATAAAACAGAAAATAGATTTATTCAAGCAAAATAGTTGTACACTGGTATATCTGATCAGGCGAAATACCTAAGAAATTTTTTCCGGAGGAACTACTTATAATACGCGGGGGATGTGTCGTGCAATTGGGCGGTGATTTTTTTGGAAAATAGGTATTGAAATTTGGTCGAGGCTTCCATGATTTCCTACATTTTTTTGGTATATATTTGGGGAAGGGGGGAATTTCGATTATTTCGACACAACTCATCCCTTGAGACATTCCCAGCTTTTCCTAAATGAGAAAGACAGCCATATTTTGCCATCTTTTATTTTTTTCAATATATGTACAAAAAAGGCGTATGGAAAACTAATAATATTTCGCAAACATCATATTTCCTCCATTTTGGTATATATTTGGGTTTGATTTTCCAGCATAGGCATAAAATCAGTGTAAGAAAGTACTAAATACCTCCCATACCTTATATTTACATTGAAAAACCAGACCTCATATTTTTCGTTTATCATAGGTTTTAAACAACAACATCCTTAAATCGGATTGAATTTTAAATCACTTTTCTTTTCGCAGGGACCAGAAGAAGAATCTGGGAAATTTTGGCAAGGGCCAGGTTAACAATTTTGTTTCTTCAGCATTGTCATTATCATCATTTTACCTCGAGTACTTGTTTAATTAGGCTCTAGAAAACCAACTGTGATACTTTCTTTGATTACGAAATAGGAAATGAATAATAGCCTGTTTCAGGTAAACCTCGTGAACAAGAAGAACCCTAGGGAACGTCCATGCAGTACTGTGTGGGATATTACAATTACTTTAGAGGGATAACATCAGTACTATGGGAGGATACCATCAGTACGGTGGGATGATACCTTCAGTACTGTGGAGGATGTTCTGTACTAGCTATGTAGGGATACATCCAAAGCTGTGGGTGATATAATCAGTACTGGAGGGGATATTCATAAATGTAAAAATCGCGTGTAAAAAAATAGGGATTTAAGGGACTTTTGGCCGAGATTCACTATTTTCATTCAGCAAAATATAAAATTTTACAAATTGTATCAACATGAATTAAAGGAAAAATAGACTAAAATTAAGTATGATCCAAATTTAAAAGACAATTAAACAGTTATTAAATCTGACCTAGTATCTTAAGAAATTGTTTAGCAAACTCTGAAAACGTGATTTATTGTCCGCGGGATTTTACTGTTCATCTGGAAACAGAACATCTATATTGAAACAGATCCCATAAATGTTCAGGACTCCTCTTCAAGTCTATAGTTAGGCCAGGCCTTAAATCTTGGATTCTTTAAGGCTTTCCCTCTTTAGATATATAAAACCAAAAACAGTTTAAATCCATTGTTCATGGAAGATATATTCGTCGAAAGGCCTAACATACCATACGACCTTCGAGATAATGATGGTCTTCTCGTACCAAGGGCAAATACAACCGTCTATGGTATAGAAACCATACAATATATTGGAAGTAGACTTCGGCCGACATTACCAATTGAAATCGAAGAGTCTCGCACCCTAGAAATCTTTAAGGGTCGCATCAAAAAATGGACAAGAGACAAATACCCCTGCGAGGTCTGCGAAATATTTGTATTAAACCTTGGCTACATTTAGCTAAGGTTTTTTTTATAATCTTATATGCTTTTAGCTTTTCTGTAAATAAACTCTTTGTGTATTCAATTAGCATTGTTCGCTATATAGCAGCCAACTTCAAATTGTATTATTATTATCTCTCTTCTCTATTCTAGCAGCTCAACTAATTCATTTCATGTTATATATTTACGTTGATTTTAGCTTTTGATAAACTCGACAAAGTTGTTCGTCTACCAATCATCACTCCGACACCATGCCTGAAGATCAGATACCTCCACGGAGGCCCAGCGTACGTGTCCTCTTTTACTTTTACGTGTACTACGGTGCCAAAAACTTTCATATTCGCTAATTTTCTCACTTTCAATTTTCTTGCCATTTATTGTGCTAATGTTTGCAAGAGATTTCTCTCAAGTGTGTTGAAGCACTGTAAGACACGAAAGAAAATGTGAAAAAAAGTTTGGTTAAAATTTCCATATTGTCGACCAAGTTCATTTATTTTAGACCTTGCCATTTGGTTCACTCCTTTCTAAATACTCGCAGATGCTGAAAAATCCCCCAACCCCTAATGGATGTTGATAGTCGAAAACCTTCGTTTTGTGGAGTAAACTCCAAGATGGTGCAAAACAGCAGGTCATTGGTTACAGGTGCATGTCCATCGCTGCACCAGTTTCCATTCGCTGTGTCCAAACATAATCTCCCAAGTTGTCGTCGTAACAGAGAACTGAATACAATTGCGATTTCTTTGAACTTTGTCGGAAAAGAAAAACCTACTCGGCATGAATATTGATGACTTCCAGTTTTTGCAAAAGGAAATTTTCCCGCTTTTCAATCGCTTGAAACCATTTATTAGAAACAGTTTAAACTATATACTTCGCCATCGTTTCTTTCGCCAAAGTAGACACCGCACAACTAACAAGGCTCCCTTCTCAAACTATGGTTGGGTTTCGATGGAACGCCTAGGCCGTTTATTGAATTCTTGTAGATTTTCATAAAGAGCATGATAACTGTCGTTAACGGCTGCTCTTCGTGTTGATAAACACCACACTTAAAAAGGGGGCATCTGATACAGGGGTATTTTTTGAACATAAATATAGAATAAGGGGCCTTTATTCGAGGGGGTGTATGATCGAAGCATATTTAGAAATATCCTTGCACAATAATTAAATCTACCTCGGTTTTATTCCTAACTCCTTCCCGGGGTAGGCAATATCATAAAATTGGGTCGTCATGTTTGGAAA
The DNA here is from genome assembly GCA_963924455.1 of Pelagia noctiluca. Classification (NCBI taxonomy): domain Eukaryota; kingdom Metazoa; phylum Cnidaria; class Scyphozoa; order Semaeostomeae; family Pelagiidae; genus Pelagia; species Pelagia noctiluca. The sequence goes on along the minus strand of OZ004317.1, from coordinate 17,436,293 downwards.
ATTGATATATAAATGGATCATAATTTGTATGATTTCCATTTTTATTTTGTTCTTAACATGAATTAGGTAAATAAATGGCTATAAAAAGGGTTAAAGTATTTTGTTGAAACACATGTAGCTGTCCTTTGGATGTTAGAACAACGTACCCCTATCTTTCAATTTTTGAAACGACCCCCGGCATGAGATTAGGTTTATAAACAACTGCATAGTAAATAAATTGCTTGGTGGTTACAGGATGTTAACCAAAGGTACTATTGAACTATTTTTAGTCACATCTTTATGTTTGGTGAGTGACGAATAAGCCTATGTTTAGAGGCTCTGCTGTAATATGATTTCTATTAAGTTTTGTTAAATTCTAGAGAGAAGGAAGATGGTTGGGATCGTCGTGTCGGTGATGCCTTGCTCGAAAAATGCATTGCAGATGGAGCAAACATATTGCATATCTATGTCGATACTAAATCTCCAGAGGTATAGAATTCATATTACCTCTTCTCCATTACTAAATAGCTCTTCTCCTGAAATTTATTCCTGGCTTTTTTATTTTCTTTACATTCGTGATACTATGCCTTATGTTTTTTTAGAATTTACTTCATTCTAAAATTGGTTTGAGGCTGGTTTTTCTTGAATATTCATTTTTTATACTGAAATATTCTTAGATCGTTCTTACTTTTATAAAGATTGGAAAGCTTTTTTGCTACTAGTTGTATTAATTGCTGCAGATTTCGACTCTCCCAGCCTGTCTGACGTATCTGTGTGTTTTCGGTCTGCTTGTTTCGTCATTTTCTCTTTTCTTAGAATTCTTATATTGGGCAAAAATTTGTTTGCCTCGGTTATATTGTACTTAGATTTTGACGGCTCTTTTTCTTATGCAATGGTTGTTCTGAAATGCGAGTGTAAGACTCTTGATTGTACAGGCCTATCAGAAAAAATTACAAATTTAATATTAGGTCGATGTGCAGGTCGTATTTTCAACGGATTATATATCTACTAGCAATAGTGCAAACTAGATTGTCCCTCGCCCACACACACAAACAGACCGTTCAAATCTTGTATTATTTGAATTCTTTTGATTCGGAGGGTTGGGCTGCAATGCGTGGCACCATTTGATGGGCCGGTTTACCCAATTTGAAAAAATTCGTCAAAGAAAGACCTTCTGGATAGTTTAGGTTTAAAAAACTGTTTTTATGAAACTATTTGGTGGAAAAAGCTACTTTTTATCGAGATTTAAAGTCCACAGCTCTCAGTACCTACTTTTGCATGCATTGTTCAAGATGAATGTGGGACAACCAATAGAAACGCTATCTTCTATTGTATTTTACACTCTTAAGCACTGTTGTTTTTCTTTCAGGGTTGCGTCTACGTCAAATGCGACTCTTTAGATTCGGCTGGTGATGCGTTTAGAAGTATTTATGGAAATTGGTTTGATGGTGAGTGTGTTGGAATCCCTTAATGATGCAGTAAATCCACATATTAGAACCTCTATATTCCAGCTACGTTTACACGGTAGATGCGAAGCAGCCAGTCTTGCATCCATACCGGCACGAATTAATCCGATTTTAATCCGCTATCTGCATGGATTTCAATTGTGCTACGAAATTTAATCATTAGGGAAAATCCAAGATGGTCAGTCACAAAACAGTTATTTAGTCAATGGCAAAAATGCCTGTAAGTCCTCTAGCAAGGATCGCTTCTACACCCTCGAAGATATTCCCAAACAATAAGTTCCCAATTATGATAGAACCTTCTTGTATTAGAAACTATCCTGAAATTCTTTCCAAAAGGCTCAGTTTATGAGAAACGACTTTTTGTCTGAGAAAGAAAACGTTTTTACTTTCAAGTATACCAATGAATAATCCTCCTGAATTCTACTTTTTGATTCCATATTGTTTTCTAAAGACTACATAGGTGCACTTTCTTAACAAATTTAAAGCAACCTTTGCAGAGAAACTGATTATTTTACGGTTCTGTAGATAACTACTTACATAAGTTGGCATTGTCCAGGCACTGTCCAGGCACTATAAGCATTGTAGCTTCTCGAAAAAATATTTAGCTAAACTATGTATAAGGAACTTTTACCCTGATTCCAATTTGAACCTTCAGATAAGGAACATTATCAGTGAATACAAAAATTAGTTCCATATATGCTGGAACCTACTTTATCAACAGAAAAGCTCAGCAGTATTGAGTAATAATTATCAATCGATTTCTGCAACTAATGTGTGTCTTAAGACTTCAAGAAAGAGAAATCTATGGTCTTCAGTGCAATGAAATTTATGGAAGTTTAAAGCGGATTTTCACCACGTAGCTAAGCGTAGGAAGTAGAAACCGAACACCCAAATACAGGAACGAGCCTTGAACCACGAGGCCCATGATAGCCTAGCATAACTAGCATCGTCTTGTCTAGATATTTTTTCTCAATTTAATTTACGGACCACTGTATGTTGCCATATCTAATTTCAAGAAATATTCATCACTGCTCATGTTGATACATTTTGCAAGCTTGAGTATCGGCATCCTTAGGTAATTTGTGTTGACTGCACCCTCCACATCGGTTTCTAATACACCAACCATCGTTGGTTAGATTTTGCTTGAAGGATACGACAAAGTAAGAAACTTGAAGATGTGTTACAATAGCATAACATATCATTAAAATATCAAAGTATCTAACACAGCTTCCAACTCTATGAAAGGCGATTTTTTTTAGAGAAAAGTTGTCTCTCCAAAGAAACACCACCAATAATTGGGATTTTCATTAAACATATAGTATTAGCTACATTTCTTTAAAAGTGCGTTTGGATATGATAAGCAGGTCTGGAAAATACAAGTGTATAATGACAAACAGAGGATCCTCTGCAATTGAATGATATCATCACCAGTCCTAGTCATGAGACTTTTAGTGGCTGGGCAGTGAATCGTCCTTCTCACTGTTCTCAGGTGGGCTATCCTTTAGAAAAAGTGCACTTCAAAGTGGGCGATTCATATCGAATTCAATAAATGAGTAGGGCAACAAATCGCCCACCCCAAGTGACTGAGGAGGGCATTGGTGGATCGGGCGAATGCCCGCCTCAAATGGCCATGTCTGATTATTGCTGTACACTGCTACATGTATCAGTGCGCAAATTGGTTCTCACTACACAATGAAATTAGGTATGGTTGTCGCATTGATTCCCAGGTGGCATTGCTGCGGAGGAGCTGGCTGTGACTTTTTCTTGTTTTTACTGTTTACCAGGACGTCTTGTGATCGTCAAGTTTGTGACGCTGACGCGATATCACCAACGATTCCCCGAATCCAGAACATCAACACAACCGCTGCAGTCATCTGGCGAGTTTCCGTCCTCCTTAGGCTGGCACAGTTCTGCTGATGGCGTAGAACAGAAGAAGAACAACTAGATCTGCGATTGCTCCGTTTTAATTTGACTGGTGAGATGTATCGTTTATTCGTCTAGGGTGGCTAACTACCCCGCTTATAACGAACTGATACTGGCGGACTTGCTATGGTGGCGGTAAACTTTTCAGTATCTCAAACGTTATGTATATGTCTGTTAATGCACTGACATTTTTAGATAGAAAACAAATCGCAACATCGAAATAATGCGTGGGCCTAATGTTGTGATGAACTAATTGGGGTACATAGCTAGACAAATACAGTGGTGGATTAAGGGAGTTGACGTTGGTGCCAGTTATCCCCTCTCGCCGATGAAAACAGCTCTTGGCTTCCAGAAGTGTGGCGCCTCTTTGAATAGCAGATTCTTGATATTTTTATTCAAAATAACATTATTAATGCCCCCATAAAACCTGCCCCCTTTAGATTTATTCTGGAACTGCCCCTGCGTGAATATATGTGGAGGTGACTTTGCGAATACTGGCGTTGAATTATTCTCAGTGAATAACTGTATACTATTGTAGCTGATTCTCCTGCTTAGTTATTCTTCAGTCGATAGAAGTCCGGCTGGAGGAATGCAGATACATCAAGAATGAATATATGATGATGATTTGCCCTGGTTTTACTGGTCCCCGTTTTCGCTTTTCGTGATATAATTGCATGCTTTGAAAATGGCCTGGGAATCAGTAGCCCCAAACCCGAACACTGGTGAGATTCGTAAAATATTGTGGGAAATATTCAGTAAAAGAGCCTTTTGCCCATGCATACATTTGAACATTTGCCAACAGATGGTAGATTAAGGTAGATGAGTCCTAATACAAGAAAAATGTTTTATATTGAACTTGCAGCTTCGATTTATTGAATCCAACTAGAATTTGAGGTGATATTGATGTTTTTGGAAATTGAATTGAACTTTGTTAGGGATTGGAAATGGTGGCAAGTTGCATCTAAAACTTGGAAATATTTGACACGATTTCTTCCACCATTGCGGAAATTATCTCCTTAAACTTTCAAACTTTGTAACAGGTGTTAATAATCTGAAGATAATGGCAGAAACAGAGTTTGAATTTAGGGCTTTAATCTGTTTTTATAGATTTTTTAAAGTACCAATGATATTACTAACTAAATTATCGTCTGGAGATCAGCTCAACTGGAATTAAGGGACCGTTTATCAATAATGCCACGGGTTTGTACCAAAGAGCACTGGGCTGGGTAGCGTTCTAGGCCCGCAAAAGGCTGGATAAAATAGAATATAAGATATTTTGAAATGTTGGATAGTAAATATTTGTATAGAAAAATACCGAGGAGTTGTTATAGATCAATGAATAAAACTGTTGAAATCCGAGCTAAAGCTAGGATCGTGCATACTGTCATCGAAAGTTCTCTCTTCATCATTTGATGAAGTTTGAATTTCACGAAACACCTGCTAGGCTGAATTCATTGTGATGAGATCTAGGTTGGTGATTTCTGTTTTTATTTGTTTAAAGGCGGGGTGAGTGAAAAAGATTTCTCTTACTGTCAACCTGAGGCATTGATAACGAACGTCCCTATTGGCTAGAATTTCATTGGTCACAGTTAAATCATATAGATAAACACCCTATCACACTTGATACCACTGTAGCTCTCTATTATCAGTCATCCAAGTGCATCATCTTCTAAACAGTTTATCTGATGTCATCCACGTAGGAAATGCGCGAAGGAAAGGGATATGGAACTGACGATGTTGTGAAAAACGCCATGAAACTATTTTTTGTATTGGTATGGCGCCCTGCCTGGTACACAATAGCATGGAAGACTCGGAAACGAGGTACTTTTCATTTTTAAGCTTTAGATCTTGGCGCAACATTTAAATCGACTACTTGCTCGAGTCACCCAGAATATTTCGATCTAGACTGGAGCCAAAATTTGTTGCCCCGCAAAATGGAAAAAACTGAAAATTAGAATGTTGCCAGACAGCAAGCTGTCAGTAGAGCTTTTTTGAAAGGCTGAAAGGCTGTTAATAGCCCTTGCGAACCTAGAGAAGTTCCGAAAACTAGAATTCTTGAATGACTATAATGTAGACTGATTCCAAGATATTATTTAACATTTCTTGTATTAACCATGATTTTTGTTTTCTTATCATTTTTTCCTTAAATTTAATGTTATTGATAGTCTTCTGTTTACTTTCCAAAGTGTTTTTAGATAATGCGAGTTTTAGCGCAATGGATCGTTAGAAACGAGGGACAAATCACTCTCTAAAAATCTCGTGCAAATTCCCTGAAAATTCTATTGTTCTAATGAAAATCCCTTGGAAATCCTTTAGTCCTCAAAAAAATCTCCTATGCCTTGAAAGGGAGTGAAATGTCCCTCGATTAGATACCAATAGATGAAACTTAAAGAAACAAATAATTTCGTAAATACGTTCTTTAAGTGTTTCTATATACAGGAGTTTCAAAATGACATTATTCTTACTTTTGTTACTTTCTCTGCAAGTTAGGAAATATAATACAATTTAGAAAATGTTGATGGGGAATATTGGCAGAAAAGATTTGGTCATTGCTGGAACATAGCCTAGATGCTGACATATTGTAGAATCAAGGCTGTCTCGTTGTTGCCTTAATAGGCCAGCGAGAAAAATGGGGACATTGCGAAACATTATACCGTAAAGATCCGGATGTAAGAACCACTTATTTTAAGAACCTACCCTAAGACTTCAGCATTCTAACGAACATTTTCTTGAAATCTTTTACAGAGGCCATGAAGGAACTTCATATAGAGACCAAGCATAGAGATATCACATTTTAACCCTTTGACGTACTACATATAAATGAGTTGAAAATATTGATAGAATTAAAGAGCCTAGATGGGTTCGTATCTGCATGCGGTGAATGGTGGTGCAATTTGTGCGAATGAAATGGCCTGAGTTTTCTCGATGCCCCGATTGCGCAGTGATAGGGCAGTAGAGTACCAATCTAGAGGTCGTGGGTTCGATTCCTACTCGGATTATTTTCATTGCAATAAGATAAAATTTTATTGGAGTTTAATTGTGCGTAAAATGGTATAATGGCTCTTTCTTTGCTGGAACAATTGGCAACTTGCTGTTAGTCAGTTGCTAAGAGAAATAGGAGGTTGCTGCTATCATGAGCTTCAGGAATATATTGAAAGGGGGACGACGGGCCTGCTACTCTGAAAAGTTTATTGGCGTTGGGTTGTTTGTGATCCATCAGGCATTTGTTGCAATCAATGCCGTAGGTATGTCATTTGTATACGTAATTGGTTGGAGGTGGTTAACGATACACCGATAATTTCAACCCATCTTTCACAAGGTCAAAAAAGACTGTAAAAATGTCGTAGGGAAACTACTTTGTGGTTGAAGTAGGTGCAGTAGGTGCATATAACCTGCATCATGCAGCCCCTTGTTGTTTCAAAGTTAGATCTCAAAATGCCAGCAGAGGACTTCCACAGCTCAAATCTTTCGAAAAGTACCCCTGCTCTTAGGAAGGATTATTTCAAATTACATTTCAAATTGATGACTTACATCGACTGGTAATACAGGAAGGCGAACATGTAAAACATTCAAAGGGAACGATACAGAGAATAACAAGTTGTTGAAGTATAGGTTCTTATCTTATTTATTTTATGATTCCATTTTATTCTTCACCCTTTTTCATATATTTTGCCTCCATATTAATAGAGGAAGATGTTTTTCACAGTTCACAGGCATCACCAATATACGTAGCAACCAGTCTTACTTTTTTATTATTTTTTGTTTGAAAGCAAATATTTCATGTATAGTATGTTGGCGTATTGTTTTGTATGATAGCCCTCTTTTTCAAAGGCAGAGATTAATCTGACAGCACCAATGAAATCAGCGACCCCGAAAACTTTTCAATAGAAAGTTTCTAAAACTCACTATAGCTCTATCAAAGAAAAGCTAAAAAGACAATACCCGCCAAAATTAGTTGGAACACCCTTGATTTTTTTAACAAATAACTATGTACATTCTTAGCTTTCCTAGCCTTTTATTTCATATCCAGCCCCCCTTCCCCCCTCCAAACAATGTGGTTTACCGAAAGAACTTTATGAGACTACACCAAACACTAGCTGAATGTTATTGGGCTAGTTTTTGTTATCAGAAACAACATTGTAAAGAGGGAGGGGAGGGGGTAAAATGTGGCAAACTGTAAAAATCATACAAGTGTTCCAAGACTTTTGGCGGGGACTCTATTACGCATCACTAAGTAAAGAGTGCATTATGTTAGGAAGTGCTCTTCATCCTCCACCTTATTCAGTAAACTTCGATGTTTTACAACACAATATGTTGATCGATCAAGGCCGTACACAGAACATTTTTAGCGGAGGGGCAAAACCCCTTTTGAAGAACTTTTTGAGGATATCCTCTATATGAAAGGATATACTTTTGGAATTTTTTGAGGGGGTAGCAGCTCCTCTTGCCCCCCCCCCCCCCACTATGTACGGCCATGTGATCGATCTGTTTAGTTCCAAGTAAGGAAATAGGAATTGAAGATATTCTGAAAAGAAAACTTCGCGTACGATTTTTCTGGCTTCTAGAGAGCTTGATAGCTTTGAGGAATAAAACACCCTTCAGCTCACTCACAACGATCCCTCTCAATAATTTTCCAACTGGAGAACATGGAACTTTGAAAAACACATATGGTATCATGTCCAGAGACATACATATATACGAAACTGCATTGTATACAATTTTCCAGCCATACAAAGTCACATGCAACTTATCATGCCAGTTTTTGTATCCTTGTTCTTACGTTATATACATTGGCAGAAAATTATCCACAAACTTGTGTTCCAATAATTGAGAGAATAACTATCTCCCAGTGTTCAACAAATGAATAAATGTTTTGTATTTCATTTCGATTAATCCCCAAATTCTTCATGAATTCAGCAATCTCCGAGTGGCGCTGCAAAGAGAGAAAGAATTGAATTAGACATTTATCTTAGACTCGTTTATTTTTCGTATGATTAAAAACTGTAAATCTAAGTATCGAAGTAAAGGCCACGATACAGTAAAACCCTGCCTAAAAGAACCACTTCTTTGTGAAGAACCTTTACTGAGAATTTTACCAATTGGAATTTCGGAAAATAACTATTCTGATGAAATATGAAATCAGCTTAGATTGCACTCTAGGCTACCAATCACAATACCAATGTGCCTAAATGAAACTAAACCTTTAAAGCCTTCTAGGCTTAATACCATATTGCCAAAATAAGTCTTTTGATTCTAATCCATACACTGCTGTCAATTACAAATTTAAGAGTGGACATTAGGTTAAGTAACTTCGTGTTAGAAGGATAAGCCATATTTGATTGACATACTAAACATACTATTACCTGATTTCACGTCATTCCAAACATCTTCACCATCCTGAAACATTTCAGCATCGATCACAGTCTCAGCATCATCGGCATCGACATTACCGTATTTTCCATCCTTCGTGTCCTGCTCAAACTCGTCATCTGAGTAGTACGCACGAACTGTCCACTCATCTTCAACATGCTCCATGCTGACAGTGCTGCTGATTGGGTACGACGAATTCACCGCAGTGCTCAAATCATAAACGCTGCACGGTTGATCGGAGTTATTCCGTGTTAGATAGGCAAGCACTTTCTCCTTCTCCGTGTAGCATTCAACCTCCATTGAAAGGAAGTTGCCGCAATCTTCACAGGCACATAAACAAGCCAAAGGCCCTTCTTTCTGATCATTCGAAGGATAGTGGTCAGAGGAAGAAGAGCATGCCGATAAATTCTCTTCAGCGTTTTCAACCAAATTAACTTCCTTCATACTTTCTAGCTCGTTACAGCCTCTACTAGCTGAGTCAGCTTCGTTCGACTGAAGGCAGCCCTCTGATTGAGCCTTGACTATTGCCTCTCTCGGACAAAGTCCATCCTGATCTTCATACGACTGCTGCTGTCTATCTTCGGTTCTCTTGGAATTTTTTGCTACGATTTCTTTTCTGCTATTTTCTTTCATTTTATTTTGGCAAGTGCCGGCTATGCTGACAGCTGCAATCATACCAACTCCTGCATCTTTCATATTAGTACCATGTGCTACGTTACCACACATGGTCACTTCCACATTGACAACCTTCGTAGGACAATGAGTTATTTCAGCCTCGTCATCTTTGAAAACAACTTGCTCGAGATGGGTTCCTTGAGCTACTTTTACTAGATCATTGGGACAATCATTTTTCTGTTCTTCTTGTTGATGCACCATGTTCTCAACAGACGCCCGGAAAACCTGGCATTCCCCATCAGCCAAACCATCACCAAGTGTTTCAAGTTCTCCGGAATTTTTCTCGACGATACCAACATCGTTATGGTGTTCTTCTTTACCATGTGAATTCGAAATAACTTGGGCATCAGTCTCTTTCGATGGTTGCTCCTGCGTATCGGACGTCAGATTCTTGGTAACTTTCACATATTGCTTCGAATCTTTCCTTTCATTCTCTTCACACGGGATATGCAGCTCTTTCAGCTCGCTATTCTCTTTTTCAAGCAGCTCTTTTATCTGCATATTATCACTTGACTTTTGTAGAGGGTTTTTTTCAGAAATCAAATCCACACCTAAAAAATCTCTGCTAGCTTTGTTGCCGTGGTCTCTCTCCTCTAAGCCATGCTGTACGTCTACAGACTCCCCATTATCTGGAGTACTAACAGGCCCACTAGGAGAACCGGACGCAGTAGGAGATTTTCTTTCATTTTGCTTAACCATTGCAGTATGACTTGAATGAGGTTCCCCTTGTTCATCCAGTGACTTGAGCGCTGGTAGCATTGGGGCGTCCGAATCCACCTCAAACTTTTCTGCAGAATGCTGCTGCAACTTCTTCTTACCTTGCATGAAGCTGCATCCCGAAGTAGCAATATTTGAAGATGCACCTTCTATAGCATCTTCCGTTGCAGTAGATAGGCCTGCTTTTTCATCAATCTCATCAGTGTTATTATCTGCAATTACATAGATATTCGACTCCTCAAAGTAATCTGTATGAAAATGTCCTGTGACTTTCTCTATTTCAATTAATGAGTCACTTCGGTCCTCTTTTGCAATGAAACATCCATCGGCAACAATAATTACACTATCATCCGTCTGAATTGAGTGGTTAGAGCAGTGGGTGGAGACAGCGCCATCTTTATTTGGCCTATCCACATCTATGGTTGTGCCATTTTCATTATTTAGGACGGATGGCCTGTCAGCAATGGCGATTATTCTTACTTGGGTTGCTATACACTTAGCACTGGTGTGCATCTCTGAGAGATCACATACAATGGTGTGTCCTTCTCCAGGGATGGCTGCCTGGCTTCCGACTTCCCCAGTATGTCGTGCCACCTCACAGCCTCCCTCCCATGCAGTGTAGTCATTGATTCCCTCGGTGGGTTGCTCTATACCCACAGTAAATTCCTTTTCTGGTTCACTTCTTTTATCAGCATCAATCCTATCTTCAAAAATGCCAAGAGGGCAAGGGTCTGTTTTTGGAACAGAATCCTTCCATATATCAGCAAAAGGGTTGTTGTCATTGGCTGTAGATTCCGTTGGTCTTTCTCTTAACAATGCAACTTCTACCACTGGTTCGCATCTTTTATCAGCATCAATTCGATCGCTGAAAATACCTAGAGGGTCAGTATTAGCCTTTTGAATAGAATCCTCCCTTATTACAGCAGAGGGTATGCTATCATCGACAGTGGCTTCCGCTGGAGTTGCCTTCGCAACGGCAGCTTCTTTGTCTTGGTTATTTTCTTGACTGCAATTAGCTAGATCTTCCAAGATTCCAAGAGATGTAAGCTCATTCTTATCCTTGGTATTGTCCTGTGTTTCAGCAGAAGGTATGCTATCATCAACTGTAGCTTTCGTCAGAGCTTCCTTGTTTCGGTCACTTTCTTGACTGCAGTCAGTTTGATCTTCCAAGATGCCAAGAGGTGAAGGCTCATTCTTATCCTCGGCTTTGTCCTGTATTTCAGCAAGAGGTATGTTATCATCAACTGTAGCTTTCGTCAGAGCTTCCTTGTTTCGGTCACTTTCTTGACTGCAATTAGTTTGATCTTCTAAGAGGCCAAGAGGTGTAGGCTCATTCTTATCCTCGGCTTTGTCCTGTATTTCAGCAGGAGGTATGCTATCATCAACTGTAGCTTTCGTCAGAGCTTCCTTGTTTCGGTCACTTTCTTGACTGCAATCAGTTTGATCTTCCAAGATGCCAAGAGGTGTAGGCTCATTCTTATCCTCGGCTTTGTCCTGTATTTCAGCAGGAGGTATGCTATCATCAACTGTAGCTTTCGTCAGAGCTTCCTTGTCTCGGTCACTTTCTTGACTGCAATCAGTTTGATCTTCTAAGAGGCCAAGAGGTGTAGGCTCATTCTTATCCTCGGCTTTGTCCTGTATTTCAGCAGGAGGTATGTTATCATCAACTGTAGCTTTCGTCAGAGCTTCCTTGTTTCGGTCACTTTCTTGACTGCAATTAGTTTGATCTTCTAAGAGGCCAAGAGGTGTAGGCTCATTCTTATCCTCGGCTTTGTCCTGTATTTCAGCAGGAGGTATGCTATCATCAACTGTAGCTTTTGCCAGAGCTTCCTTGTTTCGGTCACTTTCTTGACTGCAATTAGTTTGATCTTCTAAGAGGCCAAGAGGTGTAGGCTCATTCTTATCCTCGGCTTTGTCCTGTATTTCAGCAGGAGGTATGTTATCATCAACTGTAGCTTTCGTCAGAGCTTCCTTGTTTCGGTCACTTTCTTGACTGCAATTAGTTTGATCTTCTAAGAGGCCAAGAGGTGTAGGCTCATTCTTATCCTCGGCTTTGTCCTGTATTTCAGCAGAAGGTATGCTATCATCAACTGTAGCTTTCGTCAGAGCTTCCTTGTCTCGGTCACTTTCTTGACTGCAATCAGTTTGATCTTCTAAGAGGCCAAGAGGTGTAAGCTCATTCTTATCCTCGGCTTTGTCCTGTATTTCAGCAAGAGGTATGTTATCATCAACTGTAGCTTTCGTCAGAGCTTCCTTGTTTCGGTCACTTTCTTGACTGCAATTAGTTTGATCTTCTAAGAGGCCAAGAGGTGTAGGCTCATTCTTATCCTCGGCTTTGTCCTGTATTTCAGCAGGAGGTATGCTATCATCAACTGTAGCTTTCGTCAGAGCTTCCTTGTTTCGGTCACTTTCTTGACTGCAATCAGTTTGATCTTCCAAGATGCCAAGAGGTGTAGGCTCATTCTTATCCTCGGCTTTGTCCTGTATTTCAGCAGGAGGTATGCTATCATCAACTGTAGCTTTCGTCAGAGCTTCCTTGTCTCGGTCACTTTCTTGACTGCAATCAGTTTGATCTTCTAAGAGGCCAAGAGGTGTAGGCTCATTCTTATCCTCGGCTTTGTCCTGTATTTCAGCAGGAGGTATGTTATCATCAACTGTAGCTTTCGTCAGAGCTTCCTTGTTTCGGTCACTTTCTTGACTGCAATTAGTTTGATCTTCTAAGAGGCCAAGAGGTGTAGGCTCATTCTTATCCTCGGCTTTGTCCTGTATTTCAGCAGGAGGTATGCTATCATCAACTGTAGCTTTTGCCAGAGCTTCCTTGTTTCGGTCACTTTCTTGACTGCAATCGGTTTGATCTTCCAAGATGCCAAGAGGTGTAAGCTCATTCTTATCCTCGGCTTTGTCCTGTATTTCAGCAGAAGGTATGCTATCATCAACTGTAGCTTTCGTCAGAGCTTCCTTGTTTCGGTCACTTTCTTGACTGCAATTAGTTTGATATTCTAAGAGGCCAAGAGGTGTAGGCTCATTCTTTTTCTCGGCATTGTCCTGTATTTCAGCAGGAGGTATGCTATCATCAACTGTAGCTTTCGTCAGAGCTTCCTTGTTTCGGTCACTCTCTTGACTGCAATCAGTTTGATCTTCCAAGATGCCAAGAGGTGTAAGCTCATTCTTATCCTCGGCTTTGTCCTGTATTTCAGCAGAAGGTGTGCTATCATCAACTGTAGCCTCTGTTAGAGTTTCCAAGGGAGCAGTTGCTTCCTTGTCATGGTTCATTTCTTTAAAGCAATCAATTTGATCTTCCAAGACACCGTGAGGTTCAGATTTAGTTCTATCTTTAGCACTCTCTGGTACTTTGAATGTGGCCACCGTTGGATTTTCTTGCTTGGCAGATATTTCTTGATCATTTGTCTGATGATGAAAATGATATGAATATCAATCTTTTTCATTTAGAGTTGGTTATAAGTCTTTTCACTACCAGGGCGGCAAAAAGTCACTGAGCGTCACTAAGACTGATTGAGAGGGCTCAAAAACATCTTACAATACATCTTTTAGAATCTTACATAAAAATCTACTTCTTCGTTGAAAATAAGTCGATATCAGTTTCACAGAGGATATAATTGAAAGAACCAACAGTCAACAAATCGGTTTCAAATCAAAACGATCATATTTCAAGTGATAGTTTGCTTGCGACTAAGAGGATAACATACAGCAGGAGATTGGTATCTTTAAACAAGCCCCTTCCTAAGGTTCAATCGATATCAATGAGCCCTCTGCTGAGAAAAAGGAAGATGCTACTAATGTGGCAAATCCTGCATCTCTTTCACCGGATGTCAATTGAAACTTTATCAGGACTTTAGTTGAAGACACTAGTCATCTGCTCCATGTTCCCTCCTGATCGCAAGAAATCCGTCTCCCGATCGCAAGCAATCAATCAGACATTCCTTCACAATAAAAGATGCAAGCTCTTTTTTTGAACAGCTTCTTCTTTCCGTCATCTGAAAGCCTTGCTAAGCAGCTCAACATAACTCCCAGGCAGAATCGCCGAGAAAGGGGGAGGGTAACTAGAAAAGAAACTAGGGGGCTCAGGGCTTTAAGGGGCCCGTAGGACATTATAAGATATTTTCTTCATCATCGATAAGGCTTCTTATTGGAAAATACCCCAGTATCTGTGATTACCCTGGGCTAAGCTACTCTCCCAACAGCCCTGTAGCCTGGTATGATAGGCTTTCTAAAAGTTTCTTTTTACCTCAGATTTTCGTTGGAAAGTGTAAGCCAAGAGCTTTCCTTCAACTTCCTCACAATCGAGCAATCTACTGTGCTGGCTTCCAGTATTAATAGTAGATGTCGATGGTCCGTTAAGGTTCGGTAGCGCAATAAGCTCGAATCCGTGTCGGTCTTTTGGCAAGGTTGCAGCATTTTTATGTTCCTAGGAGAAAAATCTGAATTTATTTCTAATTCTCAAGTTTCTGCAGGCATGTTAAAAATGATAGAATTCAAATTTTGAATAACAACTCGTCCAGAAAGACTAATTGAAGATTAAACGACCAAAATTCACATTTCTTTATCTATACTGTCTTGAGAAAATAGTACTTTTAGAGCCAGAAAATTACCAATTATCTGAAGCATAAAGATACTTAAAAAATTCAAACACATATAGGACGGCTGAAACTTCCTTATCTCAACATGAAATAACAATATGAAATCGTACATGAATCGAGTCTACTTTCTCAGGACTGAAAAACGATAGCATTTGCTCTATATAAAAGTAATACCTGAGGCACAACAAATTCTAGAGTGCTCGAAACTTACTTTCGTAGTGAGAGAGTTCACTTTTAGTGTTTTGCCCAAACCCCAGTTCAAATGCTACCGAGGTCCCTGATTGAAATGTAATATCTTATTTCAGAAAACCATCAGGAACTGCCTGAGTAGCTAAAGATGATAGTTATGTAGAAATTTCAAACCTTTGGAGAAATTTGCTTCTTGGTTCTTCTTTCCAAGGAATAACAAGAGCCAGACGAAGCAGATCCTGGAAAATGAGAAAGAATTTGAATATTCAATTTGACGGAAATGCGATGAAAATCACAATGGTCGTCAATCTTTTTTTCTGCGAGGAACAATCAACAAATTAACAATCAAACCTCTTCTTAATAATTTCTCCAAGTCGACTTCCCCATTGTGACTATTTTTCATATTTGTTTTCTTCTTATTTTCTTCTTTATTCCTCTTTTTTCCTCTCTCTTCCTTTTCTTTTCTTCCTTCTTTTTCATCTTCTCTTCTTTTTTCTTCATCTTCTCTTCTTTTTTCTTCATCTTCTCCTCCTCCTTCTTCTTCTTTTCCTTCTTCTTTTCCAGTTCTTTTTCACCCATCCTCATATTTTGGCCATTATCGGTTTCATCTGCAATAATAAGGCAAATGACTTGTTTACTAACAGTAAGAAGAAAGATCTAGAAAGCCGCATCAGACCTATCATGGCCATTGGCAAAATGGGGAGAGCTACTAAGATAGACATGAGAATATACAAAGACTAACTTAGAATATCAAAAGTAATATCAAGTTACATCAAGTGTTATGACCACTCTCATGAGAGTTATATTTGGCAAAAGACTTAACAACAGAAGTGGCAAGAGAATATTTCAGGGTACACTTGAGTTGAAAGATATATGCAAAAATCACATGGGAAGATAAAGTAATACAGATATGAGGAGGAGCAAATTAAACGCTTGAGCACCTACGGTACGTCAGATGGTCCAAAATGAAATGGAAGAGCAATAACAAGCATAGTAAAAGTTAAGAGCAGTGAAAAGCAAAGCTAGAAGATTAATGAAATAATTGGAAGAGTTACTCATTTTTGAGCTTTTTAAAATGTTCTTCGTTAGTCATGTTTTTTCTAAATACAATCGTGTAGCTGTAAGTATGTTTGTTTAATCACAATTTTGTTTACTAATTGTTTGTAGGATTGTAATGTAATGTAGTTGTGATTTTGAGTTGCATTTAGGAATGTTAGTTGATAAAATGAAAACTGAAACCGAGAACTGAAAGGAGGAGAAAATAGAAATAAAGATAAATGGAGATCAGAAAGTAGCAAGGTAAGAAGAAGCAAGATTAGAAGAAGCAAGATTAGAAGAAACAAGGTAAGAAGAAGCAAGGTTAAAAGAAGTAAGGCAAGAAGAAGCAAGGTTAAAAGAAGTAAGGCAAGAAGATGCAAGGTAAGAAGATCCAAGGTAACAAGAAGCAAGGGAAGAAGAAACAAGGTTAGAAGAAGCAAAGTAAGAAGAAGTAAGGTAAGACTAGGCAAGATAAGAAGAAGCAAGGTTGGAAAAAGTAAGGAAAGAGGAAGCAAGATTAGAAGAAGCAAGGTTAGAAGAAGTAAGGGAAGTGCAAGCAAGATTAAAAGAAGAAATGTTACAAGAAGCAAGGGAAAAAGAAGCAAGGTTAGAAGTAAGGGAAGAGGAAGCAAGATTAGAAGAAGTAAGGGAAGAAGAAGCCAGGTAAGAAGAAGCAAGGTTAAAAGAAGCAAGGTAAGAAGAAGCAAGTTTAAGAGAAGCAAGGTAAAAAGAGGCAAGGTAAAAAGATGCAAGGTAAGAAGAAAAAAGGTAACAAGAAGCAAGGGAAGAAGAAGCAAGGTTAGAAGAAGCAAGATTAGAAGAAGCAAGGCTAGAAGAAGTAATGAAAGAGGAAGCACGATTTAAAGAAGCAAGGTTACGAGAAGCAAGGAAAGAAGAAGGAGGGTAAGAAGAAGCAAGGTAAGAAGAAGCAAGGTTAAAGAAGCAAGGTAAGAAGAAGCAATGTTGGAAGAAGCAAGATTAGAAGAAGCAATGTTGGAAGAAGCAAGATTAGAAGAAGCAAGAGAAGAGGAAGCCAAGCAAGATGAAGCAAGGTAAGAAGAAGCAAGGTTAAAAGAAGCAAGGTAAGAAGAAGTAAGAATAGAAGAAGCAAGGGAAGAAGACGTAAGGTAAGAGGAAGCACGGTATGAATAAGTAAAGTAGGAAGAAGCATAGCAAGAAAAGCAAGTGAGGGATAAAGGAAAGAAGCAAAAAGGAAGAAAATAAGATAAGACGAAACAGAAATACATCCTGAATTACCTTAGTGGTACTAACAGTACTAACCCATCACTAAGAGCAATCAGGCTGCTTAGTTTCTAATGAATCGACAAGAAATAGAAAATTGATAAGACAAGAAGTAGAATTCGAAATGTATTTAGCAGGACATACAGCCCTTGAGATGTCTAATTCTGCCATCAATATTCCTTGCTTGGGTCATTTGAATTAGCATGCTGATATTTCTTCAAAGTCTGTTTCTAAGTGGTGGGCTAGTCCTGTATTGGAAACTATAAAGCGGACAGTGGGGATTAAAGATCGAATGCTTCACATTTATTATCGTTCTATTTTACACATACCTTCCCTTTCGTGTTTTATTGTATACAATAATCAATTTTTGATAGAAAATTAATCTATCAAAAAGGAGATTAAAGATTAAATGCTAAAGTTGGATAAAAATAACCCAAAGTGTGCTTAACTGAAATATAAAGGGCCTACTGTCACACCTATAGCGCAAATATAAAGAGTCTTCTTTCACACCTTTTACTAAATATAAAGAGAATAGTTTAACACCGATACCTTGTCTTCAATTAACAGCAATAAGAATGCAATTTGATATTCTTACTCTAGTTGGTCAAGATGTTGATCGCGCAGAAAAGCAAAACATTAAAGAATCATCAACAAGCCTTACCATCGATCTTATTTGCCTTTGGGCGTGAAGTGAACGTCCCCATTTTGGCTTGTAAAAATGTTTATTAGTTGTACTTTTGAGAATTGGTCTCGAGTTATCGACTTACAGGATGAATAAATGTGACGTCAAATTTATCATGGAGCAAGGAGCAATCACAATTGAGAGACTTGATAGACTCGGTACCAGTTCCTCTCCCCTATGTTGTTGTTGTCATGTGTTCTCATCTTACGTCTAAGCCTTTTAGGAAATGCACTTTCGAGAAGTAGGTTTGAGTTATCGATATGTGAGAAAAAAAAAGTGACGTCCAACCTATCTCGAAGCTATTGCAATAAAGATAATCTTCCCAAACCGCCACAATCGAAACGCGAACTCTACACAATTCAAAATAAAACTAGCTATATAGCTGTTCGATTTCGAGAGAGGGAGGGCTTTAGATAGTGCCAGTTTTGGAAGATTTGCTAAATTTTGATAACAAATCTTTTTTTGCTAACTATCTTTTAAAGAGAAGCCATTGATGTTGTAAAATTCATTTCGCTTGCTTCTTGATAAACAGACGTAGCTAACATTTGCTCCTTTGCAGATCCATAACTCAAGTCCAGTCCTTCAAAGTGCAACTCATTTTTGATGTATGATACCTGTGCCTTTAAAACAAGAATTGAAAAGTACACCAAATTTATACTTTCTACTTTCTCACTTCTATTGAAATAAGAAAAACTAAAAGATTATATTTTCCATTAATGTTTCATTTTCGATTTTCGAAAGCTTAAATGCTAAATAGCATTCTTTCCCCATTTTGATTGACCGTTGCTGAGGCGAATCTAGTGTTGTTAACGCCAAGAACAGGCACTCTACACGTGTCCATGTAAAATCATGAGTGTCTGGTGGATATTTGCCTTCAGTGAGTGGCCTTCAGTGAGTGTTTTGAGTGGATATTTGCTTTCAGTGAGCCTGCTCCGATCCCTCCCAAACAAGAGCATTAGTATATCAAGTAAGCCTACTTTATCCCCTCATTAATAAGTGGATCTGTGTTTTAAGTGGTTTTACTCTATCTCCTAACTTTCAAGTAGATATAAGTTTCGAGTAAGCCCTCTCTATTCCCTCTAAATAAGTGGATCTGTATACGAACTTCTGGTAGATATTTAGAAAATTGTTTATTGGTGATATTCTTTTTCACCATATGGTGTATTTTTGCAATTGGTAATGAGGTAAACAGGATTCTTAATTCTACATGAGTAGTATATTACTACTAAGAACGTGCTGAACTGGTTATAAAACAGTGCATTGCCCCCCTCCGTTGCTAGAAATATCCAGCTGGGGGGGGGGGTGCAAACTCTCAATTTGCCGACTGGTGGCGTGGCCTTTTGTTGTCAGACGCACAAAGTTCTGATGATGGTATGAAAAGTGTCATTCATCTAAAGCCTATGTAAACAACTTGTGTCTCAAGTTTTGTTTTAGGTGGATATCTGCCGACTTGTTTCTGCAAAGCAAAATTAGCGTTAATGAACTTTGTATTGTGACGTAACTAAGCAAAACTGCTCTTGTGTTGATTTTAGGATTTTCCTCAATTTCCGACTGAGTGTAACTTTTACTTAATTTGCCGACTAAGATCTGGGCAGGGGGGTGCTGCACCCCCGGCACCCCCAATGCAGCTACGGCCCTGTTTTGTATGTACATCAAGGGGGATTGTGCTTCATAATAGAGGATGTTCGCCTCATTTTAATCGAACAAAATCAAAGCTCTGCTCTAGATTATACAGTCGATAATGTCGATATTTTGAAGTTCAAACTTACCTGGGAAATATTGATTCATTGGCTCTTTTATTGGATATTCTAATTCATAACCTTTTCCCTCACTGGTGTGTGGGGTGAAAAAAGAAATATAGGGGGTATCGATGATCGTAGTTGACTGTAGGGGGAAAATCAGCTTTTAGGATGTAGGAGAACGTAGGGGATTGAGCATGTGCAGTCGGTGGAATCACCACTTTCTACTAAGTGGCAGGCCTAATTAAAAATCACTTTCTGGGAAGATGGCTGCAATCAAAGTAAAAGACAAGAAAATATGGGTAAAATACCACAATAAAGTTGAAGATCTAGAAGGTAAACAGATGTGATTGATTATGGCATAGTCTTTTAAGATGTAAAGCCTTTTATGTACTGCTTTATTCATCATAGCACCAGTAAGCTGGATGGGAACTGGGCCTAGTAGCGATGGTGCTTACATCACTGACCCTTGTTCAAAGGGTTTCCCGGGTTCGAAACCACCTCCAGACCTGTCACAAAGCGCGAGAAGAGAATTTGCAGCTCCATGTAGGCCTAAAAATGCTTCGACATTCAACTATTACTCACTTAAAAAAGATGCATCTGTCGATAGCTATCTATTGTATTTTGAAACCAACCTACACGCATTTTGTGAACAAATGTTTAATACTTCAATATCTATATTTCAACATGATTTTTCGATTGAACATACTAAAAAAGTAAGGTTGAACAAAAAAAATTACTTAAAAATTAGTATGTCCAACTTGCACTTTTCATTGTATTGCGTCGAATTTGCTTCGATTTAAAATCGAATTAAACCCTTAAACAGATTTGTTTTTAGCCCTAGAATACATATATGGGCTTTTGACTTTGCACTGTTTTCATCATGATTTTCCCTGATTCAACATGAGCCGTACATAATTGTCATGAGGCCAACGTTGACACTACTAGAACCTCTCCGGCCCAATATCCTTCTTTTGTTTTATAAGAAATTACTTTATAAGCAAGTAGTCAGTACTCGGCAAGCCAAAAAGCTATAAGCAATTCGCGTACTGGATTGAAGACTGCTAAGTAATTTGAAAAAATTTATTTTCAGCACTTATCTATATTTGTAGAACTAGCACCATCCTATTAAGAGAAATGACCAATGACAGAAATGTGCAAGCGTTGTCTATCTTCAATACTTGTTGACTTTCAATACTTACCAGTTATCAAAAATTGAAATCTGTTAATTTCCAACAAATGCTGAATTTTTATCCAACATCCCGCTGGAGTTTCCAGCATTTTGACTAAGGGCTCAGCACAGCTGAAATGTTAGAAATCTCAGGAACATCTTCTATGAATCAAAAAACGCTAGCCTTTTCTACAGCATTTTGAATTCATTGGAAAACTAACCTAATCCCAGCTAAACTTTTCAAAATATTTTGCAATTTATTTTCATTGGCACATTGCTTTGAGTCAAGAGAGAGCTGGAAAAGCTATTTTTTGCTGGATTTAAACGTTAACAATCCCAAACAGGTCCTTGTCAAGCTTTAGAATTTCAAAAAATTGTTAATTATCCAATGTAATTTCATGTCTTTTTAACAATTTAATCCGGCTATATAACTTGTTGATATTGGTTCTGTTTTACTATCTTTTCAGCATTTGAGTTAAAGGAAATTGCTGTGAGGGATGAAATTTCATCGAAAGCCCTGAAACAGGTGATATTTCAAATGTTACTGCAAAACCCAACTGTGATAGACTTTGATAGAGTTGTATGGACATAGATTAATGTTGATAATTTTCTTTAGAAAATTTGCATGGGAAACCAGACAAAGCTTTTAGATGAACTTAGGGTATAACAATCAAATAATAAGTTTCCTTGTTCGTGTGGATGGATATTTGAAAATATTTTGATTGTCAAAGGTATTTGCTCGTGTGCATGGGCAGTAAGTTTCTTTGACAAGTTTCTGTTCTGAAGGCAATGGATTTATTAAGCAGTATTTGCTGAGTTTTGTAGGCTAGCCTCACTTTGATCAATAAATTTTGCGCCAAAAACATAAGATTGGAACTTGGACTTTTTGAACATCTCTGGTGAGATTTTTTTTATTTTGGCATACTCTTTCTTTTTATATTCCTGTTTTTATACCTCTCAGATTTGGAGTTTCATAGGCTTTTTCAGTCTGTTTCTTTTAATGCGTGCGATCGCACGCGCACGCATCCACACACGCATGAGGTGAATAATGAGTGCGAAAAATCGCTCGCATGAAATTGTACTTTGGGTAGATTTTCTGAAATATTTTCAAGGACTTAATGGTCATGTTGATAAATCTGTCTCTGGCAGGTTCATGACCCCAATTGTGAGATGACACTTCTTTTGAATGGGATAATCCCATAATTTCACTGTGGTTAAAGAATTTCAGCTTTTAAATCAAAATCAACTTAACACCTTGGTTCACCAGGCACTTATGATCTTTTCCGAACCAAAACTCAATTTAGAATTGGCAAAAATCAAATCTACCCTCATCAACAATGGATATTCAGAAGATCTCATTTCCGCTTGCTTGCTTAATGAAATCGCAGGTTTCTCGGCTGACAAAAAGATTGGTCTACAAAAGTGCCCTTGTTTATCTAAAATTGCCTTACATTGCCAACGTCTCCTTGCGATTTGAAAAACAAATTAAGAAAGCCATAACTAAGTGCTACGCCACGGTCAGCCCCCGTCTCGTCTTCTGCTATAGCAAAATAATTCCATCTATCCGCAAAGATAGTGTGCCTACCACACAAAACAGCCTTAAGTATATAAAAACTCGTGCTGGTGTGATGCCAGGTACGTAGGTCACACATCTCAGCGGTTATGTGATAGAATAAAACAACACGTGCCGTCTAGCATACGCCAAAACACTGTGCCACAACGAGAACAACCATCTCGCGCCTCAAAAACTAAAAGATCACTGAAACATGACTCTGCTATAGGTCAACATTTGCTCGACAGCCCAGAGTGTGCTGAGGCCTACAGCGAGAATTGTTTTCGAATAATTGGCAGAGCAAGATCTACATTTCACATAGGTATTTTGGAATCAGTCTACATAAAAACCAGGGATCCCCTATTGTGTAGACAGAAGGAGTTCGTTTTCGCCTTAGGACTCTTGAAGTAATCTTATTGGTCTGCTCACTGTATCGTGGGTGTTGATTGGTTTTCCCACACCATACCAATCATTCACCTCTTTTCTGATTGGCCTATTTCCATCCACATCGGGGTGTATAAATCAGTTAGGTTTCTCTTACGTTCTCTTTCTGACGTATTACTCTGTTGAGTGTCAGACGAAAAGCTTAAGTAACCTATGTGTTCGTTTCCTTTTGTTTCCGATATTTCTGGCTATACTGAAGTTCTGTACCATCCAAAGACTGTTAGATATATTTGATATATTGAAGATTATTTGAGTTTTGGTTTAATTCGTTATCTTTGTCAATTTATCAACTAGTGTGAAACGCACGCATCACAAAAATAATGCGTGCGATTGACAACTCGCATAGCATTTTGCTCAAGAAACAGACTGCTTTTTGCCACTCTTGAGGACTTCTAATAATGTAGATGATTGCTAGATCTGTCCAAACTAGTCTGGCAGCCATTGCAACGAAAAATAAATGGCCCAAAAAATGCTTGCGTTGCGTAATTTGAGGTCTGGGGTCCAAAGAAAATTGTCAAGAAGTTTACTTGTCAAAGTGTTTACACGAGCAAGTTTCACATGTCATGTTAGCTTTTGAAAAAGTATACTTATCATAATCTATACCTACCTATCATATACCTATCATATGAAAAATTTGTCATATATGAGCTCAAATTGCTCTCACCTACACGAGGAGAATAAAATTATCAATTAAAAATTATCATAGAAAACTTGCTCGTGTAAACTAGCATTTATGTATTCTCAAATATTCATGCTTCCGAATTATCAAATATTATTCTTAGGTATGAGTTATTAAGTCAATAGAAATATTGCAATTGAAAATGGATTCAAAGGTCATAATTTACCTTTTGCTGTTTTTCATTACTTTAGAAAGATATTTGATTTTTACTTTACCGAAAAGAAAGCCAACAGATCTGCCAGAAAATACAAAATCTATCACCTGAGTTTATATGGTAAAGCTAAAGAAAGAACTCAAAGTTTTATTCTTTAGATGATTGAGATTGCTTCTTGCTCAAACTGCCCCACCTTGAACTTCCAATGATTGATTCTTAGTGCTTTCATTAAACTCTCAACGATTGATGCTAATGCTTTCATTGATTTTCAGGATATATTAGATTCATTTGGAATAAGCCAAGGAGGCTTAGTAGTAAAGGTATTTTCATGTTTTCACTTATTCTCAACTGTGAAACCTGCAACCAAGAACACATGTAAAAGAGTCCAGTGATGAAATTTGGGAAGATGGAATCACAGTTTAATTTGAAATTCCACATTTTAAATTTTGTCAAGTATTAGGCTGCAGTCCCTGCATAAATACGTACATTTGATCATAAGTATTTTGTTTTTATTTAAGAAACTGAACTGCCTGATTTGATAAAATTCAAATTTCTTTTAAGCTCGATTTCTATTAGAAGCCTAGAGATTTTTCAGCACTGGAACTTTCTCTAATTTTTTATTGCTCTCAGTTGTAAAAGAAACAGGTTTCTTTTAGAGATTTCTAATAAAATAACAAATATATGCAGGGACTGTATTTTTCAAGTAAGAAGCATTGTATGTAGAGGGCGTTATTGATAATAGATGTATAAATGTTTCAAGCTTGCTGTAGAAAAAAGAGCAAATGCTTTAAAAGTTAGTGTTCATACATCTAACTTTTATACATGTTTCTTACTTGCTTTGCATTCAAAATTACCTGATGGTTCTTGTTGGAGGGGTCTTACTATACTTTAGGCTGAGAAACTTGAGCTATGACCTGGGTACCACGCTGCATCATGCAGATTTACCCAAAAACTAAGTAATGAAAATCAACTGCTTCCGTCATACTTTGATCATATGTTTCACAGCTCCGAAATTCAAGAGAGTCTTTGGTTCCCATGAATAGCTTTTTGGCCCCAAACTCTCCAGGATGGTAAGATTTTATCTGGAAAAAATGCCTTTCTAAGCTCCTTTTGTTGTTTTCTTTGTCTTCTTTTTTTCGCGTTGTTTTTACTAATATATCATGTATTATGAAATTTCTTTTTATCAAATATCAAATTTAATTCCTTTTCAAAGTATTAAGGATATTCAGGTCCTAGTGAAGAAAAAAGCTTTTTGGTGTTATGTTCATATCTGTCTAGGCTTGGGCGCTGTTCACCAGATAGCCTCCAAAGCATTTTAATTTTCATGCTGCATAAGACTTTTGTTCAAACTACACCAAAGCTATCCAGTATAAATGATGAAAAGCCTTTCTTTAGAACTTACCTGGATATCACTCTGACATGGTTATGATAATTTTTCATTTATCTTAGGCCTTACACTTTAGAAGTCTGTCAGTTATACAATCAAGGTATTTAGATTTTGCTTTGTTTACTTGAAGACATGGTTGACTATTTTCTTATCATGGGTCAAAAGTTGTATAAACTTTGCTTTTGAATTCTGAATCTATCAAGCAAGATGAATTATGCAAAATGTCTCATGACTCAAGAAACACTCAAACTTCTTGTCTCGAAAGTTGCATTGATAATGCTTTTTGGTAATCAATCATTGGTTCAAAAGAAGTAGGTTGAGAAACACCGCGACGCAAAAAACACACAAATAAGTTTGATTAAATAATTGTTGTTTCTAATATTTCGCCCTGCTAGGCAAGGCTTCCTCAGAGAATGGTTAAATGTGATCGAGAAATGAACGGTTAAGTAAAATAATTTGAATTTGGTGGGTAAGATATCATTGGTTACTGGTGGATTGTTGAAGATTAAATATTATTGGTTACTGATCGATGGCCTGCTGTGCTGTGATGGCTGTGATGCAAGATGCAAAAGGTAACGTGATGTGATAGTGTGTGTGGTGGGAACTTGATAGGGATGTTGGATAAGTGTGCAAAATTGGGCATAAATAATAATAGTAAGACGAGATGATGAGAATGAAATAATAATGATAATGGTGTTGGTAAGAGATGCATATGAAAAAGGAAATAAGAAATGAAAAAGAAATAAGAATAAGTTGACAACAAAAGGAAAGGCTGTGTAATAGTGATAAAAATAGTGATAATTGTAATACTAGAAATAATAATAATAAAATAACTATATTTTTATAGAGTGGGGTTAGAATGTGGGGAAAAGTGTTAACGGTCGGTACTCCGGTTCATGCCTTGTGGTGCGAGGGTGTTGGCCAAGCCAATGAGGTATTGTTCCTTGGCTCGTCGAACACTCTCTCGGTTACTGTACATTTGTAAAATAGGGGCAATTTGTAGGTCAGTGACTGTGTGTCCCGGTCTACAGAAGTGGTCTGCAACGCCAGATTTGTCCTGTTTTTTGTTAATTATGTCTCTGCGGTGCTCAAGTAGTCGGTCTCGTAGTCTCCTCCCTGTTTGTCCAATGTACTGACAGTTTGTGTTTCTGTTCTTTAAGCACCGCGTACACTGTATGACGTAGATGACGTTGCTAGAGTTGCAGTCAAGTCGCTGTTTTATGTTAAATGTCTTATTGGTGTTGGTAAATGTAATTGTGTTAGCCCCGTCAAGAATATGGCTACAGGTAAGGCAGTTGCGTTGTGGTGTACATTTATGTATGCCTTTTGGGGTACCGGTGACGTTACTTTTAAGTTTGGCACGTACCAGATGATCCCTTAGGCTTGAAGGTTTTCGGTAACTGACAATCGGTGGTTGTGGGAAAGCTCCTTTGCAGGTTTCACTGTTTTGTAATATGTGGTAGTGCTGTTTAACCACCCTTCGAAGTTGAGGCAAGCCTGGGTGATAGGTTACCACGAAGGGAGTTCTGTTATTGGGCTGTTTCTGTTTGGTAGCGAGGCTGTCCTGTCTAGTAACGCGTGAAGCTTTCCGTATTTCGTTACGTACATGTTTCCGTCTGTAACCTCTGTTCGTTAAGTACGTAAGTAGTTCGTTAGTACGGTTAGTAAAGGTGGTATTGTCAGAGCAGATGCGGCGTAAACGTAGTGCTAGGCTGTAAGGGATGGAGTTTTTGACGTGTTTGGGATGTGCAGAAGAAGGAAGGAGGTATTGGTGAGTGTCTGTAGGTTTGACGTAGAGATCTGTAGATAAGGTGTTGTCGTTGTTGAGAGTGATGGTAACGTCAAGAAAGTGGGTGGATGTGGGAGATATGTCGCTTGTAAATTTGATGGTGGGATGAATATTGTTGAGGGTATTGATGAATTCTGTGAGTTTGTCCTGTCCATGTGTCCAAATCAAAAAAATATCGTCAATGTAACGTAGCCAAACTAGTGGCTTGTCTGGTGCAGTGTCTAGGGCTTTAGCTTCAAGGGCCCCCATAAAAAGATTTGCATATGGAGGCGCCATTCTAGTACCCATAGCTGTACCATGTTTTTGTAAGTAAAATTGTCCGTCAAACTCAAAATTGTTGTTCTGTAAAATAATGTTGATAAGGTCACATACTGTCTCTGTAGGTGGGTTCTGTTTAGTACGTTTATTGAGGAAAACCCTGGCAGACTGGATGCCATCAGAGTGAGGGATGTTGGTGTAGAGAGATGAGACATCAAGGGTGACAAGTAGGGATCCTTCAGGAAGAGTACCAAGCGTGGATAATTTGTTAAGAAAATGGGTAGTATCTTTAATGTAAGAAGGTAATTTAAACACCAGAGGATTAAGAACATGACTGACAAACTCAGAGATGTGTTCCGTGGGGTGACCATTGGCTGAAATGATAGGTCTGCCAGGGGGGGTTTGTCGGTTTTTATGTATTTTGGGGAGGATGTAGAATCTAGAGCAGCGAGGTTGGTTGGGTACTAAGTAGCTGTATTGGTTCAAAAGTTGTATTAATCAAGCTTTCAAATGATATATGATTGTCTCAAAAGCTGTATTAATTTTGCTTTCAAATGATATATGATTGGCTTGAAAATTTTGTTAATTAATCATTCAAATCATCTATCTTTGGCTCTTGTGTTGTAGTCTTATTAATCATGCTTTCAAATGATATATGATTGGCTCGAAAGTTGCATTAACTAAGATTGCTAATAATCTATTATTGGCTCAAAAGCTGCATTAATTATTGGCTCATTAGTTGCATTAATTATGCTTTCAAATCGTCCATCTTTGGCTCTAAAGTTGCGTATATTACGCTTTCAAATGATACATGATTGGCTCAAAAGTTGCATTAATTATGCTTTCAAATCGTCTATCTTTGGCTCTATTGTTGCGTTTATCATGCTTTCAAATCGTCCATCTTTTGCTCTATTGTTGCGTTTATTATGCTTTCAAGTTATATATCATTGGCTCAAAAGTTGCATTAGTTTTGCTTTTGAAATATCTCTTATTGGCTCAAAAGCTGCATTAATTATGCTTTTGAATCATCTATTATTGGCTCATTAGTTGCATTAATTATGCTTTCGAATCGTCCATCTTTGGCTCTAAAGTTGCGTATATTACACTTTTAAATGACACATGATTGGCTCAAAAGTTGCATTAATTATGCTTTCAAATCGTCTTTCTTTGGCTCTATTGTTGCGTTAATCATGCTTTCAAATCGTCCATCTTTTGCTCTATTGTTGCTTTTATTATGCTTTCAAGTTATATATCATTGGCTCAAAAGTTGCATTAGTTTTGCTTTCAAATCGTCTTTCTTTGGCTCTATTGTTGCGTTTATCATGCTTTCAAATCGTCCATCTTTTGCTCTATTGTTGCGTTTATTATGCTTTCAAGTTATATATCATTGGCTCAAAAGTTGCATTAGTTTTGCTTTTGAAATATCTCTTACTGGCTCAAAAGCTGCATTAATTATGCTTTTGAATCATCTATTATTGGCTCATTAGTTGCATTAATTATGCTTTCAAATCGTCTATCTTAGGCTCTAAAGTTGCGTTTATTATGCTTTCAAATGATACATGATTGGCTCAAAAGTTGCATTAATCATGCTCTCAAATCGTCTATCGTTGGCTCTATTGTTGCGTTTATTATGCTTTCAAGTTATATATGATTGGCTTAAAAGTTCCATTGATAATGCTTTTGAATTATCTATTATTGGCTCAAAAGTTGCATTAATTATGCTTTCAAATTGTCTATATTTGGCTTAGAGTTGTAGGCTTATTAATTATGCTTTCAAGTGATGTATGATTGGCCCGAAAGTTGCATTAAATGTTCTTTCTAATGATTATATGATTGTCTTAAAAGCTGTATTAATTATGCTTTTAAGTTATTTATCATTGGCTTAAAAGTTTCATCAATCATGCTTTCGAATTGTAGTTAAACCAAGGCCCCGAACTGTCAGCCTTCCAGCCTACCAAAGTTTACTGCGAAGAAAACTTCAGAATATAGAGCATAGGGTATGTATAGCCAGTTTAAAGTCGGTAATTAAATTCTGACAATCTGCATCAAATCTTAAGTGTTTTGTGATATCCATACTTAATACAAAACTCTTTAAGAGGTTTGCTTCTTCTTCGTGAATTTGTTTCTTTTAGACTGTAATGCACATAATTCATTCTGAAAAGCGTGAAAAGTTGTTCCATGAAAATTCTTGCTTTAAGACCATTTAATTTTGTAGGCATATAGCCTTTTTATATTCGGTAAATTAATCACACAAGATGGGATTTCGATCAAAAAACTTTATGTGAATGAGCCAAATTGGGATTCCGAGATAGGAATTATGAAAAATGCATTATCATTTTAGTGGTTTGAGTATATTAGGCACTAGTAGTTCTTTCTTGGCCAAAACAAGGCCCTGCAAATCAGCCCTAATTACACTTTCAATTCTCATTCGGAAGTTTTCCAATATGGTGATTTTGTGCATTTAAATTCAATACCTCAAAATTTCTGAGTTTATCTACAGAGATCAGAGTTTTGAGAAAATTTTCTGCTTCGTCTATCTCCTCGGCACCGACTCATGTAAAAAACCTCAAATTGCTAATGACAGAATATTTGAACACAAAATAGAACCTTAATCTAATTTTCACGGAGGAAGTTTTTGGGGAACAAAGTGTCAGCTACAATGTCAGCTACAATCTGGAAACCAGCTAGGGAAACTGCTACCACCAGAAATAAAACGGTTTTAAAAAGTCATTAGCAGAAACTGGAAAGGTGACAAAACATACATTCCATAAGTTAGATTTCTGACAGGATGAAGCTCTGCTTGTATTCGGTGGCGCATGTAAGAAATCAAATAAATTAAACCTGCATCTTATTTTGTATTATGAATTGTATGCTATGTGGTAAGTTGGGCTCAACCAGCTTTGAAATGGCTATTGCTATTAGTCTTTGCCTACAATAAAGAAATTGACGATGATAATGATGACACATTTCCCTTGCAGGTCTTAAAACTGGAGCAAACCATACCCAAACTCCCTGAAATCCAAGGCAATATATTGAAACAGGTAATCAAATTTCTAATCAGAATCTCACAGAATCTATATTTGAACCCGTTTCCTGCAAATTATTATGGTGGCCACAGTTTTAATCCTGATGTTGAATTGAATAATTCCACAATAGATGGTGGATCTCATTTCCCGCAATTCATCACACGAATATGCTCCTTAGTTTTATGAATCAATGTTGAAGTAATATGACTCTGAAGGAGGATGTAATCCGAAACATGAATTACTACTTCACTGTGCTGTGGATAAGCCTGGAGTTGTGAACACCTGAAGGTGTCTCTGCTAACTTATTGTCCTGGTTTAGGACAGTGAATAGCGCGCTCGCCTATCGTTGAACCAAACCCGGTTTTGAGATCCTATGTCAATTGCAGTGGGCATATGTCAATTGCAGTAGCCTGCTCGGTATAATTTAATTACCCTTAGAAGCCCTTAGCATAGATATCGAAATCATAATCTTATCCTGGTATTGTAAAAGTTAGGTAGACCCCCCTAAAAATCTGCATGATGGATCAATCCTTTTAATTCGGCTTCTATGTTACGTATGAAGGTATCGACGACACGGTATCAAGAATAGACATGATCTTGTGACATTGCGTACAAGTGAAGCGTACAAGTTATCCTGTTAAACATTCAGCGCATTCATAATATTATTGAATTACTGAATACTCGATAAAAATCTTCACGCTTTGCCACTGACAATGGTATGAACATTTCCTTAGCAAGTGATCTTTGAAACTTATTCTTTCCTAATTTCGTGTTAATGTGAAAAGTATGAGGTTTTCACTCTTTAACTCACATCCCGTGCAATAGTAATTTCAAAAACGTACTCAAGGAGGTGAAATAAGTTACGATTCTAGGCTTACGATGTAGACTAAGATGTCTTTTGACACATTTTCCTTTGAAGGCAACTTTAACAGTTTTTTCCACTCAAGAAGAAGCAGGATTTGAAGAGCACTCATGCACCAAATCAGGGGTCATGAGTTCGAATCCTTCTCCTGTCATTTGTTTCACTCTCAACAATTGATTCGATCTCTTAACTTTCTAGAATCACATAAAACCTCTTACTAAAGTTTCTTTAATTCTTGAAGGTTTTTGTTTTAAAGAACGAATATACCTCGGGAAGCCTTCTCCTCCTAATGTCGAGGAGACCACATATGTGAGGAGAAACCTCCAGAGGTAATTAAAAAGTTGTGTTTGTCAAAATGAATGGGAAACAAGCCGATTTTAAGACAGCTTAAAGAATTCTCTGAAAAATTCTTACTTAGACAACTGTTCTAGAGAGCTAATCATAATGGCTTATATACCACCTTTTGAACGTAGATGTTTATAGCTGTTGCATTTATTCGTGTTTCTGGGGTTGGAAACTGAAAATCTTCCTTCTTCCCTCTAGGAGTGTAAAGAACTCGAAGACAAAATGAAATTTCTTACATGCAGAATAAAGGTAGTCAAAACTGAAGTTCTTCCTTTATGCATGATCTGTAAAGTAAAGTATTATTCTACAGAGTCAATTCATCCCA
The DNA here is from genome assembly GCA_963924455.1 of Pelagia noctiluca. Lineage (NCBI taxonomy): Eukaryota > Metazoa > Cnidaria > Scyphozoa > Semaeostomeae > Pelagiidae > Pelagia > Pelagia noctiluca. Next base: position 17,404,683 of record OZ004317.1, on the reverse strand, counting down.
TCCTACCTACCAATCCATCCCATCCTACCTTCCAGGCCAAGAGCAGAGAGGTAGTATGAAAATAGTTTATTTGTGAAATATCATCCCACCTTCCAGCTGATTATTTGTGAAATTTCATCCATTCTTGCTTCATCAGCTAGAGGGTTGGATGAAATTGCATACACAAACGCGTGCTGTTTTCATCTTTTCATTGTTCTTTTACTTATTCTATCCCACCTTAAACCTTTCATCCCACCTTCCAGTGATTATTAGAGAAAACTTCGTCCCACTTAAATGAGGTTCCACCTCTCAACAAGCGAGATCTCTCTTGACTTGTTGTGGAAGGTAGGTGAGATCTGAGCTCGAGAACTGGAAGGTAGGATGATTTTGTTCGTATCCCTAAATCTTCTAAAGCCCTTAATCAATCGAATTTACTTGTGAGGACGAAAAAGGACTCGAGCAGGACTCGAACCTAGGACCACTGACTTTACTCTTCATTGCTCAAGCCACTGAGCTTTCAGGACACTCATTCAACCGATCAAACCGTAAGTCATATCAATACGATACCAAACAAATTGCACCGTCAATCGCCAAATGCAGCTTCTATTTGGGTTCTTTAAATATTCCACCAGAAATGCTTAAGGGTGACGGCTTTCCTACACTACTGGAAGACCATCGCAGCCAACTCAAGGCTAAGAAGTCAACTTGAGAAGTAGTGGGATTGAGAAAATCAATCGAGATGGTTTTTGTGAATGAAAAATCAACTGAGTAAGATAATAATAATGATAATAATGATAATAATGATAATAATGATAATAATAATAATAATCTAGTCTAATACCGAGGCTATAAAAGCTATTTGTTACACATCAGAGATAGAAATACATATGGATGGGAATAAATGGTTTTTTAGTTAACGTTCTATCTTGTAATTTGACAGTGAAATGAAATTTCTAAAATAAAACTAGTTTCTCTCCTTTGGATCTGAATTAGGGAATGAAATTCTTATCTTCACTTTGAAATCATATTTTCATGCATTGAAATTAAAATAAAATGCTCATTCTAAAACCGTGTATCGGGGGATCTTTTAATGGATATTCACAGGTGGATATCTTATCTAATACACTCTTTTTTATAAGGACAGTTTTATAAGAACACGAGCATCAAATTCTACCATATGTTAAGAACAAGCTAAGAACAAGCTGAAGCTGGCTATTTGTTCAATAAATGCATCATTAGAAATAACCATAAGACTGATAGAGAAAGATAGACAAGCAAATTGGTAGCCTACTGGTATGTCAGATGAGCTAGAAAAGTGGCAATTGGCAGCAAACAGTATTTGGCATAACTGGCCAATAAATGCACCCAGGCATAGACAGTTTTTGTATTGCTGTTTGCTCTCGAGTTTCTAATATATGTGACAATGTTATTTGAAACCTTCAGAAATTTATGAGCAAATAAAAGGGACACTTGATTGGTGGGAAACTCTCGCCAACAGTTTGGGACTTTTTGCATAAGTTTTTATGTTAAAAGATAATCTGCTGTGCCGTGTATGGTGATATAGATTGACAATACAGAGCGAGGTAAAGATTCAAGTTTTAGAAACTTACACTCCAAAATTCAAATCAGCCAATCAGAAGTTAGATTTTAAGTAATGGTCACGTGACTGGTCTTGTTACATCACATGATCCTTTTTTAAACCACCAGGAGGCAGAAGAGTTCCAGTGGAAGGGGATGTTTGAGAGAAATCCTCTCTGGTGAAAAGATCCTTCATCTGTTTATGTTGGCCATCTATGTGGACAAGGAAATCCGAAAGTATGTGATGCTGGAAAATCTTCACTACTTGGGACATGTGGGTATTACAACAAAATGTATATTGTAAATAATTATTTGATGCATATTGTTACCACGGGGAAAGTTTGTGCAGTAATGCAGAGGATGAACAGTACTGTTGAGGGATACCATCAGTACTGTAGGGGATATTTAGTACTGTAAAAGGAAATCCTTAGTATTATGATTATCGCCTCCACAGCACTAACTGATGATAAAGCCCCACGTAACTGGACACCCTCCACAGTACAGATGAAATCACCCCACAGTATTAATGGTATCCCTCCACATCATAGAATATCCTCTACATTAATGATGGTATCTCCTTCATTGGTATCTGCTTCAGCACCACATAGGTATCCACCCTCAGCACTGATGATATTCCCCCATAATACATAGGGGACCAGTATGGAAATAAGGACATTCAATCTTAAAGATGCTATCCCTGTCACCGTAGCTACGGGTGCTGTTTTGTTTCGTTTAAATTCATTCTCCAATTTAATTATGTGTCTTTGATAGTTGTTGATATCAAATAAAACTCATTGGCAAAAATATGCATACATACGTACTTAGTATCCTTCAGAGTACTGAACATCCTCCACAGTACTGCACATACGTTCCTCGGGGTGATTACATAATTGATTTTACCTGTAGATATCAGTGTATCATTGTACATTACCATTTAACTAGACATTCATTCATTTAGTTCTCATCATTAACCAGAGCATCGTAAAATTTCGTTTTTTTACGGGCCAAATAGAATTCAATACAATGAAATAGAACAGTTAAATACTGCAAATAACACAGATTAAAATTTTCACAACGTTGCGATTTTATAATATCATAATGTTGTGAAAATTTCATCCACTACGCCCCCAAACCCAAACCCCCATATTTTTCTTCATTCTGCAACAGTTACTAAGAAAGCTGGACCGCCCCTGCTATTTTCAGCACTCAACTTTCTTATTCCATCGCATTGTCATCTGCCTACAAATTACCAACGCAGTAAAAACCTTTTATTAAATAGAATCTGGTTCAGGATAGGATCTAGCAGTAAGTGATTCCTAATCTTTTGCTGAGTCCACACAGTAACAAAGACTTCAGTTTACTCGATGTGAAAAGAAACCCCTCCTGCTCGTACCCCTCTCTCTCTCTATAGCGAAAGAGTTGGATGGAAATCGCTGCATCCCAGTCAAGTAAGATCTCACTCCTTCAGAAATGAAAGTTGCCCACCTTCCAGCTTGTGTACGTGTTTGTATTTATGTGAAATTTGCGAAAATTTGCACACATTTCTTCCCCCTTCCAGATTTATTTGCCGGGAGGTTGGGTGAAATTTCACATCATTAACACTTTCTGATCTTTTCCCACCTCTCAACTTTTAGCTTGGTTTCGAAGGTAGGATGGTTTAGCCTACTACCCTAGAATTATGTTTGCTGAAGATTGTTTGCATAATAAGAAGAAAATGGAAGTGATTCAAACGAAAAAGAATAAAAAAAACCATAATGCAATGGTTGAGAGAATTATTTCCTAAATTCCTGGGTCGACACTACTTCATAGTCAATATTCTGACGTGCTCCACAATAATGGTTGTCTCTGTCGGTAACTTGAATGGTAAAACTTGAAAATTAGTTATTGAGTTTCAGGTTTAAAATAGTGTCTTCACTGTCTTTGTTGGCTAAGGATCAAATACCTATTACCATAAAAAATCTATGAAGCCCTTAGGGGCTTACTTAATTGTTGAGGTTTTAGAGGAGAGCTTATTAGAATGATGATGATGATAGTGATTCATGAAAACATATTTCGTTAAAACTAACTACATACGTTTCATACGCCCCAGGAGAAGCAAAGCTTATCGAGCCTGGGGCGTTTACAACAAAACAAAGAACATTATAAAATTTAGCTACTACTCTACAAGGTTAAATACAATGAAGATACATTAGTGGTTAGAAAAAAGGTATGAAATGCCAAGACAAGAAAACTGAATTGCTAGAGCAAATTAAAGTATTTCTATTTATTTTTACACGTATGATTCTAGTTTGTATTCTTTCAGAGCTTGTAAGTATCCTATTTGGGGGGTTATCTTTTTCAATTCACGAGGTTGAGAGTTCCAGAACCTTGGACCTTTGACTGTTATCGCTCGGTTGCCAAAACGATTTAGAGTTTTTGGTCAAATAAAATCATCACTGGAACGGGTAGGATATCGATGAGCACTTGTCCTGGTCTGAAATAAATTTTGTAACACTTCAGGAAGTTTTGTCTTGTTGTGCGTATGCAAATTGGGGCTTTTAAAGAGAGTTGGGGAATAAATTCTTCACTCTCCAGCATTTTAAGTTTGAAATTCGCAATACAAAGGGGGGCTTAAAAGAGAGCAGGCTGAATAGCGCTTTTACGGTATTACACGTATTTTTTTTTATAAGAAACTAAAAAATTTGCCCAGTACTGAAAGTTTCTTAATTTTTTGGGATTTTGAGTACTGAAAGTTTCTTAAGAGTTTCTTAAGAATGCCCTGATTATACTTGACTTCCGAACAATTTGTTGAACTAAAAAATTGAGTTTTTGGGTTTGAAGGCTGAATGAGATGACAAAAACGCTAAAAACGAGTGCCCCTGTCCAAAACTATTTCTACACCACACTAAAACAAAACAGAACACAGAAAATAGCAGCTCTTATATTTCACCAAAAATATAAAAGTTTCTTAGTAATTTTTTTTCCAGTACTGGAGTTTCTTAAATTTTTGGCCATTCGAGAGTCTGGGTTTCTTATAACGAGTTTCTTATAAAAAAAATACGTGTACGCAATAGCGTTCATGTTGACTATGAACTAGTTCAGTTCAGTTCAGTTGATTTTTAGGCTGCTTTGTATCGGCAGCCTCGTTTTCTTGTTTCTCCCTTTTCCTGTTTTTTTTATAGGTCGTCCATTTCTTGAATTAAGGATTTTCTTTTTTTCCACATTTTTTGAATCATTTCCTTTTTCTCTTCAATATTACTAACTTCAAATAAGAACTTTCCTATTGCGTCATCTTTTACGTCTTTTTCCTCGATGTATTTTTGGCATCTCTCGTTTTCCAATCTCGGGCAGTCTATTAGAAAATGCTCCAAGTCTTCATTAACGTTCATATCGTAAATGTTGCAGTGTACTTTACCATTTGTATGTCTATTTCTAATATTTAGTGGTAAAGAATTCGTTCTTGCTAAAAATAATAACTTCGAGCTCCATCTATTATCGTAAAAGGTTTCCTCCTTTATTTCTTTTTTCCAATATCTGTAAATATTTAGACTTGATTTAGATTCGATTTCTTTTCTCCAATTTTCGCTGTCCCATCTTCTTAATCTATCTTTTATTTCTTTTTTGTTTAGCTTTTCCGTTTCTATCGATGTAATATTGATTTCTTCGAGGTATTTATCTAGCGTAATTGTCCATCTATTCTTTTTGTCTGCCTTGGTTTTCCTCAGGATATCTTTCAGTCATTTATTTTTTCCCGTCGAAATATTTTTGGATAAGTTTATTTTGGACTCTATTATCCTTGTTTTCATTAAGGACGCTCCTATTTCACTCCTCATAGCAGAAACTGGTGTGTCTTTTCTTCCACCTAAAATCTTTCGATAAACACTTTTTTTTCTATTATTTGGAGTTTCTGGATTTCTGCATTAGTAAAATTAATAACCCCAGCTCCATATAAAACCGAGGGTAAAACTAGGCTTTTCCAGTACGTCTTGCCAATCAGGACTTTATTGCAACATTTTTCAATTATATTGAATGTCATATTTGCTAGCTTTTGAGCCTTCTCAATCATATTTTCTTTTTGTTTCTTAAACAAATCTTTTTTATTGATTATAGTTATTCCCAGGTATTTTATGCTGTCTGTCACTTTGATTCCGCCAATTTCTTGAGTTTTCTCTTTATCATTGAATATTAGCACATTGCTTTTTTCCTTGTTTATCTCCAAACCGAATTTTTTGCTTATTTCAATTAGTAGCTTCAGATTTTCTTCTGCTTCTGGTATTGAATTTGCTAACAATAAACCGTCGTCTGCGCAGAACAGTGAGGTTAAATGGAAATCTCCTACCCTTAGTGGTTTTCCTTTCTTTTCCAGCTCCTCGATTATTAAATATGTTATAAGCTTAAATAATGTTGTAGAACCAGTACATCCTTGTCTTATACCGCTTGTAATTTCTATTGTCGTTGATGTATCGGAGTTAAGATTTATTATTGTTTTATCACCTTGGTATATTTCAGCAATTGAGTCAATAACACTTGGATGTATCTTGTATTTTATTAATGTCTCGATAATCGTCTTTCTATCTATAGAATCGTAGGCTTTAGTATAATCAACCGCTATCACTACTAGTTGTTTTCTTGATTTGAACGTTTCTTGGACGCAATATTGTAATATGAATAAATTGTCTTCTGTCCTTCCCCCTTCCGTAAAACCTGCTTGCGTTTCTTTTGTCTCGTCATTTTCTTTTATGTGTTGTTCTATCTCGTTTTTTATTAGTGACATATACATCTTATAAGAGATATTTGTTAATGATAACAATCTCAGATCTTGAGCAGTTGGTTTGCGTTTCTTCAATAGTATAGTTGTTACTGATTCTTTCCATTCATCTGGTTTGTCTAAATTGTTAAGCTCATTGTTGAAGCATTTTGCCATAGTACTCATGCAAGTTTCGCTTTTGGCAAGTGATTTGTACATTTCCGGTTTGATGTTGTCTGGTCCAGATGCTTTATTGTTTTTCAGTTTGTTTACTACTTGCTTTACTTTTTCGGTATCTATATCAGGTCTTTTCATAAGTGTTAATGGACATTCAACTCTTTGTACCATATCTAGATGTTCTCTCAGATATGTATAGTCTTTATACAATTCAATCTCAATTTTTTCAAACAATTCTTTTCTTTTTCCTTCTGTCCAAACATCTTTGATGCCATTTTCGTGCTTTCTGTATATTTGCCCCCAGAACTTTAATATTTCCTCTTTTGATTTTTCCAGGTCTAATTTATCACCATCCTCGTCTTATAAACATATAACTTCTTTCGATTTTTTCTTTTTCCCTTTTAGCTTGTTGATGTTTTCCCATAGCTTTTTGTTTCTATTAGAGTCTTCCTTTATTTCTCTCGTTATCTTGATTTCATGCTCACTCATTGCTTTTCTTATCATTGCCTGTGTTCTCTCCTTTTGATCTTTCCATTTGTCGTTAAGTTCTTTCTTCTCTTCTTCTGACTTGGCATTTCTTTTCATTCTGTTTAGCGCTTTCCTTTTCTTTATTTCTTTTCTTATGTCATTACTTATCCATGGCTTCTCTTCAATATCACCTTCTTTATTCGCTTTCTTTTTGTATGTTCTTTTTAAGATTTCTTCTGCTATTTCTTTAATCGATGTATTCATTTCTCCAATATTTTCGATGTGCTCATATTTCCATCGGTCTTCAACTTTATTCTTAAATTCTTCTAAAGCTTTAGGATCTTTTGAGTAATATTCCCTAGTTATCCATTTGTTACTTTTGAAATGTGTGCCTCCATTGTTCTTAAATGTAAATTTTGTAGAAAGTAAGTTGTGATCACTTATGTCTACAATATCATTTGTTTCGTCTATTGCCATCTCTTCAAATAGTCGATACATTGCTTGGTTGACCAGAACAAAATCTATAGCACTCTTTTGGTCATTTCTTCTCCAAGTATATGTTCCATTGCATTTCTCATCCAGGTTTAGCAATGTTAGATTATAATTATTGATCCAATCTAAAACCATCTTTCCATTATTATCACACTTTTGGCTGCCTAAAAAACCAAGGTGCCCATTGAAATCCCCTTGTATTATAAATGCTTCATCTTTGATGTTATCCATTTTTCTTTCAATATCTGCTCTAAGATTCAGATTTCTTGCTTTATCCTTTGCTTCCTTTTCAACTGAGAAGTATACCAAAATTATTGATGTTAGTACTCCAAAACACTTTCCTTTCATTTCTAAGAAATCTTTATTACTATTTATTATTTTTGTTATCTCAAAGTTTTCATTTTCTTTAAATAATATCATTATTCCTCCGCCTTTTTTGTCATTTTTGTCTCTCATGCTATTGTACATTCTTATTCCATCAGAAATTAAAATTCTGTCATCTTTTAACTGTGTTTCTGTTAAGCAAACAATATTAAAAACATTTCTTTCTCCTTTCAGCAAATCTTCTACTTCAACTAGTATCGACCGTTCCTGTTGTTGTTGCTGTTGTGATTTCAAGGAGTAATCATCTGGAGCTGTAAACGGGACAAAATGAAACAAAGCAAGTCAAAATTCCTCGAAAGAATCCTCAATTTTTACTGTTGGAAATCGCTAATAACCTTAGCTAATCCATAAGGAAATCAACTTTTTCAAAATACACAAAGAAGTGGTATAACGTATTCAACAGGAAGGTAGCGAGTGACGAACGACACGCAGAGTTAAGCAAGAGGAAATTTTGGCATTTCGATTTAGGCCTATGGCCATCTCATCTGTGCCTATACCGAACGGCCTAGCCTACTACTACAAGTAGGTTATTATCCACGAGCTTGTATAGAATAAGATTACACAGGGACCGATGAAAGATACGGTATTTTCGAATATTTTCAGCCATAATTTCTTGTTACTTGCATAAGTCTTGCCAAAAGCAACAGCAGTTTTATTTTCGATCGATCTCACAACAACATGATGAAGAATACTTTCCTGTGAAAACAAAACCAGCAAAAGCAAACGGATGATGGATTTAGAAGATTTTGATATCGGTAGTAAGTATGACTAGGCTTTATGTTGTGGTGTGTTCTGCTTATATAGAGGAAGCCAATAATACTATTTAAGTTGCAGGCCAGGTTGGAAGTTTGTTAACTGTACGCCCCGTGTCAATAGACCAACCGTGGACTGGGTACACATACATAACCATGGAGAACTATGAAACTGTCAAAGAGCAACAGAACTAGCATAAATATGTGGTGGGGAGAAATTATACATAGAACTCATTCCAGACTGCAAAAAGGGACACTTTTCAACAAGATCACGGGTGCGCGCAGCGCGCCAAGGATGGGAACCTAGAGCGAGGTACAGGTACGGATTAACTATCCAGGGGCGCATTCAGAGGCACCCTTAGGCCAATTTCAAAGGAAAAAACTTGAAATACTTACTGAAAAATATTCAATTCCTGTGATATACGGTTTTATACTACATCAGTTACAACAAAATATCAAGGTTAACGCCAGATAGGCCAGCTCCTGAAGCTCAGCTCATTCCCAAAATAAACATCATGCACGTACGCCAAATTTGCGCATCCATGCATACTAGAGGCAGCCAGTGGCGCACCTTAGATCTAAAAAAATCTTGGGGAACAAGTGCTCTGTAGTCTGGCAATTCATTACAGTAGACTGACAGAATTTTGCCTTCTAAAATATCAAAGTAAAATTTTTGATACATGGCTAGCCAATTCCTCTTATTGAGTTTTCACCAAAAATTCCAAGGAAACTCTTTTATGATATAGCTAGCTAATGCTCTCTATGGGTAGCAAAGTACTTTGTGTCAAATATTTTTTAATTTGCTTGCCGTGGCTTTCAAGTGCAAACTTTCCAACTAGGCTGCTGGAAAAATTTGGATGACTGAATTTTACAAACTTAAAGTATAAAATGCTTTTCTATTTCCCAGTCTGCAATATTTCCAAATGGTTGTCCAATGTTCTACCTTTTTTATTCATTACAACAGAAAGAGAATTTCCTGTAACTATCTAAGCATCTGCCATGTGATTTCATACTTGACTTGTACTAAATGTTAAACTCAAGCCAGTAGCCATGATGGAGGAAACACGCAAAACGTCTACATCTTGGATTAATAATGCAACAACAAATTTTAGGCCTAAAACACAGGGCTAGAATGAGTCAAAGTCAATCGGGCACATATCAATTCCTTAGATGCCCAAGCAGAAATAAGATTATAAATGTGAATAAAGAGTACAGTACGATCATAAACTCAACATTGTCTATTGACCATGTGAATTCTAATAGGGCTTTAAAACGTTTTAGATTTTTTTTGAATTTTGACAAGAAGTGCTCTTTTTGATGAAGTCAATGACAGTCATTGTTAGAACTATTGTTGCTCTAACTCTTTGTGTGTAAATCTGACGTTTATAACAAATTAGTATACTTAGACAGTCCTTAATCAAGGCCTTTCAATTGATACATCATTTGTTTTGTTTTGAGAAAATCTGAACCATTTTTATGATGTCATCAATCCAAGCCTATCTGCTAAATTTAATTTGGCAATTACTATTTCTTATAAACATTATCAAAAATTTGAAATTTAAAAGATGAAATCAGGTTATACAATACCAAATAATCATTTCATATAAAGGATTTGAATTATACTAAAATACCAATAAAGGATGAATTATGCCCAAGATTACACATTATCTGCCTCCAGATTTCATTAAGCCCCTCCCTTACATGTTTTTTTATAAGAAACCGGTTTATAAGAAACCTTGTACTAGAGCCTCAAAAATTTAAGATACTTTTAGAACTACATCAATATCTTTAAGAAACTCTGGAAAAAAATAAGAGAACTTTCTGAGCAGGAAAGTATATATTTATAAATATTTATGTCAACAATACATTTTTGCTTGATTTCAGTTTGCTACACGTTTTTATTTAGAGGAACGCAGGATGTCAAGTCTACTTGTATTAGTAGGTGGGTTTCACTTTAATACAAGAAATATGCAAGGGAAAGTGCAGAATTCGATGTGAAGTGCGTATCTAAAAATAAGAAAATTTTAAGAAACTTTTAGTACTAGAAACTGGTGAAAAATTAAGAAACTTTTAGTAATAGGACCCAAGCTAGGTTTCTTATGAAAAAAATGTGTACGGCGGCTTTTTCTTGAGAAAAATATATCACTGGAGGTGGTAAATTGCCTTTGTAAATAACATTAGGAGGGCGATTGCCCTTCATAAACTTTTTCCTTGAATGGACTCCTTCACATTCTAGAGATATCAACCAAATGGGCAGATGATAATTTCCTGATAATTTCCTAATTTCAATCTATGGATTTAGATTTTTTGAGTACAACATGTTTTGTTTGGGTTTGTGGTTACACCAAACTCAGACAAACACTTCAGAATGCTTGTAACATTCCAAATCCTTCATGGGAAGACCTTTGGTGACCAACCCATTTATTCTAAGGTGTTTTCAAGTAGCTATTTGATTTCAAGAAAGAGGACTGCTGAGTAGAAATGAGTTAAGAGCTGCACTAACTAAATTTTTAATCAGGATTTTTTTGGAGATGAGACACAATTTGGAATTTTGTGAGGGAAGTGCATGTGCAATACCCTGTCACTTGATTTTCTAGGGAGATTGGCAAGGGGGAGTGCAATTGCTCTTGTAAACAATAGGCCTGACATAAACTATGTTTTAGCACTAGAACATTTTAAAACAATAGAAAATGGCTCATGCATACCCTGGATCTAATCAAAAAATGTCATTCTCTGTAGATTACAACTCAAATTATCCGTGGGAATATAGAGGTTTTTCAAGGGTTGATACTAAGAGGGTTGAATTAATGCCCGCAGTTTTCCTATATTTGAATAAAATAGAAATAGATTAAAGTATTTTTTGACTATTTATTCATTCTGTGATTAATGTTCTCTGGTGAGACTAGAAATTTGAACTCAGTATTCTTAACTTTATAGAATATATAACCAAAATAGTTGCATTATCCCTAGATAATTTCATTAAATGCAAGGGTTGAGAAATTATGTTTCTAAATCTATAGGGAAGCTCATATATTTGATACTTGCTGTGTAATGATGATATTATAGTTTCAGTGGTAAAGTTATTATTTTTGCAACTGCAATAAAAAACTTACGTTTTTCTAGCGTTTAAAAGGTTGCCCACCGAAAATGGAGAAGAAGAAAATGGGGAGTATTCCTCATATTTGTGCACCCTCCCATGGCAGAGAACTTCCTCTTACTCCTTTGAGCCTATGGCATCGTCTCATGGAAATGCGAGCTCTTCAAGTGCAGCTGCTCAAAATGAAGAGATCAACCCCGGGGAATTTGTCCTAAGAGCACTTTTCACTGAATTCACAGTCCTTGCTGAAAGAAAGATAGAGAGGCTGATGAAAGAACCAGTTGTAAGTGTCACTTTTCATAGCTCTTTATTTGGAAAAATTGATTTCATACTTCTTCTATATAAAAATCAATTTTGTACTTACTGAAACCTTTTTGATTTTATGTGCAATAGATGAACAATTGTTACAAGATTAGTATTCACTAAAATAAATATCTTCATCATAGGAAGCACAAATTGGAGATATTCTAGTAATAAAAACTTGGATTTTGATACTTATTTTCTTACATAAAAGACCAAAGAATATCCATTACTGAAAAGTTTCTTTTTGTGTTCACCTGTAAACTTTTAAACAAAAACGAAGAGCAAACAACAGTCTTATGAAAAGCAATATTTATTTCTCTCTTCTCTTTTCCAATTTCTATTTTTGTACGCACTAGTGGTGCTTCAAGATGGGTATTTATCGCAGTTCAAATCAAAGCTATTGACGCTGCTTGTTGGGTTAAGATTCCATTCTAACATGAATGAATTATGTTTTGTCTGATGCATTTTGCTGCTTTCAAATTATACCATAAATCTCTCCACACATGGATTCTATTGAAAAGTCTTCCCCTGCCACTGGCAGTTGCAATTATGAATTTATGAAGGGATTAGGGACCCGTCGACATTGCTTCTAACTAATCATCCACATATTTCTCTGAAAAAGTAAAATTACCGAAATGGCTTTGAGAAATTAAAAGTTTACTCTCTTATTCTCGTCCCATAGTCGGGGCTCAGTCCACCAGCTTTGAATGTGGCGTTTGCCCCCCTCTTGTCACGTAAAAGAAGATAGGCAAAAATGTTCAGATAACAATTAAAACCGTTAACCTTTTTAGTAATATGAATCCAGTATGGGTACATTAATGTTGCGAAAGATGAAATCACACGAAATCTTTCGCAAATCACCTGTAAATCACCTGTAAATCACCTGAAAACTGCTTAGCTGGAGCCTTGATGGATACAAAAATTTCATCACGACTTTCCACTACAATTTCATGCGCAGGAGTCTTTATTCAGAGGTTAGAAACGGCAATAAATCTAATGACCAAGACTCCCAATTCTATTGTCTAGCCATTAATGACAAACTTCATCCAGATTTTCAATTTATGGACAGGAGTTTCAAATTCTCGATAGTTGTCAAACTTTTCATTAACAATATTCTTCTAATTTGTATATGACAATCATTGACCATGTGTTTACATAAAACGAATGTTAAACGAATCCCTGCAGCTTAACCTCACTCTTGTTCGGTAACTGTAGGACCACTTTAATTATCAACACTGACATTCTCCCTGTGGATATCACTCATTATAGCCGCATTTTGACGATGTGATTTTCATCTTTTGTCACTGATAACATCCACATATGGTAGCTATATCTTGCATGCTAACCTCGTCGTTATCATGAACATTGTTACACTGTAATCTCTTACTAGTAATTGTAACGGTTGCTCTCTAATCATCCTGTTGCATGAATATTTCAGCCAAGAAGAATCCCTTCACTGAATTGCCTGGAGATATCACACAATATAACAATATTTTGACCATGTGATTTTCATATTTCGCTAATGATTACATCTCCATATGGTAGCTACAGCCACGTCTGGCATGCTACTTTCATCATTGTCATGTACACTGTCAAAATCTTATGTTTATAAGGAATGGCAACCTTTCATCTATTAGGGCGTTAAACAAGGAAAGGAATTCGACCAAGAAAGTATTCCCCTTTTTTTCTAGCCACCCTTAAATGGTTTTTATACGAAGTCTTTTAACTTGTATTTCTGGAGATTCAGCATAAAAAACGGGAAGGCCTTAAGCTGTTCGTTATTAGTATTTTTATTTTTTCACCAGCCTGTTTCTTAGATATGCGTCTGTCCTATATGTAATATTCTTCTGTGCAAGAAAAACATGACAGAATGTCTCAAAAATGAATGTTTTTTTAAATGCAGCTAGGCTCTACAAGTATCACATAGTATGTTGAATTAAATTGATATTTTAAAAGGAAAGTCTTTAAGTGTAGATAACTACTGAATAGATTGAGAATATGAAATTGATCATAATGATTCATTGAGGATCATATATCCAAGATATTGAAATTTAGCAATAGCTTTTCGGTTAAAACCCATTATCAGCACTAGATGCTAAAATGATATTTTAACGTCTTCTAATATCCTATTCTATTATCTAATAATGCTTTTAAACGAGAAGATTTTGCTAAATTTGATATGCTGTATGTATGATTTTGAGGAACTCTAAAATTCTAGATTATAATATGTATATGATGATCATTATTCAATATTTCATATGTATAAGGGATGTTGCTACATGATTTTCGCTGGAAAGTGTTGAGATTCATCAAAAAGCTAGAGTAGATTATTGCTAACCTTCTTTTTACTTGCAAAAGTCTTTAGAATATGTAAAAATTGTATTTGATTTTCTGTTTTAAATAAGGATGTTTGATTTCTAAAGACTACTAATTTCAAAGGAAATTTCAAGGCTAAAGCTCACATTATAAACAATGTTTGGAAATGAAACATTTTATCTGTAAATGCACGCAAGTCATTTGATTGTGATAATTTTAAGATCAAAGAGGAACATGCAACTGTCAGATAACAAATAATCTAATAGTGATATATTATGATGATTAACTATCAAGCTTTCAGTAGGATTTCTTTTGATTACCATCAAGACTCCGACTGCCCATCTGAACTAATCCATAAAAATTAAAGTCACCTTTTGATAGAAACTTTCAAAGCTCTCATGTCAAGATGCAGTTTATAGAGCTAGTCATTCAGGAATGTAAAGTGACTTATGGATTATTATTATAATTGATAATCAATTTGTTCAAAAGTTGGCTATACTAACGCCACTTTAGTATACTTAAGTTGTTATACTAAAGTGGATAGCTATACTAAAGCTAATTCAGCCCAACTGGAAGAAATATACGTATCAGAAAGATTTCAGTACTATGCATATCATAGCCTTATGAGAGTATGGTTGTAAGAACATGGAGAAAAATTAGTGCGCCTGGAAGACTTTGTCAAGGAAAGCCCATCACAAGCAATGTGATTACTGGGAATAACAGTCAGAGTTCTTCTTCAACACCCGATAGTCCCGAAACATATGTCTCTACTGCCATCACACGACTGCCGAAAAGGTCTTCTGCAAGGAAGATTTTGAAAGAAAGTGCCAACTTTCTTGAAAAGTTGTGTCTAGAAAGAGAAACCTCACCTGGAAAAATTGCAATTAAATTTCTTCTCGCTGAGTTTTCTAGCTATGCTCATAGGAAGATTCAACAAGCTCTTGATTCGGTAATTTAATCGAAGTAGCTGTTATGTTGCTCGATTTTTAATTTACGAAGAGTTAACACTCCTATTCTTATGAGAATCAAAACATGAAATTCATTCTGGCTGCTGTTCAAGTCAGAAATAGCGATATAGGGAAAAGGATAGCTGTTTTCTATGTTATTATGGCGTGGATTGCCGAGTGGTTAGATCACGTAACTTACCCTTGTTCAAAGGGTGGTAGGTTCGAAACCACCTCCAGACCTGTTGCAGAAAATTTGAAGAGAATCTCTCTGTAACTCGAGGCAAAAATACTAAATGAGTCAAGAGGCTTGATCACATCTAGAGGGAGTACCAGGGCTGTCATAATGCTTAATTAGTATTTTGTGCTCTTTGTGCTTAACGCATAAACCAATACCTTCAATCAAAAGTGTGCAAGTGTTAGTGATTTCCAATGTTCCCTGCCTCATCATACCATCTTTATGTTGCATTTCATTTTGCGTTGAAATTTCAATTTTCAATTTTCTTGGCAGTCCCCCGTCTAAAGCTAGATTCACCCCCCTCAACGCTGCTTTGTCAATAAGCAGTTTAGTTGAAAGAAATATGTTGCAGCTTGGTTGAATTTTGAGGCTTTTTTTCTTCCCAGGAAAGATCACTGTCAAAGTCTCTTCAGAGAGGGGAAGATCCGCAGTTTGATCAAGTATGTTTCTTTGTATATTTTATTCAAAATCAATCTTTAATTCAGCAGTAGCTATTATTTTAGGAAAATATCAGGGCAATTCTACTTTTTATAACGAAATTTCCAAAGAGCAATGTAGGCAATTTAGAAATGGTTTGAGAGTGTGAGCAAATTTCAAAGATTCGAATATTTGACTTTTTCAATCTATTCAGAACAAGATGCTATTTATCACTCCCCGCCACAACCACTGGCACTGCCTAGTGTCTAGAAGATCCCTTTTATTCATTCAAGTTGAATGCTTTACCCATTGACTTAGCCGAAAAGGTGTCCAATCATGGCTCAGTGGCCTAAGTTCTCATTAATGCCAATTAATCGGAAGAAAAATCAGATAGCGACACATGAAAGTCGTCAGAGAAAGAGGTCAGAAAGAGAACAAAACCTAACGAATTATTTTCCCAGAGGTAGATTAAGACTGGGATAAATAGCATAGTTTTTTTGTAAGTGAACTCTTCATTTTTTAGCTTCTTAGCTCGCTGAGTTCTGTTGCCGAACATTGTCTTTCTTCATTATTGAAGACGTTATTCCAATGGTATGACCACCAGGTATGCTGTATAGCCTACCCCTAAGATTTTACGATGTGGTTGGGTCGTTTTTGACTTTCTGTGTCTCTGAAAAAATGATGTCAAAGCCCGAATGTTGTTGTAAAACATATAAACTCACTTCAATTTTGAATTCTTTACATGATAACCTGGTTTTATTGACTGCACGGTTTTTGTGATAACTTCCTTTAAAGTTGGTGTATAATTATAAGCTCAAATTGTCTCGCCTGAGAAGAATTTGGAACATCCCAAAGTCTTGAGTATTTGCTTCTTCCAACCTGATTGATTCATTTTCAATATTGGATAAATAGATTTTTAATCAAACAAACAATTTTACAACCTCTCTCTTGGTACATTTGCTTCTCCTAATTCAAAACTGATGATATCATTTGCCAGTTTGACCTTAGGAAAATGATAAGTTTGGGGTAAGGGACCAATCTGCTTCAGTAATTTGCTTTACCATCTTGGATTGACCATTCATCTCTAATTTCTATACCTGCAAGGCATTTGAAATTCATTAGAATTCGACATCTTATGTTTCAGACTGGTAAAGATGCTGAAGAGCTGACTAGATCTAGAAGTCCCAGCAGAGTGTGGGGGTAGGTTAATACATTATTTAGAATCAACTGATATCACTTTGTATATTCTTTGTCAGGCCTACCAAAAATACTGTATTGTATGTAGATTTTACCAGAGCAGGCTACTTCCCCATGTTAGACCATGCCTTATGAATTATTGTTTGATATGTAAGATATGTTCTTGAAAAGTCTCTAAAGGGATCGTTCAAGTGAATTTCTGGAAATGTGCTTATTCACAGTCGCGTATTTGTGGAAGTTGCTGTGCGTAATGAATGGACCAATTATTTTTGATGTAGCAATCTGTGCACCAAAATGAGGGGTTGAGAAGTTGTTATTCGTTTGTCTGATACTAAAGATGTTGATTGACAAGAGGAAATGATGAAAAAGGCGATATTGCAAATTACTTACATTCGAGAAGAAGCAGGATTCTGAAGATCAATCAAGATAACTTTGATTTCATTTTCAATTACAAAAATCATCTCCTCAATTAAATAACTGATAGCAATTTTACTTATGGCAAGTTCAGAACGATGTTGCTTACATCACTCACCAATCACTGCTGACTACCCCTCATCCGATTATTACAGTAATTACTATGGTGAGGCAAATCATTTAATCAGTTTTTCGTAAACATGGTGTTGAACATGACATTGTTGGTATTTTGTGTTTTTTAAAGATAACAATCACTCAATCGATTTGATATGAAAGGGCCTGTGGAAGTCCCTGATTTATAGTATTAATTTTGAATTGCAACAATTTGACCCGAAATAGGAGCTGTTCTCATGTAGCTGCGCAATTCGAATTCCTAACACGAAATTCATGTGGCGGGCATGCCGAGTGATTGGATCACTCGACCTTTGTTCAAAGAGTCCCGAGATCGAAAACACCTTCCGACCTGTCACAAAGAGTGAGGAGAGAATTTGCCAGCTCTCTGTAATTCTTGGTAAAAAGGCAATAGGAATCATGAGGTGTGGTCACAGCGAGAGAAAGGACTAGGGTCGAACTGCTTGATTAGTTTACCCATTCAGAGTGGACCTTTTATGCTTTGAACATAAACCAATACCGTACGAAGATAATAAATGTATTTGCCTGTCAAGTATCAATGCATTGCTTCTATTAGTCTATCTGTTCAGTGAGGCCTTTGTGCTTTGTACATTAACCAATACCGTACGAAGATGATAAATGTATTTGCCTGTCAACAACTATCAACGACTGCATGAGTGCTGTGTTGATAAACTTTGTTGACAAATGGTCTTTAATGTTAAGGTTTAAAGTTAAGGTTAAATTTAAGGTTATAGCGTCTTCATAGCCGTAGTTTAAACGTGCCTAGCTGGTAGCAATCTTGATGTATATTCCATGACACGTGACACACCTAATTAGTAAGTAGACTTACTACATACGTCTCAACTCTACAAAGGTAAAGCTTTCCTGGCTTTGGTTTTCAAAAGCGTGAATCGAACAATAACCGAAATCCCCCAGAAATCTTCAGCTTGCTTTTGACCCATATTGATAATTTCATGCAGGGGTTCAGAATCTCCAAGACCAGCCTCAAGACTCGGCTTCAAAGACAAAGATGCTTTATGGGAGAGAAGAGATGTAAGTTAGAACAGGTTCCTTGTATATTTTTCATCATATTCAGCAGTCATTTCTATCAGCTCTTAACGAGTCACTATCGCAAAGAGTAGTGGTCAGTGGTCGTAATTCAATGAAAGATATTGCGGCATTGAAACACAGGTTAGGTACTGTGCACAGGATATCATACACATTTTATCGAGGACGAGGTCAGTATTATAATTTGATACAAAAACTCAAGACAGCAATACCAAAGCCAGAAAATTTACAAAATGATTGATAATCTAAGTAACAAGAATCAAGCTCTTAAGCTAATAACTTCTAATGGAGACGCTGGCAACATTTTGGCTATTGCCAAATATTTGAACGAAGTTTTAAAAGCCGGGATAACAAGCCTTAAAGTGGAAGCTTTTTTCAACTTTTGTCTTTCGCTATTATTTTCTAATTGTTTTGTTGTTTGAAGTGTGGCATTGTTTGTAGGTCTTATATTTCATATTTTGTATTTGTTAGGTCAGACTATGCACTGTAATAGTAAAGTTTTAATGATATGAGGTAAAAAGGTAATAATTCAATATGTGGAGGCTAGACACAGTTTAGAGTTAGGTCATATACTCCACTTCACTTAATGGCCAGCTCATGTAGATGGAAAAATAAAGGTACCAGATCCATGAACATTAGGCCAGAATGAGCATCTAGCATAATAAAAGCTAAGCAAAAAATCTGGAAAGATACTACACACCATTCAAAATAATGTGTTATTTCTTTTTGTCAATAATTTACCAACTCAAGAACCTTTGTTCACTCTTGGTTTCTTTTATTCTAGCTTGCTGTGGAATTCATTTTTTGCCTTGTGTTGATAGAAGTGCTAAAACAGGTGAGCTCTTCCGTGTCCTATAGCCAACAACCACAGTCGGTATGCTCGTAAAGTGTATATCTCCATCATGACCATGTTTGTGTCATGAGAAACGTGTGTAAGATACACGCGTAGACTCATATATGAGAAAATCTCTGTTTTTAAAATTTACAATTCCTTTTTGTCAACGCCTTTGTTTTAACACATCTAACCACTAGCCCTTAACTTTGATTTTGGACTTCTAATCAGGAATTTTAGTTATCTGTTTAGAAATCTGGATATAAATATCTGACTGCACTGAATTATGTTTAAATGAAGCACACGAATGGGGTCAGGATTAGGGTGAGGGTTTGGGTTTGAGTTGTGCTTGATGTTAGGATTAGGGTTATGGCTATGGCTAGGTTTCGTTAAAAGTTAGGAATTTGGTTGGGGTTAGGGTAATTGTTAGGGTTGGGGTTAGCTTTGAATTAAACACTAATCCTAGATTTAACTTTAGTACTTCTTGCATAAAGATTTTCCTAGAAATCTGGATATTCTTAAAACTGAATTTTTCAAAAGAAGCATAAAAAAGACGAGAAGATGAGAGGAGGTTTTAGTGGAAATGAAATTGGAATAATCTGAGTTTGTCACTTTGCGTTCTTTTCGTATGACGCGAATGAATTCTCTCTTAGCTGTCAGTCCATCCGGTTGAAGAACACCAGGTGCAGTTCATTGAAAACCTGGCATTCAAGCATTTCAAGGACCAGAACTCCGGACCCGGAACGTCTCGGTCGCAGACGAACAGAGTGATCGTCACTGCACTGTACGCCGAGGTAATAGGTGTGTTGGCACTGACGAGATTCCAGTCGGTGCGGAAACGATTTATGCAAGAATACAAGGAAAACATCGGAAGCTCGAGAGTGCTTGTCAATATCATCATGGGCCTCAAATTCATCAGAATCAAGGTAACGGTTCATTTTACTTCATTTGTGATGGGTATAGCAGTTTTGTGTCCTATTTTGAGAGTCCGAGAATTGTTTTGAATCAAGGCATGAAATTGCTAGTAACAGAACAAAAGATTCTTTATTAGCTCATTCTACAAACTAAAAAGAGGTAGAATGAAGGAATTCGAAATTAAGGAAGTTGAATTGTTTTCAAGAAAAAGTTGCCATGAAAATTTTGACGTCCAGAAATTCAAAACTTTGCTGAATCTCTTAACTGTATGTTGAGTTAGACAGGAATCTTTAGACAGGAAGCAGTTAGTCTTTTATGTGGCGTTTCACCAAGATTTACTCGTTTCCTTATTTGGAATTGTTTGACGGATTTTATGAAGTATCTTGGCCCTCTATTAATAACGTCTGATACACTTAAACTAAGTTTAAAATCTGACATACTAACATTTAGGCTTCCCTTAAGATGATATGAAAATATTTTTTAAAAGGCTCAATTTGATAGCTCCCATTTTATATGCTACGGCGTATATCAAGGGGACTGGTTCGGATCATAAAATTCTACTCAATTTGAGAAAAAGTGAAACGCATCTGACAGTAATCGATACATATTTCCTAGTAATTATGCCTATCATACCTCAGGTTTCAGTACAACTTATCAAGGTTCATTTCAGTAACATTTTTGATTATATAGTATACTTATTATCTGCCCAAAGCATGTTCTGATATCACACATTAGCGTGCTTGAGGTTTAATTCTTTAAATGCTTAACAAAATGTTGAAAAATGTTTTATGAGAATACACATAGTTCTTGATTCAGGCAATTGAGCAATAAACGATCAAGATATTAGACTTATTGGCGAACCGCTCTGATTGGTCAATACTAGCACTACTTTGAAGTAAGGCTACCATTTCCTATCCTATAAATGTCAAGAGACGTGAAACTTAATGCTAGCAGAAATCACTTCTAGCTAAAGCGTCAATATTGTTAAAGATAAGATAGAATATTTGTAAACTATTGCTTCCACATGCCGAATCTGCAAACCGTATTCAGCACAACAAGGTTACATTGACTAACAGAATTAAAATGACTTGCCTCTCATTTGACTCATACTCAATTTAAACTTTCCTATTTTGTTGTCAAAGTTTATTTCGGTTTAGTATAAATGTATAGTTATTCATTTAGTTGGTGTAAATTAGCTTTTAGTAAAGTTATCGAATTGTAAGTTGTGACCAACTTTAAAAGAAGGAAGAAAAAAGGCTGTTGGTGAGTGTAATCATCATCATTCTGCATTTCAACACCATTTAGGCCTCAACCTAACTGCCTTTCTACATGGATGCAAATTTCTGAAATTGAAAAATAGCTATATAATCTAATTAAATAAAAATCTTAAACCAATCCAGTCTTCTGGGAGGGTGTTAAATAGCGTTTTAAACAAAATGCGTGACTAGGCCATTCTTCTTCCAGAAACTCACTCCCATACCTCGCAACTCTGATGGTTTGACCGCGAGACTCCCGATTTCAGTTAAAATCTCATCATGGTCTCTTCCAGCTGTATAGTAAATTCATATTCCAAGATTGCAAGATTCCTAATATTTACAGTTAGCGTCCTAGCTCCAAAGCGTAATGTCCCATCTCCAGTGTTCGCATCCACCACTTGTAGTATAGTGTCCTACCTCCGAAGCAGAATTTCCTACCACCAGCATTTGCATCCTCCACTTAATTGTGCCACCTCCAAAGCTTAATGTCCCACCTCCAATGCATCCTCCACAGTTGGCATCATCTCCGGCCTATAAATGAGGGGATCTGTCGTGCAGAACAAAAGAACCTATCATACCTAGAGGCCCCCCCATAATTGTACGTGAAGCGTTATTTGGCATATTTTCGCGCGTGATTTCGTGATTTAGATGTTTTCGGTTCGTGAATCCGTGATCAAAGAATCCTTCGAGCAGCGTGATTTGTTGAAAATGAGGTCGTTATTCCGTGAAAAGGAGTTTTTTAGTGCGTGATTGCGTGACGCGTCCTGTCGTTAAAAAAAATTTTCTTGCATAATTAGATGGAAAAGATCGTGAAAATTTTGTTTTAAGGTCCGTGATGGCGTGATAAACGAAAAATTGACGCGTGAATCCGTTATCCAGGGGTACTATGGGGGGGGCCTCTACCTACTCATTCATGTGTGCGAGCGAATAAGCCATTCACCATCGATTCCTGCGCACTTTTTGAATTTTGAATTAGAAACCAACCGATAAGGAGCTCAGACTGAACAAAGTTATGAATATTTTCTGTGTTTGTTTTGAGATTCAATTTGAAACCTTTATCATCCACAGAATACTGTAAGACTACCCTGTCTTCAAGTATTACAATACATGATAAAGACAGTTGAATGTAAGCCACAAAGATATTTTATTCGGGTTCAACCAGGTCTTTGTTTGATCCAGTGATGAAATATTCAACAAAACAAAGTAGAAAATTCTAATTAAAGATTCGAATAAAAACACAATTGAGAGTCTCTAACTTTTCTTCGAAGCAGCTTTCAATTTAATGCTGGGGCTTAGTGAAGTGGAAAACTGATTTCTGGCTGATCTCTTTCAAATTAAACAGAACTGCAATCAGAATGAGACTCGTCTGAGATTGAAAAAGTCATTGATGTTGTAAACAGCTTGATTTCAGTCGACAATGGAGACCTTTCTATGTAGAGCTGCGAAATCGGCAGATCACGAGGATATTACTGAAATATCGAAAAACATATACAATGGAATAGACTACACGTCGTCAATGTTTTTGAAATGGTTGGCTGATGTTGAGAACTGGCAATTATATGTGGTGGAAGAGAGATCCATCAATAAAGTTGTTGCCTTCTTAGCCCTGAATATCACTGACAACAAAACAAGAGTGACACTCAGGAGTGCCAGAGTGGCTGAGTCGATGCGGGGGCAGGGCATCTACAAACTGTTATTAGACTATGCTCTTCAAACTGTTCAAATTCGGTTTAGTAAAATCCGAACTGTGGCCTTATTAGAGATGGATCACGGGAAAGTGCTGCCGAATCATTCAGTCAAGGAGAAGTATGATTTCGTTACCGTTGTTTTCCCCTTAGCACCGAACACAAAAACTGTTGAAGGTGGTGAAAATTCCAGGGAAGTTTCAGAACTTGCCTTAATCAAGTTATCCAAGCTCTATGAAAATCAGGAGTGTGTAAAAGAGCTCATTCCAGAAATGAACATGACGATTGATTTCAGTGTTCATAATATTGATCTGTTAGGATCAAGAGTATTTCTGGATAGTCAAGATCATCTTTCATTTCTCCACTCAGAAAGAATTGTGTCATCTGAGCCGAAATACACCAAGCAAGTATTATCCGTCGTTGATTTGTCTCCCAGAGAAGATCTAACCGGGAATTTTGTTACCTCGGTAGACTTTTACGGAAACGATGGGAATATGCTGAGACCACATGTCATGGAAGTTTTGAGGATGGTGGAAAAAGTGGCCACAGGGTTAGGGAAAAATACCATTGTTATCCACATTGGATTTCACTCTAATCTCTTAGAAATAGAAGAGAGAAAGGAGCTGTTGGAATCTGTGATGGAGGGAAGAAAATTCGAAGTGCTGGATAGTTATACGATGCAGTATATGGAATCAGATGTAAAGAAATGAATACTATCAGCACCGCTGGTCTTGAAAAACGTTTTTTTGTAGGCTTTAGATACGAACCTTATTAGAATTATCCACTAATCTCGTTGAGAAAATGTATGATTCTTATTTTACATTCGGTATACAATAGATGGTTTAATGATTGTTTAATGAAATATTTATTAGCTCACGAAAATTATTCTTATTTTACTTTTGGTATACGATGGACGGTTAAATGATTGTTTAATGAAATATCTATTAGCTCAGCAAAACTCGTTGAAAATATATGATTCTTATGTACTTTCGGTATACGATGAGTGATTTAATGGTTATTAATACTTTTGGTACACAAATGAATGATGTACAATTTTTCTTCACAGCTGTTTCCTGTAGAGGAATTGGAAGAGTCATTTTTGTTTCTTCAGGTATTCATTCATTCTTTCACTTACTCCTGATCGTAGACGTACAGTAATGATAAAGTAGTCATCAGTATTTAGACAGTCTAGAATTACCCTGGGAAACGTCTGTGCAGTACTGAGGAGGGTTTTAAGTGCTGTTGAGGGTGTTCAGTACTGTGGGGGTTTTAGTGCTACGGAGAGCTACTAATGCTGTGAAGGGTATTCAGCATTGTGGAGGTTTTTTTCAGTACCGTTTAGGGTATTCAGTACTGTTGAGGGTTTCCAGTACTGTGTAGGGTATTCAGTACTGTCGATGGTTTTCAGTACTGTTGAAGGTCTTCAGTACTGTCCAGGGTGTTTAGTACTTTAAAGAGGCTTTCAGTACTGTTGAGGGTGTTCAGTACTGTGGAAAACTTGTTATGCTGTGGAGGGTGTTTAGTACTGTGGAGGGTGTTTAGTACTGTCGAGAGGCTTTCAGTACTTTTGAGGCTGTTAAGTGTCTGGAGAGCGTTCATTACTGTTGAGGATGTTCAGTACTGTGGAGGGTTTTCAGTATGGTGGAGGGTTTTTAATGCTGTGGAGGGTGTTCAGTTCCGATTGAAGGCAACCAAAGTTTAGGAGGGTGTTAAGTACTTTGGAGAGCGTTCATTACTTTTGAGGGTGCTCAGTACTGTGAAGAGTTTTATGCGCTGTCGAGGGTTTGCTGTACTGTTGAAGGTGATAAGTACTTTGGAGGGTGTTCAATAATGTGAAGGGTGTTTAGTACTATGGAGCGTATTCGGTGCTGTGGAGGATATCATCAGTAATTTGGGGGAAATCATTCAGTACATTTGTGGCTGTTTAGTGCTGTCGGGAGATACTACCAGTACTGTCAGGGGATACAATGAGTACCGTGGAGGGCTACCATAGGATTAATAGTACTGAACACCCTCCACAGTCCCGATGATATCCCCAACCAATGTTCCACAATAATGGACACCCTCAAGAGTACTGCACAGACTTTCCCCAGGGTAAGATTCTTTGATAAAGAAATGCAATATTATGTTTCAAAAATAAAGGTATGAATGGCTGCTACTAAAGATGAGGTGGTGCATTAGATTAAATTCAGCTATATGACAAAATTAATCATCCAGAACTGCCTATCTGCAAGAACTGTTCTCATTTGTTTGCCAAAAAGGAGTCATATTCGGGTCTTGATCGTTTCCACAGACGTTCTCTAAATCCCATTTTGAAACAAAAGGTAAATTCTTCAAGTATATTCTCCTGTCATTTTTAGGTATAAGATCGGCATATTCTCTAAAAATTGTATTTGATCATTGGGCCTCTCATCAAATGTATTGTTTTAACTTCATTGGTTTCCAAAGTCCACCAAATTGTTCCAACTCAGGAAACATCAGGAAATCTCGCTTAGAATAACCCTGCGATAGAAAACTCCAAAAAGCATTCTTGATTCGATGAAGAATATATATCGTAAATGAAATTTCATTTCAAGGAATGTGCAACATTGTTTCTGGAGCGAAATTTGGATAAAGAAGTGAAATATGCATTTGCAAGTTTGTTTGTTGAGATTCTAATTCCCGTGGCTGCGACTGCCAAGCGAGAGTACAGCATACCGGCCATCAAGAAGTTTGTGGACATGCTGCATAAAGATGTGTTGGAAATGGCCAGGAAAGCTAGGCATAGTTCGGTACGTATCATCAAATCTTTTTGCTTTTCTGAGTAAGAATGATACGAACAATAATGTGTTCGATTTTCATTCCTTATCGAATGAATTAAAAAGTTTTCAATAAGCAACAGGTCCAAAACCAACAAGCCCTAGATTTAGGGAAATTTGTCTGCAAATCTAGAAACTTCTAGTATTATTTATGAATTCTGCAAGTGTGATGGTGAATTTTCGAATTGAAGAAATATATTTTTCTGATGTCCGATGACCTTTATAGTCCGAATCGTTTACGAAAGGTTAAATTTACTTAACCCTTCATTCCTGGTAATCTAAATATTGATCGGACAAATTTGGTTTACATTATGTCTCATTTTCAAGGCGATGTATCCACTGGTCACCGCATTGTTATGCATCAGCCAGAAGCAGTTCTTCCTTACGAATTGGAACACATTTCTAACAATGTGCTTGTCTCATGTTAGGGTAAGTATTTTGGTAATTCATAATTTTGAGTCCTGCCATCTGTATTATCTCACTGCTTATTCTCTGCTAAAACCAGGCGTACCCAAAACCCTCAGATGAGAAATGAAAAATTTTCAAGTAGATCACATGCCAACTAGATGAACTCAACTCATTTCCAGTATTTGCTTTAATATGTGGTGCATAGCATAATCACCAAGGCCCTTGGTTTTGAACCGAGCGGTCATGAGTTCGAATCTTACTACCTGCATTATCGTCAAAAACCGTCTATAAGAAAAGGGCTTTAGGAAACTTTTGACAGACCTATTCTGTTTTATGCTCAATATTCGAAGCTAATCAAAAGCATAAGTAAAGATGAAATAAACTTCAAATGTTCTTCATTTTACTTCCAAATAATTAAGTTATTAAACCCATACTTTAAGGCCTTCTTTTCTAAAATTCTGAAAAAGTGATTTCTTACATCCGGATTTTCTACCGTATTAGTTTCATAGATCGATTTTTGTTCTATATATAGGATTTGTCTCAACGGTCTTAACTTACACAGACCCCTTAAACCAACCACGTAAGAAATATTTAGGGGTGTTCTTTATCCCTATGCGACGAACAGTTTTTTTAATTTTCAGCGTTGTTTCGATCAACAATCCTTGGTTTAAGTAAAAAAAAAGCTATCGTAAAATTTATTTCACCCCTTCCCAGTATGAATTGTGGTTGTTAGTATTACAGTCTTTGGTACAATGGTATAAGAATTCAAAATAGCCAGAAATATCGGAAACATAGCGAAACGAAAACATGGATTACTTAAGCCTTTCGTCTGACACTCGACAGAGTAATACGTCAGAAAGAAAACGGGACAGAAAACCTAACGGATTTTTATACCCAGAGAGGTTATATCCATTAGGTTTTTGTTCCGTTCTCTTTCTGACGTATTACTCTGTTGTAAATATTGCAAGTTGAGCGTGCGAGTCAGTGAACCAGAATAAACACAACAATATTGATCTTAGTGGCAGGGGTTGCTATTTCTAACATTGAGGACAAATTCAAAAAATTTCTCTAACATTTGTCCATGTAACTTTTGTCCGTGATTGTAGTATTGTGCTAGTAGAATTACTGTTATTTGTAGTGATGACGGAAGAACACAAGGACACAAGGGACGTAAAGAGATTTTTTAAAAAGCTTTGGCCACGTGGTTTTGACTTATTCAAAAGCTAAATGTTTGGTTCTGATTCAAACAAGTGTTAATTTGCCAATACAAAGTAAACATTATTTTCTTTTTTAGTCCAGGGATACCAAAAATCAAAGAATGGCAATGGAATGCCTTTACCGGTTATTGTGGTAAGTTGAGTGCTGCATTAGCAAATGCTATCCCTCTCTCATTTCTTTTTCTACTTAATCGTATTCTTTTCACTTTTGTTTTCTTCAGGACATCACATAGCCATAATTTCTATGCAAAGGTTATCTTGGTAGCCTATCCAAAATATATATGATACCCTCAAACGCCTCCACAATTGGCTTGAAAATTTACGGATTAAGAATAAATGATCAACAATCTGGCAAAATGTCCAAACCTCGTTCAATACGACTGAACCACTCATGACTCACAAAGTATTGAATAGGCAGAGTCCTGAGAGCTTGTGGAATCCTTTTTAATAAAGAACTACTTTTTCGAAGTGTGAAACAAGGAATTGTAAGAATCTTCAGGCGTCAAGGCTAAAAACTAAACATGCCAAAAATTATTTTGATATTCTGCTCAAAAGGGACGATATACCAGCGGACATAAAAAACGCAGCTCACTCGGGTGTTTCAAAACTGAGCCAAAAAAACAGCTGAAAGGCGGAAATACAAATATAAAGCATGACTCCCAGTAAGAACAACAGACGTTATTAAAATTGGCTTATTTTTTCATTAGTTCTTATATTAGCACAATTGTAGTATAAAGTATTTGAGTTTATTTCTTTGATCGTTGAAGAAATAATCGTTATAAAAGGATATTGATGAATGAAATTTCTTATTTCACCAGGGTTTATGTGATCAGAGTGAAATGCGAGAACCATGCAGCGGCCCTTACGTGAGTAAATCGATGAAAATGTGATTTCTTCTCTATTGCTTATCTTCTAGAACTTTCTTTTCGTCACTCCGGCCTTGCTATAAGCCTTTGGTGCAACCTGATTGCTTTGCGTGTGATTTTGGGAACCAGACTGTAGAAATAGGCAGATATGGCGAAATATTTTGTATGTACTTCAACTTTTCTGTGTTTTTAGCTCCCTCTACATTTATATGTTAGACTAAACAAGTGGAGTTTGCTCCCTAATGACATGAAAACGGCACCGTTCGCCGGCTATTTCAAGCTGGCAACGAAAATTTGGTTATTCAAAAAAATTTGCTGCTACTCTTTTTGTCGAAAAAATCCGTCATAGTAGTGTCCAGACTTTAGTGACTGCTTGTTGTACTACTTTATTTTAGTTCAAATGTGTCAGCCGTACTATGCTCATAATAACATTTAATGGTTCATAATTATTTCTATAATAATTATTTTTATATGATACATCCTGTGAATGATTTACTTCCAGGCGATTGCGGAGCATCACTGAGACTCTTTTCCCAAAGAGTTCTCGAACTGTTGTGCCAAGAAACATACCTTTGAATATATTTGTGAAGATCATCCAGTTCATTGCTCAGGTTAATAAACTTTGAATTTATTTTCATGAGCTCACCTATTATCACGATATTATTGAATTTTTGTAAGAGTAATTTGTAAGAGCCAAAGTCTGAAATGTCTTAATTAGATGATAAATTTTGTTAAATGCTCCGATGAATAAGTAATAAATGTAAAGCGAAAATAGATTGTAAGGATAATAGGGTATCAGGTAGGCCTGCAGAGCAACCAACGCTAAAAAGCGATAGAAACAGGCTTTCTGAGCTTTGCAGCCCAAAGAAGGAAGAACACCAAAGAAAAGCTAGCTTCAAACATATTATGTTGGTTGTTTTGGAAAATATTTCTTCGTTAATCGTTTATAAGTTAGTTTAAAGTGTTCTGCTCTAAATGCTGAATGTTTTGTGTCAAAATCTGTTTCGAAAGAGTGCCAAAGTGATAACTAAACGTTTTCAACTACATTTGCAGCTTCTTAAGGTTTTAATTGTGAAGCTTTTAAAAAAGAAATCGCTTAAAACATTTTGATTGGATTTCCTTTTCAAATCCCATGTCAAGTTTGAAGCTTATCAAATGTTCTCTTGATTTATTTGTTCTTGATTCTTTCTGAAGTAAGGAACTATTCACGATTCAAGCCACGGGCTGTTTCCGAAGAGAAATTAGTTAGGTAATCAATATTCCAGCCTCGCTAAAGGTTGGATGAAATAGAATATTGTAGGATGATATGAAATATTTTGAAAGGTTGGGTTGCAAACATTTGTGTAAAAGATTTTTAAAGAGAAACGTTTATTAAGCAATGTTTAAAAGTATTGATAATCCAAGCTAAGATTAGAATCGTCCGTACTGCTATCCAAACTATTCTCTTCATCTTAATAATGTGATCAAGTTTGAATTTCACAAAAACCTTTATCACACTAAAGGCTTTTTTTGATGAATGCTTAGGTCCCTAAATACCTAGGTCCCTAAAATGCTTAGGTCCCAAAAATGCTTAGGTCCGAAAAATGCTAAGGTCCGAAAAATGCTTAGGTCCGTAAGTTGAAAACAAATTGATGAATATGCTCCTCAGTGATAGACTATATTCTAACTTATGTAATTCATGCTTCACATGTATGATAACTACAAAAGCTTAAGTAGTATTTCGCTATGTTTGCGATTTTTCTCACCATCCCCGATTTTTGATTTGCAAATCTTCCATTTCATAAACTGTTATTTCCTTGCTTTATATTGCAGGAGAAGCTCGACTTTGCGATGCAAGAAATCATATTCGACTTGCTCAACGTCGGCAGAAGCAATCGGCAGCTCAATCCGGAACGCATGAACATCGGCTTAAGAGCATTCTTGGTCATCGCCGATAACCTCCAACGGAAAGAAGGCACACCACCCATGCCCAGCACCATCGGGGTTTTGCCATCAGGAAACACCTTAAAAGTCAAGAAGACATTCAGTAAACTGACCGAGCAGGCAGCCAGAAGCATCGGAGTTGTGACGTATTACACCAGTGTCCGACGGGCTTTGGATTTGATATTGCGGACACTAGACGTGCAAGTCGGACGTCCAATGACAATGAATAATCCTCAATGTTCGAATAAAGAGGCCGTGGATATGATAACCGGCGAAAGAAAGCCAAAGATCGATTTATTCCGGACATGTGTCGCTGCTATTCCAAAGTGTGTCCCGGATGGTATGAGTAAAACCGAGTTGGTTGAGCTGGTATCTCGGTTAACTTTGCACGTGGATGAAGAATTGCGTGGACTTGCGTTCACAGCCCTGCAGAGCCTCATTATGGATTTTCCTGACTACCGAGAAGAGGTTGTGCTCGGGTATATTAATTTCACGTTGAAGGAGGTTCCTGACGTATATCCGAGTATATTGGAGTCGTCACTGCGTGTCGTTCTGCAGTTGATTATCCAGTGGAAAACAGCCGTCTCTATCCCACCGAATGAGATCAAAAGTGACAAATACCTCGAGATGTCCATGCACAGTGGCCCACCGCCAGAGCCTGCTCAAACTAATAAAAGCAGCCCTAAGCATGTGCTGCATTCTGTAGAGGGATTCGCGTTGGTCTTGCTATGCAGCACCAAGGCAATGCACCGTAAACTCGCCCTACAGGTGCTCAAGGAAGTCCGCTCTCTTGCTAAGGCTATGAATCGCAGCAAGCCTTGTGATGAAGTGTTTGCAATTGATATCATCGAAGAATGCGCCTCGTCGGTAATTGAAAAAGCTCTGAATTATGTGAGTGGCAGTGATAAAACCTCGCTTGGACTGTCTCCACTCATGGACCTGCAGTTACTCGCTGAAAAGTCAGCCCTTCTTGCGGAGAAAGACTCTACTGTAGCTGGCATTAGCCGCGATGTCTGGGCCCACTGTTTTGCAGGGTTTTTAGAGCGTATATACGTGAACCCCGATCACTGCTTCTGCACGCTACAATACAGCTGGCCGTTCGTGCATGCACGCCTGTTTAATATGTACACGATACTCGACCCGAGTGTAGACTTTGATTCCATCAGCAGTCGGGCTTCCATTTCCGTGAAGGCACCGAAAAAACCGACTAACATGCCGAATATTTGGCTGTGGAGAAACTATCTGATCTTTGCATGCTGCGCTCCTCCGAAATCCGCTCTTAATCGTCCGTTCCCCACCTGTAGTCAAGAAATACTCCAGAATGGGAATGAATCGAAGAACGATATTGGGGTTACCCTAGAAAGCCATAACTTGAGTGATGTGTTCAGATCCACTGTACCGTTGATCAAAAGCGAGAGCCAGGAAATTAGAGAAGCCACCGTGACAGGCCTAGGTAAGACTAATGCTGCTGCACATGCGCATTTGATCGAGGAAATGAGCAGTTTGATCAGGGTCGTGCTCGATCGGAATGCAGAGGGGGTCCGGAAGAAGAAGAAAAGGGACCTATTACGGCTGCAGGTTGCCAGGGTGTTATCGGCTAATGCTGAGCAGGGGTGCTTTAAGAGCAGTCTGATTTGCGACGAAGAGCCGACCAAGTATGTTCCTGTCATCACTGAATACATTGATGGGATGAGATATGTCCTCGAACAGGACAACGATAAGGACGACGCCACCCTTATTCAGCTCAGGTTCTTCTTCTCGAAACTGATTCATAAAATGATTAAAAGCATACCTCCGTCTTTGCAAGTTAACTTGCTGAAGAACCAGTCAAGACACAACCTATTTCTCCTACTGGCCAGCTGGTGTGGACACTTCCATATCAGTAATATTGGAACGAGTATGCATAATATCGCTCATAGCGCAGAACTTGAGTTCTCTGCCTTAGAAGCAATGTGTGCCTTGGTGTGCTGTGGTGAGGTGTTTGATCAGAAGGCATTGGAGGTATCAAACGGCTACCTATATAAGTTGTTGGATACGATGTTGGGCTCTGATAATGCCAAAGTGCACAGCCTTGGACAGGAGACTGTCGAGTTGTTATTGGAGAATAACGAGAGAATCCCCGCACTTTTGAGTTGGGTCATCGATCGATGCTATACTGGAAGTAAAGGGGTATCGAGTGGCTGTTTCCTTGCAGTCGCCAATGTATTTTGCAAAAGGTATGTGCTTCATTGATATCTCCCTGCAATACGTATCGATATAATGTTATTGACTTTGGTTTCAATATAGGTTTCCTATTTCCAAAAAGTAGTTAGATTTTGGGTTTAGATATCTATTTTCATAATTTTGATAACATGTAGGTTTATATTTGTAAGGATGTTATGGTTTAAGTATGGGTCTAAAATATCTCTCTCCAAATATTTTGGTATAAAAAAAAGATATAATTTGCTCATAGGGTACCATGTCCCAATCCAAAACAGAATCAATAACCCCAGAACACATAACTATTTTTTTTATGATTGTATTATTCTCTTCAGTTTTCCAAAACGGACTTTGATCACAATTTCTGCAATCTAGTGTCAGCCTGACAAAGGCTGGACCTTGATACCGCTGTAGGGGAATGTTTTCATATACTGCACCACTAGATACATATATCAGTATCAGTTCCTGTTTTGAAGCTTATTTGATTGCACTCATGGATGCTAAAGAGGTTTTGAATTTAGAAATGACTACCCAAGAGGTACCCCTCGACTTTGTTGACAACAGGGTGATTTACAATGTCAAACACCAAGTAGCTGGTTTCTAGATGAATGCATAAGAACGAACTATAGATTCGATGTAATCATAACACATTCATGGCTTGTTCCTACATTTTGGGTCAAGAAGAGTGTTTAGATTAGAATAGAAAAGAATTATTACACAACATGCATGTTTTTAGGCTATAACCTGATATCCTTCCCTTATTTTCGGGACTTAAATTTCGACTCGATTTCAGATTACCAGATTGTATTTTTTAAGGTTGTATTTCTATAAAGAACATTTTTGAATACTTCTGGCTTGAAGCTTTATTAGCAATGTCGTTTATCTTTCTTTAGGCCTTATTCTTGTCGTCTTGTTCCACTTCTCTGTGTTGTGCTTTACAAAACTGGCGATGGGTCAGCGGAGATCAGAGAGAGAGCAGCACAGCTCTTGCATCTTTTAGACAGGTATCCCAGCTTCAAGTTTTAGTTTCTTATTAATCTCAATCCTGATCTCTTTCTTTCCATTTCATTTTTCATTTAATATATTTTGTACGAAAACGAACCCTTCAGTAAATTGAAATACCTACTGACTCTTCTTAATCATTAAAACCTACATTAATCCGACCTTTCAATTGTGTTGTTTCAGGGAGCTACATATGTTGTTACGTGAGTTAGCATAAATTAACATGATTACTAGGAGTATAATCACGATATGAGTAATTTTAAATGATCACTTGTATACAGACACGATCGGAAGCGTGTAAGAATGTATTTACTTACGTTTTGTTCAATAGAAAATTATGCTTCTATGAGTCATGTCTAATATCGATATATCGAACACGATACCGTAGTACAGTTGTAACTGCATCATAGTAGTAATAAAGCTTCTTATCTCTTAAATGTTAGTATGACCATTTAATTGCAGGCGCTTCTTCAGTTACATGGTGCCTTTCCGAGCAGCATTCGCCGGCTACTCTTACAACCAACAGAACTTTTCACGCGAACTCGCCATGACTCATCCCGAACTCACACTTCCACTGCTTGCAGGTAAGATCCAAGGGACTAGTTTATTAGCGTA
Organism: Pelagia noctiluca; assembly: GCA_963924455.1. Taxonomy (NCBI): domain Eukaryota; kingdom Metazoa; phylum Cnidaria; class Scyphozoa; order Semaeostomeae; family Pelagiidae; genus Pelagia; species Pelagia noctiluca. Next base: position 17,370,306 of record OZ004317.1, on the reverse strand, counting down.
TGCACTCTCAACCTTGAGGATTTGTAATCGACAAATACAAAAAATTTAGCCATTGCCCTACGTCTTTATTTTCACACTGCCATAGTTTCTATTTGTGTGTGTGTAATTTTATTTCAATTCTATCATTTAAAGTAGCTAACAATATATACATTCTAAATTCATACAAAGTCAACCAATCCAAATCCAAAAAAACAAAAGCAGTAAACAAACTAAATATATTTTCTATCTCTATAGCTAATTTTGTAGTCATTTGTAGGCACTACATTTGCAATGGGGACCATTCCATTGTTTTATCAAAACCTCGAAACTTTGCAAATTTTCTGCTGACTTTATTCCGTCTGGTTAGCTGTTTCAAATCTGTGGCGCAATAATAGGTTGCGTTTCCCCTAGAAAGATAAAGATCGTTTCATATTTATTATACAGAGGTTGCGTTATATGGTCATTCCTATCTAAAGATCTAAAAAACTGTCAATCCTGTAAACAATTTGAAAAAAGCATCAAAACATGGAAAGCCGCCAATTGCATCTGCAGATTATGTCGTGTATCTATACAGAATTTGGGGTTCATTAAATGTAGTATAAACTTTTTGTTAGTATCGCTGTATTTTTCTAGTATTTCTGTAACTTATTGGGCTTTAATTAGCTTATAGCTTTTATTGTAGTAACCAACTTTGAACAAATATATTATCATTATTATTATTATCAAGCCAATTTTCTTTGGTTCTCGTTTATTTCATGAAATATGTAATTGTGATAAATTCAAGTGCAGGTCCGTAAAAAGTGTCCAAATTGATGAGCTGCAGGGTTTTGTCCCTACTCGAGAGTAATCTATAATAAATTATGTCTCGCATCTGCTGGCAACACACAATAACTACAATTTTTTTCAATTTCCCTCTGTTTCTTTTAACATTCAAAGTTGTGGGTTGATTCCCCACTGGCTTCCCCAATTACCCCACCAATGGATGGATACCGAAAAACTTAAGCCTCACCACTTTGGTGCCCTTTTTATTCAGTGAAATGTTCAAAATTTTGCGATTTATTTACTCATTATGTGTATTTGAGGATAAAGTATTTTAGTCTCAAGTCTTTGCTTTGGTGATTCAATTCTAAACTGTCTGCAGACATCAGTTTAGCTTGCATCAAAGTCTTTTTAGAGAATATGACTTTTAGAGACAGTTGGCAAAGGTTAAAAATTAGAAAATTGGTACGGATTTGTTTTTTCCCTACTATTTGGCAAACCATTGAAAGGTTTTTTGATTTGTATTTGAATAGATACATCTTTAAGTAAGCCTTTGTTCATACCCCACCAGTGACAAATGCTTAAGGTGCACTTTTTTTTACTCTACAGAAATGACGTTCCGATTCGAGAGCACGTCCATGGTCGGTCAACGTTGGCTACTTCACTACCAGCTGCCTTGGTTGGAAAACGTGGAACTGGTCAACACAACTGTGCCATTAGTAATCGACAAAGACCAGATAACAGGCAACGCTGACTTCTTTGAGAATGGCAAGGTGCTGAGGACTTTTAATCTGGAGGGTGCTGGATGGGGCTCTGTTGAAGCCAGTCAGATGGTCCTGAATAATTTGTTTTACATCACAGCCAAGGTTCGTAGAGCTTTCACAAAATATCTCCATTGATTTTCCGAATCCTGATTCTTCTCAAGTTTAGTAGAGCTTGATGAATACAGAATACAGTACAGTAAACTGCCTGGAGCATATAGAATTATCACCGTGTTAACACGTTCTAAATGGACAATGCCAATGTTTCAAATTTTAGAATGTGGACAGTGTCCATGCAAGATAATCATCTGTGCCACCTGATGATTTAGAACTCGGGAACAATTTTGGAAAAGTTATTGTTCTTTCATCTCATTTTGATATTTCGTACGTTTGATGTTGATTTTTCTTGCAGTACGATGAATACTTCAGTAAAGAAATCGAAGCCGCGTGGGCAGCATTGTGTGGAGTGAGGGAAACGAACGTGCAACTCATCATCGAATACCTCATTCTTATGGCTGGCATTTGTGGTTCTCCTGCTCTACCTCATGTAAGATTTTCTAGTTCTCGTGGATTCCCTTTTAGTTTCAAATTAAAGATAGGTAATTGGAAATCAAGAAAAATCATTTTGTAAGTTAGTATGTGTTGCAGCTTTGTTATGTGTTGAGTATTCGTTGCAGCAGGTATAGGTAGGCCTGTCATTGAAATAAGCTGAATAAATAACTACCGGAGAATGCCACACACGATAAGATATTGCAGCGGTTGAAAAATATTTTACTTTCTAGGAAAGTAGAAAGTTTCTTTGCGGCGGGCCTGTTGAAAAGATAAAAGCAATGATATAAGGTATCTCTTTTATGAAATGCCACGATATCTTTGTACAGAAAGGCAATGCATGCTTTCTCTTGTTCCAATCGAAACCCTTCACGATTCATGATGTTGCCTTTGACTTACAAACAGTATCAATGAATTCACGATAATGTGAGAAGTGTTATATATTGTTCATGAAGTACGTGAAAGAGAGTTTGTAATGACGAGTTAGAAACAGCAACATGGCTGTGACGCTGTGAGTTAAATATTGATTGAAAGAAAATTTTTGAATAGCCATTTGAGCCTAAGTGAAATATGGATCCTTTTTCTTTCTGGAGAGCTAAAACATTTTTGGGATCATTGGTGCTGTTGTTCGCTATATTTTCCAGCCCTGAAATATTGTTTTGACAACTGTAAGCATTTTTCTCAAAAATCATTTTTTGTTAATTATCAAAAGCTTCCTCAAATAGCAAAATCTTCCTCCGGCTCACAGTCCCGGAACCGTCTTGTTTTTTTGACTCTGAAAATTGTTCTTAGGAAAAAGATTTATGCTGAATTCACAGTTATTTGCACTATTACGGTTAAATGGTATTTGATTTAATTTTTCAGGTAAAGAAAGTTGCCGTTTACGTAGCAAGAGCGAACCCAAAGAAGACAATCGACGAACTTATGGATGCATTGAAGGTAAGAACTCTTTTGAAGTGCAACACTAATTCATCTTTCTAGAGCTGTGACCATAAACAGTTTAATTTATCAAAAACAGTTAAAATAACTACTAATACACTTCACTCTAGGAGTGTTCAGTTATTTTTGAAATGAGCTTGGCCAATTTAATCATAGTGGACTGGAACTTGCAAAGACATTTAACTTTGTTTACATAAGCTCACAAATGTTGTGATGATGTAGCAGCTTCAGTTAAACTCTCAGTTAGCTAAATCACCGATTCCCCTTTGCTTTCTGTATTTACTGTGTATTCTTCAATTTACTGTGTTTTCCAATACGTATTGCGTTCTTTTCAAAAAAATATTTCAGATTGCTTGTTACTAACGTTGCTCCCCGAATGAAATTTTGAAATCTAATGAAGTGGTTTATAAGAAACATGATTTTAAGGAAGACTCTATGAATTTTCTTGGTTATTTCTATAAACTTTTGTGATAGACATTTACCAGTATAAAGTCATGGTCAAACCAAACAAGCACTTAAAACATATTATAAATGGAAGGGGGGTCGTGAGTTATTGAAACCTTTCTTTGAAAAAATGAAAAACTAGGGCTGAGCTCGATACCATGATAATTATGAAAAGAGTGTTGTTATTTTAGCTGTACAATGGAGGAATGGATTCCACCTCCACCGAAAAGTTTGATTGAAGTAATTGTCCATGTTATCATACTCTCTACCAATCTTTATTTTATACTCTATACTCTGTTACTCTGTAATACTAATACTCAATATGTATGTATATACTCTATACTGTATAATAATCTCAATTTTGGTTCTCTACAGCTAACTGAAACAGTTTCTAACCAATACGAGCGAATGGAACAGCCTCCATATTACCGTTTCACTGACAAAGTGAACTCTTCCACTTGTGCTGCCATGTCAGAAAGCTGCGATAGCAGTACCCCCGTCCAGCCTCCTGTTTTGGAAGCTGAGAGCGAGGCTGTGTGTGGAACAAGAACTCCAACAGCAGAGAGGCAGACTAGTGAAGAAAGATCTGGCTCGTTTGGATCAGCAAAAGCCTTTGCTGAATCAGGTAAGATTATTAGGGCATATTCAATGGATGGAGTGCTCTGAAAGCCTTCGTCATTGCTAGATGTTTTCAACAGCCACCGTGCTCAAAACGTTTCTCTTGTCCTTGTTTCGTCTAAGTTCACATGGTTCGGCAACTGAACTCAAATGTTTTTTTCATTCATTGAACAATCAAGGCTAATCATTTTAGGATATATTTCGGTAGTAATTTGTAAGAAAATCTTCTTCCGGTGCATTCATATATCCAATAATGAATTTTAGCAAAATTCATGCACGGTTAAGACCAGTTCCAAATCAAGGATGAAAAAAGAAATGATAAGCTCTTTGAAAGTGATTTCACGACTTTTGCGAAAATGCAGAACATTCTTTATGAAGAAGCGATTTTTTCGATTCCACACTCGCCTACATTGGTTTTGACAGAAAAATTGTACCCATTTTTGTGAGTTTTGACAAATTATCTCACTAAACTTCTGTAGCAAATCCTTCTCTCGACACGTTCTTCTAGTAACTGGGCAATCAGTGTAACTTCATTTCCTCCTTATCATACCTTATCGTTCTTACCCTCAGTGAATGAAGTAAAATCAAATCAGGCGTTTCTTCTTTCAGTTCTTGAGGTTACAAAACAGAACAACATTGCCTTCCAATCTGAGCACAAGAAACAAGAATCTGGCACAAGTGAGCTGTGGCCATTACAGTGGATGTTGTTGGCACAGGCGAAAACCCCAGTCGGTGTTCCCCTACCCATGCCAGAAGAATCGAGATATTTTGCACCGATAACCTACCTATTCCCTCTCACCATTCCGCCAGCCAATTTGTATAGGTGGGTTCACTTGACATTTCGTTAAATCTTCAAAGGAACCTTTACTTTATTCAAAGTTTTAAAATATGATGAGGACATTAGTTATTTCTTTAAATCATAAATTCACAGGTTTATTGCCAGGAAATATTCAGATGACCTGGTGTCTTTGCCTGCCATGCATGGGACTTGCCAATTGAATCATTTTCATCTATATTTAAGTTTTGTTGGTGTAAACAATTGGGATCTAAGTTTTCATGATGAAGATTTCACTAGAATACCCACCGAGTGTTATTTTCATTTCGTTGTTTAGTTTTTTTTCAAGACGAATTTCCTTGCAATATCAACTGCATGTCAAATATAGAATTATTCAACAAATAAATGGTTACTACAGCAATAGAATTTTCCAAAGCTACTCTTCACATTGCTAGTGACATTAAAAGCTTCAACCCATATTTCCAAGGCAATCACCAATAATATTTTGTCGTGCAATTTCCGTGCTTGTTCGTTTTTTCATTTCGTTTTCTTTGTTTTTCCTTTGCTTTTCGTTTTGTTGCTGTTTGCGAAATTTCAAATTCAAATTTTATCAGGATGAATGTATCAATAGCAATGTTCCATAATGATGTATGATTTCTTGTATGATTTAATGACGGTCTTACTTGATAGTCTCTTTATAATGATCAATCGCGTAGGGGCACTGAGCTAGAAAACCTCTGGATTCGTCTCAGTGTCCTTGACAACACTGAATGAAATTGTAAATATTTATGTTATGTTGTTCTTGATCAATGTATTTAAACCATTTATACTTGTAATTTCTTGATAATTTTTTTGTTGGATGAAAAAATTTGATCTTATTTGATAACTATGATTACTTTTAATCTTTCAGATGTAACTTTGGGGTGATGCTGTTGACAGAGATTGTGTCTGATCGTCCTGAAGTTCAATGGATCATTCACCTGCCACTCATGTTGCACGTCAGTTTTCTCGGTGAGTGTTTATCAACTGTTAGAGCACCCTCGCCAATTCATTGCTGCTCGATGTTTGAAAATTAGGAAAGAAAACTGCTGATTGGTGTAATCTGTCTGATAAGTGCTTAAGCGCCAACCTTGGAGTAACAGCGAACATTTCTCTTTATTGAGTGCAAATCCTACTGTATGATAGCACTATACCCTCGTTTATCGAGCACTATTATCCGAATAGACACGCTCTTCTTGAATTAACTGTAATTATACATTTACTTACTGAACTTTATGTCTCGGCTTTGCCTAAAACATTGCTCGATACATGAATGCTGAGCGCAATATGAATTGTGGAGAAAAGAGTCAAGAGACCATATTCTTCATTTCTGCAGCCCTGTTTCGTGGTTACCAGTCATCGGGAGATGGATACATTTACTTATCAGATTAGCACATCTCCTGGGGGTTCAGTTAACTACGAAACAGGTTTGTGGAGACTCTAGAGTTAAGTCTCTTGGCTCCACATTTCCACAATATACATTTATTTTGTATGAATCGAAATGGTGGGCCTCCTTTGCGTTTCGTTCATTTTTCCACTGGACAAAAAGTGGTTGTTGTGGCTGTACCTCGTACTGCCTTGGTACTCTTCAGAACTCCTTACATTGGTCCTGATATTAGATACATTGATTCCCTAGCCAGAAATATTCGTTATTTAGAAAAGATTTTATAATAATCAATATCATATTTATGTAGGCAATATTTACATGTAAAAGTTTGATAGTGAAGAGAGAGAATAAGACATACGTTGTGCACGTTCAAGTACTGCTCAACATCAACTGTGAAACGAAGACGTACAACAATAGGTTTATAAACCATATTTTTCGATAAACTATGCTTCAATGACCTTGTGTCTTCTTCAGCCATGGCTCACACAGTAGTTGCAGTCTTCGATCGTTATAAAAAACTTGTCGGACCAAGAGTAAAAGCTCAACAAATTTGCTACGAATATTTGACCTTTGTTCTTTTTACTTTTTATAGGCCTCGATCACATGAAACCTCTTGTGCACGAGCATTGCAAGAGACTCCTGATCAACCTCGTGGTCGTGCTGGTTTGCAGAGGAGAACGTTCTTCGGTGGCCAAAGCACTTTTGGACTTCCAATCGGTCTCAAACATTGCATTGGATAGAAGCATCAGCGTGAAAGGATCGATCAATGCCATTGCGGAAGAAGGAGCAATATCTGATGCCAATGCTGATGCCAATGAGCAGGCAATATCTGAGCAAGATAGTGCTCACAGGTAAGCCGACCGAAAGACTGACAAAAACAATTCATTTCCATTTCAGAGTAAAACTCATATTACCTGCCTGGATGATTAGAAATATGCTAAACTCGAGAAGAAGCAGGATTTAGAAGGAATGTTATAAGAACACGAGCCTCAAATTTCGAACCTACAGTTACCTGTCAGGAGATTGAAAAATCATGCGCATGCTTAACAGCGCTCACTGAATAAGTATCTCGTAATGTACTCTGAGAGATTCCACAAGTGTTGCACTAGCAATTTCATTCGAAGCTAGGATCAACAGATAAGCATTCTAGATATTTGAGATATCGCTGAACATGATTTATGGACAGTGGTGTGTTCGTATCATACTCAACATGATAAGACGTCAACGAGGGAACAAACACGTTGGCTGATGAAATCTTCAGGGAATTGTTTACTTTTTACTCTTTTTAGTGGGAGACGTTAAGGCTATTAGGACATTTATTCTAGCTTTCCTTTTCTTGAATTCAGGAGTACTGCAACTATTTCACAGACTTCTGAAAGAGAAAGGGTAGGAAGTACCGAGGAGAACGGCCTAAGTGTCGAAGAGAAGGCCAGGGAGCTGATTGAATTCCTAACTAAAAGGTGAACTTTGAATCATCAATTGGTTATAATCGATCTCTTATTTCAATTCAATTCGATGGCATTAAGTATACCATATTGCTGAAGTTAAAGACAGAATGCTACCAAAAACAAAATCCGTGATTTTGGATGAACAGGAATTCTGAAAATCAGAGACTTTTCGTAACAAAATTCTTGAATAGCTCGATCCTATACTTGTATCCTCGTATACCTCGTATACCTTGTATCCTCGTATATACTTGTATACCTCGATCCTTACATGTATAAAATCAACTGACAAAATGGCAGCCACTTTCGAACTTCAATCTTCAAATTTTTCGAAAGTCTTGCAACAACTCTGTCTTCAATGGTAAGAGTTTTTGATAGTTCCAAAACCTGCCGATTCCACAAGAATGGGTTTGAAAAACGCACATTCTGAAAAAAGTGCGCCACCGAAAAAATAATCAGTCTGGAAAAACATGCCTTTAAAAACGTCATCTAGAGGTTTTTCACCAAACACAATTCGGACGTTATACAACTAGAATGGCAACAAGAAAAATGAATTTATTTTGAGGATCACCTTTTACACATTATCAGGATTGAGAATATGAATGACTTAATGTATCAGAAAACTCCAAGACAATGTTTTTTATAACATGGTATGATTTGTAATGATTGATTTCTTTTCCTTTCACGAAGCATAAAGAAACCCATGACTACTCCTTGCAGGGTCCGTGTTTGATCGGAGCTTTGCGAAAACTAAGTGAACGGCCTATAATTCTGATAATTTTTGATTTTGTAATAGGTTGCATATTCCATGTTTTCTTCAACAGTATTTTCAATTTTCCACCTTTTCTGATATTTCTTTTTGTTTTGATCTCCAGTGACTGCAAGCCCTTGTGGCCTTTCGAGGATATAACACCTCGCAACACCACAGTAAAAAGTGCGGAACAGCTGAAGATATTTCTCCGCATGGTAATAAGCATATTCGAAGAGGCTGTCCCTCACGCTCATTTGCTGGAAAGATGGGGTTATGAAGCACTGCACTGGGCGACGTCTTGCTCATCAAGACACTATGCTGGTCGGTCATTTCAGATGTTCCGTGGATTACACACTCCGCTGACCTGGACAATGCTATCTGATGTTTTGCAGAGGCTTGTGGAGTCAGTAGCGGATAGTAGCGATGATGTGCAGGTATGGTTTGGTATTTACGAATGCATTTGTCTTTCAACCTAGGGAAAGAGGGGGTACATTAACTACTTTTGAATGGGGGTGGGTGTGTACCACTGTAATTTTTTAAGCATACCTACTTATTATACTAATTTTTTTAGATCCAAAATTTTGATTAAACGGTGTAAAGGTTGCTACCCCATTTTATGTGGATATTGCAAAATGTTTGCGAAATTGAAGACCCGTCTCATAAAAAGGCTATTTCTTAGATTTAATACCCGCTTACATGGAATCTGACTGCAAAGTCATACCTATGATTAGAGATTTTTCGAGGAAAAACCGGAATATATGAGTGGTAAACCTTCGTACCAATTTTATGCTACGTACCCCCTGCGGGATTTTTTTCTTGGACGATTTAACTGTCAGATGTCTTACAAGGCATGCTGCAAGATTTGTCTGAATTAAAATCAACATAAATCAATTTTTCAAGTTTACGTGCATAGTTATGGAGTTTCCAAAAATAAAACTATTTTGTTTGTTCAACAATTCTAAGATATAGAGAAAATCAACCACGTCACCAAAAACAACAACTACTGTAGTATCATGGATAGATTAGGGAGAGCGGAATTTGAAAAAGTTGTCATTTTACACTATACTGAGAAAATGTTGCGCCTAAGTGAGAATTTTTGAGAGTTTGAGAGAACAGAGAGGCAGAATCCAGTTTTTCTCATGAACCATTTACATTATATATATATAAGATTATAAAACAGTCTTACTTATTGGCTTAAGTGTAAGATGATCATGCGTACAGCTAAAGAACTAATCCAATTAAAATAGTGCAAAATTGAATTTTCGTTAAATAATGTAATGCAAATTTGATGATACAAACAGAAAACCCACAGTATAGGATTCTTTGATACAGCGGTGGAAAGCAAGTGAGGCATGGAGTTAACTCTGCGTATGACAATTAGATTACTGATTACTGAAACTCTGAATTTTACATAGGGAGTGTTTCCTAAATCTGAAGAACCTTCCAATTTCGAAATAGAGTCCTACCAAAAGGAGTATTTATGAATTTCCAAATAACTATTTTTATTTCTTTCACAACAAACTATTGCTCTTTTCGTTCAAACTGCTAAGTAAGGACACGTTTTTATCAGGAACCCTTGCTTTAGGCTGAGCCTCAGAGGTTCCTTATTCCAAATCCCAACGCAATTTTTCGAGAGAAGACATTCACCCAACATTTTAAAAGGGCTTTTCTCGCGGTTTTTTCTCGTTCTCTGTAATTCATTTTAGAAATCGATTTATAATTTCCGATTTTCTAAAAAATTCAGAGTCAATATCACCCTTAGGTTCCTTGCATATGCGTTCCTTATAAAAAAGAAAACGTTTAAGTATGTTTATGATCAACGTATTAGCCTGCGCAGGGCTAGAGGCTATATTTCAAGCAGGTGCACGGGGGGCCCCTTTTTCAACGTCCCTTTTGAAGGAGGGTGCAGTGGGATTTTTGGTCCAGATCTCGATGGTCACCCATCAAGATGATGATCTCACATTATCAAGCTTAGCTCGAGCTGTACATAGCATACTTCTTAAAGTTGCTTGGTTTCTCACTTCACATGTAACGTAGCAGCCCAAACAAAGCAGCCATGCTCAAACTGAAGGCTACATATTTCAGAAAGCTTTAAAGTTGGAGATTAACTTGAAACAGTGCAGCCCTGGTCCTTTATCCCAATGTTACTAACCTCGTCATTTGATATACCTTGTATTATAGGGAATAAGCTATTTGTCTCTTTTCACTCTTGTGAAAGTAATGAGGCTGGAATAAAACCCACGACCCTTTTAAAATTGAATGAACGATCTATGCACTTAACACATCTCTGCTAAAGTAGGCTCCCGCATATGAGGAACACCTTTAGGAAAGAAACTAGCCTGGAATACTTTTCAAAAGGCTCCTTTCATAAGATAAATGTTAGGTTTGAAATTGAAAAGTGTCACATTTTTATGTATGCAAAGAGATAATCAAACAATATTCTACCTCCACCTTGTGTTCTATATGACAACTAAGACTTTTAAAAGAATTTAAAGCAGCCTTTAAAAATGAATTATTTATTTGAAGGCTCCTTAAATAACGGATTCCATGATTTGGCATGACCAGGCATGGTCAAAACTTAAGAGTTTTGTTGCTTCTGGGAAAAATATCACTTAGACCATTGCAAAGCTTCTACTTTTAAAGGTAAAGCTAAAATACTCCCTGAGAAAGCACTTACCTGCTTCAACCTGGCTTTGGCACGGGCACCATGACGTATTTACTTTCACCTTAGGCCCAACGATTGCATCAGTACCAACCAGTTTTTCTACTTTCCTGTGTTTTTGTCAGAACATTATGGAAAATAGATTTTAGAACAAGCTTATTTCAGAAGCCTTTTTATCATTCAGTATTAAAAATGCCTTTCAGGACTTATTTTTGAATATTTAAGAACATCGAAAGGCTCTAAGGATTCCAAATGTTCTTATAAGAAAAAGAGTGTATGTAGGAGCTCACTGTACCACACCAAACTGATGCATAACCTGAAAAAAACATCGTAGTATTGAAGACTCGAGTGACATGACATATTCAGTGTGCTTGAAAGAAAGCGCGAGTTTAGGGAAAATTAACTTGGTTAATTCAAATTACGTTTCCACCGAACATCAAGAACATATTACAATACAGTTAGGCCTAAACCACGATTATCCCTCAATTCAATTAACATTAAGCACTCATGCTGGCCATACGAATTTTCGAGAAAGATCAGTTTTTGACAACCTAAATCACGTTGGCAATAACCGCAACCTGAGACTGTAGCTATAGAGTTTGATGAGGTTTAGTGATTAATGCGAATCCACTTAATGTGAAGAACAACGAGGGCAGCTGAATCCGAGCTCTGCAGCTTGTAAAAAAATTGTTTTTTGTCTTGCACTTTGTTTTGTTCAATATCATTCATGGGAAGAATGTGAGTATTTCTTTGTAGGATTTATTTGCTTTTTTGTTATTTTTGAACATCTATTCCTTAATGCCAGATGATCAGATGAATGTTTCAGGATACTGAATCAAACTAACACTTATAGGTGCAATTAAACATTCTAGGACTTCTATGATGCTCTATGCATTGATGTAGGGAATACAGCCGTGCCTCTGCTGTAAATGAAGCCTGAACTTTGTCGGGCTACACTCTTTTTATGAGAACCAGAAAACAATGTTTGATGCTGGCTGTTTTTAAGTATTGCTCCATTTTCAAGCTGAAATATTCTTGAATTATTTTTTTCTAGAGGAGCCTGTTAATTACCAAAAATGAGAAATTCTCAGGATTAAAGGCTCTTAGTGCTTCAGGAACTATTATGAAATTCTTGCTCAGCCAAGATATCAAGTAGAAAGCTCAATTTCATGAAAATGGTGAAGCACTGAAGATGGTAGTTTTTTGAAATTTCGCGTGGTTCCATTCGCATCTTTGCCGCTTGTTCTTAACTTTTGGCAAAATATCAGCCTTGTGTTCTTGTGATATTCTTCTTATAGAAAAAAGGAGTGTTATGTGGTAGAAACAAACTCGAAATATCCTGCATGTTAATTTTCATATCTTTTTAGGGCTATGTTATGGAAATACTGCTAACGTTCTTATCAGCCGTTGACTGCGCCTTTTCGGAGCCTGCAAAGCCTTTCTTAGAAGATTATCGCATGTCAGACATGAGCAACCAAAGCACGGATGATCTGAGGGCGAGTTTGCCGAACTACAGCAACTTTGAAAACACTTCAGGGCTGGCTGGGCATAGCAGGTCCCTCAGCACCGATTTCGACCTGGGTTACCCAATCAGACAACGATCTGCAAGTGACAGTCAGAATTTGAAGAGCCACAAAAGGTAGTTTTTATCATTCTTTTGGTGTTTGGAATTACTTGAAAGTTTTTTCCATGATTTTAGCTGCATTTGACTGGAATCATTCAATTCTAAACTCTATTCATCGGAATCATCGAAAATTACAAAAATGACCCAGAAAAGACAAAAGCTTACCTAGGCTGGGCCGTTTTAACAATGACACTAAGAAAATATGGTAAAATTTATGAAATATGCCTTGCACATGTTTTCAATGGAAATAATATGCAAACCGAAAGTCTTAAATACACGTTTTCTACGAGAAAAACCTTCATAAGAAGTACTAGACTGACATTTGGGTGAGATTGTTTGGCCATCACAAATATTATTTGAAATGAACAAAATCGAAGCTCGCCAACGTGAAGCCCTTGCCCAGAAGAGTATTTTAAACACTTTTTTATAAGGGTAGGGGTTGCTGAATAGTTGAGAAAGCTAGAATCAGGGCCAAGTGTTCTAATAAGGAAAATGTGTATCTTTATTTGACCCTATTACAAAAGAAGCTATTTATGCTGAAATTTAGGAAAGGTTCTTATCTTAAAAGTTGAATTGGTTGAATCAGCCAATCTACTTATTTGCCTTTTTGAATAATATCATGAGCTCTGTGATGGGAAAGTCAGGCCCTAGTAACATAGTAGCACTTTATGTGAGGATAAGATTTAAGAATAAAGATGAAATATGCCATTTCCTCATCTCATCTCATGAAGGAAGTCTTCAACAACTTGCTTTGTGAACTACCATTGATTATAAAAGCATACAAGTAGTTGTAAAGCACAAACGTAGATGAAAAAAGCGTTTGAAATTGAAGGGGAATCTCGACCTTGCCTCTCAAGCAGAATGATTTCATCTTATTCATTTATTTTGCTCAGTGTCAAAAAATAAAAAAGAGCCAAACATTTTTGGAACTTCAACCCTTGACGTTTTTGCAATAGTGTGGATGATGTGCAGTTTGTGTTCAGCAGCGTGTGAAACTATTTCTAAATAGGTTGGGGCATTATCTGATAGATGGAGTTCAGTCTTGTGGAGAGATACCACGAGAAGTTCAAACTACCCCAAAATTTCTAAAATGACCCGAGTAGGATTTGACCTACGACGTCTGACTTGCACGTCAAGGTTTTACAAACTGAGCCATCGGGAAACTCCATTTAGTTTAGCTACCATTTCCCCGTAAAACCCCCTAGATCAATATCAATCACTCGAATTGCACCATTTTTCACCAAATGTAGAGGCGATCCTACGCAAGCTTTTCAACAACCACACTGGACCTGCCTCAGGACGTCAACTTTCACATACCAGCGGGGGCATTGCAGCCATCCATCACCTGCTAAAGTTGAGAAGTAAACTTTAGAAAAAAAGGGTTTGACAATCAATTTAGATAATTGAGAACGAAAATGACCAGAGTAGAGCTAGACCTTAATTATGAAAAACATTGCTTTCAGCTGTAGAAATTATCTTGATTGCTTCAAAAATCATTTACTTCGCCATTTTTACACTGTTATTACATGGATTTTGCTCATAAACACCTGAACCAAATGTAAACATCACGTTTGTAATCAGTAATTTCATCCGCACTCTATTCATATGGTTTGAATCATAAAAATCATTTCAAATGTCAATCAAAATATTTGAAAGTAATGTCATCCGCATTCTATTCATATGGTTTGAATCATAAAAATCATTTCAAATGTCAATCAAAATATTTGAAAGTAATGTCATCCGCATTCTATTCATATGGTTTGAATCATAAAAATCATGTATAAGATCCATTTTTTCTTAAGAAACCGTATAAGAAAGCCACATTTTCAAACCAAAGATATTTTGATAGGGGATTACGACTTTCCAGTGAAGCAAAGAAGGTTAGAAACTTTTTATTTTGCCTTCACAGAAAAAGATATCAAAAAAGCTAAGTTTTCATGTTGAAGAAGTTGAAACATTGTCATCAATATTATCATTATTACTATTCCTTTTTCGAATGATGTTTTTGCAACACCGTGTCAAGCCTTTGTCGAGAGTTGTTGGAAGACTTCTTTGCTGCAAGCACTCTTAGCCTCTGTTGATTGCAAAACAGTCGTTCCTCTTAAATCAAGCTTATTCCTTTCGTTTTCTGCATTCATCATCCTAACCTGTGATTGCAGACTTCTTCTTTTGTTGACTTTTCTCTCAAAATGTCTCTTATTCTGTGAATTATTGGATTATCAAGAATCGGTTTTGCTTTCCTTAGAGATTTCAAATGATATTGAAATTTTCTATGCAGGTATGCCAGTGAGCTGATCCTTCCCGGACCTACGGCCTACCTCATGGCAAACGTGCCTTCGTTAAAAGAGTTCACAGACTTCCAGCAGCTGCCGGAGAACCCCTTGGACATGCTTGCACGACTGTTTTGGGCAGGCGTCTCACTTCTCGAGTCAGACTTCGAGCATGAGTTTCTAATGGCAATCAGGTTATTAGAAAAGGTTAGTACTTTAAGCAAGTTTATTTTTCACGTGCCAGTCTGCGAAAGACCTTATTTCCAGTAGGGGATACCAAGTAACAGCTCAGTCTTACGCTGCGTTTACACGGGTCCGATTGAAATGGTTTCATTTGAAACGGTACTTTTTTGGTACTACTAGGACTTGCGTTTACACTGGTCCAGTTTCACTTGAGTTAACCTGGCGCGCAGCTTAAAGGAAATACGATTGAAAGGGAAACAAAGCATTTCTTTGTCTCGTTTTCCATCTGAGTCGATTTGCAACGATTCCACCCGTTTACACGGTATCGGTTCCAAACTGGATCCATTTCATTAGTGGATCCATTTGGAGCCACTTAATGCAACAGTTCCAAGCAGACCCTTGTGAACGCAAGGCCTAGCCGTACCCAAAGTGGTGTGGTTCTAAATGAAACCATACCTGTGTAAACACAGCCTTTAAGATAATAGAAATGTTTTTTTGGCTCGTCAAGCTATAAATATGATTAACTGTGCTTCACAGCTTTGATGCCTGTGGTTTCACTGTCTACTAATGGAAACCAGGCCTGTTTCTTGAGTCTATAGTCTATGACCCTTCTTCATGTCTTTTTTGGAAAACGGGAAAATATGAAGTTTTACCAAAGTGAAATCATTGGGGTTTATGGCAACGCCCTTCGTATTGCTTTGTGAACCCCTTTGGGCTGTTGATGGAATTTCTCTCAATGTCCTCGCAATCGAATAAAAATTACAGACTACGTTTTCTTCGTATTAATTCAACATGACAAACAACTTCCCAACTCACCAAAGATGTTGAATGTAACAGAATATAACACCAAGCTCGCATGATGTCATAAACTTCAATCATGCCCAAATCTTGCGTGTTCATGAAACACTCGTCTCTAGTTTATTCATGATAAAAATAAAGTTAAATTCGTCTTACAGTACACTTTTTCCTTATTTACCTGGTATATAGATCAAAGTCCTTTTATTCTGGTAGTTCAATGAAGAATATACAGTTTTAGAATTCTGGAGAGTTTATAGAAATATGATTTTTCAATTCGCAGGTTCTCGATACCATGGATCTCACGAAGTCGGAAGGACTGGAACGAGTGGAAAGGATTTCAAGAAAACTGAACTGGCCTGGTTTTCCAGGTGTACAGTCACTGTTACTTAAGGTGGGTTGCTTGTGATGAAAATTCTGTTTTACTGCTCAATCTGTCTAGATATTGGGTGCATAACTACGAGAGGAGGGTCTGGGGGTTCAGCTCCCTGTTCTACTTTTCAAAGGAATAAATTACCCCTTTTCTTTGGAAAATCTCCTATCTATAAGTCGAAAACTACCTCTGAATCAGTTCGCACATCTTTCTTTAGCGTAGTTGCCAATATTTTCTGACGTTCTGATGGGCCTTCGCTCTGCCTACCTGCCCTCTTTTTGTAACTTAGAACCCCGTCTCTAAAATATCCTAGTTGCGAGCCTAGTGCCATTACCAACAAATTAGAATTACAGGGCTTATTTAGAGATGGATAACAAAGAAAATTACAGACCAATCAGTATTCTTACTGCGTTTTCTAAAGTGTTTGAAAAGGCCATTGAACTTCAACTTTCTCCGTTTCTTGAAGAAAATTTCTCTGAGTATCTTTGTGCCTATCGAAAACATTTTTCATCGCAGCATGCACTTTTTAAGCTTATAGAAGACTGGAAAATAGGGTTAGAGAACAACAAACATATTGGAGCAATTCTAATGGATCTTTCAAAAGCCTTTGACTGCCTTCCACAAAAGCTTCTACTTGCAAAACTGCATGCCTATGGAATAGAAAGGCAATCACTTTCTCTTCTTCAAGATTACCTTTCAAACAAAAAGCAGCTGATCAAAGTGAAAGGAATATATAGCTCCTGGAGCAACATTGAACAAGGTGTCCCACAGGGATCAATATTGGGACCTCTTCTGTTCAATATTTTCATAAATGATATTTTTTATAATCTAAGTGAAGGATCTATTTGTAACTTTGCAGATGATAACACGCTATCTATAACTGCTTCAAGTTCTGTTGAATTAATGAAATTGATAAAAATCAACACAAACAAATGTCTTAAATGGTTTGAAAATAATAAAATCACAGCTAACCCATCCAAATTCCAAGCAATTACTATCGGGAATAAAGATGAAGATTTGGAACATTTTGAAATAGATACCAACTTAAACATAAAAATTGATGATAAAGTTACCCTTCTTGGTGTTGAAATCGATAAAAATCTAAAATTTGACACTCATGTTGATAAAATCTGTAAAAAAGCCGCCCCAGGCAACTAAACTCGCTTAATCGATTATCTAGACACATGGGTGAATCAGAAAGAAAAACCATAATAAATTCTTTAATACTATGTCATTTCAACTACTGTCCTTTGATATGGATGCTATGCAGTAAAACTACCCAGGCTAAGCTAGAGAAAATAAATGAGAGAGCTTTAAGACTAGTCTATTCCGACTACACATCTTCATATGAGGTTCTTCTATCAAATTCAAAAGAGACCACAATTCATCTCCATACAATAAGACTCCTTGCTCTGGAAGTATTTAAAACCCTTCGAAACCTTAATCTTACTTTCATGAGAGACTATTTCACACCAAAAATAATGAGTCATGATCTCCGTATTACTGATCCTCTCAAGATTCCAAAGGTGAAAACAACTAACTATGGAATCAAATCTTTACGTTATCAGGGACCAAAGATATGGAATTCTCTGCTTGATGAAAAAAAAAATTCCAAAAATACCAAACATTTTAAAAACCTTATTAAAAATTGGTTTCTTGAAAATAAATGCGTATGTTCTTTTTGTAAGCAATAACTGAATCAATGCAATCCCTTGGTTGCTGCATGTTAGTATCAATTAGTGTCTTGCACTATTGTATAAACTAACCTTAAACAAATTATATTATATTATGGATATGCTGGTGTTCCCTAGAATCAGAAATTCTTAGTGGATTTGTAAATTCCAATCTCGAAATTTGGAAATTATTCAATTTTCTCAATACTTATGACCTGTTTGAATGGAATGAGATCTCACACTCCTATAAAAACTTTTGTATTTCCACTCTCTGTTTATTATGTAAATTTCGGTCCAATCAGATCTCACTTATTGAGAGATGGATAAATTTTTCATATAAACGCTTGAAGATGAGATGAAATGAAATCTGGAAGGAGTGATAGAATAGGTAAAAGAACAATAGAGGGTGAAGACCAAAAATCCCCTTTAACTGGTTAATTTTGAAGGTTTGTAAAAAATCCCTCAGTTTTTTTATTAGACAGCATTCGCTATTGGCTGTTTCAGGGATATTTCCATCGAGACTCTCTTCTGAGTTTAGTTATCCTGCCTTGTTAAGAACGAAGTGATGAAATGATTGTATGCTGTTCAACTGAATTTATAAATTTTTCTTTAGGGTTTGACATCTTCTGTAACTGCAGATCCGACATTGCATCTCTTGGCGAATTTGACCACAATGACAAGTATTTCAATCATCGACCCCTCCCCAGCTTCAGGTGAGAAAAACCAGATACTATTCGCTTTTCTTCCTATGAGTTCAAACATAGTTTATGGAAGGAAATGGTTTGGAAGCCTTTTGTTTTATGTTTTTGTTAACTTTTTTAACCGTATCAGTGCACGAGCCTTTTGTCTTATCATTGTTTCACTTAAATTGACATGGTTAAGCAACTGAGCCTGTATGCTTCTCTTCTTCTACTTGTTCCATATATGCTCGTTTATGATTAATCAGATAAGGATATTTTAGCATATTGTCCAATATGCAACACTTTGGTTCATCATAAATCAGCTTCCTAATGAATTCAACCAACCAACTTTGTGCATGGTTAAGACAAGTTCAACATCAAAACTCAAACAAAAGAATCAAATAGTAGGGGATTTCCATTTAAACCATTCAAATCTTATAACTATAGCTCAAACATTTGCTTACAGAATAAGTGAAAGATGATTTAAATTTATTCATTTAGTTTAAAAATGTTTGGAAAGAAAACTATGCGCTGAGTGCCCTTTTTCACCACGTCATAATAAAATTAAGGGCCTTTTATGCGGGTTCTGGGAACTGTGTGGCGTAAAATTATCAGCATAAAGCCGCAATTTGCATTTGAATAAGCCCCAAACCGCAAGCTTTGAAGGCAAAATAATTCTACACGTGCAAAAATCCATTATAAAAGCCGTAGGCAGCACGTAATAATAAGGCTGTTGCCGCAAGCCGCAGAACCCTAAATTGCCCTCTTAAATCAAACAATACAGATATGAAAGTGAATTACCTATTTTCATTTTGATAACCTTCTTCAAGCTCGAGTAGTTAGTTATGTTTGAAATGTTGAAATAGAGTTAACAGTATATATTGACGAATAAGCCACATTTGCAAAAAAGAGAAACTAAGATAAAATATTGATTCAATATACCTTAGGCTATACTTAGTAGTTTTTGCAGGAAAAAAAGTTGTGAGGTATAATTTACAATGACTTTCCTGTTTATTTTTAACCTAAAGTGTAAGTCGTATTTTTACTTTTTGGTTGAGAAGATATTTTCCCTTACGCGGAACATTTCCTATTCATATGTGTGTGTGGAGAGCCACGAAACAGGCTTGTAAAGATGAAGTGTCTAGTCTTTTGAGTATCCTTTTCTAAGTAAATTCATTCATATTTGATAGACGAGATCCTCTCTAGCTCAATAAACAACAATTACCCAACTCTATTTCAGGACTTTCGTTGAATATACTTGCTCTTCTACCAATGCTGGTTACTCGTTTCGATGATCTAGATGAAATGTCAAAGACTGTAGCTGCTAACATTGCCAAGGTAATCATAAAAACAAATTACGCTCATACGACCGGCTAGAATCAAACTTAGATTAATCAATAATAAGTTCATCAAGTCAGCTTTTATTTTCACTTTCAAATATTGTGTTATTTTTAAGTTTAGTTATTTTATTTCATCATATAATGTTAGATTCCAGACAGTAGCCATGGTTTCTTGATCTTCTGGAGTACTAGACTTGCCCAAGACTTAGGCCCTCAAAATCTCTATGAAACTGCGTAGGAGTAAAGGTTAGCTGCGG
Organism: Pelagia noctiluca; assembly: GCA_963924455.1. Lineage (NCBI taxonomy): Eukaryota > Metazoa > Cnidaria > Scyphozoa > Semaeostomeae > Pelagiidae > Pelagia > Pelagia noctiluca. The sequence continues at coordinate 17,350,003 of OZ004317.1, read as the reverse complement.
GGTAGCGCAGTTGTGGCGAGGATGTCTTAGTGGTTAAGATCACTCAAGTCTGGTTCAAAGGGTCGTGGGTACGAAATCTCTCACACAAAGTGTGTGGAGAGAATTTGCCAGCTATCTTTAACTACTGGTAAAAAGGCGCGAAATGATTCCTGATGTGTGGTCACATCGAGAAGAAGAACCAAGATCGCTCTGTTCGATAAGTTTACCTATTCAGTGGGCCCTATGCACTTTTTGCATAAACCTATACCTTTCAAAGATAGTAAGCATATTTACCTATCAACATCAATAAGCACATTGTTTTCATAAGCACACAGTGAAACTACATGCGTCAAGTTATTGAATGCATTGGATACAGTCTTTGGATGGTACAGAACTTGAGTATAAGCAGAAATATCGGAAACATAATGAAACGAACACATTGATTACTTAAGCTTTTCGTCTGACACTCAACAGAGTAATACGTCAGAAAGAGAACGAAACAGAAAAGCATTGAATACACTGAACTGATACAGGCTAGCTTTAACCATATCGATTCCCTTTGAAATGCTTTTAGTAACCTGCACGCTTTTATCCCTATCCTTAAGGCCCAAACCATCAAGCTTTTTACTGTCTGTTTGTTTCTTAGGCCTGCGAAAGAGACAAATCGTTGTCAAACCTAGGGAAAATTATGCTAATGTATAAAGATGGCGAATATTCAAAACCACAACAAACATGGATTGAAGTTGTTTGCAAATATATCTTGGATGTATTTCCACGTCTGAGTACAACCATGCTGGCATTACTAGTTGAGGTATGCTATGATTGGTGCCTTTCTTATTGCATTGTTTACTTGTATTTTGATGATGCCTAACATCAGCTAATAAGGTTTAAAAGATATTTTGAACTGTCCAGAAATAAGTACAACATGGATGTTGCAACTTACTTACTATTATAAACTTACCAACTTATTTACTTTCTTAGTTATCTCAGGTGCTTTTTTATGCCTTTCATCGAAGGAAGTGCATGATAAGAGAAAATGGATTTGATTTTCTAGCTCAAAAGATTTGTTGCTTTTCAAAACAGACAAAACTGTTAAGCTTTCAATGTAATTAATTGATTTGGTCATTTTTGTCAGCTGAACTTCGAGTGGTCGATTTTTCAAAGATATTGCGAGAGGATGCCTTCTCTGAATCTTGCTCGAATGTGCTGGCATCATTTTATTTCATTTTTCAGATTCTTGAGCAAGGACCAGCTCATTTCCAGCAGCCTGTCCTGAATATGATTTGTGCCATTTTGAAGTATTCTGATGCAACTTCGCCTGGTCTGAAACAATTCCATGGTCACCTATTAAAAGTGGTCACTGCTCATGTCAAGGTATTTAATATATTCTCAATCTCAATCCCTTTCTGTTACATTTTCTCTGAAACCTCCACTGTTTGATGGTAGGTATAATCATGTTTTGCGTTGATTTTCTGCCTCCTTGATTGTATATGTCTCCTTCTTTGAGAAGAGCCTAGACTAAATCAATGAAGTAAAAATTTTAAAAACAAGGCAGCTTTTTAGAAAATGTAGTAAAGAAGATAGGCATTGAATACCAAGTGGTAACAAGGGAAGTAGAAGGATAAGAGTTAGGGAAGACAAAGACAGACATTTCTTAGATGTATGGTAAATTTTCAAGGAGAACAGACGTCAGCATCATTTGTTTGGTAGAAAATTGTAATAATAGCGTGACAGCTAATTTCAGAATATAAAGCATATTACGACTTTTATTGCTAATTGTTGCGTGGAAAGCTGACTGTTTAGATCACTCAACCCTTGTTCACAAGGTCAGGAGCTCGAATCAACCTTAAGACCTGTTAAAAAAAGTATGCAGAGAGAATTTGCCAGCCCTCTGAAACTCCTGGCAAAGAAGACAAAATGAGTCATGAAGTGTGATCACAGCGAGAACAGGACCAAGGTCTAACTGCTCGATAAGCCTATCTATGTAATGAGTACTTTGTGGAATATGCTCAAGCAAATACCTTACGAAGTTAGTAAGCACATTTGCCTTTAAACTATCAACAAAGACGTAGTGATTAAGTTATCTTTTCGTACTGTATTCCGAAGGTTTAATCCATTCCTACCTTGTTGCAAATATTAATCTCGAATAGTGTCTTGCGGTTCTGTGTGTGCAAGTAATACTCGGTAACCTTTAGTTGGTTAGTGGTTTTCTATCGAATTTCGATCGGGTTGAACCAAAATTTGTCCTTATGCCATTCTTTTGTTTTCATATGGTTGAGATCCACTGTTTAACTCGTTCCTGACTTTGAAATGCTGATTATAGTATCACTTTTTCCATATAGCAACCAGTCATTAACATACTAAGAAACTAATTATGCAATTCTTTCTTGTAGGATGTGAACTTGTGGAAAGACTCGCTGAGCATCTTGAAATTAGTCGTATCGAACTCATCGCAAATACAAGACGCGGATGAGCCTGCAGAAGTCGTTGGCCTTCGGTCATCAGACCTCGTTCAGCCCCGGGCCTCTATTGCATCCCTCCTATCACTGGCTCCAAAGCTCCCTTGGGGTAGCAGCCTAACACTTGCAGATAACTCGTGGTCTGTCACATCCCAGAGTCTGAGGAAGGAGCTGCCTGGTAGGACGCTGCAGTTCACGTATGATGTGCAGGCAACGCCCCTGATTGGTGCCAAGTTCAATCATGGCTCCAAGGAGTTTGTGAATGACAGTAAATCTGACGAGTCTAATGTTGGGGGGTCTGGTGCTGCATGTTGCTGGAGGAGGCCGTATGCCTCACAGGTGGGGATTGCACCTGATTATACCTGATGATTTAGACAATAAGCGATACAGTTTTTGGAGTGTTTTGATTTTCATGCCGGATAGGCTTCTGTTTACAATACGCTAAAGCTATCTGGTACGAAAATGATAATCGGTGTCAAAAATACTCCGCTCTGGAAATCACTGTGGGATGGTTTTGCTGCGAAACTTTGCATTTACCTGTATAAATTTGCTTTGTTATTTTGAAGCAAAGTGAGATGGATGATATCTGGTTAAAGAAGAGTTGAATCGAAGCAAAGATGCGAAAAAGGCAAAGCTAAGGGGTACAGTGTGCACTGAAGGTCTATCCGCTATTTGTTACGACTTTTGATCCAAATATTGGAATTCAGGTCATTAGATTTCTTTTTGTTATACTTCTGATATCTAATCTGTGGAGTTATAGGCGAGTTACTTTGGGGTCAACTCTCTCGGTATATTTCTTGTTTTTCTGGCTATATTTTAAAAATGCAATGTTATTTTTCAGAAAAGGACCCGAGAACGGCTCGTTCAGTTGCTACCTCTCTGTGGACACAAAGGCACATTGAAGGCAAGCTTATCTGTCATATTCAGTTCGTCGAGTGACTTGGCTGTTGAAAGCAAGCAGGGTCCTTCATCCGGGGAAGCATCAGGCGACGAACAGGGGGAGGAAAAGGTGGACGAGGCTGGCTTCTCCGGAAGACAGGTATGAACCATTTTTTCATTTCTCGACGGAGAGTTCAAGCAGTCCTTGAAATAATGTCCAAATGACTTCACCAAAATACTGAAAGTTTAGTTTCGGGTTTCCTAAGAGAAGTGACTCTTGTATATGTTGTGGTTCCTATATGGGCTATTCAAGCTTAACTTGCTTCAAATATTGGTTATCAAGCTATTTGCTTATTCATTTCTTCTTGTAGTATAAATTGTAGTATATTCTAATTGGTCGAACCAATATGCGAGAATGCATGATGACTCGAGCTGGATTCGAACCCTGGTTCCTGTTCGGCTCATTTTTCATTCTGAAACATTGGTTCAATTCATTTTCCAAATCCAGCTTCAAGATGATTTTGTAATTGTAATCTTAGGTGTTTTACTAGATTACCCTGGAATAGGCATGAAGTTTGGCTTGCCAGAGTATCGTCTCGGTACCGTCTATGCGTCTGGTTGGCCTTAAGGAAAAGGGATATTGGTATTTTCATGTCACCATTATCTTCCGGTCTTTTGATTCACTTATGTTTACGTTATAGCTGCGAAACGTGTTTACTGAGTTTGACTTCCTGGACGATGAACTTGACAAGGAGAGTGAAGACATGAACAGCTTCGGATGGACATCGACTACTGAACTGCGCAATAGCGAATCTATCGAGAATCTTGGGAACATGCCCTCTCCGTCACGCTCAGAAAGTGAAGAAGATTTGAGGGAGATGAAGGAAGATGAACTCACCGATGAAGAAGAATCAGATGTAGGTTTAGATATCTGATATTTCTTTGAAGAGAAAATCCCAAGTCTTAAAGTGCCTCTTTACCCTTTTTTTTGACTTAACGTCATTCGATAGATCTAAATGCGCTGATTTCGAGAATGAAAAATTTTTTGCAATCAGAGGTGTATTTGTTGAGCTAGGGGCAGTTTTGTGCCCCATCGTGGTGTTACACGAGCAGTCTGGGAACGAGCGAATCTCTGATGTCATAGTGGTAAGGCGCATGCCGACCACAATCACATGATCAACTGTCACGCAGGCGCTGCCCCGCAATGTTTTCACTCTCTTTCGACGATTATCAGTTCTGTCAACTGCTAGGCCTATCTTTTTCGCGATGTCTTCCTCTGAAGAAAACAACTTTTAGGATTCGAGCAACTCAGAATATGCTGTAGAAGCGTAGGAAGAAGGAAGAGAGTTTCTTCGCGCAAATAATTCAACCAAGAGCGCTGTTGAAAGCAGTAGTTGTGCCAATGATGATGGCCTACATCAGTTCGACCTCATCGCAGACGAGCAGTGTATCGTCAATTACAAAAGGGAAGTGGAGAAAGAGTTAGAAAAAGATAATGAATTGAACAGGCGATTTGAGGAGATAGAGCCTGTGGCGTCTTGGTAAGTAGGCTAAGGCCTTTTAATAGGCCAGTCTTTTTTCTCTGTTTCTGATATAATTAATTTCTTCACCAATAAACAATTCATCAACTAAGTAGGTAGAGATAAGAAAGTGTAAGGCAGGTACAAATTAGAATTCGAAACTTTTGAAGGAGCTTTAGTGATCAAACTGGAGTTAAGAAGCACTTTTTAGAACCACCTATCTTCTCTGCAACCTTTCTATATGTTATTTGTTTAAAACGCCATGAAAGACAGTAAGTACCAACCATCACCCTAGCCTAACATAATCATTTAACTGCCCTTATCATACATTCTTGAATTTCAAATTTAGAAATGTCTTCAGGCTAGTGCCGACCATAAAATTTATGTTCATCTGCCTCTTCCAGGCCTGGCAGAATCGATCCGGTTGGTGCAGTGTTGGCTCAACCAACTTTTGGGCCAAAACATCCCTTTTGTCAAAAATGATATTGGTTTTTAGAACATTACATTTTTACGGTAGCTCTCGGAATATTCCCGGGGTATGGCCCCGGGCACAAGAGGTTTAGCTTGAACCGGACCAACTCTGAAGAGCCCCTGCGCCGGACCTGTCTTCTATAAGTTTCAGGAATCTTTTGCTAACTTGTTACCATTTTTTGATTTTCCAAATAAACTTTTACCTTTTTTTTCTCTAGGGCAAGCAATATGTATTCTAAATTCACTGCACTAGTTTATCAAATATCAATCTATCATTATAGATTTCTACAAAGTGTATCCTATCGTGAATTCATCCGCCTGATGCATGGATACTTGGGAAGGAATAAAAGAATCCCACTATCTGCCTGTGCATATACAGCAATTCACGGTTTTCCTTATTCGCGCGGCGCGCAATGCATTGTGGTTCTTGTAGTAAAGCGTGTGCGCGTTGCGGTCACAAACATACTGTGATCAACAACTTCGGCCGCACATTTGTCATGGATTCATCTGAGTTTTCTTGCCGAAATACTGCACTTGCACCAACGAAAGTTTGCCCTAGTTTTTTTCAAAGCTACAATTCGGGGCAAACTGCTGAAATTCAACCAGAAGAGCTCGTAGAAGTCGACCAAAGTGACAACGAAGAAGTCTCCTTCAGCAAAGAATGGCCTAGGCCGCCTGGGCCTAGTTTCGAGAAAAATGATTCAACGGCGACACAGATCTTCCCGCTCTCAGAGGAGAATTTAGATGTGAATGGTTGGACTATCGATCTAAAATACTTCCCAAAGTTCACAGAAAGCCATTTAAATCAGACTCTCATTGAAAATTCGATGACAATGCCTGACAATATTCCTCCGAAAGCTTACAGGAATAAACTTCATGGCTACAAGCTTTGGAAAGAAGGGTATGTGAGCAAAGTCAGAGTAAAACCCAATGTCAACAATGGAGATCTAAAACTTATTTTAGTGAAAGCTTTTGTGTCAGCTTCCATGAAAAATGTCAAATACACTGTTTACGCTCACATCCGGCAAGTGCAAGGTGGAGTTGTCCGTTCCAAATGTAGCTGTAAAGCAGGGCAAGGCGGATGTTGTAAACATGCTGCTGCTTTGTTATACACTCTTTTGGATTATTCGAACTTGGGCCTTAAATGTGTACCTGAAGATGTTACATGCACCCAAGTTCTGCAAAAATGGAATGAGCCAAGGGTGAAAATGACATCAAGTATTGCTGTTAAATTTGATGTCCTTGAATTTGAGAAAGCCAGTTACCAGAAAGACAAATCCAAAAAAAGAAAAAGGCCTTTGGTTTTGGGAGAACGGAGAGACTTTTGTGCCACTCCAGACTTTGCAAAGAATGTCACATCGGATGATATAAAAGCTCTTTCATCTGCCCTTGAAAAATCTCGAAAAGCGACTTTACTTGTGGAAGTGCTAAAGGGGAACAACTATTTGCCATGCACTACTTTCAACCCGTACAAACGTCAAAAAATAGCATCAACACCAGATGATCAAGCTGCAGAGTCTACCTCCTCACTGTCATGTAACATTTTTGAAAACATGAACCAGTCAGTGGACTCTTCATTTTTTGAAAAAGAGTCTTTAGAAACAATCACTAAATCAGTCGGAGTCACTCTAGAAAAAAGCAAGGAAATTGAAAATGAAACAAAACAACAAGGTAACTCCCAAATGTGGTACCTTGAGAGATCTAAGAGGCTGACGTCATCACTGTTTGGACAGGTAGTACGTCGTAGGGATAATATATATCCAAAGTCAATACTAGAACAGATACAACGGTGCAAGGAAGGAAAAAGGTTAAAAACAGCAGCGATACAATGGGGTGTAGAAAACGAGAAGATTGCTTTAGCAATGTACAAGGAAAAACTTGACAACATGCATAGTGTAATAGAGTGCGGGTTAATGATTAATCCGAAGTGGCCATGGTTGGGAGCAAGCCCAGATGGTTTAGTTTCCCATGAAGGAAAATTGGTCGGTGGAGTCGAGATTAAGTGTCCATATTCAAAGCGTGAAATGACAATAGCTGATGCATGTAAATCCAAAACATTTTTCCTCAAAGAGTCGGACTCTGGTCCCCAGCTTAAAGAATCACATGCCTACTTTTACCAATGTCAAGGCCTTATGAATATTGTTGGAATTTCATGGTTAGACTTTGTCGTCTATACCGAAAAGGAGGTTTTTGTGCAGCGTTTAAACCGTGACAGTTTATTTTGGGAAAAGGACATGCTTCCGAAACTGGCAAGCTTTTATAAAACTTATATTTTGAACAAAATTTAAACATTGTGTATTGCCCCCATGTAATTCACCCTGTCCACACCAATGCCCTCAAATTCTTCAGTCTTGATTATAAAAATTATACGATGACCAGGAAACAAGGTACTGAAATAAAGTAATTTTGCTTGTTGTTTTGGTTTCAAATTCCATATTGTTAATAAACATTAATAAACACACATTATGGGCTGTTAATAAGAGGTGGTAAAAAGTTTGTAAGGTAGGCACAAACAACCCAAATTTTATTCAGGTCTGCAGACATTGAAATCGGAAAAACAGTTTTCAGTATTCTGAAAGTTTTTATGCGTCTGATTGCACGCTCAACGTGAACTCGAACTGAAGCTATTCTTCTTGTCTCTGTCTCTTCTTCCAAGGTTAGTGAAGCATGATTCTTCAAAAAAGGAGGGATATTTAAAAATGTCCCAACAGGGAGGTCATCCTCGATTGTGAAACCTTTGTCAGCCATCACGGAATCACCCTCCTCTAAAAGGTCCAAGATACCACAATCTTTTGTAATCGCTTTATCGCTGCATCTTCCAGCATATAAATCTGAAACAAAAGTCACTAAACCTGAAGGTGCAATACCAACCACACCTTTAGCAGTATTGTGATGTTTATAGTTACTGTACGTCTCACTCTGTGATCGTAAAGAACTTGGCATTTCCAAAAAAATTTCAGTAGCGTCAATTATGACCCTAGTACTGGGATACGACTCCTGAAAACATGAAGGCATGGTCTTTTCAACAGTCTGTTTTGATGCCCAAATTGGAAGACATCTCAGTCTAGCATATAGAAAGTCAATCCATGTTATGAATACTCTGGAAAAGTACCCTGCAGATATTCCGGCTCTGTGTGCAATGTCTTTTTCCAGAAGACCACATCTTAGTCTGGTCAATACCAGAAACAGTTCTTGCTCCTGTGACAATGAACGTTTTGGACCACACTTTGCATTTCCTTTGGATAGTTTCTCAGTATTTGTATTCGACTTGTAATATATCAATTTTTCAGCTACTGGACTTATCGAATCGTAAAATATTCGAAAAGTCTCATAATCAGGAAAACCAGAGTAGAAATGAAACAGTGCATCGTCAGTTTTGATGTACTCAATGTCAAATGATGTTTTCTTTAATTTTCTCTGCAATGAATCGTTTTCCAGCTGCTTCTGTTCCAGTTGTTTTCTCAAAACCTGCAGCTCTTCCTGGTGCTGCTTTTTTAACAGGTCAGTTTCATTTAGTTCCAACTGTTCCTGATGAGGATCAATGTTTTCGTCATTAAATTGTAGAATTTCTATTGGCTTTTTAGCAGTAACAGTAAATTCTCTATTTGTTGACTTTGAAGTTGGCCTTGGCTTTGGAATGGTTGGCCTTGTTGATTTCGGGACAATGACAGGTAAATTATTCATATAACTCTTCTTGCCACCAATGAAGTGCTCAGAGCAAACTCTGTGTCCTGATGATGGCTTGAAGTTTTTGCGGCTGATCAGTGACACCCATTTCTTTTTTAATTCGACTTTTTCAGGTCTACTTCCGCTAGGAAAAGAGTAAAAACTCAATTCTGGGTTCTTTTTGGTATTGTTATAACATAAAGGTACACAGCAAGTGAACCCACCAACAAGTTTTTTGGCTTTCTTATCTGCATCATTATTGCCATCACCATCAGAATTTTTCTCGAAACTAGGCCCAGGCGGCCTAGGCCATTCTTTGCTGAAGGAGACTTCTTCGTTGTCACTTTGGTCGACTTCTACGAGCTCTTCTGGTTGAATTTCAGCAGTTTGCCCCGAATTGTAGCTTTGAAAAAAACTAGGGCAAACTTTCGTTGGTGCAAGTGCAGTATTTCGGCAAGAAAACTCAGATGAATCCATGACAAATGTGCGGCCGAAGTTGTTGATCACAGTATGTTTGTGACCGCAACGCGCACACGCTTTACTACAAGAACCACAATGCATTGCGCGCCGCGCGAATAAGGAAAACCGTGAATTCGAATAGCACTTCCAGTTGAAGCAGGCAAACTGACTGGTTATATCAAGGAAGCAGCAATTGACTCAGATTAAATGTATTATTTCTATGCAGTAATAAATGTATTAGTGGACTTTATTTTTACTTAGTATTATTTATTCGTTGGACAATCTATAACTATTCAGTTGTTTCCTATTGCTTATAAGTAAATGAATACCAAGTTTCATTGCTCTATCTCATTGCTAAGCATAGTTATAGAATCATTACTTTAGGGACCTGGGAACTAGTACCCCATTCTAAAAATAGCAATAGGGGACCCATCTTGAAGACGGCTGACAGTTCATCTTTTTCTGCGCATCGCATTGCGTATAAATACCAAGTTTCATTGCTCTATCTCATTGCTAAGCATAGTAACAGAGTCATTACTTCAGGGACCTGGGAACTAGTACCCCATTCTAAAAATAGCAATAGGGGGCACAGCTTGAAGAAGGCTGACAGTTCATCTTTTTCTACGCATCGCATTGCGTACAAAAACCAAGTTTCATTGTTGTGTTGATAAGCTGAGCAAAGTTAATTGCATTGAGAACTTTAGAGATATAGAACAATAGAGCATTGCACCCCATTCTAAAAATAGAATGGGGGCACATTTGAGAATGAAAAGTACCCTGTCGTCTTGCGCGCATCAAACTGTGCATGTAAACAAATTTTCATGCATATATCTCTATTTTAACTATTTTTTAACTATTTTTTTATTATAAGGCTTCAGTATGGGAAAAAAAATTGGGTTCCTACTATGACGTCACGCCCCGCCCTCGGCCAACCCCTATATGTAACATCGTTTTTTACGAAAAACCCCGAATTTCACGACTTTGAGAGATCATAACTCAGCAACCACAACTCTGATCGTAAAATTTTTTTTTGCTTCAGAATCAGCGCATTGAGCTCTATCAAATTACACAAAGAAAAAAAAATGGTGAAGAGGCACTTTAACGGGCCTAAGCAAAACATGAACATGTGAGGTTTTGTCCACGTTATTGATTGAACAGCTTTTCGAAACACTACTTGGGAATGGATAGGAGAGTCGGAGACATAGCAAAACATAATAGCTTCTAAAGCTTTGCGTTTGACTCTCATCAGAGTAATATGTCAGAACAATCTTTGATCGGTGCAGAACATGATAGAAAGGAAAATTGAAAACATAGCGTCTGACACTCATTAGAGTAGTACGTCAGACAGAGAACGCAGATGAAACCTAACGAATGATTATACCTAGATGTGGATCAAAACTGGCTATTCAGAAAGTAGATGAATGATTGGTGTGGTGAAAATGGGATCGAATTCTGGGGAAGCATTTTGAATGACGTCATTTGCAAAGAGTGCGATCAGTACTATCTTCAATTACTAAAATTAATTATTATTCTTTACTTGGTAAGAGTAAAAGTTAAGTTTTATGTCGCAAAAGCAAATCGCTATATATAGTCAAGGTTGGTCGGTGGTTTTTGGCTTGAGCTCAATATCTTGATGATCTTCGTTGATCTTCATCGATGATCTTCATTTTCATCAAGGTATTGACTAAACGTCATTCTTCACCTTCTTTCCGATATACTTATATGTACAAATAACTTCTAGAATTTGATGTTTGGATGTAGTATGCCTATTAGATCTTGTCTAACTGAAAAGCTAGTAATATAAACCTACTATAGATGAAAACACAACAAAGATAATTTATTGAGGTCGTTTCACTTCTCATGGTCCCTCATTTGTTTTTAGTTTACTTCTTCTCTAACATCAACTGCGATGACGTCATTGAAAGAAGAAGCAGAAGTAGACGAAGACGAAGAAGAAAGTGAAAGAGACGAATCGCCCGTCGCATCTGTTTTTGAAGTCCGCACTAACAATCTGGTGACGGAAAAACCGGAACCGAGTCCGGCTTCTCTCTGCAGGTATAGTAATGTTGCTTTTGCTATTAGTGTTGATTTCAATAGTCCAACGAGAATCGTTAAGATGTTGAATGTATTTGTGTCTATCTTTTACCTGAAGGAATGGAACTCTGGGATTAAGGGTATGGCTACGCATTAAATCATAGCTTGTTATCCATGATTTTATAAATAATTTCAGACAGCTTTCGTTTCCAAAAAGATAATCATTTGAAAATCGATACGAATAAGTGGAGAAATATTGCTTTGTTAATAGTTTACTTTGTAGTTTGAATGAATCTCTATCGTAACTTAGGCAGGACTCTTATCGAAAAATTGTAGTTCTGGTCAAATTTCGCAATGTTTGCTTGTATTTAATATTTCATTCTATTGACACATTAAACGAGGTGAGGAATTCGAGTTTGGAACTTTTTAGAGCCTCGAACGTAATGCAGCCATAATGCAGCCACGGTAGAGCCACTATAAGGAAGTTTCTCATTAAAACTCAGGACATTGTATCTATTGTATAGAGTAGTTGAGAAACATATGGGTAGCAATTTATACTGTATTCACACTGATATGGTTAAACTAGCTTTAGTTAATCAGCCAATCAAGAAGCATTCGTGTTATAGACAGCGTCTTCCATTTGAAAACCTGGTTTAGTTCAAGCTAGTGTGAAAGAACTCTGATAGCTTTCATAGACTTATTGTCTTATTTCAGTGCTGAATCCACCATTGAGGCACTGGACACTCAAATGTCGGATGTCAACCAGGAGATAGAAGATATAGAGGAGGCAAACACAAACACACAACAGCCGTCAGAATCGTCATCATTTTCACCAGATCTCATCGTAGCCAAATTTGATGAGATCCCTTCAAAATGGGCATCTTTCCTCGCAACATTCATCTCTGCTCCAACTGACTTACTAGCGACGGAGTCCCTGCCTTATTTCCCAACAATATTGATAGCGAGCTGCTATTCGCTGAAAAGGCTAACTCGAGACTGCTGTGGAAAGCTCCAACCGTATTTTGACGATGTTTACGAGAAGTTCGCCCTGACCAGTGAGATACTGGAAAAGCAGCTAAAAGTGCCGTACATTTTCGTGGATCATCAGACATTCAAAAGCGGGGAGCTGCTTTCTCGTCACAAAATTGCAGCTTTGAAATTAGACGAGAGCGTGCAGATGCTCCACGATAAACGAGAACATGTTCTGGAGCAACTCGAGTCGCTGCATCTCAGTGAAAATGAGTCGAAGGTAGAGGAGGAGGCATTCAGATTTCAATTTTTCCCTGAAGACCAGGGTGAAACGAGGAAGAAGAACGCGCGCCTCTATCGTCGGTTACTCGATCTTGGCTCCTGTCTCTATCGCCTGCATTTGCAGTTCATCATGTGTCTGGAGATTTATCAAGCCTATCTGCAGCGAGTTTGTCAAGCTACAAAGAAACTTCAGGTAAGAATTGATTCTCAGCGTCGTATTTCAACCCCCAAGTATCGTGACCCCCATTACTCGTCAGAACGCGAGTCTTCTTGTCTGTTTTGGCTACTTATACCACCAGCATTTATTGCAACATCGCAAAATTTGCTTTAACTTCCAGGCAAGGGTGCAGGCTACAAGATGACTTCGCCATTTTGTAGATTTCAATTTTTCATTTAGGGATTGATGTGCTGCCTCGTATCTCAGCCCCAAAGTATTGGAGTAGTGTACCCTTCATTCCTCGTCAACAAATTTGTCGTCTTCCCTGTTTTGGGTACCCTTGCTGTCAACATTTAATGCAACAGCCTATGCTGTAAATGTAGTTTAACGTCAAGGGTCAAGGCAAGGTTGTTTTGATGCATTTTCCCCCTTCGTTCCTACGTTTCACGTAGATCCCATGTGCTTATCTCCGTTCTCTTTGAACAAGTTTGCTTAGCTTAACGTGTTTGCTCCCTCCTGAACTCCGGTCTCGTTTCTGAACTTTTCGGGTCATATTCAAAAAACTAAATTTGAACACTTGACTAGTTGGCCTCGTTGCATCTTTTCCCCTTATCGCCAGATGCTGACACTACTCCTTCCAAGGTCAATTTGAAAACGATTTCAATTACAAATTTTCCAGGCGATGGACCTCTCAGCCGAATATTTGAAGGCTCAAGAGCAATTGGACAAGTCATGGTCAGCAAATATTGAGTCAAGCGAAAAAAATGAAAGAAAAGCAGAATTTCAAAAATTTGAAACTTCAGAAATCGACTCTGGGGAAGCCGGAAAGTCAAATGAATCTGAGGAAGTCAAAAGAGATCCCGAAAATATTGAAGATTGTGGAGACGTAAGAAATGATGTCACAACGCAATTTCCTGAGGATACCAATAACGATGTGAGTGTGGAAAAAAATGTGGCTGCAAAGGCTGATTTAGGTGAAAAGGAAGGTGTCGAAAAGTCTGGGAGTCAAGATACAGATACGACAGAGTCAAACAACGAAAATGAACTCATCAGGACTGCCGACATTTCCATCCAGATCACAGATCAAGATATAGGAAATAACAATGTCAAGGAAAGTCCAGTCTCTGAAACTGTTTGTGCAGAGTTGAGCTCTTTGCAGGAAATTTCAGATGACCCGCAGAAAAGTGAATACAAAACGCGAGAAACCATTGATGAATTGCAGGAAACCGCAGGTAAGCCGCAAGAAGCTACTGCGAAACTTCAGGATGTCTCTTGTAGCCCGCAGACGATTATTGATAGCCAAGAAGACTCTACTGATGCACTGCAGAAATCTGCAAATAGGTCAGATGAAGTAAGAGAAGAACCACAAGAAGGCCGTGGAACACCGCATGAGACAGCAAGTATCCCGCAGAAGACTTCATATGACTCGCAGAAAACTACAAATTTCATAAAGGAAATCGAAGATAGCGAGGATAAGACCTTAGATAAACCGCAGGAATCTTCAAATACCTCGAAGGAAAGCACAGAATCTATTCAGCAAGCTCAGATAGAAAACTCACTATCTCGTAAATTAGCAAATGCTGGCGCTCAAGAGTCCCACGAAGAATGTAAAACTCAATGTAAAACTGAATCTAAATCTTCAGATAGCGATGCCAAAGTTTGCGATAAGCCCAAATCTGAAGCTGATTCGAAATCTGCAAACAAGGATGCAAAATTACGTGATGAACTCAAATCTGAAAGTGATTCTGAATCTGCACATGATACTGTAAAAGCAACAAATGAGCCCGAATGCAAAACTGACTTCGCACCTGTTGATAACAGCGTTGAGTCATCTGGTACACCTCAACCATCGGAAGAAAAGGCATCTCAGGAAAGTACAGAGGAACCTATTGTTGTTTATGAAGGTTTTATCGAGAATGAGGACAAGCCAAGGCCAATGCCTACCCCGAATGAAAATTCGCTATCAAACAAATCTGCACTGTTGAATTCACAAACCCCTGAAATCTTCACACCCTCGCTTACCACAGAAATCGAAAGTATTACAATTTCATCAAGTTTTACAAATGAAGACGATAGCAACGAGTCTTTTCCTGCAGCTAAAGATTCAGTCAATGATAAGCTTAACACTCATGCAGGAAGTGAAGGTGACGTTGAAGATGGTGATGAAAGCTCGCCTGACAGTGCAGATACAAAAACTATCGATGCCGATACACATGCCGAGCAAACTAATGGTATCGTTAATGATGTTGATAATGGTAAGCTAGATAGCAATACATGTACCTCAGCAACTGTTACAAATGATAGCAATAGCTTGAATGTGGATGCACATACCGAAACAACTGTTCATGATAGAATTACCGATACCACACCTTGTATAATTGTCACTGAGGATATCAGTAACCAAGACTTGGAGATATTGGATATTGAAACCGCTATTGTACAAATCTCTGAATATCTATCATCCGGTCAACTAGCCGAAGCAATACAAACATTCAGGCAATACAGAGCGTCGGTCGTGTCCACTCCTACCGATGTCGGCCAACTGGAACGTGATTCATTATCAGCTCTTTTGGCCCGCTCGATGGTCCAAAATCGGACATCCGTGTTTATACTATCCGGGCCAGTAGAGAACTTAGCGGACATTTGTGACCAGCTCAGTGAGTGTATGGTGGAATTGTTTGCTGCGATTTGTTGTATGGAGAAGACAAAATGTTGAATTAATGTATTGTTATACGATGAGGGTTAACTTTGTATCTAGCAGTGGAGGGCCTTCACTGAAATGAATGAAATACAATGAACCTTTTGAGCTTATTTACTAGGTTAAAAACGTATTTTTAGCGTTAATTTTAAAAAGAAATGAAAGTGCTTTCACGTAGAAAGAAATGACTTTTTTAAAGAAATGGCGGTGCTTTTACTTAAAAAGAGATTTCATTTTAAAGAGAAATGGCAGTGTTTTCACTCAGAAGGAAATTGTTTTTATAAAGAGATTTGAAAGTGCTTCTATTTCAAACTCTGCAAGTATGACTTTTGAGCAATCAAGAAAGAACCTTTAAAAGCGTTTGTAATGTTGTTGTCTGGATCTTGGCGCCTTGGGCAGAAATGCTTTTAGATTCTGCAGAGAAGGCCTGCCCGATATGAAACAGTTAATCAAGAATTGAGAAAATCACCAGAGTATTCACTAATCTGTTTGTTGGAGAAAAATCAACTACGAGGTTTAGAATATTTCCGGTTATTAAAGGGGGGTGTCGTTTTTTGTATTTCACAGCAGTTTGCACTGGTGATTAAACTAAGGAATCAAAAACCCAAATAAAGTCTGAGATTTCGTTTCTGAGTTATGGACGAAAAATTGATAAGCCTTAAATACTCTCCGACCAAAACAGTTCGTTTCCGTCTCACATGCTGCCTGACGTCATAAAATGTCGAGACACTTAGCTGATTCTCAAATCAAATTAGAATCCTTATGGAATGGCGTCGTACCAACTTTGCACTGACCATGCCTCCGAAACGTATGTCATAAACACTCTTTTGAACTCCTCCTAGCTCCGGCGTTTAGCATAATTGCAATAGGCCCCTTTGAGCACTAGTATCTATCTCTAGCCTTCAGTGAAAGAACTTTTCAAGTTAATTTGAAAGAGTTCTAAATCTCAGTTATCCTTGTTTAAAAATACATGACGAAACAAAAATGTTTCACAGAAAGTGGCTATTAGCAGAAGGCCAAGGGCAAGGAAGATAGAGGGCCCAGTTGAAGAAGGCCTGATGTGCCTGTCAGACCCATTTCCGGGTACAAGTTCAAGTACACCTTGTGCTCGTGGGAGTGATGGAATCAAAATAAAAACAGCTCATGAAACACCATTGTCTACAGTGCTAAGACAAGTATCATTGCTGGTGAAATTCTGGTGGGATAAAAATTTCCCATGAAGGAGACAAATGCCTTTGAATTTGCATTTAAATTCATAAGCTCGTGATCTTCAGCTGGATATTCGGCGAATATCTATAACAGAGATTCAGAGATTCAGCAGATAATCATTCTGAAATATATGATACCTAATTGAACCTTCCCAGCGTTTTTAAGACCGGGTATTTGGTAAAAATACATGTAAAGTACCTTTTAGGGCTGTATATGAAAAAATATTGCAAGTTTGGAACGATTTAGTTATCATTTAAACGTGTCCTATATGGCCTACCACAGCAACTAAAATGGGTATGAGTATGGCAAGACAGGCCATTACCACTGAAACAAACATAAATATCATTAAAACCATTAAACTTACCATGTTGATGTTTTTTCAATGATTGAAATTACTCTTTCAAAGCAAATAAAAACATCTCTCTCCTACTCCGACTTGGCGCACCATGAAAAGTGCTTCTACATTAAGCGAGGCCCTACCTTTCCTGTCTCGATTTTTATTCCACACGCACTCTCTACATTCTATACCTCATTTATTCTTCTACTCTCCAACTCATTTATTTGAGCAGGTAAGAAGTATTTCACCCCCTTCCAAAGCTTATAAGATTTTCTAAAAATAAAAGGATTTCCAATGCTTTCAAGTGATTTTCATTAAAGCAAAAGGACTTGGGAATAGATTAAGGGCATTCCAATTTTTAGAATGTTTACTTAAAATTTGTTTCAAACGATTGCCTTAAGTGTGCAGATGAAACTGAATTTAGTTTTAAGCCAAGATTACGGTAAAGACGAATGTTTCAGGGAGATACTGGATTCCTAGACTTCAGCCCTACCCTACCAGTGGCTAAAACGAAGGATAATCGTTTAAAATTCCAATTTTTAGAATGTTTACTTAAAATTTGTTTCAAACGATTGCCTTAAGTGTGTAGATGAAACTGATTTTAGTTTACGGTAAAGACGAATGTTTCAGAAAGATACTGGATTCCTAGACTTCAGCCCGGTAGATTTTAGTTCTAGAGTGTAATAAGGCACAAAAAGAGACAACAGAAAACATTTGATTTGTTTACGATCATTTAGCAAGAAATCCAAGATATATTTTGATAAACATGATGGTAAAATAATAAAAAGATCAATAACATAAAGATCAAACATCTTTATATTAAAACCTACTAGATAGTTAATAAGAAATCCATTTTTATTGGATCTTCTTTGATGAATCGTATTAGGTACCGTGGGATAAATGGGTTCTGCTGGGGTAAAATTAGCAGTTTTTAATGTATAAACAACTTTGCTTAATGCGATTATATAATAAATTATATAATAATTATAAAATAAATGAGATTATATAAATACTCATTTTTCCTTGTTCAACTTATTTTACCCGAAGAGAACCCCATCAATTGTTTTATATTTCTAAGGACAAAATGTATCATATAGTCTAAAAATGTGCAAAAAAACCTGTTATTTTTTTCTGGAAGGGCAACAATAAGTTCAACTTCTATTCAAAACTAATGTTAAGTTCGTCTTCTATTAACAACTAATAAGTAATAGGTAAAATCGACTTATTTTTACAACTAATAAGTAATAAGTAAGTTCGACTTCTATTTAAAACTAATAAGTAATAGGTAAGTTCGACTTCTAATTAAAACTAGTGAGTAATAAGTAAGTTCTACTTCTATTTAGAACAAATAAGTAATAAGTAAGTTTGACTTCTATTTACAACTATTGAGTATAGATAATGGATGGCCATCCACAGAGCCCCGATAGTTGAGTTGTGTTCTTTCCTTGGAAAACAGAGGCTCTCTTTCTCCACCGGAAATTAGTACCGGAAATGCTACCAAGGTGTCATATTACTGTGGTAAAAACAATTATAGCTCCAACCTGATGAATTTCGCACTCGTCCTGGGTCTTCAGTCTGTCTGAACGTGTTTGAAAGGAAAGAGGTGCGCTGTCAGTCATGGGTGAGTAGAGCTAGAAAATACCAGCTTTATATTTCTATTTGCATACACATTGTGCATATATTTGTTCGATTTGTCCATATTTTCTTATATATTCTATACAAAAAGATAGATTTTCAGAACGCAACAGTTGAAACGGTAAAGGTTTAAAGCATCCCAAGAACGCATAAGCTTAATTTTGACTAGTATTGAATTTTCTATTGCTTTTTTCACTGATGGGCAGTTTATATTGCCTTCACACAGGAAAACACGAATAGAATATTCCAACTTTCACCTAAGGACCAAAAACTTGGATGAGGCTAAGCGAGTTTAAAGAAAACGGTTTATTCTGAAGTAAAATATAAATTTTCTTTCTCTTCATGTCATTCAAAATTAATAGCATGTTAAGAATTTGTTTTGGTTTACTTTGGATATGTAAACATTTATATAAAATATTGGATATAAGAACATTTAAGGCTTTCGCGATTCCTAATTTACATTTTAATTAAAGCTGCATTTACATCACCTTATTCAATTTCTAAATTTGCTTTAATCTAGCATATTCTATTTTACATGTATCAGATTCTGTGTTGAATAGCTAGCTACTTACTTAATTACCTACTTACAAACGAAAAGAATAACACGAATGTATTTGTTTGAATCTTTACCTGAAAATATACCAGAACGTGAAGTTTATCTATCGTTCTTTTTTGTCTGAGCCTCGCACAATGTGTATTGATCGGACTTCGCTTTTCTCTGATTATTTCTGAAAACCGAGATATCAGTTGGGTTGCGTGTAGGGTCTCGTCATTTTAATGATGTATAATTTTCAATATCGGAATAAGATTAGAAGCAGAAAATTGAGTTTAACACCAAAACGTTTTCCTTGTTCAAACATACTTTCAAATCAAAATTCAATATCATGAGGTTATCCAGTTTAATCTTAATGTTATGTTTACTCTGTTCTTTGAAAATATAGGAAAGAATGTTTCCCTTTTTTAAAAGTAGTCGAAGAAACTCATCAGTGATAATTTCAACATATTTATGAGAGAAAAAGCTTAGAAACTGAGAAAATGGTCATTGTATTCACCTGCGTCTGGCAGCGAGCTTGAAAAGCAAAACGATGGTGCACACTAACGCAAGAAAACAATTGAAATTTTGAAGATTTTCAACACGTTAATGTAAAAAAAAGTTAGAAAATTTGACGGTATTAGTATCTAGAACCTTTTTTTTAATGACAATGCTTTTAACCGCTTTCAACCTCTCGGCTTTGTTCTCCGTAAAAGAGACTATCTATATCTTTGCCCTTTGGATCTATGGGACTTTCTTCAAATAAGTTTAGCCTTGATTTTCAGACGTTCAGAATGCATTTTAACTGTGTTATAAATATATCAGTTGCATTTAGATTTGGTACAGGTATGATTGTTGATATCAAGTATTTGATTGAGTTTCAAGAAATATGTGTGTTTATTACCATCATACCCTTACCAGAGAGAAGGGTAGTATGCTTTCAAATGCTTTCATAGAAGCAGCCCAGCTCGAATCTCAGGGCTCTTTGGGTGGTTATCCACTATCAATATTTAGTCCCTCGAAATTTCGAAAAGGGGGTTTAAGCAGCCAAGACGAGAATTCTAGTAAGAGTGTTATAGCTAGGATGATCGGTATGAAGTTCAAAGCTTTTAAGAGGTTTATTAGTAAACTTATGGCTAACAATTCGAGAAATACAATGCAAATGGAAGAGGTAATGTTAGAAATGCAATCTTCAATCAAGTGTAGGAAGCAGCAACCGAGGAGGTAATTAAGTCCGTTCTTTTGAATTGTTTGAGAACTGTATCCATACAGAGCCATATCATTTCATATAAAGCATATTATTTCATATCATGTTAGAGCCCTACTCGAGTTAGACTTGGTTTTGTTTTCTCCTCTTTTGCAATAGCTACATAAACAGTAACTGACAAATTTGAGACAGAAAGTGGAATAATATTAGGGAGAGGGAGGGATGATTTACGGAATCTGATTAAAATGGAAGTAACAAAATTTCGTTAGAAGAACCAACAAGCTGACAGCAGTAAAATTTGCAAAGTACTGGATAAGATACATCACCTCAATGTTGGCATGGTACAATTTTTTGTTGAAGTGCGGAAAAATCAAAAAAGTACTTATGCCGGATGGGAATCTTTGAGAGTACCAACTGAATCCAATGATGAACTCAAAATATCGAAAAGCATGATATCAGCAGACAAAGAAAGGGTAAAGTAATATTGATATGAAATCTTGGAGATAGCCTCCAGTGCGTTTTGTTCATTTCAATTGGGTATTGTTACAATGCCAATCATTCCAACGTATTACTCTGTTGGAAGTCAGACAAAAAGTTTAAGTAATCCATTTCTTCGCTATACTTCAGATTATTCTTCCTTTATTGATGTTTTGTACCGACCAAAGACTGTTCTGTTATTTTCGGTAACGGTACATCAAAAATGAGATTGGATATCTCAACCAAGCTATAAAACTAAGAAGTAAGCTGAGATCGGCTAAGTTCTCTCTTCCATTTCATCAACTATGTCCTAATAACCGTGTCACTGCTTGCATTTCGAGGTTTTCTGCTAGACATAGCCCAATCGTTGAGTAGGCTTTTCTTAGGGATGCAATTCACAAGGTCAAAACACGCCTTCTGCAAATGACAAAAACGTATCAACAGTAATGGTCAAAAGGTCGTAGGTTTCTCTCCTTTTTCAATATAGTTTGTTGGTCCTACTACCTTTTTTCAGCTTGCTAGGCATAAACCCTTTTTTGACGACGAGCCTGGCTTATTAAAAGCCCTCCTTACCTTTTGGCTCCCGCTTACTGTGGCACCCCAACGATATCGCTGATTTTCAAATGCATAGGGGACATTTTCAGGTTATAAAAACTTTACGCAAGAGCAAGGATATCTTTTATCGATACCTTTAGGCTAGACCAAAGACTCCAAAGATGCCTACTTCGAGCATTTATTATAGGACTCGGCTCACTGGCTCGCAGCGCTCACGTAGGTATGATCTCCCAAACACTCACAAAAAATATCCCTCAAAGGCCTATTTTATCCATGGTTGGTTCTGCTCATTATCTACTTTTCCAATGGTTTTCAGAGGTTTTGAAAACGGTTCTCAATTTGTACTCTGAAAATTGTGTTTCGCATTTGTTTCAGTTAGCCAAATTTATCCAAAACCTAGAACTCAACCCAAGTAAAACCTTAATTTGTTGTTTCTACGTTAACAGTTTGTTTTTGCCATTAAAAGCCTCTGTTCTATTTTTGTTATGTCGATGAAACTTTCGAAGTTTTCGAATTATCAAAAATGAAATCCACACTCAGCAAAAATGGACATCCAGAAGATCTAATTTCGGCTTCTTTCCTCATTAAATCGTAGATTTCTCGGCTGACAAAAAGATTGGTCCTCAAAAGTGTCCTATTTTTGTAAAACTGCTTTATATCAGCAACGTTTCCTTGCGGTTTGAAAACAACTTAAGACAGCCATTTCAAAGTTCTACACGGCAGTCAGCTCTAGTCTAATTTTGCTAGCAAGAAAATCCTCCCGTCTATCTGCAAAGACGGTGTAACTACCACACAAAACAGTAGTATATGAATACTGGTGACGGGCCTATGTGAAGCCAAGTACATAAGGCGCGGTTCTCAGCGGTTATGCGATTGGATAAAACAACACGTACTGTCTAGCATACGCCAAAAGACTGTATCAAGACGAGAACAACCATCTTACACCTCTAAAACTAAAAGAACTCTAAGACATGACTCTGCTATAGGTCAAAATTAGCTCTAAAGCCCAGAATGTGCTTTAGCCTACATTAAAAATAGTTTTCACATAATTGACAGAGCAAGGTCAACATTTATCTAATTATTTTGTTTGGAATCTAAATTGTATTGCTGTTATCTCGTTCTTTTAACCATCTTTTTAAAACATGCAATCTTATGGTTTAAACGCATAAGAAACAAACCCTTTCTCAAAGGCAGCCTTTTCAATTTCATTTTTAATCTCAATACAATTTAACGCAAAAGACACGGGATGAATGATGATCTTTTGCACATGTTATCTCACAGCGTTATTTTGGAATCTGTTTATATAAAAAACCAGGGACCCTCTATTTCGTAGACAATAAGAGTTTATTATTGCCTTAGGACTCTTGAAGTAATATATTAATCAGCTCGCTCGGGTGAGACTACAAAAATACCAATCATTCACCTCTTTTTTGATTGGCCTATTTCGATCCACATCTGGGTAAAATAATTTGTTAGGTGTTTTACTTGGTTCTCTTTCTGACGTATTGCACTGTGTTGAGTGTCAGAAGAAAAGCTTTAGAAATCCATGTTTTTGCTTTTCTTCCGATTTTTCTGGCGTTATGAAATTTTTTTCATCCGATCAAAGATTATACAAATAGGAAAATGTTACATAAATATAAAGTATCAATGTTAGAAGGAATTTTGATTGCATTTGGAAATCTGTTGCAATAAGATATTTCATAACCGTTTTAGAGATAAATGCCGTGTAAAAACTTGAGGAAACCTAGGAAAGTGGGCAAGAGGCTTAAAAAATTAATCAAGATTTTAATGAAAAATGCAAAATAAAAACATTATTGAGTTCTGCAACAGAACTTTAGGAATTGAAATCTCAAGCATAGAAAACTGACTTTTTCTCAAAACATTTAAGACAACACTTATTCAGACATTCACACGATAAAGACCATTATGTTTTTTAATCAAAAGTCAAAGTTTCAAATTTTGCATTCAGCTTCGAAGTCCTCTGGCTATTTACTTAGATCTATCATCTTTATCAAGGATTCCTGAGCTTTGAGTTGAAATTCTGAACTTCTATACTTACCAGCATTTATGTAGGCCATAATATGTCAAGAAGTCTTCTAAAAACGTTGCAGTCATTGCATGATATCATAGTGTGCAAAAAATGTTTATTTGAAATTTTGTCTACCGGCCTAATAATATTTTTAAATATTCTGATCTATCACAGCTATTTCCACCATAAAGTTGAGATGTGACAAGTCTGTCCAGCAACAAAAGTTGACATTTTGAGCTCATTGAAGGCGTGGGTTGCTTGCCGTGCTCCTTTTTATAGTAATTTGTGCTGTGATACATTCAAAAACCTTGGTTTTTGCACAGGGAGGGAATTTCACATTTAATTTAGTTCATTGCGCATGCTTCTTAGAAGAAAGGCCCATTTTATCATAAATGCTAAAAAATTAAATTACAAGGATCTGGTTGAACAGTGAGAAAATTTCAGACCAACTCATACAGAAATCCAATCGTAGGGAGGGGTTAGTGTTGGCTCTTCCGGGAATTAGCGTTCATCCGGGAATTAGAGTCTGAAAAATGTGGTCTAATCTAAATCTAGTAATGGTGTGCTCTAGAGGAACTCAGTGTCTTAAATCATACGCCCATTTCAATAAAAAATTTCTTAAAGTTGTCTTAGATTTTAATTGCTAGAGAGCCTCTTCTTACTAATAAAAATAGATAGAAAATGCCAAAAAGCATTTAAATGTTTTTGTTATTATGAAATACATTGCGAGTTAACAAAAGCAGAAAAAGGTCATCTAAGATGCCTAGTCAATATTTTAATCATCCAAAAGAATTTACCAATAATATTCTTTCACTTGCGTTTGGGCATGCTAATACCTACATATTTTCGCTATACTTGCAATTTTTCTAGCAATGTTTGTTTATATCTTTGTGTGAAAATTTGGGGTACGTGCCGTGCTATAATATATTTTTGCCTTTAGGCTACCTCCAAAGCATGTGCTTTATGACTTTTAGTTATTTCTAGTTTTTGGTTATTTTCTTAAAATTCATTAATCTCTGCTGTCTCTCTTTAATCATTACACCGTCAAGGAACTAATACTCAAAGCATTAACTTGTTGTCTTTGTTTTTGCATTCTTTCTTTCCAGTCAGTAAATCCTGAATCCTATTCTTTTCCCAGGGGCATGCTGTGTCATTCTTCAGGGCCTGCTGCTCTGCTTGGTGATTGGCTACACGTTCAGCATTAATGCTGAAGATGGCTTGGATACACGACCAACCGGACCAAAGCCGGAAAAAGGTCAGAGCAAACTAATAATTACAGTGAGGACGTTAAAATCGAATATGCCTTTTTAAGAACTCTGGACTTTTATTTCAGCCACCTTCCTACTTTCTAAGATAACGGCATTTCAACCTATTTCTCATGCACACATTTTTTGTAAGAAACCTTTCTAAGGTCCCAGTACTAGAGGTTTCTTGTTTTCTAAACATTTTCTAGTAATCAAAATTGCTTTTTTCCATATTAATAAATAATAATGAAATATGTTTATGAATGTTTATAAGACAGGAGCAGATGTCGATAATGTATCAGCAAGCTCAAATCAGGCAAAATAGGTTTTGATGCACTGGTTTCTCAGCTTAGTAATGCTTTTTGATTTCAAAAGTTTCTTGATCATATTAGTTAAGCTTTAAGAATCTTTTTAAATCTTGCTGTGCTAATACTATTCTTCTTACAAACCGGTTTTATACACAGAAAAAAATCTGAAAGCCTTATTCGATCGTAGGGCTCAAGGTTCAGCGTTTCAGTACCATTGTGTATTTGTATTTGGCTCAATAAGCTGGAAAGGTTTTGTTAACTATGAAAATTGATAAATAGAGAAAACTCCGTTATGAACTTTGGATTCAGATCCTATATTGTTTTCGAAACTCCAATCTTGAAAATTTCAATCAGCAGCTTTCGGATATTATCTTTTTTCAGTTAAGTCCAGGCAAAGGTGGAACCACATTGTCTCAGAATATTTTGGTGACTGATTCGAGATTAGCCCAGAGGTGAAGCCATCTATTTATATTTCACAATAAACTGGAAGGACTGTGAGCTGTGGAAAGGCAGTCCAGGCCCTTATTAAGGAAGTAACATCCCCGTGCCCTTTTTTGATAAGAAGCCAATTCCTTTCGTAGGGCTTAAGGTTCAGCGTGTCTGTACCATTGTGTATCAGTACTATTGTGTATTTCTTTTTGGCTCAATAAGCTGGAAAGGTTTAGTTAACTAGAAACATTGATGGATAGAGAAAACTCCATTATGAACTTTGGATTCAGATCCTATATTGTTTTCGAAACTCCAATCTTGAAAATTTCAATCAGCAGCTTTTGGATATTACCTTTTTCCAGTAAAGTCCAGGCAAAGGTGGAACCACATTGTCTCAGAATATTTTGGTGACTGATTCGAGATTAGCCTAGAGGTGAAACCATGTATTAATATTCAACAATAAACAGGAAGGACTGTGAACTGTGGAAAGGCAGTTCAGGCCCTTCTTAAGGAAGTGACATCCCCGTGCCCTATTTTGTTAAGAAGCCAATTCCATTAGCCACTATTGTTCCTTAGGGCTAGTTAGCATTAGTTCATCTAGTCAATAACTCCAAATACCAATATGCTCTGCACTGTGAACCCTTGCCAAATGTTGGGGATGATTCGTAAGTGGCAGCAAGGATCTAGAGGCCACGTATCGATTCTGCACATGCGTTTTCCAAAAACTTTAGTCTTATACGTGATATTTGCCAGATTCAATTTCAAATACAGAGGGTTCCTGCATATAAGAAACTAATTTTCGAATCTAGGCTTTTTTCATATTTCTTATCTAAAGGTGTCTTTTTAGAATTGGGGTAAAACTTCTTTATGTATAGGTTAAATATTGTTTCAATGATATTTCAATACAGCACCATTTTTAGTTTTGCCGAACCTTGTTGCTTCTAATTGTGGCTATTACATATTATACTTAAGATTTCTTTATAACTAATGAATAAAAACTTAAAATTGATTAAATCACAGTGTGGGGACAGAAGGTGAAATACTATGAGATTATTATTTGGCACACCTAAAATACAGGCAATGTCAATGTTTCATCCCAAATCTGTCCCATCCATACTGTTTGTCAATGTTTCATTCCAAATCTCTTCTCTCCCTATTTTATGTCAATGCTTCATCAAATCTGTTTCATCTCTACTCTACTTCAATATTTCATCCCAATTATATCCCATCCATACTGCTTGTCAATGTTTCATCCCAAATCTCTTCTCTCCCTATTGTATGTCAATGCTTCATCAAATCTGTTTCATCTCTACTCTACTTCAATATTTCATCCCAGTTATGTCCCATCCATACTGCTTGTCAATAATTTATCCCAATTATGTCCCATCCATACTGTATGACAATGCACTGTCCTAAATTCGTTTCTTTTTGATTCTGTTTATTCCTTACTGTTTATCAATGTTTCTGTTAAACTCTTTATGACGTTTAATCCCAAGCCATTTAAAATGTGCCCCTGAGAATTCCTTATTTTGTTGTATTAGAGACAATGGCCTACCCTTACAATTTAGCTTTGGCACATTCTTTAGAAATCGATAATAGTTGGCCAACCCGAATCTGAAGGTTTGACGTTTTTATCAAAACCTTTTCGAGTTCCGATATTTGGCTCAATATGAAGAGTTGAAATATTTTATTTATATTTTTTCAGTGGTAAACATCTTTGAAATTCTTACGAAGGATCCTGCTCCATCACTCGGAAGATCAAGTGAGTATTAATCAAGACCACCTCTGTTTGATTTACGCATTAACAATTGATTTAGTATCAATTTTCAATGACAAGTTACCTTGTCCGTGTAGATGAATCTTTGATAATTCTTTAACTGGGGTTAAAGGAGAATTGTACAAGTTTAGTTGTCAAAGCATTCATGAGAGCCAGGGCCAGACAGGCTATCACTCTACTACCCGATGGGTCCCATCTAGAGACATCTAGTGACGCGCTTTTGGTGGCGGTTAAGGTGGTTCGAAAAATTACCATCCCTGACCATCTTCTTTTAGGGGTTCCATGTTTAATGAAACTAAACTTTTCCTAACTTCATTTAAAACTGTGAAGAAATAATAACTGGCCATCATGCCATTGCATACACATATAGAGTTACGTCTTTTTGTACAAGCTTAAACTGAAATATCTAAGGCCACTCATCTGAACAACATCATGGTTTAAGGTTCATTGCTCTTGTAATGCAACGTTCTTGGTGCAGGCCTATACGGAGAGTGCTCAAAAGAATCAAAGCAGGGGGCACCAGGGGGGGCAGGGATAAACTGGCCAGGTAGCCTTTTAAGCTTAGTCTAACGTGCCACCATCAAGAAATACAACGGGCCCCCAACTCGAAAGATTTTTTCAAAATTCTACCATTGAGTTGGTAAAGCTTATCGTCAAAAGTAGGGCTAATCAAGGGAAATGTATTATCCGATCAAACTGATTGGCCGAATATAAGTTTGCCGTTCAACAATGGTCGATCGGAAAGAACGAATTTCTTTCAATCTGATCAGTATCTGATCAGCCATTCAATGTCGTCTGGTCTCTTATATATGAGCTTTTTTTAAAGCTTCTATAATTGCCTGCTCAAAAGAGACAAGAAAAATTCTACCATCGTTTTGAATGCTTTACAGCCAGTCTGCTATACCATCAAATATTTTCTTATTAGATGCATATCCAACCTAAGGAAAAGTATTTTAAATTGCAATAACCCCGTTAGATCTTCAACAGCAGAGGACCTATTTCAATGCTCAAAAGAGCGAAATCCACTTTTCGTTTAAAATGGTTCAGGAGTTTTTCGAAGATACTTTTTTAGTAGCTATTGGTTTTTTCCCTCCTACATCAAAATTATTTGAATGAAAGTGGTCAAAATTAGTATCTGAATGACGCTAATCAATTAGTGTATCAACGTGGTAATTCATTAAGTATTTTTATAAGTTATAAGTCATTTAGCCTTAAGTCATCTTTATCAAAAATTTAAAAAAAAGAAACATTTTTTTTTTAAAAAATCAAGAAGCTTTTTTATCATCTATTCTATTTTTATCAAATAAAAAGTATGTTTGGATTCTGAGCTATTACCATTTCAATTATTTGTGACGTCATCAAAACGAAATCATCAAATCATTTTTTGTTAAGTCAATATAATCACTTATTTTTAAAATTCGTCGGCATGAGAACTCTCATATAATATTTTTATCATGGTTATTACATAGAATTACCCGTTCATTTTTACTTAGAATAGGCTGCATAAATTAGCATATTCATGCGATAATCAACCAATTGTAACAGGATTTCTCACGAGCAGAATTTGATAAAAAAATGAAACATATCATTTATCGTTGTAGATGACTTGGTCTGGTGACTCTTTAAAACTTTTTTGGATTAATTCATCATAAGCAAAAATATAGAGTATTATTCATTTTAGGTTTCTGGCCATAAGTAACACTTTATAGTTTATATTCAAAAAGGTATCTATAGGTATGTTGGCAGGAAAACGTATTTTGATAAGAAAACGAAGAGCCAAGACTGCGACGATAAACATGATAAGCGACACTTCATAATTTAATAGACAATTCCAGTTACATCGTTACATTAAAGACAAATCCAATTGAGAAAATTAATACATTTTAAAGATAGGCCATTGTTAACGTTTCGGAGCAGCACTTAGCTCCATCTTCAGAAATTACAAGTCAATGAAGCACGAGGCTGAATTTATACTAATAAGGACAATAACTACGCATGTAGTAAGTATGCATTCTTAGTTATTGTCCTTATTAGTATAAATTCAGCCTCGTGCTTCATTGACTTGTAATTTCTGAAGATGGAGCTAAGTGCTGCTCCGAAACGTTAACAATGGCCTATCTTTAAAATGTATTAATTTTCTCAATTGGATTTGTCTTTAATGTAACGATGTAACTGGAATTGTCTATTAAATTATGAAGTGTCGCTTATCATGTTTATCGTCGCAGTCTTGGCTCTTCGTTTTCTTATCAAAAAGGTATCTGTGCATCAGATTCCTTGATGTTGTGTCCTCCGAATTTCTTTTCTTTGTTCATTTTTCGGTTTCCATAACCTAAATATGAACAAAGTCAAATACAGGTAAATAGGCTAATAAGCAAAGTAGGCTGGCTAATATACACAAAATATACAGGTAGGTAGGCTAATAGAAATAGTTCAATTTCACAAATTAATGATCAAAACAAAGTGCCCTAAGGTAGGGAAACAGCTAGTTTGCTGTTTTATAAACAAAGATTAGTGCTTAATGGAAAGAAGCCACCTTGATACCTTGAACAATGTCTGAAAGTGAAAATAATTTTGAAAAATGATGGGCCTAAATTTCAAAATTTGAAACTGCCTCGTCAACTAAAACATAGCAATAGCAATGTTAAGAGCCATATTACATTAAAGAGATTTAGGTGCTGTTTACATGAGGAGGGCTTAGGAGGGCTGGATTTCACCTTGCGTTTACATGGGAATTTTCCAGCCTGCTTAGGAGGGCTGGAAAACATGCACATGCGTATAAAGTTGATTTCCAGCCCGGCTAGCCCGTTCGATTGCGTTTACATGGAAAATTTCCAGCCCGCCTAGGCGAGATCTCGGGTACTGAACAGCGAAATCTTTCCTAAGCGGGCTAGCCCTTCTCTCATTTAAACGAAAGATAATTCTATAAAGGAATAGACCTGCGAGGTGAGATCTCGGCAAAGAAGGCTAGGCCTCCTCTCATTTAAACGAAAGATAATTCTATAAAGGAATAGACCTGCGAGGTGAGATCTCGGCAAAGAAGGCTAGGCCTCCTCTCATTTAAACGAAAGATAATTCTATAAAGGAATAGACCTGCGAGGTGAGATCTCGGCAAAGAAGGCTAGCCCTCCTCTAATGTCAACGAAAGATAATTCTATAAAGGAATAGACCTGCGAGGTAAGATCTCGGCAAAGAAGGCTAGCCCTCCTCTTATTTCAACGAAAGATAATTCTATAAAGGAATAGACCTGCGAGGTGACATCTCGGCAAAGAAGGCTAGCCCTCCTCTCATGTCAACGAAAGATAATTCTATAAAGGAATAGACCTGCGAGGTGAGATCTCGGCAAAGAAGGCTAGCCCTCCTCTCATGTCAACGAAAGATAATTCTATAAAGGAATAGACCTGCAAGGTGAGATCTCGGCAAAGAAGGCTAGCCCTCCTCTTATTTCAACGAAAGATAATTCTATAAAGGAATAGACCTGCGAGGTGAGATGTCGACAAAGAAGGCTAGCCTTCCTCTCATTTCAACGAAAGATAATTCTATAAAGGAATAGACCTGCGAGATGAGATCTCGGCAAAGAAGGCTAGCCTTCCTCTAATGTCAACAAAAGATAATTCTATAAAGGAATAGACCTGCGAAGTGAGATCTCGGCAAAGAAGGCTAGGCCTCCTCTTATTTCAACGAAAGATAATTCTATAAAGGAATAGACCTGCGAGGTGAGATCTCGGCAAAGAAGGCTAGCCTTCCTCTAATGTCAACGAAAGATAATTCTATAAAGGAATAGACCTGCGAGGTGAGATCTCGGCAAAGAAGGCTAGCCCTCCTCTCATTTCAACGAAAGATAATTCTATAAAGGAATAGACCTGCGAGGTGAGATCTCGGCAAAGAAGGCTAGCCCTCCTCTTATTTCAACGAAAGATAATTCTATAAAGGAATAGACCTGCGAGGTGAGATCTCGGCAAAGAAGGCTAGCCCTCCTCTCATGTCAACGAAAGATAATTCTATAAATGAATAGACCTGCGAGATGAGATCTCGGCAAAGAAGGCTAGCCCTCCTCTCATGTCAACGAAAGATAATTCTATAAAGGAATAGACCTGCGAGATGAGATCTCGGCAAAGAATGCTAGCCCTCCTCTCATGTCAACGAAAGATAATTCTATAAAGGAATAAACCTGCGAGGTGAGATCTCGGCAAAGAAGGCTAGCCCTCCTCTCATGTCAACGAAAGATAATTCTATAAAGGAAAGAACCTGCGAGATGAGATCTCGGTAAAGAAGGCTAGCCCTCCTCTCATGTCAACGAAAGATAATTCTATAAAGGAATAGACCTGCGAGATGAGATCTCGGCAAAGAAGGCTAGCCCTCCTCTCATGTCAACGAAAGATAATTCTATAAAGGAATAGACCTGCGAGGTGAGATCTCGGCAAAGAAGGCTAGGCCTCCTCTCATTTAAACGAAAGATAATTCTATAAAGGAATAGACCTGCGAGGTGAGATCTCGGCAAAGAAGGCTAGCCCTCCTCTAATGTCAACGAAAGATAATTCTATAAAGGAATAGACCTGCGAGGTGAGATCTCGGCAAAGAAGGCTAGCCCTCCTCTCATGTCAACGAAAGATAATTCTATAAAGGAATAGACCTGCGAGATGAGATCTCGGCAAAGAAGGCTAGGCCTCCTCTCATGTCAACGAAAGATAATTCTATAAAGGAATAGACCTGCGAGATGAGATCTCGGCAAAGAAGGCTAGCCCTCCTCTCATGTCAACGAAAGATAATTCTATAAAGGAATAGACCTGCGAGATGAGATCTCGGCAAAGAAGGCTAGCCCTCCTCTCATGTCAACGAAAGATAATTCTATAAAGGAATAGACCTGCGAGATGAGATGTCGGCAAAGAAGGCTAGCCCTCCTTTCATTTCAACGAAAGATAATTCTATAAAGGAATAGACCTGCGAGATGAGATCTCGGCAAAGAAGGCTAGCCCTCCTCTCATGTCAACGAAAGATAATTCTATAAAGGAATAGACCTGCGAGATGAGATTTCGGCAAAGAAGGCTAGCCCTCCTCTCATGTCTGTAATATTCTACACGAGGCTATTTGATAACGAGGTTATTATGATGTAATGCAAGTGACGGAAGCATGTCTCTTCTGTGTGTGACCTTCTAATTGTTAATTGCCGGACACTTCATATGGCGACGAGGATGAAAAGTGTTTATAAACATCAAGCACAAGTTGGCTCGTCTGCAGAGAGAGAGTCATGAATGCAGCAAGCAGGAAAGTTACATATTTTCGCTTTTCATTTTGAGTTAGGCCTAAGATCACACGAGGCTTATTCCGCATAGACAAGGTGTATTTTGCGGACCACAACACTAGTGCGTACAAAGTGTTTGGTATATTTTACGGACTGACCGCATAGACAAGGTGTATTCTGCGGACCACACTGCTAGTGCGTAAAAAGTGTTTCCTATATTTTCCGGACCGACCACGCCAAAAGTCCGGAATTACCCACTTTTCTAATTTTTTTTTTCGTAAAAGCTCGCTACGAAGCATGGCCTCTGCTCTTGCAGGTCTAAAAGCGTGCGTAACGGAGTTTAATCCAGACACACAGCAAGATGCTGGCAGCAATCAAGAACGCCGCTGGAAACTTTGGTTGGAAAACCTTGAACTCGTGATGGATTTTGAGGGCATCACTGACCCGGAAGAGGGGCCTTCAAAGAAAAGGGCTGCATTGCTTGCTGTTGGCGGCTCTGCATTGCGAGAGCTTTTCGCAACATTGACAGTTGCCGATGCAAAATATTCAACTGCCACGGCTGCTTTGACCGCACATTTCACTGCAAAAAAAAATCTAGCTGCGGAGCGCTACAAATTTTTTTGCACCAAGCCCTCCTCCCCAGAGGAATCTCACGATCACTTGGCAACGCGCTTAAGGATCAAAGGTGCTGATTGCGAATTTGATAAAATGGATTTAAATTCTGCAATCACACTGGTGATGACACTGCACACCCATTCTGAAAAATTACAGAGAGAAATCATTGCTCAAGACATGGACTTAAACAAGGTTCTTACTACTGCTCGCTCTATCGAGCTCACCAATAGAGAAATTGCCTTCATGAAGCAACACAATATGGAGGCTACAGCATCACCATCACCAGTACATGCTGTACAAGAAAAGCACGCTAAGGCAGAACAGCAATACAAGTCAAAAGGGAAAACCATTGAGATCTGCCGCTATTGTGGAGAGCGAACACCACATAAAGGGAAATGCAAGGCCATGGGTGCAACCTGTAAGAGCTGCAATAAAAAGAATCATTTTGCTAGTGTTTGCGAGTCAAAGAAATCAACAAAGGCAGTTAAAACGGTTGCAACCGAAGAATACTTGGATGAAAATCCAGAGCAAGGCAATTATATTTACAACAATCTTGTGGAAGCAACAACTGTTCTTAAGATGGATGCAGTCACCACACCAACTCATGCCATCCAGAGCAAGAAACGGTATCCGGATACCATGGTTCCAGTAAAATTTGATGGGGGCACAAAATTGAAAATGCAAATTGATACAGGTGCCGATGCAAATATCATGGATGAAGGCCTCTACCATCAACTGCACCCCAAACCAAAGCTTCGAAGAACACAAGTCAAGCTCAAGCCATACAACTCCCCACCCATTCCAGTGAAAGGCTCCTTCCAGACACAGCTCACTGCCAATGGAAAACAGGCCATTGCAACTGTATATGTTGTTCCTGGATCAGGTCAAAAACCCCTCATTGGAAAGTACACGGCTTTTGATCTGAGTCTGCTGAGCATCACTGTGAAAGAGTTAACCACAAACATGCAGGACATGCATCATGTGTCACAGGAAAGAAATCAGGAAAACAAGCATTCAAAGGCCAACACTCGCGTCACCCAGCACATGTCATATTCAGCTATGGCAAAGCACCTCACCTCTAAAAAGTCTGCCGAACAGCAGCTAGAAAAGATCTACAAACATAAGCAGGATGCCTCTGACAGAGTCAAGGCCATCGTTGATCACTACCCTGCGGTGTTTGAAGGTATTGGCAAACATCGATACAGGGTTGTGAAGCTGTCTGTGGACAAGTCAGTACCTCCAAAAATTCAACCACAGCGTCGAATACCCTTTGCAAAGCGGGAGCAATTTGAAACCATTCTCAAAGAATTGGAGGATGCAGACATCATCGAGCCAGTTTATGGGCCAACAGAATGGGTTTCAAATGTAGTGTTGACACCAAAAGCCGATCCATCCCAGTTGCGGATGAGCCTGGATATGACCACTGCAAACAGTGCCATCCAGCGCACACGTCATGTTATCCCCACATTAGAAGAGCTGCGGTACAAATTGAATGGAGCAAGGCATTTCACAAAACTGGACATGCGTCAAGGCTACATGCAGTTCGAGTTGAGCCCAGAGAGCAGATACATGACAACGTTTTACACGCATCAAGGCCTGAGGCGTTTCAAAAGATTAAATTTCGGGGTCAATTCGGCTGCTGAGATTTTCAATGAAGAAATTCGTCAAACGCTGGTGGACATTGAAAATGTTGAAAACATATATGATGACATTATCGTGTTTGGAAAATCTCAGAAAGAACATGATCGTGCACTTATGCAAGTATTACAGCGCCTTGCTGACTGTGGTCTGACACTTGGGATGTCAAAATGCAGTTTTAACCAACCAGAAATCAAGTTTTTTGGCATGACTTTCTCATCAGCAGGAATGTCACCATCACCTGACAAAGTACAGGCTTTACAAGATGCCAAACCACCTACATCTGCAGCTGAAGTTCGTTCCTTCTTGGGAATGGCAAATTTCAGTGCACATTTTATTCCCAACTATTCTGCTCTTACAACCCCGTTGAGGTTGCTCACTAGAAAGAATGCTACTTTCAGTTGGACCAAAGAGTGTCAACAGGCCTTTCAAACAATTAAAGATGCTCTCTCACAAGATACCGTCATGGCATACTTTGACCCAACACGAGAAACAAAGCTCATTGTAGATGGCTCCAAATATGGCCTTTCTAGCATGTTGACACAAATGGAGCCCACAACACAACAATACAAAGTAATCAGATACGACAGCAGAGCGACAACGGACACCGAGAGCCGCTATTCACAAATTGAAATTGAAAGTGCCGCAGTAGCATTTGCCATGCAGAGAAATCATATCTATCTACATGGCCTTCCACATTTCATTGTCAGCATAGACCACAAACCTCTGTTACCCCTGTATAACCAGTACAAGGCAGAACTTCCAGCACGAATCCTGCGAGACAAGCTAAAGCTGCAAGATTATAGCTACACCCTTATTCATGAGCCAGGGAAGACAAATCCAGCCGATTATCTTTCCCGGCACCCAGTTGTCTTAGCTGATTTGTGTACAATAACAAAGAAATCCATAGAAGAAGATATGCTATACATTGATGCAGTTATCAGAGCAGACCTTCCCAAGGCTGTAACAAAGGAACACATGTTAAAAGCAACGTTAGATGATGAAACACTGACACTTCTCAAAGAAATGATCTCCCAGGGATACATCAGCAAAGAACAGAAAGGGAAATTAGCTCCATATGCACATATATTTCCCGAGCTATCGGTAGTGGATGGCCTAGTGCTCCGAGGGTGTAGAATTGTCGTTCCTGCCAGCCTTGGGCAGACGGTGACAACTCTCGCCCATGAGGGACATCAAGGTGTTGTGAGAACAAAGCAGTACTTACGCATGCATTTGTGGTTTCCTGGATTAGATAAAATGGTCGAAACAGAAGTTGCACAATGCATGGCATGCCAAGCAAACACAGATATTCATCAGCAAGAGCCACTCAAGCCAACAGAACTACCCACAGAACCATGGTCAAAACTTGCTACAGACCTATATGGTCCATTAGACACTGGTGAATACTTGCTGGTTGTACAATGCCTGTATTCCAGGTTTCCTATGGTTGAAATCTTGCGTTCAACTTCTGGTACAGCAGTCATACCAGCAATGGACAAAATTCTCTCAACATTAGGAATCCCAGATGAAATAGCTAGTGACAATGGGCCACCATATAACAGTGAGGAATTCAAGTTGTATGCGAAATATATGGGTTTTGAGCACAGAAAGAAAATACCATATGCACCATGGGCAAATGGCATGGCCGAAAACTTCATGAAAAACCTAGGAAAACTCATTCGCTCCTC
The DNA here is from genome assembly GCA_963924455.1 of Pelagia noctiluca. NCBI lineage: Eukaryota > Metazoa > Cnidaria > Scyphozoa > Semaeostomeae > Pelagiidae > Pelagia > Pelagia noctiluca. The sequence goes on along the minus strand of OZ004317.1, from coordinate 17,313,511 downwards.
CACAGAAGAGCGTCTAAACTGGAGACAAGAATTGCAGAAATACCTGAGGGCCTACAGAGCTACTCCACACACAATGACCAAGCATTCTCCAGCCAGTCTCCTTTTTAATGGACGAAGATACAAGACACGCCTTCCTGCACCTACTAGCAAGAAAATATTGCTCTATGATAGAGAGGTGCGTACAAAAGATGCAAGCAGCAAAGAAACAATGAAGCAGAATGCAGACAGCAAGAGCTATGTAAAAGATCTTGACATCAAAGTGGGGGATACAGTTTTGTGTCGACAAGCAAAGCTTAACAAGAAAACCACACCTTTCAACAGAGAGCCAATGGTTGTTGTGAAGAGGAAAGGTAGTTTAGTTACAGCCAGAAATGCCACAAGAACTATCACGAGACATGTTACATTTTTCAAGAAGCTGCAAAGGTTGGAGGAAAACACATCAACGTGTAAAGAAGATTATACCACACAACCGCTGTCAGATGACACCGATGAAAGAGAAGGGAACGTCATTCCACCAAATGAAGTAGAGGATAGAGTGCCAATAGAGAGACCGGTGAGAATAAGACAAGCACCTGCTAGATACAGAGATGAAAACTTTCAGACTGAGTTTTGATCTAACAGTGCAACAGACACAGTAGACCTATACTATGCGCAGTTCATCATTCATGTTAATGTTTTGTTTTGTTTGTTTGTTTTGTTAATTAGGGAGGAATGTAATGTTCTACACGAGGCTATTTGATAACGAGGTTATTATGATGTAATGCAAGTGACGGAAGCATGTCTCTTCTGTGTGTGACCTTCTAATTGTTAATTGCCGGACACTTCAATGTCAACGAAAGATAATTCTATAAAGGAATAGACCTGCGAGGTGAGATCTCGGCAAAGAAGGCTAGCCCTCCTCTCATGTCAACGAAAGATAATTCTATAAAGGAATAGACCTGCCAGATGAGATCTCGGCAAAGAAGGCTAGCCCTCCTCTCATGTCAACGAAAGATAATTCTATAAAGGAATAGACCTGCGAGGTGAGATCTCGGCAAAGAAGGCTAGCCCTCCTCTCATGTCAACGAAAGATAATTCTATAAAGGAATAGACCTGCGAGATGAGATCTCGGCAAAGAAGGCTAGCCCTTCTCTCATGTCAACGAAAGATAATTCTATAAAGGAATAGACCTGCGAGATGAGATCTCGGCAAAGAAGGCAAGCCATCCTCTCATGTCAACGAAAGATAATTCTATAAAGGAATAGACCTGCGAGGTGAGATCTCGGCAAAGAAGGCTAGCCCTCCTCTCATGTCAACGAACGATAATTCTATAAAGGAATAGACCTGCGAGGTGAGATCTCGGCAAAGAAGGCTAGCCCTCCTCTCATGTCAACAAATGATAATTCTATAAAGGAATAGACCTGCGAGATGAGATCTCGGCAAAGAAGGCTAGCCCTCCTCTCATGTCAACGAAAGATAATTCTATAAAGGAATAGACCTGCGAGATGAGATCTCGGCAAAGAAGGCTAGCCCTCCTCTCATGTCAACGAAAGATAATTCTATAAAGGAATAGACCTGCGAGATGAGATCTAGGCAAAGAAGGCTAGCCTTCCTCTCATGTCAACGAAAGATAATTCTATAAAGGAATAGACCTGCGAGGTGAGATCTCGGCAAAGAAGGCTAGCCCTCCTCTCATTTCAACGAAAGATAATTCTATAAAGGAATAGACCTGCGAGATGAGATCTCGGCAAAGAAGGCTAGCCCTCCTCTCATGTCAACGAAAGATAATTCTATAAAGGAATAGACCTGCGAGATGAGATCTCGGCAAAGAAGGCTAGCCCTCCTCTCATGTCAACGAAAGATAATTCTATAAAGGAATAGACCTGCGAGATGAGATCTCGGCAAAGAAGGCTAGCCCTCCTCTCATGTCAACGAAAGATAATTCTATAAAGGAATAGACCTGCGAGGTGAGATCTCGGCAAAGAAGGCTAGCCCTTCTCTAATGTCAACGAAAGATAATTCTATAAAGGAATAGACCTGCGAGGTGAGATCTCAGCAAAGAAGGCTAGCCCTCCTCTCATGTCAACGAAAGATAATTTTATGAAGGAATATACCTGCGAGGTGAGATCTCGGCAAAGAAGGCTAGGCCTCCTCTTATTTCAACGAAAGATAATTCTATAAAGGAATAGACCTGCGAGGTGAGATCTCGGCAAAGAAGGCTAGCCCTCCTCTTATTTCAACGAAAGATAATTCTATAAAGGAATAGACCTGCGAGGTGAGATCTCGGCAAAGAAGGCTAGGCGTCCTCTTATTTCAACGAAAGATAATTCTATAAAGGAATAGACCTGCAAGGTGAGATGTCGGCAAAGAAGGCTGGCCCTCCTCTCATTTCAACGAAAGATAATTCTATAAAGGAATAGCCCTGCGAGATGAGATCTCGGCAAAGAAGGCTAGCCTTCCTCTAATGTCAACGAAAGATAATTCTATAAAGGAATAGACCTGCGAGGTGAGATCTCGGCAAAGAAGGCTAGGCCTCCTCTTATTTCAACGAAAGATAATTCTATAAAAGAATAGACCTGCGAGGTGAGATCTCGGCAAAGAAGGCTAGCCCTCCTCTCATGTCAACGAAAGATAATTCTATAAAGGAATAGACCTGCGAAGTGAGATCTCGGCAAAGAAGGCTAGCCCTCCTCTCATATCAACGAAAGATAATTCTATAAAGGAATAGACCTGCGAGGTGAGATCTCGGCAAAGAAGGCTAGCCCTCCTCTTATTTCAACGAAAGATAATTCTATAAAGGAATAGACCTGCGAGATGAGATCTCGGCAAAGAAGGCTAGCCCTCCTCTCATTTCAACGAAAGATAATTCTATAAAGGAATAGACCTGCGAGATGAGATTTCGGCAAAGAAGGCTAGCCCTCCTCTCATTTCAACGAAAGATAATTCTATAAAGGAATAGACCTGCGAGATGAGATCTCGGCAAAGAAGGCTAGCCCTCCTCTCATGTCAACGAAAGATAATTCTATAAAGGAATAGACCTGCGAGGTGAGATCTCGGCAAAGAAGGCTAGCTCTCCTCTCATTTCAACAAAAGATACTTCTATAAAGGAATAGACCTGCGAGGTGAGATCTCGGCAAAGAAGGCTAGCCTTCCTCTAATGTCAACGAAAGATAATTCTATAAAGGAATAGACCTGCGAGATGAGATCTCGGCAAAGAAGGCTAGCCTTCCTCTCATGTCAACGAAAGATAATTCTATAAAGGAATAGACCTGCGAGGTGAGATGTCGGCAAAGAAGGCTAGCCCTCCTCTCATTTCAACGAAAGATAATTCTATAAAGGAATAGACCTGCGAGATGAGATCTCGGCAAAGAAGGCTAGCCCTCCTCTCATGTCCACGAAAGATAATTCTATAAAGGAATAGACTTGCGAGGTGAGATCTCGGCAAAGAAGGCTAGGCCTCCTCTTATTTCAACGAAAGATAATTCTATAAAGGAATAGACCTGCGAGGTGAGATGTCGGCAAAGAAGGCTAGCCCTCCTCTCATTTCAACTAAAGATAATTCTATAAAGGAATAGACCTGCGAGGTGACATCTCGGCAAAGAAGGCTAGCCCTCCTCTTATTTCAACGAAAGATAATTCTATAAAGGAATAGACCTGCGAGATGAGATCTCGGCAAAGAAGGCTAGCCCTCCTCTCATGTCAACGAAAGATAATTCTATAAAGGAATAGACCTGCGAGGTGAGATCTCGGCAAAGAATGCTAGGCCTCCTCTTATTTCAACGAAAGATAATTCTATAAAGGAATAGACCTGCGAGGTGAGATGTCGGCAAAGAAGGCTAGCCCTCCTCTCATTTCAACGAAAGATTATTCTATAAAGGAATAGACCTGCGAGATGAGATCTCGGCAAAGAAGGCTAGCCTTCCTCTAATGTCAACGAAAGATAATTCTATAAAGGAATAGACCTGCGAGGTGAGATCTCGGCAAAGAAGGCTAGGCCTCCTGTTATTTCAACGAAAGATAATTCTATAAAGGAATAGACCTGCGACGTGAGATCTCGGCAAAGAAGGCTAGCCCTCCTCACATGTCAACGAAAGATAATTCTATAAAGGAATAGACCTGCGAGGTGAGATCTCGGCAAAGAAGGCTAGCCCTCCTCTTATTTCAACGAAAGATAATTCTATAAAGGAATAGACCTGCGAGATGAGATCTCGGCAAAGAAGGCTAGCCCTCCTCTCATGTCAACGAAAGATAATTCTATAAAGGAATAGACCTGCGAGATGAGATGTCGGCAAAGAAGGCTAGCCCTCCTCTTATTTCAACGAAAGATAATTCTATAAAGGAATAGACCTGCGAGATGAGATCTCGGCAAAGAAGGCTAGCCCTCCTCTCATGTCAACGAAAGATAATTCTATAAAGGAATAGACCTGCGAGATGAGATCTCGGCAAAGAAAGCCAGCCCTCCTCTTATTTCAAGGAAAGATAATTCTATAAAGGAATAGACCTGCGAGGTGAGATCTCGGCAAAGAAGGCTAGGCCTCCTCTTATTTCAACGAAAGATAATTCTATAAAGGAATAGACCTGCGAGGTGAGATGTCGGCAAAGAAGGCTAGCCCTCCTCTCATTTCAACGAAAGATAATTCTATAAAGGAATAGACCTGCGAGATGAGATCTCGGCAAAGAAGGCTAGCCTTCCTCTAATGTCAACGAAAGATAATTCTATAAAGGAATAGACCTGCGAGGTGAGATCTCGGCAAAGAAGGCTAGGCCTCCTCTTATTTCAACGAAAGATAATTCTATAAAGGAATAGACCTGCGAGGTGAGATCTCGGCAAAGAAGGCTAGGCCTCCTCTTATTTCAACGAAAGATAATTCTATAAAGGAATAGACCTGCGAGGTGAGATCTTGGCAAAGAAGGCTTGCCCTCCTCTCATGTCAACGAAAGATAATTCTATAAAGGAATAGACCTGCGAGGTGAGATCTCGGCAAAGAAGGCTAGCCCTCCTCTTATTTCAACGAAAGATAATTCTATAAAGGAATAGACCTGCGAGATGAGATCTCGGCAATGAAGGCTAGCCCTCCTCTCATGTCAACGAAAGATAATTCTATAAAGGAATAGACCTGCGAGATGAGATTTCGGCAAAGAAGGCTAGCCCTCCTCTCATTTCAACGAAAGATAATTCTATAAAGGAATAGACCTGCCAGATGAGATCTCGGCAAAGAAGGCTAGCCCTCCTCTCATGTCATCGAAAGATAATTCTATAAAGGAATAGACCTGCGAGGTGAGATCTCGGCAAAGAAGGCTAGCTCTCCTCTCATTTCAACGAAAGATAATTCTATAAAGGAATAGACCTGCGAGGTGAGATCTCGGCAAAGAAGGCTAGCCTTCCTCTAATGTCAACGAAAGATAATTCTATAAAGGAATAGACCTGCGAGATGAGATCTCGGCAAAGAAGGCTAGCCTTTCTCTCATGTCAACGAAAGATAATTTTATAAAGGAATAGACCTGCGAAGTGAGTATCGGCAAAGAAGGCTAGCCCTCCTCTCATTTCAACGAAAGATAATTCTATGAAGGAATAGACCTGCGAGGTGATATCTCGGCAAAGAAGGCTAGGCCTCCTCTTATTTCAACGAAAGATAATTCTATAAAGGAATAGACCTGCGAGGTGAGATGTTGGCAAAGAAGGCTAGCCCTCCTCTCATTTCAACGAAAGATAATTCTATAAAGGAATAGACCTGCGAGGTGAGATCTAGGCAAAGAAGGCTAGGCCTCCTCTTATTTCAACGAAAGATAATTCTATAAAGGAATAGACCTGCGAGGTGAGATGTCGGCAAAGAAGGCTAGCCCTCCTCTCATTTCAACGAAAGATAATTCTATAAAGGAATAGACCTGCGAGATTAGATCTCGGCAAAGAAGGCTAGCCTTCCTCTAATGTCAACGAAAGATAATTCTATAAAGGAATAGACCTGCGAGGTGAGATCTCGGCAAAGAAGGCTAGGCCTCCTCTCATGTCAACGAAAGATAATTCTATAAAGGAATAGACCTGCGAGATGAGATCTCGGCAAAGAAGGCAAGCCCTCCTCTCATGTCAACGAAAGATAATTCTATAAAGGAATAGACCTGCGAGATGAGATGTCGGCAAAGAAGGCTAGCCCCCCTCTCATTTCAACGAAAGATAATTCTATAAAGGAATAGACCTGCGAGATGAGATCTCGGCAAAGAAGAATAGCCCTCCTCTCATTTCAACGAAAGATAATTCTATAAAGGAATAGACCTGCGAGATGAGATCTCGGCAAAGAAGGCTAGCCCTCCTCTCATGTCAACAAAAGATAATTCTATAAAGGAATAGACCTGCGAGGTGAGATCTCGGCAAAGAAGGCTAGCCCTCATGTCATGTCAACGAAAGATAATTCTATAAAGGAATAGACCTGCGAGGTGAGATCTCGGCAAAGAAGGCTAGCCCTTCTCTAATGTCAACGAAAGATAATTCTATAAAGGAATAGACCTGCGAGGTGAGATCTCGGCAAAGAAGGCTAGCCCTCCTCTAATGTCAACGAAAGATAATTCTATAAAGGAATAGACCTGCGAGATGAGATCTCGGCAAAGAAGGCTAGCCCTCCTCTCATGTCAACGAAAGATAATTCTATAAAGGAATAGACCTGCGAGGTGAGATCTCGGCAAAGAAGGCTAGCCCTTCTCTAATGCCAACGAAAGATAATTCTATAAAGGAATAGACCTGCGAGGTGAGATCTCGGCAAAGAAGGCTAGCCCTCCTCTCATGTCAACGAAAGATAATTCTATAAAGGAATAGACCTGCGAGGTGAGATCTCGGCAAAGAAGGCTAGCCCTTCTCTAATGCCAAGGAAAGATAATTCTATAAAGGAATAGACCTGCGAGGTGAGATCTCGGCAAAGAAGGCTAGGCCTCCTCTTATTTCAACGAAAGATAATTCTATAAAGGAATAGACCTGCGAGGTGAGATCTCGGCAAAGAAGGCTAGGCCTCCTCTTATTTCAACGAAAGATAATTCTATAAAGGAATAGACCTGCGAGGTGAGATCTCGGCAAAGAAGGCTAGCCCTTCTCTAATGTCAACGAAAGATAATTCTATAAAGGAATAGACCTGCGAGATGAGATCTCGGCAAAGAAGGCTAGCCCTCCTCTCATGTCAACGAAAGATAATTCTATAAAGGAATAGACCTGCAACGTGAGATCTCGGCAAAGAAGGCTAGCCTTCCTCACATGTCAACGAAAGATAATTCTATAAAGGAATAGACCTGCGAGGTGAGATCTCGGCAAAGAAGGCTAGCCCTCCTCTTATTTCAACGAAAGATAATTCTATAAAGGAATAGACCTGCGAGATGAGATCTCGGCAAAGAAGGCTAGCCCTCCTCTCATGTCAACGAAAGATAATTCTATAAAGGAATAGACCTGCGAGATGAGATGTCGGCAAAGAAGGCTAGCCCTCCTCTCATTTCAACGAAAGATAATTCTATAAAGGAATAGACCTGCGAGATGAGATCTCGGCAAAGAAGGCTAGCCCTCCTCTCATGTCAACGAAAGATAATTCTATAAAGGAATAGACCTGCGAGATGAGATCTCGGCAAAGAAGGCTAGCCCTCCTCTCATGTCAACGAAAGATAATTCTATAAAGGAATAGACCTGCGAGATGAGATCTCGGCAAAGAAGGCCAGCCCTCCTCTTATTTCAACGAAAGATAATTCTATAAAGGAATAGACCTGCGAGGTGAGATCTCGGCAAAGAAGGCTAGGCCTCCTCTTATTTCAACGAAAGATAATTCTATAAAGGAATAGACCTGCAAGGTGAGATATCGGCAAAGAAGGCTAGCCCTCCTCTCATTTCAACGAAAGATAATTCTATAAAGGAATAGACCTGCGAGATGAGATTTCGGCAAAGAAGGCTAGCCCTCCTCTCATTTCAACGAAAGATAATTCTATAAAGGAATAGACCTGCGAGATGAGATCTCGGCAAAGAAGGCTATACCTCCTCTCATTTCAACTAAAGATAATTCTATAAAGGAATAGACCTGCGAGATTAGATCTCGGCAAAGAAGGCTAGCCTTCCTCTAATGTCAACGAAAGATAATTCTATAAAGGAATAGACCTGCGAGGTGAGATCTCGGCAAAGAAGGCTAGCCCTCCTCTTATTTCAACGAAAGATAATTCTATAAAGGAATAGACCTGCGAGATGAGATGTCGGCAAAGAAGGCTAGCCCCCCTCTCATTTCAACGAAAGATAATTTTATAAAGGAATAGACCTGCGAGGTGAGATGTCGGCAAAGAAGGCTAGCCCTCCTCTCATTTCAACGAAAGATAATTCTATAAAGGAATAGACCTGCGAGATTAGATCTCGGCAAAGAAGGCTAGCCTTCCTCTAATGTCAACGAAAGATAATTCTATAAAGGAATAGACCTGCGAGGTGAGATCTCGGCAAAGAAGGCTAGGCCTCCTCTCATGTCAACGAAAGATAATTCTATAAAGGAATAGACCTGCGAGATGAGATCTCGGCAAAGAAGGCAAGCCCTCCTCTCATGTCAACGAAAGATAATTCTATAAAGGAATAGACCTGCGAGATGAGATGTCGGCAAAGAAGGCTAGCCCCCCTCTCATTTCAACGAAAGATAATTCTATAAAGGAATAGACCTGCGAGATGAGATCTCGGCAAAGAAGGCTAGCCCTCCTCTCATTTCAACGAAAGATAATTATATAAAGGAATAGACCTGCGAGATGAGATCTCGGCAAAGAAGGCTAGCCCTCCTCTCATGTCAACGAAAGATAATTCTATAAAGGAATAGACCTACGAAATGAGATCTCGGCAAATAAGGCTAGCCCTCCTGTCATGTCAACGAAAGATAATTCTATAAAGGAATAGACCTGCGAGGTGAGATCTCGGCAAAGAAGGCTAGCCCTTCTCTAATGTCAACGAAAGATAATTCTATAAAGGAATAGACCTGCGAGGTGAGATCTCGGCAAAGAAGGCTAGCCCTCCTCTAATGTCAACGAAAGATAATTCTATAAAGGAATAGACCTGCGAGATGAGATCTCGGCAAAGAAGGCTAGCCCTCCTCTCATGTCAACGAAAGATAATTCTATAAAGGAATAGACCTGCGAGGTGAGATCTCGGCAAAGAAGGCTAGCCCTTCTCTAATGCCAACGAAAGATAATTCTATAAACGAATAGACCTGCGAGGTGAGATCTCGGCAAAGAAGGCTAGCCCTCCTCTCATGTCAACGAAAGATAATTCTATAAAGGAATAGACCTGCGAGGTGAGATCTCGGCAAAGAAGGCTAGCCCTTCTCTAATGCCAACGAAAGATAATTCTATAAAGGAATAGACCTGCGAGGTGAGATCTCGGCAAAGAAGGCTAGCCCTCCTCTTATGTCAACGAAAGATAATTCTATAAAGGAATAGACCTGCGAGGTGAGATCTCGGCAAAGAAGGCTAGGCCTCCTCTTATTTCAACAAAAGATAATTCTATAAAGGAATAGACCTGCGAGGTGAGATCTCGGCAAAGAAGGCTAGCCCTTCTCTAATGTCAACGAAAGATAATTCTACAAAGGAATAGACCTGCGAGATGAGATCTCGGCAAAGAAGGCTAGCCCTCCTCTCATGTCAACGAAAGATAATTCTATAAAGGAATAGACCTGCAACGTGAGATCTCGGCAAAGAAGGCTAGCCTTCCTCACATGTCAACGAAAGATAATTCTATAAAGGAATAGACCTGCGAGGTGAGATCTCGGCAAAGAAGGCTAGCCCTCCTCTTATTTCAACGAAAGATAATTCTATAAAGGAATAGACCTGCGAGATGAGATCTCGGCAAAGAAGGCTAGCCCTCCTCTCATGTCAACGAAAGATAATTCTATAAAGGAATAGACCTGCGAGATGAGATGTCGGCAAAGAAGGCTAGCCCTCCTCTCATTTCAACAAAAGATAATTCTATAAAGGAATAGACCTGCGAGATGAGATCTCGGCAAAGAAGGCTAGCCCTCCTCTCATGTCAACGAAAGATAATTCTATAAAGGAATAGACCTGCGAGATGAGATCTCGGCAAAGAAGGCCAGCCCTCCTCTTATTTCAACGAAAGATAATTCTATAAAGGAATAGACCTGCGAGGTGAGATCTCGGCAAAGAAGGCTAGGCCTCCTCTTATTTCAACGAAAGATAATTCTATAAAGGAATAGACCTGCGAGGTAAGATGTCGGCAAAGAAGGCTAGCCATCCTCTCATTTCAACGAAAGATAATTCTATAAAGGAATAGCCCTGCGAGATGAGATCTCGGCAAAGAAGGCTAGCCTTCCTCTTCTAATTTCAACGAAAGATATTTCTATAAAGGAATAGACCTGCGAGGTGAGATCTCGGCAAAGAAGGCTAGGCCTCCTCTTATTTCAACGAAAGATAATTCTATAACGGAATAGACCTGCGAGGTGAGATCTCGGCAAAGAAGGCTAGCCCTCCTCTCATGTCAACGAAAGATAATTCTATAAAGGAATAGACCTGCGAGGTGAGATCTCGGCAAAGAAGGCTAGCCCTCCTCTCATGTCAACGAAAGATAATTCTATAAAGGAATAGACCTGCGAGGTGAGATCTCAGCAAAGAAGAGTAGCGCTCCTCTTATTTCAACGAAAGATAATTCTATAAAGGAATAGACCTGCGAGATGAGATCTCGGCAAAGAAGGCTAGCCCTCCTCTCATGTCAACGAAAGATAATTCTATAAAGGAATAGACCTGCAAGATGAGATTTCGGCAAAGAAGGCTAGCCCTCCTCTCATTTCAACGAAAGATAATTCTATAAAGGAATAGACCTGCGAGATGAGATCTCGGCAAAGAAGGCTAGCCCTCCTCTCATGTCAACGAAAGATAATTCTATAAAGGAATAGACCTGCGAGGTGAGATCTCGGCAAAGAAGGCTAGCTCTCCTCTCATTTCAACGAAAGATAATTCTATAAAGGAATAGACCTGCGAGGTGAGATCTCGGCAAAGAAGGCTAGCCTTCCTCTAATGTCAACGAAAGATAATTCTATAAAGGAATAGACCTGCGAGATGAGATCTCGGCAAAGAAGGCTAGCCTTCCTTTCATGTCAACGAAAGATAATTCTATAAAGGAATAGACCTGCGAGGTGAGATGTCGGCAAAGAAGGCTAGCCCTCCTCTCATTTCAACGAAAGATAATTCTATAAAGGAATACCCGCGAGATGAGATCTCGGCAAAGAAGGATAGCCCTCCTCTCATGTCAACAAAAGATAATTCTATGAAGGAATAGACTTGCGAGGTGAGATCTCGGCAAAGAAGGCTAGGCCTCCTCTTATTTCAACGAACGATAATTCTATAAAGGAATAGACCTGCAAGGTGAGATGTCGGCAAAGAAGGCTAGCCCTCCACTCATTTCAACGAAAGATAATTCTATAAAGGAATAGACCTGCGAGGTGAGATCTCGGCAAAGAAGGCTAGCCCTCCTCTTATTTCAACGAAAGATAATTCTATAAAGGAATAGACCTGCGAGATGAGATCTCGGCAAAGAAGGCTAGCCCTCCTCTCATGTCAACGAAAGATAATTCTATAAAGGAATAGACCTGCGAGGTGAGATCTCGGCAAAGAAGGCTAGGCCTCCTCTTATTTCAACGAAAGATAATTCTATAAAGGAATAGACCTGCGAGGTGAGATGTCGGCAAAGAAGGCTAGCCCTCCTCTCATGTCAACGAAAGATAATTCTATAAGGGAATAGACCTGCGAGGTGAGATCTCGGCAAAGAAGGCTAGGCCTCCTGTTATTTCAACGAAAGATAATTCTATAAAGGAATAGGCCTGCGACGTGAGATCTCGGCAAAGAAGGCTAGCCCTCCTCTCATGTCAACGAAAGATAATTCTATAAAGGAATAGACCTGCGAGATGAGATCTCGGCAAAGAAGGCTAGCCCTCCTCTCATGTCAACGAAAGATAATTCTATAAAGGAATAGACCTGCGAGGTGAGATCTCGGCAAAGAAGACTAGCCTTCCTCTCATTTCAACGAAAGATAATTCTATAAAGGAATAGACCTGCGAGATGAGATCTCGGCAAAGAAGGCTAATCCTCCTCTCATGTCAACGAAAGATAATTCTATAAAGGAATAGACCTGCGAGATGAGATCTCGGCAAAGAAGGCTAGCCCTCCTCTCATGTCAACGAAAGATAATTCTATAAAGGAATAGACCTGCAAGATGAGATCTCGGCAAAGAAGGCTAGCCCTCCTCTTATTTCAACGAAAGATGATTCTATAAAGGAATAGACCTGCGACGTGAGATCTCGGCAAAGAAGGCTAGCCCTCCTCTCATGTCAACGAAAGATAATTCTATAAAGGAATAGACCTGCGAGATGAGATCTTGGCAAAGAAGGTTAGCCCTCCTCTCATGTCAACGAAAGATGATTCTATAAAGGAATAGACCTGCGAGATGAGATCTCGGCAAAGAAGGCTAGCCCTCCTCTTATTTCAACGAAAGATAATTCTATAAAGGAATAGACCTGCGAGGTGAGATTTCGGCAAAGAAGGCTAGCCCTCCTCTTATTTCAACGAAAGATAATTCTATAAAGGAATAGACCTGCGAGGTGAGATCTCGGCAAAGAAGGCTAGCCCTCCTCTTATGTCAACGAAAGATAATTCTATAAAGGAATAGACCTGCGAGGTGAGATCTCGGCAAAGAAGGCTAGCCCTCCTCTTATTTCAACGAAAAATAATTCTATAAAGGAATAGACCTGCGAGATGAGATCTCGGCAAAGAAGGCTAGCCCTCCTCTCATGTCAACGAAAGATAATTCTATAAAGGAATAGACCTGCGAGATGAGATCTCGGCAAAGAAGGTTAGCCCTCCTCTCATGTCAACGAAAGATAATTCTATAAAGGAATAGACCTGCGAGGTGAGATGTCGGCAAAGAAGGCTAGCGCTCCTCTCATGTCAACGAAAGATAATTCTATAAAGGAATAGACCTGCGAGGTGAGATCTCGGCAAAGAAGGCTAGCCCTCCTCTCATGTCAACGAAAGATAATTCTATAAAGGAATAGACCTGCGAGGTGAGATCTCGGCAAAGAAGGCTAGCCCTCCTCTTATTTCAACGAAAGATAATTCTATAAAGGAATAGACCTGCGAGATGAGATGTCGGCAAAGAAGGCTAGCCCTCATCTCATGTCAACGAAAGATAATTCTATAAAGGAATAGACCTGCGAGATGAGATCTCGGCAAAGAAGGCTAGCCCTCCTCTCATGTCAACGAAAGATAATTCTATGAAGGAATAGACCTGCGAGATGAGATCTCGGCAAAGAAGGCTAGCCCTCCTCTCATTTCAACGAAAGATAATTCTATAAAGGAATAGACCTGCGAGATGAGATCTCGGCAAAGAAGCCTTGCCCTCCTCTCATGTCAACGTCAGATAATTCTATAAAGGAATAGACCTGCGAGGTGAGATCTCGGCAAAGAAGGCTAGCCCTTCTCTAATGCCAACGAAAGATAATTCTATAAAGGAATAGACCTGCAAGGTGAGATCTCGGCAAAGAAGGCTAGCCCTCCTCTCATGTCAACGAAAGATAATTCTATAAAGGAATAGACCTGCGAGGTGAGATCTCGGCAAAGAAGGCTAGCCCTTCTCTAATGCCAACGAAAGATAATTCTATAAAGGAATAAACCTGCGAGATGAGATCTCGGCAAAGAAGGCTAGCCCTCCTCTCATTTCAACGAAAGATAATTCTATAAAGGAATAGACCTGCGAGATGAGATCTGGGCAAAGAAGGCTAGCCCTCCTCTCATGTCAACGAAAGATAATTCTATAAAGGAATAGACCTGCGAGGTGAGATCTCGGCAAAGAAGGCTAGCCCTCCTATTATTTCAACGAAAGATAATTCTATAAAGGAATAAACCTGCGAGATGAGATCTCGGCAAAGAAGGCTAGCCCTCCTCTCATTTCAACGAAAGATAATTCTATAAAGGAATAGACCTGCGAGATGAGATCTCGGCAAAGAAGGCTAGCCTTCCTCTAATGTCAACGTAAGATAATTCTATAAAGGAATAGACCTGGGAGGTGAGATCTTGGCAAAGAAGGCTAGGCCTCCTCTTATTTCAACGAAAGATAATTCTATAAAGGAATAGACCTGCGAGGTGAGATCTCGGCAAAGAAGGCTAGCCCTCCTCTCATGTCAACGAAAGATAATTCTATAAAGGAATAGACCTGCGAGGTGAGATCTCGGCAAAGAAGGCTAGCCCTCCTCTTATTTCAACGGAAGATAATTCTATAAAGGAATAGACCTGCGAGATGAGATCTCGGCAAAGAAGGCTAGCCCTCCTCTCATGTCAACGAAAGATAATTCTATAAAGGAATAGACCTGCGAGATGAGATGTCGGCAAAGAAGGCTAGCCCCCCTCTCATTTCAACGAAAGATAATTCTATAAAGGAATAGACCTGCGAGATGAGATCTCGGCAAAGAAGGCTAGCCCTCCTGTCATGTCAACGAAAGATAATTCTATAAAGGAATAGACCTGCGAGGTGAGATCTCGGCAAAGAAGGCTAGCCCTCCTCTAATGTCAACGAAAGATAATTCTATAAAGGAATAGACCTGCGAGATGCGATCTCGGCAAAGAAGCCTTGCCCTCCTCTCATGTCAACGTCAGATAATTCTATAAAGGAATAGACCTGCAAGGTGAGATCTCGGCAAAGAAGGCTAGCCCTTCTCTAATGCCAACGAAAGATAATTCTATAAAGGAATAGACCTGCAAGGTGAGATCTCGGCAAAGAAGGCTAGCCCTCCTCTCATGTCAACGAAAGATAATTCTATAAAGGAATAGACCTGCGAGGTGAGATCTCGGCAAAGAAGGCTAGCCCTTCTCTAATGCCAACGAAAGATAATTCTATAAAGGAATAGACCTGCGAGGTGAGATCTCGGCAAAGAAGGCTAGCCCTCCTCTCATGTCGACGAAAGATAATTCTATAAAGGAATAGACCTGCGAGGTGAGAGCTCGGCAAAGAAGGCTAGGCCTCCTCTTATTTCAACGAAAGATAATTCTATAAAGGAATAGACCTGCGAGGTGAGATCTCGGCAAAGTAGGCTAGCCCTCCTCTCATTTCAACGAAAGATAATTCTATAAAGGAATAGACCTGCGAGATGAGATCTCGGCAAAGAAGGCTAGCCTTCCTCTAATGTCAACGAAAGATAATTCTATAAAGGAATAGACCTGGGAGATGAGATCTTGGCAAAGAAGGCTAGGCCTCCTCTTTTTTCAACGAAAGATAATTCTATAAAGGAATAGACCGGCGAGGTGAGATCTCGGCAAAGAAGGCTAGCCCTCCTCTCATGTCAACGAAAGATAATTCTATAAAGGAATAGACCTGCGAGGTGAGATCTCGGCAAAGAAGGCTAGGCCTCCTCTTATTTCAACGAAAGATAATTCTATAAAGGAATAGACCTGCGAGATGAGATCTCGGCAAAGAAGGCTAGCCCTCCTCTCATGTCAACGAAAGATAATTCTATAAAGGAATAGACCTGCGAGATGAGATTTCGGCAAAGAAGGCTAGCCCTCCTCTCATTTCAACGAAAGATAATTCTATAAAGGAATAGACCTGCGAGGTGAGATCTCGGCAAAGAAGGCTAGGCCTCCTCTCATGTCAACGAAAGATAATTCTATAAAGGAATAGACCTGCAAGATGAGATCTCGGCAAAGAAGGCTAGCCCTCCTCTCATGTCAACGAAAGATAATTCTATAAAGGAATAGACCTTGAGGTGAGATCTCGGCAAAGAAGGCTAGCCCTCCTCTCATTTCAACGAAAGATAATTCTATAAAGGAATAGACCTGCGAGATGAGATCTCGGCAAAGAAGGCTAGCCCTCCTCTCATGTCAACGAAAGATAATTCTATAAAGGAATAGACCTGCGAGGTGAGATCTCGGCAAAGAAGGCTAGGCCTCCTATTATTTCAACGAAAGATAATTCTATAAAGGAATAGACCTGCGAGATGAGATCTCGGCAAAGAAGGCTAGCCCTCCTCTCATTTCAACGAAAGATAATTCTATAAAGGAATAGACCTGCGAGATGAGATCTCGGCAAAGAAGGCTAGCCCTCCTCTTATTTCAACGAAAGATAATTCTATAAAGGAATAGACCTGCGAGGTGAGATCTCGGCAAAGAAGGCTAGGCCTCCTCTTATTTCAACGAAAGATAATTCTATAAAGGAATAGACCGGCGAGGTGAGATCTCGGCAAAGAAGGCTAGCCCTCCTCTCATGTCAACGAAAGATAATTCTATAAAGGAATAGACCTGCGAGGTGAGATCTCGGCAAAGAAGGCTAGGCCTCCTCTTATTTCAACGAAAGATAATTCTATAAAGGAATAGACCTGCGAGATGAGATCTCGGCAAAGAAGGCTAGCCCTCCTCTCATGTCAACGAAAGATAATTCTATAAAGGAATAGACCTGCGAGATGAGATTTCGGCAAAGAAGGCTAGCCCTCCTCTCATTTCAACGAAAGATAATTCTATAAAGGAATAGACCTGCGAGGTGAGATCTCGGCAAAGAAGGCTAGGCCTCCTCTCATGTCAACGAAAGATAATTCTATAAAGGAATAGACCTGCAAGATGAGATCTCGGCAAAGAAGGCTAGCCCTCCTCTCATGTCAACGAAAGATAATTCTATAAAGGAATAGACCTGCGAGTTGAGATCTCGGCAAAGAAGGCTAGGCCTCCTCTTATTTCAACGAAAGATAATTTTATAAAGGAATAAACCTGCGAGATGAGATCTCGGCAAAGAAGGCTAGCCTTCTTCTAATGTCAACGAAAGATAATTTTATAAAGGAATAGACCTGCGAGTTGAGATCTTGGCAAAGAAGGCTAGCCCTCCTCTAATATCAACGAAAGATAATTCTATAAAGGAATATACCTGCGAGGTGAGATCTCGGCAAAGAAGGCTAGCCCTTCTCTAATGCCAACGAAAGATAATTCTATAAAGGAATAGACCTGCGAGGTGAGATCTCGGCAAAGAAGGCTAGCCCTCCTCTCATGTCAACGAAAGATAATTCTATAAAGGAATAGACCTGCGAGGTGAGATCTCGGCAAAGAAGGCTAGGCCTCCTCTTATTTCAACGAAAGATAATTCTATAAAGGAATAGACCTGCGAGGTGAGATCTCGGCAAAGAAGGCTAGTCCTTCTCTAATGTCAACGAAAGATAATTCTATAAAGGAATAGACCTGCGAGATGAGATCTCGGCAAAGAAGGCTAGCCCTCCTCTCATGTCAACGAAAGATAATTCTATAAAGGAATAGACCTGCGAGGTGAGATCTCGGCAAAGAAGGCTGGCCTTCCTAGGAGGGCTGGCCCCTCTCCATTTAAAAAGCACCTTAGAAGTGAAAATCGACATAAATGGACTAAGAAGTTAGCAAAAAATTACCTTTACAAAGAAACTCGAATTCTTGGATTGCCGGAGCGAGAAAAAGCACAATAAGCAGAAGAAAAATGCCAAATAAGGCCCTTCTTGAAGCACAGGGATTCAAGAGGTTCATTTAGAAGCACCCTTGTAGAGGCAAATTGCATTAAAAAGGGGGAAGATGGTTTCAAAGTGAAATGATTAGTGTGAAAGTTGTTACCATGGCCGTTGCTATGGCAATAAAACCTGATCAAGAGATATTTGAATTAGATTTTGAAGTATGTGTATTGTCCGAATAAGAAATTTGTCTACTTTATCGGATCCTACAAGAATCAAACAATCAGAAAATACAAGATATGCATTTTTCACCGTTTGTCAACAAAACGGAAAATGTTTTCAGTTTCAGCCAGGGGGCTCAATGCAAGTCTGAAAATAGACGGTTGGGCAGTTGACAAATAAACTCATTTCTTAAAAGAAGCTATGCTACATCGTGGTACCACAGTTTCTTAGCTTTCTTGCAAAATACGGAAAGAAAAGTTTCTTAACAAGTATGTCTCACCAAAATTATTCTTATTTGAATTTATTTTGATATTGAAAAATAGGGTTTTGACCTTATAAAATCTCACTCCATGCCAATCATTTCTGAAAAAAGTACCAGATTAGATGAGGTAAATTACGATTCTATGCCAATGAAGTGCATTAAGCGTAGTAAGTGACAGGAGTCAGACATTTTCTAGGTTTGGGAAAAGGCGATTAGGAAACCTTTGAGTTCGCTGTTTATTGTTTGATTAGTATATTTTTGGGATTTTCCCGAGAAGATCTCATCAACCAGTCCTAAGTTGAGTGCTTCTATTGTAACGTATGGTTAAAACAAATACACATGAAGCAATGGACCTTTACTTAGCACGATGGGAGGTATATTTTACTTGTGACTTTGACCCAAGCAAATCAATCCTCTTACTCTGTAGCAATATTTCAGAAAATACTACTATTTCAGAAAATGATATTTTTACAAATGTAAGATACAATAAGGAATTCGAATATCAGGAGTGGATTTGAAGATATGAATTCCCATGGGAAACACCCTTGTATAACACTCCTGTGTACGCCCAAATTTGAAATATTACTTATTTGTACAGAGATAAAGTTTTGAATCTTTATGTTTTCAGTTGCAGACCGGCCAAAAATTGTGCAAGGTGATATAGCTGTCAGAGAAAACGAGAAGTTTTTGCTGCAGTCATCGTTGGGAAGAGCAGCATCGGAAGCCAACATAGGCAAATCGTGGGTTTGGCCGAGATCCCTTTGGCAAAATAGAATAGTTCCGTACGTCATCGAGAATTACACTCCATACTCATCAAGTAAGTAACATATACGCCTTTCCTTGAAGAAGTAACTCATTAGCACACTCATTATTTTGCAAGAAACTGTGTTAGATCTTGGTACCAAAGTATCTCAGCTTTCAGCCCAATTATAGTATGAAAGTATCGTAGCAAATTTCTTCACCGAATCCAAATGATTTTTTCCTCGATTTTGCATAATATGAATAATGTGAATTCAGTTCATAAAATATTGCTCCTGTCATTGGATCCCTGTACGAAGTTTTATGGAAAATATATCAGTGGAGGTGACGCTACCATTCTGTGCCAATGAAGAGCACAGCACTGTTTTTGATATCCTTGCCTGTAAAAACATACCATCATTACTAGGAAAATCAGACAATGTATTACCCCATTGTCCTCTTGAAAACTTTTTAGAAAGATTTGCTTCCTATCATAGGCCTAGATCAGACCAATTAACTACTACTTGATATGAGTGAGTGAGTTTATGTTTATGCAGTTATATTTAGATCTTCAAAACTATTTCCGAAACAAGAACCTCCAATTGACCTAATTATTTGCAGCACCATAGGCCTATCTAAACAACGTTCGGTTCAAAAATTCTATGAAATCGTTTGCCAGATAAGACAATTAAGTCAGCAGATAATCTAGTCCAATTCAAAACACCTATTAAAAACTAGGATAGGGCTACCTACAAAAGCAAAGTATGTCTTTTCAATTAGTTTCTTTATATAATGGAGTCGGTCTTTTTTTAAATTTACGTTAACTAGTATTTATTCTTTAGATGATTGAATTAGGCTAGTAGCATTTGTAGCGAAAAAGTAATTTCAATCTAAAATGAAAGACACACACACAATGTGCTATAGCCAATGAATACTACAAAAGGCCTTACTTCCAAAAGGGATACGTAGTATGCACTACATCACTATGCTGAGTGGTGAATGAAGTCCTAGTATATTTCAAGCTCACATATGTGCTACAAATGTTGGTATTGCAAAATAACTACTGCCAACCAGGCAACCCTTGAGATTAAGCGCGAATCAGGTTTAGACTCGAAATCTCTAGCGCCAAAGTAGCTGGTATACAAATGCACCCAATGTGATATGATCTAGGCTATATCAAAAGTGTTTTTTGCTATCAGATACGAATTTCCACGACTTTCTTGTAACTTTCTTGTAGCTTGGAAGACTGTCATCGCTGCATTCCGTAAAATAGAGAGTCTGACCTGCTTGACATACAGGCCTAAAAGATCAACAGATAAAAACTGGATTCGAGTACACAGGGGATCTGGGTAAGGATCACATTGATTTATTAGGCTACTTCAAAGGTCTCACATCTGTTGAATTAGGCTTATACAAAAAAAACTGTTCACGATCTGGTGCTCTCTGTTTCAACAACACACACCTTTGCCGTATCAATGCTATATCCAGTATTGTAAGTACACGTTTTTCTTTTGTAAATCTTCTTGTTTTTTGCAAATATCTGAAATGTCATCTTTTGGGAAAAGTTGCCATCTCTATTGGGGCACATCAATGACCCTGTTATGTCAGAGCACAATACCTATGTCCGAGAGCAATCTGAACGCTAGAAGGCTCCAGGGTATGCATATTTTACTTAAGACATAGGTGTAGATTTTCTGAAGATTGTATGTTTTAATCGTTTTATCATTTGTAGGTGATTTTCAGTTTAGGGCCGAGGTAAGGTCGAATTATATTGCGAATACCTAAAGATTCTTTATTGAACATCATGCAGTGCGCACGGAGGGACTCTTTCATTGTTAAGTTACAGTACATGAGAATGACGCTGTAGATGGTATACTCCGAAAGATTTGCATTAACTGTTTCAACTAACTTCATAACTACTGACTCGCTTTAGTACTTTGTTATCTTTTCTGTGTTGCCTCAAGAGCACAAGCTACCAATGATCGTCCAAATTGGAACAGCCTCTCTCAATTAATTCTGGTAGATGTTTTGGTGAACGTTGTGTTGAAATAGGTTTAGGAATATCTAGACAACGGGATGAACCACAATTGGTGGAAAAAGTATCTATTTGCAAAACGGAATGTCTTTGAATAGAAAAGCCTTTTTTCAGTGGTAGTTTTAAAGAGTGAAAGGGCCGAAGCCCAAACTCTCATTAAAACCTTGATTTTGCTTTATTTTATATGATCTATACAGCATTTTGCAAAACTTTTGACAGCTTTTCTATATTTGGTAAAACAATTCTCATTTGATATTACCATATCTATGAAGAGTTGTTAACTAATTTAAATCAGGAAATTGTTTATCATAGGAGGAAATATTTGTATAAAAAGGCGTGAGGCGTGAGAATGATCAAAATTAGTAAAATTGGCAAAAATAAGTCATATCTAAGCAATTTTGTAACATTTTAAGAAAAGATTTAAGTTTGTTGCTATTTACAACATTTTCAAAACTTGATGTCATTATTCATACAAAGATTTTTGCTTCCTCCCTGGGACGTCACCACACAAGTCGAAAACGGCCACATTTTATAAATTGTTAAAAACAGCCTACTCTATCATTGTAGTAACTTTTATGGTGGTAGTTGCTAAAGTACTTTTAGCAAATATGTGCACAACACCCTTATCTCATACCGATAGTAGCTGAAAAAAACCCATACGGATGAGAGTCTAAATCTGAAAGTGAGGTTGATTAGCTAAGAAAAAGGTACGAATCGTGATAAAAGTATGAAAATTAGCAAAACTATCAAGTTTGATATGCTGAATAAGATAGGATATAGACCTCTTCGGAAATATGCCCCTTATGCTATTTTTAGCTCAAAGTACTTGTGTCCAGTCTTCCATGGATGTTATCGGGAAAACTGGTCTTGTTTCATCATAAAAAGATATAAAACTTGGTAAACCTACATAATTTGACATCTATATATATAAAACAGAACTGTTTGTATACACGTATTTAAGTAAGTATATCTGTATGTATATATGTCCGCTTAAAACTCAAAAACCACTCCATGCACAGAAAAATGAAAGGTACCATTCTAACCAGAGTTTATCTGGGAGTATCCTTAGCTGAAAATATTTTATAAATCATTCGAAAATAAATGAATAACAGCAAAAAGGTAACAAGTTGCTGGGATAAAATGCATTGAAATATGGATCTCTTGAAGCCATGATGACGTCAAATCAACCAACCAATCTAGAGCTGTTTCTTTCTTAGTTACAAGTTTCTTGGTTAGAGACTTACACAAATGATTTAAGTTTGATCTAATGTGACGTCAAATATATCTTTATCCAATTATTTATAGAAGTTGTCATGAAAGTTATTTTAGTAACAATATAAATATTTGCTCAAATTTTGTAGAAATATATACTCTATAAATACGAGGTGCGGAGTGCTGAGGTAATTAACATGGCGAAGTGCGAAGCACTGAGGAAGTGGATACCCAAGCGCGTAGCACCTGGCAGTAGACGCTAGTGCTAAATAAGATAGAAGTAGTTTTCCAAACGCATGAATAGCCCACGAATTATTTTTAGACTGGGGGTAGTCGTACCCAATCCCCTTGCAGTTTTTGTTATGGTATCTTATGAAAACGCAGTTATACAGTCAGAAAACTTGGTAAATCGACATAATTTGACATGCTAAACAAGATAAAAGTAGTTTCCCAGACGTAGGAATAACCCTTGAACTATTTTTAGACTAGTTGTGTCGATAGTGGTGCCCAGTCCCCTAAACGTTTCTGTTAAGGTATCTTATCAAAGAATATTTTTACAGTCATAAAACTTGGCTTGGTTACAGTCATAAAACTTACACTACTGTATTGATGACGTAATTTCTAAGTAAAGAATTTTAGTAACCAGGACTTCAGGACTCATGCATGCGTAGTACTAAGTAGTTTGGTAGTGGATTGATCTGAAACGAAAACAGCATAGTGTAAGACTAAAACTTTGAGGTTTTCAAATGATGATCTCCTATTTTTAAACAAAAGGACGGCATATCATAACAACAACATTTGACATGGTAAACAAGATAAAAGTAGTTACCCCAACGAGGAAACAATATTTGTGCTATTTTAGACTGGGTAGTGGTACCCAGTCTGCCAAAACGTCCTGTTAAGGTATCTTACTAAGACGAAGCTATACATCCGTGAAAATTGATAAACCTCATCATTTCTGACCTTCTGAACAAGGAAAAGGTAGCCTGCGTGCATCCTCAACACTTCTCTGGCTCAGTCTACACTGAGCCAAAGGAGTGTTGAGGATGCACGCAGGCTAGGGAAAAGTAGTTTTTGCTGACGCAGAAACAAGCCTGGCTATTCATAGATTGGGGTAGTCCTACCCATTCCTCCGTCGAAACGCTAAGGCTGGAGTTACACTATATCAGATTGCTATCGGAGCGGAGTGATTTTCACTCCAGAGTGAAATTTGAGGTTGTAGTTACACTACGACGCTCTGCATGCTCCTGCACGGTATTCCTCTGCATTTCTTACGGAGTTTTAAAACAAAGTGAATCGATTCATACGACAACACTCCGCAACGGAGTGACTCAAGAATGATTGCCGTACCAGTTTCAGAGCGGAGTGATTTTCACTCCATAAATCGGAGCGTTATGTATCGTATTGATTCGGAGTAGTTCAGCTGCAACCCCTTTCCGATATGAAAGTCACTCCGCCCCGATAGCAATCCGTTATAGTGTAACTTTAGCCTAAATTAAAGTAAACGTATTAAAAACTTGATATAAAGTCATGAAACTCAGTAATTAAACATGGTAACGAAAGGATAGTGTATTCCAATTCAATTTTAAGCTGAGGTAAGTTGTACCAACCCCTCGAAACCAGCTGCTATGGATCTTATTGAAAGCATGCTAAGGAGGATGAAAGTTGTACCTGTCGTCTGATCTGCTGCTGCGTTGTATCTCTATTCATTTGACTCTACCTCGCATTCTCCAATACAGCTACAAAGCTCTGTACATGGCAGATCAGCTCGTTTGCATTGGCATCTTCCAGACGAACACCCTTTTTTGCATTTGCAATGTTTTAATTCGTGGAAAACTTTTGAAACTTCCTCTATCGTTGTCAAGCGAGGTGAAAACTTTCTGGCGGTCTTTTTGCGACCCCTGTGTATGATCAGGTAGCGCTTGCATCTTTTCGCAGTTTTCAAAAAAGGAAAAAACAAAAATACACCATTTACATGTAGTAATACGAGAGCCTAATTAACTAAGTTTATAAAATTCTAATAGATAAATTCAAAAATAAACCATACTTGTCTTAAAAGTTTCGATATACATCTTCATCAGTATTTCTTTACATGTAGTTAGAATTTGTCGAATCTTTCGAGGATCGCAGCGATCATTATCAAGCTGTTGAAAACATGGTACACTTTTTCAGGATCAAGATTATGAGCAGGAATCTATGTCTATCAAATTCAGAATATCAAATTATGTCGGTTTACCAAATTTTATATCTATTCATGATATAAGAATTCTTTTGGTAACATCATTGAAGGACTGGACACAAGTACTCTGAGCTAAAAAAGCACAAGAGGGCATATTTCCGAAGGGGTCTATATCCTATCTTGTTAAGCATTCTTTTCGAAGCTACCGATGGTCGGCAGCTTTCCGACAACCATTGGTAGGTCATTCAAGCTCTTGAGAGCAAAGTGGTCATAACTCTTTTGCACGCTCTTTATTGAGTTTAAGAATTCGAAGGTTTTTCGTTGAGAGTCTCGTTGAGAAGGTTGACATCATAATCATTTCTGAATTTATCTCAAAGACTTTCAAGGCTCACTTTGCTTGTCGTCTTATATGATCGATGATATTGTACGAGATTAGAAGAAGTAAGGTTTTGAGAATCAATCGAGATAAGAAATTTCTCTTTTACTAGATGTTGGTCTAATATTGGTAGAAGCTTTGGTCACGATGCAACTGATGTTAGTATTGGTTGCAGCACAGCGCCCGTTTTAATACTTCACGAACTGATACACGCCCTGGGTATGTCTATTATTTCATTGGATTGGAGTGTACACAGAACAGATAATATTCTTATCAACCTTTCAGAAAGAGATGCTTTTGGAACCTACATTGTTTTATCTTTTTATTGAAGTTTCGGCCAAGATTGATAATTTGGAGTTTATTGTTTCATCATTGTATTAGCCGATCGATTGGTAAAGGGGCGAAAAGGTTTTATAGCCTCTAGAAATCTATCTATTTACACAAACAATAGAGCTCTTACGTGTGACGCTACCAAACAAATAGCCACTTCAAAAATGGATATGGTCACAAAAGAACACACAAACATTTATGGTTTTTGTTTTAATAGCCCTCTTGTCAATCTTTTGGAAATCACAGCTGTGCGGAAAATGCAAAATATTATTTCTTTTGAAGATTCTTCGCTCACAGTAGATAATTAATTGTATTTCTTCCTATTTTAGGAGTATATCATGAACATGCAAGACCAGACCGCGACAATTACGTCAATGTCTTCAAGTGGAACGCACGGCCCAGTAAGTAGCTTCTGAATATGGTTTGTTTTGCTATCTTAGAGCCTAGAGTGTGGAATATTGGATTAGTATACTGGGATTCTCTGGAATACTGCAGCCTTCTTTGGTTATTGTTAAAAGTTTGGAATACCACTGAACGCTGCATTCACGAGAGCAAAAGACGTCGATGTACCTTTCCCCCACTTTGTTAGGAATGTTCCAACTCGTGTGTAGAATTAAACTAGTCCCAGCATCCTACATATATTCAACATGAAAACCAAAATTCCCCTTTCCAACTTTACTTTAAAAAGTTCAAAGCCTGAAAGTAGTCAACCAACTGCTCCAAATAAATGCCCAAACCCAAGAAAAGAAAACTAGCAACAACAGTCAAAGCAAGCTTCAACAAAGTGAAGAGGTGAGAGGAGCGTTACCAGGGCCAGAAGCCTAAGTTCAAGACCGCTCTACTCCGAATAGCCCTGCAGAGATGACACCAAACATTACTGGAAATTCCAATTCCGAGCGTTGGTAATCGTCAGCCAGCGAACTTGATACTCGAAACTTCTACCTGAAATCAGCTAACGACAAAAAGATCCGTTGCTCAGTCGTCAATTTACAACTCAGGATGCGGGTATTCACAGGAAAGCAAATTTTTCTTACATTTCTCTTTTTCTCATGGACCCTCTTGTGCTCAGCAGAACCTGTTGTTGTGTCGCCTCATCCCAAACTCTGGTTCCTTAAATCCGTCCAACCCCCAGCCATTTGCCAGCCTCCAACACTCATTGCCCAACCGAATTTCTCCAAAACAGTTATGATCTCGATTTTACCAAGGGTCTGCACCCGAATGAAAGAACTAAATTTGGTCAACCATGTGACTATTCAATCCCTAATCCTGATATTCTGGCTGCGCCTAGTTGTCTTAATTTCAACTAAACTAGGGATCCAGCTATGTTCCATAACCCACGTGATTATACGCTGCGTATGACTTCGAATTTAGCCTTGTCCGGTATCGATAATTGCCCTGCATTGAATGAGCCCCCTAAATTTGACAGGCCTAGCGAATTGCAGTCCTTAAATGCTTATATCTAAGATTTCCTAAGATTCACTGTCACTAGTAATATGCTCCGTAGCTATTCCTTTCCTACCGATGGTGCTTTATGACTGAAACTACTTTGTGATTAGTGGTTGATTAGAGAAAGAACTTAGAGAGCATCCAGATCAAAGTTTTGTCAAGAAACTCTTCATAGAACTCAGGGAGGGGGTTCACGTTGGCTAGGATTCCATAAACTCGTTTATTGATGAGGCAATTAAGCAATTCCAACGCTAAAGGCCCATCCTTATTTTACCTGGCATAACAGCCATTTTATCAGCATGTTACCTCCTCCAAGTCCGTCCCTACGACTGGAAGCTGCTAGGGATGAAATGGGAAGGCAAATATTACTATGATAAGGGTCTTCCCTTTGGCCCCAGAAGCACTCCTTATCAATTTAATCAATCATCTGAGGCACTTGAATGAAGGATAATCGAAAAAAGAAGAGTTTCTTATGTCTGTCATTTTCTTGATGATTTCCTCATCATGGAGCTTCAACGAGCTTTATCAGGGCCTAAAGTTGGTCTGACAAGCCTGAACAGCATGCTTTTAACATCTAAATAATTAGGGGTCTCTTCTTTGTTTCCAGAAAATAAATTGGCCTTCCACAGAGCTGGAATTTTGGGTGATCATACTCGACACAGGCAAAGGAGAAGCATGTCCCCTCCTAGATAAATGTTCAGGTTGAATACGAGATTGGAAGGTGGTAGACTAAGAAAAAAGCTATTTTAGTTGAACTTCAACCCTTAATCAGTACCTTGAATTTTGCCTGCAACGTTATCCCCCATGTAGAGCCTTTACGGAAAAGATAATCTAGCTCACAATCGGCTTACCAAAACTCCATCATGATATTAGACTCAAGGCTGAATTTTTGATGATATCGAAATGTGGAAATACTTTATCTCCTCATGGAGATGCAAATTTTTCTTTATTTATAATTATTAGGAAAGTTCTAATTAACTTCATCTGTTCACCGATGCCTATCGTTCCCTTGGTTATGGGGTTGGATATCTTTAGTTATAGGGGTATCTTTAAAACTGAGTGGTTCCAACCGCCTGGCACTTTGCCAGACATTAGTCTCCCTTGGTATTTCAACTGAATGGAAGAAAATATACCATTTCCTGGCTTGTTCTATATGGGGGAAAGCAATGGGCCTGCCACCTAGATAGTTTTCACTGTGATAGCATGTTCACGTAATAAATTTAAAATCACCCCCTGCAAACAGATAATGCAATTGGGTAGGCGTCTCATACTTATCAAAATTGAGTAGATTAGATTTTATTTCGAAGTTCATAATGTCCCTGGTATCTCCAAGGAACTTGCTTATTCTCTGTATCGTTTCTGGAGAACAGTTTTCGTCAGCTACCCCACCAGGCCCACTGCCTACCATGTAGATTATATAGATATATAGATTAAGAATTACTCGAGAATTTTTTTAAAGTTCTAAAACCTCTGCTGGCGTATTCTCTGTGTAAACTCTGCCTTCATTTCACAAACCTGGTTTAATTTGCGGTCTTGGGACAGAAGAAAGGAAATTAAATGCATACGCCCTTTGCACTACGCAATGGAGATTAGTTAATGATATTATAGAATGGCTTGGGATGAAAGATTTAATACGAAATATTAATGCATCACTGCGGAAAAGTCTGGAGTTGTGAACATCTCTAGGTCACCGTGTTTACCTAATGTAGTGGTTATTTTGCTTGCAAAGGGAAGCCACAGCCCGGGTTCGAGACCCACCAAAGGTCGCATGTGTTGATTAAAGGCGTATGATTTAATTACCTGCTGCCTTTTCTTATTATATATGTTTTGCTCACGCATTACATCTTATTTTCACATTTTTTATATCGAAGTTAAACTTAATATGTATGATCGTTCTCTATTTCTATTACACAGATGACCGATACAATTTTGATAAAAAAGACATTTTCAATATGAATACATTTGGATTGCCATATGACTATAATTCTATAATGCACTATAGCAGAACGTCTTTTACGATGAGAGGTGCGACCACACTTGAAGCCAAACACGATCCAAATATGCAACTAGGGGGAAACAAAGATCTGTCAAAATATGATATTATGAAGATCAAAGCTATGTATCACTGTCATGGTAAGACTTTGTGGAGGTGCTATTTTCTGCAATTTTATTCTTTAAGTGTTTTGTGTCCGTAAGTTTTGTTTTGACTAATAAAAGCGTAGCATTTGTGCTAAACCTTGCCATAAAAACTTATAGTTTGACCTAGCCACCAACATTTAGATGGATCTTAACCTGAAAAAAAAAATAATAGTCGACTTGTGTACATGTTTAAAATGCGTAGGTAACTTCGCCCCCTGAGAAAATATTCGTGGCAGCATCAGATTTACAACACTAGGTCGTTGATAGCTATTTCCCTAACAAACTCTTTATCTCCCAAACACTGTTACTTTCTCAAGAAACTGGGCTATTTGTCAAACCAGCCAACCCATGTTGCTTGACCTCGGGTAATGTTATGATCGGTGATACAGAATTACAACGTAAATTCCAGCTAGCTCACCTGGGTCAAGAACCGAATGGTCAAAAATAAAATCAAATAAAAGAAACCACTTTAACATGTTCTGGTTCATATTCACCCTAAAGTTAATGACTTAGCTACTTGCTCTGCAAACCAGTTTTGAGATTCTTGACAAAGGAACGCCTTGCAGCTTCTTTCTACTGTCAAATCGAGGGACTGGTATATGTGGTCATGTTGTTTGTTTGGCACTAGGACCACCTTCCTATTGTTTTTTTATGACCAACTTCCACGCACTTTCAGTCCATTGACCTTAAAAAATATCTGCTAGTAAAAGCCACTCTCTCTCGATCCTTATGCAATGACTTTGCACATTAAGACAAGAGGGGTGATGAACGGAAAATGTGAAATCGGGCATTTGCCAATGGAGATCAGCCCCTACTCAAACTTTTATTACGACTATGGAGGGGAAATTGAAGCTTTTGTATCAAGCATAACCTTTAGAAGGTCTTCAATACCACAAGGTAGTTTGGAAATACCAATCGCCTTGAAGATTTTCAAATCTCAGGTACCAGACAGAGATTTGACATTATGAAAGAGAAACTTATACTAAACCTAACCAGATCAAATTTGATTCACTGACCAAGACTTAAGTGATATCATTGATATTTGAAATTATAAACATTGGAGTGTTTCTTCAGAAAATATTACTAGCTATACTTACTAGTTGAATTTTTAACGATATTATGAATTTTGTTTGTTTGCATACGTATCAATTTTCGCGCAGATTAATTTTCATGCAGTACGTAATTTCTAGCACTTTAAGGTGCGCGAAAAATAGTACAACACGAATTCAAATACACCAAAGGTATATTTATTTTTGGATTTGTTGAGTTCGCACATACTTATTGCTGAAGACGCTCTTTTCTCAATGGTTTGCATGAAAGTAGGTTTCAAACATTTTCCTTCCAACGAACAACTCCATTTTCAATCAACGAACAACTGGTGCCAAGCTTTGATGTCTAAAATCCTAGCCATAAACCATAGCTATACAAGAACCGGCATCCTAGTGGATTACAGCAATGCCGACATCACAGAGATAAACGCAAAAGTAAACACACATGCGAATCACACAAAAAACAATTAGCCAGAAACCATACAGATAGCTGCTATCGGTCAAAATCAACACAATAGCAAATAGAGCATGTAATTTCCAAAAAAAATTCAATTAGCTAAAACCATTTCATACATATTACTTCGATCAATCATCCAAACAGACCAAAAATACACATAGATAGCACTGATGCCTGGGGTAGTCTTAATCCCACTAAATATTTGATTTTACTGGCATTATAGATAAAGTTTATTTGTTGAGTGTGGTACTTTAATAAGACAAATGAAAGAGACAAATTGAATAAGAAGCACAATTTGATATGATTAAAATGAACACTAACATTTCAGGCGTATGCCCGTTATCAAAGTGATAAGAAAACGGTTGGGCAGAATGAAAATAAGCAATAGAATGCGTAGCTCGGATGATGGAGGTTAGAGTAGGAGGAACGATGTGACGTAGCATAATAATTGAATGAGCAGAAAAAAGCGTGGAGAAGAATGCTGAATGATTTACACAATATATTTACTGTAAATATGAGTATTATTTTTTAGTCCATTAGGGTAGAGTGTTTGTAGGTTGAATATCAAACGTTTTTATAGTGTCTTTCTTTTCTTGTTGTGGTGAGGAGTGTTCAAAATTCTAAGAATTGACATGTCGGCAAAAGAGTGAAAGGCTGAGTTGAAATGTCTTGATACGTTGCTGCCAGATCATTTGCATGGTTTACATCTTCATGTAGCTTGTTTTTTAGATTAACAGATGTTCACCAAAACGGTTGTTTATTTGACGAGAGGTCTCACTAATATATAAAGCTTGGCAACAGTTAAAAATGATACAGTAGACTAAACAAGAGGTTAAACAGGTGAGGCTGGATTTGATGGTGAAATTTCGTCCATAGTTGGTGATAGTGGTTTCTGGATGAGGTAGGACGAGGTTTGGTAAAGGTGATGGTGACATGGTTGAGTACCAGGGTTCTGACAAGAGTGTCTTTTAAGTTTTTGTCTCTGCGACTGGCAAGGAGAGGAGGATCAGGGAAGATATCTTTTGTTGTGGCGTCTTGTTGTAAAAGGTTCATATTTTCTCAGGTGATCTTTTTAATCTGATGATTGAGAGGATGATAGGTAAGTGTGAATGGGATGCGGTTGTTTGAAGCTGATTGATCCAACTGAGCCAGAGCGTCATCTTGGGAGAGATGTTTGACTCTGTTCAGGTTGTTGTCAGAGATTTCTTTTGGATACTGGCTGCTGTTGAAAAAAGAGTTCATTTCATCGGCTTTGATTTCAAAGTCATTATCACTAGAACAGATGGGGTGGAGACGGTGTAGTCGCGAGTATTGAATGTTTTTGGGTGTGAATAATTGTAGTCGAGGAAGCAGTGAGCATCTGTTGGTTTGTAATTAATTGAAGTGGAGACTTGGCTGCCAGATTTAGTCCGAAGAATATCCAGAAAAGATAGGCTAGCTTCAATTATGGTGTGGGTGAACTGGAATGCAGGATGAAATTTGTTGGTGTAATCGATGAACTTCTGTAGGTCAGTTAGAGGAAGGGATGTAGCACCGATTATGTCGTCGATGTACTGCTTGATTAAAAACGGCAGAGAGCCTTGGTAAGACTCGTAGATATGTTGTTCTTGATGACCAACAAAAAGACAGGCATAGCTAGGACCAAGTTTGCTTCCCATAGCGACAATTCTCATATTTACAGTAAATACCTTGTGCAGCTCTTTTTGCATTCTTCTCCACGCTTTCCTTTCCGCATTCAATTATTATGTTATGTCACATCGTTTCTCCTACTCTAACTTCCATCATTCGAACTACGCTTTCTATTCCTCATTTTTCTTCTACCCAACGTTTTTTATAACTTTGATAACGGGCATACGCCTGAAACGTTAGTGTTCATTTTAATTATATCACATGGTACTTCTCACACAATTTGTCTCTTTTATTATAGATAAAACTTTTATCATTAAGAGTCAGGTGATTAGACTACGAGGGGTAGGGCTTCCAGAGGTAGGGTTAGATTTTAGATGCACAAACCTAATGTTGCGATACTAGTGGGACCCTCAGGGAGGCAGGTGACCCTCTACCAATGATGCTACCAGAAAGAGCTAGATTTTCACACTGTTGTAGTGATACTGATTCGTCTTTTTATAATACGTAGTAACCTAATGCATTACATCAATTACAAATAGAATTAGAAATCTTGAAATATTGCTCTTTCTGAAAAATATTTTATCTTGTAGAAAAGAGAGGGACAAAATGGTCAAAGTGGTCTGATTGGTCGCATTGTATGACGGCCCGGAAAAGATGCATTAAAACCAAGTTTAGAATATGTTTGGAGGAGTGGAAGTACTGCCCTGAGGCTGATAACTACGGTGTTCATATGATCATGGTAGATTGCCCGTCAAAGGCTCATTGTGCAAGTATGTTTTACATTTGATCTCTAGGAGGGGGGCTTTGTAGTTAATGGATGCATAATCATACCTTTAAAATTGCATGGTGGGAAAATTCCTTCGTCTGCCAATTATGCTATTATACGATTTATTCATATATCTTCACATATGTTGGATTCATATAACTTATGCTTTTACAGTAGCTGCGTTATCCGGTAACAATAGCTCAATTGTTCAACAAAAGAAATGAATTTGGTGTAATGTATTGCAAAAGTACAATGAGAACCAACTGCTGTTAGTGACTACATGAAACATTTTCGTATTATTCGTGCTATTCGTGTTCATCACATCACGATTAACGCCAAAGGATATTGAAATTTTGTGATATCTTTTCATGGTAATCGCGAACCCATGCGGCCAAATCCTTTGTTCAAAATTATTTGAGGAATTAGTCAAAGGAAAAGGAGTCTTCGAATCAAAGGAAACTTTAGATCATATTGATTTTAGGTATTCTGAGTGTGTTTTTTGAAAATATTTTGCTTTAACTCTTCTTTGATAATGGAAGCTGAAACATCCAATCCGATGGAAAAGCGATAATCGAACGCACGGTTATTCATTCTCAGCTCTAGAAGCAACCCATTATATTCGCTAGACGTTTTATGGTTAAGAATATCCTTCACCCAGAACCTCAGACCCCGTTTACACTTGCACGGATCCAAATGGATCCGTACCCAAACTAGCACAGATAGGCCTCCTGTTTACACTAGACCTGTGGATCCGTACCCATTTGGGTCTGCTATCTAGACCCATTTGGGATCGCTTTCCAAGGTGTACTCATTTAGATCCGTGCTCGTTTAGGTCTAGTGTAAACGGTTGGAACCGTCCGCTCCAGTTTAAAAGCTAGCAAATATGGGCACCGTTCCAAATTGGATCCATACCCATTTGGATCGGTTCTAGTGTAAACGGGGTCTTATTTTCTTTGCTGCTGGGCTTAGCTAAGTCTTTCCTCTTCTCTTTCTTTGCTGTTGTAAGATATCAACAACGCTCATCTTTGCAAGAAGTTTTCTCCTTGAGCGAGGAGCCATTTTTAAGTTGCGATAAAAGCGGTTAATAGTGAGTACATGATGACGCTAATCACCCAGCTTTTCGAAAACTTTAATGGCAGTGATTATCATCATGATAATCGTGATAATTGCCAAATGAGTACCAGCCTTATGAATCTGCGAAAAATCGCTATAGAATTGGGTAAAACTGAAGAAAATTTGAGTTCCCCTTTTGTTAGATACTCCAATTGCTAATATAGACCACTAAATATCATTAATAGTGTCAATGTAGAGGATTAAACCATTTTTACTAGGTAAGATCTGGAAAAAAGTTAACTCGAACGCAACATCGATAGCGAAATTTAGGCTTATCTTGGCCTGTTTTGGAATCAAGGTCCTCGTCTAGAAATGTGATCTTTACAGTAAACGCCTTACATTTAGATTCTTAGTGTATAACTATGCATAACCAATATTTCTGGAAAATCATGTTCACGAGGGCCTAGCTCACGCCAAGCCAAGATAGGCGTAAAATTTCTTATTTGATTTTGCACTCGAATTAAATGATTCGCAGATTTTACGTGCGTAACAAATTGGGTTGATTCTATACATTGACTCTCTTTCGATGGTATTTCACAGTCTATAAAAGCCCTTCGAGTGTTGAAATAAAGTCTGTATATTCCTTGTTTTAATGATCAGCCGCAGTACAATAGCTAAAACGCATACTTGGTGGACTTGATATGTAAATCTGCAAAGTCTGTGAAGATTGCAAGGTCTACATTATATACCTGGCATAATCACAAAATAGACTTGTAGAGAAGAAAGAGTTGTTAACGTGTCTCTTTTCTACTTATGCACATCTAAATGTTGATATTGGGCGTAATTTTACCCTCTTTAACTTGAGATTCATTTTCTAGGAAAGTCTGTTCATGGATTCTGGGGACAGTGGTCCTCTTGGTCAAGCTGTACCAAAACATGCGACGAGGGTGCAAAGCGGAGATCACGACAATGCGACTCACCAAGACCAACGGGCACAGGATGGAAGTGTAGGGGAGCATCATCGGAAACACAGTCATGCATGAGACGCCAGTGTAGACCAAGTAAGGCTTTAATCTTTTAGAACGTGTAGCAATTCCTACCTGGAGTGAAATGACATCGATGTTTGATAAAGTAGATGTGTCATTAATTTTGTTATGTGGAAAAACAACAGAGTATCAACTAGAACTTCAGTTTTATGAGCGTTAACTTATAAATTGATTTAAAAATTAGTAAAAATAGCTTTCAACAAATCAAAACCTTGTGAATAATAACAAGGCAGCAGCAAAAATGAATATATTTGTCATTTTACACGTTTACCTAACAAACCATAAGCTGTCCCGAATGTTCCTTAAAAGGTAAATCCCAAATAAAAGGCTAAACGTTATCGATCAATAACATTAAAATGTTTTATGAGAAAACGATATTATAGTCTCATCGTAGCGTCTCTGTCAGGTCAACCAAACATTTTTCAATGTTTCTGCGGTATCATAAACAATGAGAGGCTTTAGGCCACTTCACTTCCATTAAGTTTTGAGCAGTCATTTCAAAATAGTATCCTTCTCTTGCCAACAATAAAAACAAGAAAGGCTGACAGTTGGTTTGGTTTGATTGGTAATCAGGATTGTAGTCGGACGAAATGAATGCGATTCCTAAAACCAAAGTTCGCTCTGAATAAATATGATTATGGTGATTGCGAGAGGAAGGCACTGTAGATAGAAGGCAAAGAGCTAAACTACTCAGGAGGCCTATTCCAGTTCCAGGTTTTATGCTATATTTTCAAAGCCATGAATTATAGGGTTTGTGTAGGGGTTAGTATAAGAGTTAAAGCGAGGGCTTGAGTAAGGCAGAGTCAGGGGCGCACATCTAAAAAAATGTTTAGGGGGGTTGTTTACTTCTGGGACCGAATTTTTCGTTGAAAATATTTTGGACTGACTGAAGAAGGTTCCATCCCTGAAAGGGATGATACCATATCGATAAAAAGTTTTAATACGACCAAAGAGAAAAATCTTTTAGAACAAAGTTATTGTGCCAACCTAGAAGCTTCTCTACACCATCTTACTAGCTAAATCTGAAATACTGTATAATCAGAAAAAACGTACTGTTTAGCCATGCGAGGCGGCACCATAGTTGCCACCGAAGTGAGAATCTTTGCAATATTGATGTTTCAGATCGGAGAATATGTTTTGAGAAGTTTTACCAAACTCTTTTCAATTCGAGTAACTTGTGATTTTTAAGAAAATTATATGCACCTACGTAGAGCTAACTAACCCTGAAATATTGCATGTAAATTAGAGAAACGGTGCTATCTGGCTACCTGATGTGGCACATGGTTACTACCAAAGGAAACATTTCTAAAAAATTCGATTCTTGAATTGCTTGAAAACGCAATTTGGAAGGTTAACTCCAAATTTGTTAACACACTCTACTTTTCTAAGTGCGAGAAAGACCACTAATTGAAATTGAAGACCTATTCGTGAAATCCTATGATACTGCATGCCACTTTTAATTAGACAGCCCATTGATGGTGACTAATTATTCGGGAAGTCAGAAGTCAGAATTTTCAGCATATAAATTTCATTTCAGGAACGAATTTAACATACCAAGTGATAATGTCAAATCTTTAAAAATTTGGGACCGAATTTTAGACCGACTGGGAAAATACTGGGGGCTATCAAACCCCCTAAACACCCCCTGATGTGTGCCCCGGGTCAGAGTTGGCGTTATGGTAAGGTTTGACTGTAATCATAAACTAAACCCTAACCCTAACCCTTTATTGCAGGGCTTTCGGTATATAGAAAAAAGACCGAGAAGTAGGAAAGGTCTCCCAGCGCTGAAAGGTTTTGCCTACCACGGTAGAAATGCAACTTTAGCCCCAAAATGATGTGTAGATAAATTCCAAAGCATGAATAGCTCTCAAACTTTCAAAAGGTCTTCTTTGTGTTGCTAAAAGCAATGCACGAGTTTAGATTTAGCTACAAATCATTTGGAGGTTGTAGCACTGATTTCAAAATAAAAACTGGATCGAGCATTTTGTTGGTTTTGGCGCCAGATGTTGAAGCCAATTGATTTGGATTGAGTTTGGCCTCCCAATATGGCTGCCAAAGAAATTATATTGCCTGTATTCTTTGCTAACAATAGCTGCACGATTTTTCAGTCTCATGCTGATAATTCATAACATTCCAACAACCATCAAAGAAACAAGAAGCCTCGAGTGGAATCTCAATGTATTCAATTTGACCTAGCAATATGACCGCCAATGACTTCATTTCATAACGATTGATGCTCATTCCAGTCCTTTTTGAGATCTGTGGATTGTAGTTCTTCAA
Source organism: Pelagia noctiluca (assembly GCA_963924455.1). Classification (NCBI taxonomy): domain Eukaryota; kingdom Metazoa; phylum Cnidaria; class Scyphozoa; order Semaeostomeae; family Pelagiidae; genus Pelagia; species Pelagia noctiluca. Next base: position 17,276,875 of record OZ004317.1, on the reverse strand, counting down.
ATGCATTTCTAAAAAGCCTACTTCATTGAAAAACTTGTCTATTGGCACTGTCAATTTCTAGATTATCTTTTTTATTGACTTTGACTTGATGAAATTTATCATTATTCAGTACTCCCTATGAAAGAATCTTCCTTTGGTTTTTCTCAAACCGCAAATCACTTGAAATATAACTAGTATTCTTAAACGTGCAAAAACAAATATTGAATGATCTCGTAAATTGATTTCAATCGAATGGATTTATGAGAGTAAAAAATGAGCCAAGCGTGATTCCAGCCGATGACCATGCTTTGGTTCATCAGTGCTCTAACAACCTTTCATGTTCTACCATCATTGATCGTGGTTTTGAGTTTCACATGAGTCATTTTTCATTCTCATGAATCAACTCGATTGCTTTTCTAAATCCTACATTTTGAATCTATTACCATGATGTTATTTTATTTCCTAGATGGCATGTTTACCAATTTCGAGAATGGTATGGGTATATGGAGAGATTATGGTCAAAAATTTCAAGTAAATTGGCAACGTGCTCGTGGACGAGTAAATATTTTGTCAGGACCACGGGGTGATCATACCGATGGCAGAGGTTTGTGGATTTACGTTTTTCATAAGAAAAACCTTATAAAGAACACCAGGATGAGAGCTAGGTCTGACTGTTTCTTCATTTTCTAAACTACACTAGTCAGGCTCACCAATATAAAGCCTTTACCTACAAATGCATTTTCAGTGCACTTTGGAGAAGGCTAAGGTTTGATAAATTTGTGAAAATCACTCTTAATATTAGAAAAAAGATAAAATCAAAGAAAAGTTTTCTTATAAAAAATGAGGACTGCAGGTGACTCACTAAGATTTCGTCCGATGACGATCTTCAGCCTACCAAACGTCATTCCTCAACTTTTAACTGAAAGAATTCATTCATTCTCAATAATCAATCAAAATAAATTTTGTCAACAACGCGCCATTTAGAAACCTAGAATATTAGGTTAAACTAGCCTGTGTACAGAACGAAGCACTTCCAGAGGTGTATCAATAACATTTCTAAACCGGTCAGTGTCTTTGCACAGGCTAAGGTTGAGCACATTGCAGTATACGGGTTACTAGGATAGAGGAACAAAAATAGTCGACAGAAGAGCTATATTGAAACATTAATTCCCTTCCAATAATAATGATGATAAATATATAATGTCTCAGTTTAGCTACTGTCCGTTGATATGAATTTTTCCCGACAGAAGTATCAATGCAAAAATTAACCATATCCACGTAAGGCACTACGTATAGTGTATTAAGATCATACCTCCAGTTTTGAAGAGCTGCTGATTACAGATAATTCAGTCTCCATTCATCAACAAACCTGCAGTTGCTCGGTACCAAAATGTACAGAATAAAGATAAATTTAAATCTCTCCTTTATGAAAGAAATGTTTGCTGAGAGAAAGATAAATTGTAACTTAAGAGTTACAAACAACGTATATGCACATAAACCTAGGACTACAGCCTATGGATTAGAAAATATAAGCTCTTTAGGACAAAATCTTCGGAAAGACATTGCATTTAAAGGAGTCCCATTCTGTAGATCATGTAAATGTATATTGTACATTAACGGTATATTTAGAATAGCTTAAATTGTATTTTGCTTTTATTACTCTTTTTGTTATTAACTATGGTGGGCCTTAATTAGCCTTATGCTATCAGCCACGTTAACCTTTAAAAAAGAATTTTTCGGAATATTTTTCCACTTTTTGTTGCTAACTTCAGAATGTCTGTGTAAAGATAAAACACATCTATCAAATAGTATTGGAAAAAAATTTAAAGAAAAGGAATTTTGTCTAGCCAAGGCTAATTCGGATAATATTATTTTTAGTTCATTACGAATATGCGGATCTTAAGCAATATCAGAAATAGCAAAATGCACTCTTCTAGACCCTAAACTTAGTAAATTGTCCTTGGACATATTAAAGTGCACCTACGCTAACTATAAAGTCTTATAACAAATTTTTCGAGGTATTAATTGGCTCCCAGCCCTCCCTACTATTGAGTGAATATTACAGACTGAAATTACGAGGACCTTCGTGAGAATAAGCTGAGTCTTATTGAAACAGGTGTTTTTTTGCAAATGAAACAAAGAAAAGCTGTTACAGATTTACGTATGATTTTTAAAAATCTTGTTTAGGTTTTCAGCTAAAGGATGATATGCGCTAATAAGAGGAATCTCTGTTGTGTAGGCACGCAGCTTTAAGAATAGCTCTTCAAACATTGGCACACTTTTCTGTGCCAACTGGTGGATAAAGATTGTTTTTTCTTTTACCTACTTCAAGTGTTATGTGCGATATTTTACCTCGTTTACTAAATTTTTCTTAACATCTCGAAAATTGAATTGCTTTTGTCCACTTTCTCTTAGGCTGGGCTTCCACATTTTCTTACCTATTTGTCTTTCTAAGTGCTTAAATACATGCATGGTTGCATAACATATTTTCGACTGAAAGGGCTAATAAAACTCATTTGATCACACCTATGTTCTTTAAAGTGATACTAAAATATCTAAATTGAGCTAAAAAACTATCTTTTGAAAATTATTGAAAGCTCTTCTCCTGAAACTTGCTTGCATGATATGGATCGCAAAATGATATTATTATGTATCGATGATGCATCACCCTTTATTTGTAGGCTACTATTTATATGTGTCGTCCAAGAATAACCAATATAAGAAAGCCACAATAATCAGTAAAGTGTTGTCTGGCACAAAGTGTTTGTCATTTGCATACATTATGAATGGGAGACAGATGGGAGTCCTGGACATCTTCGGCAAAACCACAAAGGGTCAATGGTGGCTGTTCAAATTGAGCAATAAGCTGAGGGGTCATCAAGGATGGGATTGGAAGCGAGCTAGATTTACTGTCGGAGGAGGAGGATCACAAACATACTGGGTAATAAACACCTCCAAAAATCTTCATTCATAAACTGTATAAGATAGAAGAAAATGAAAAAGGTTGATAGGCCTTATCAATCAAGTGTTGTCTGAATCACAATTAGAATATTTTGAATCGATTCCAGACGGAGCAATTTAGCTATGGTTAGTTGTTAAAAATCTTTTTAACGATGCTTTCAGAGCTGATAACAGATTTTTAGGCATACCTATCTCACGTTCACTTAAAGTTTCAAAGATAGTGAGAATAGAATAAAGAGTCAAGTAGGCACAGAATCCAAAAAGGAATATTTCATTTGATTTCTAAATCATATCAGTGGAAAATCGTTGTAGGCCTAACAGATTACTTGCTATTTTCCAGACGAAATGAAAATGAGCACAGAAATTCTGATGGAAACCTTGTGTTTCAGAAGTGGTCTACTTTTTTCTACCCATACGGTATTGTATTTTAATCACACTGTAAGATTTCAAGTAGTAACAGAACATAATGCAGAATCAAAAGAGCATTTCAAAGAATTTTCTTTTATGAATTTTGCTTGAAAGTGTTAGACCATACCGTGTGATCGAAATAGCCGGGTCTGCTCGATTGGCCGAAACTTCAGTAGTAGCTTGCTGGCATACAAAGTCCAAGTCAGGGGTCACAGGTTCATTCTTAAAAAGATGTCTAGATAAAACTATACTCTCTTGATACTTGAATATGAACAGGAAGGGGTGGAATGCCAGTCAATTCCCCATTATGCGAAGATAATGTGAATATTCTCCAGTTAAAAATCAAGATCACTGTTATCTAATGGGTGTAATGGAGTGTGATTAAAGACAGCATAAGCAGACCCCCAATTTAGAAAATCACAGTTGTCCAAAATTCTCCTTTTTCAACTTGTACTTGTATTTAGATTTTATGTAAATTCATTTTCCAGCGACCTGAATACCTTACTTAGATTTTTTGGTTCTTCCTGTTTGACAGCTCGCCCCTGGGGCTTAGTGACCCAGTGAAATAAAACGTTTTCCATGAAATATTTCAATGATGAAAAGGTTACTCGTCTTTCTTTAACTAAGATTATCTTTATATTATTTAGGACGGTAAGCCTGACCCTTAAATCATATGCTTTTCAATGGCAGTCTCTTCTGTTATTCCGCATGTGCATATAAGCATTTTTTGTCCAGAGTGGATGAGTTATCATTTGCAAAGTCATTCACAATAGCCATACTTTTTGTTTTCTCCGAGTCCCGGCATAGAGAGCCCCCTTGCTTCTCACTCAGAGTAACTTGGGCAGCCGGCTCACTCGACTAGTAGAAGCAAATACTCTTGCGCCATGTAAATAGGATTTCTTGACTGAAATTTACTCAATAATTGTTATGATTCCTACCTGCCTAGGATTTCTCTGAAAGGGGGCTAGCCCCTCTACGAGGGACATCATTTTCCTATATAAAGAGGCTATGAAACAAGTTGATTGTTTTGTCTTTTCAGCTTTATTTTGAAGCAAAAATTGGATTTCCACCATATTCAGATATTGCAATCGATGACATATTATTGGAAGAAGGAAAGTGTGACGAACGAAAGAAGAAACCCGTGCCAGGTTCGCGCAATAATTCTAAATTGCATATATAAAATCAGGATCCACCGGTTAACCAGCCATTTTTTCTACATCTATAGCGCATGCACCAAAATTAACCCATAGTTTTTGAAATCCTATTACAAATTTACAAAATCCTCTCAATTTCAAATTTTCAAGTTACAATAAACTTTAGAACAGTTCGATCATTTGATGAATATTTTGACAGATGTTTGTAATGCAACAAGCTCCATTAATCAACGATTTTATAAACATTATTAACTGTGTAATCTAAGATTAATTTCAATCAAGTAGTTAAAATTCTTGTGTTTGAAAAGCACGTTTCTAACTCTTTAGGAATATGATTTTCCTTTCCTTTCTCATTGTATAATTTCGACCTTCTTCTTGATACATAATTTGTTTGGTAGAATTTTTTCTTTCTATGAAAAACTACTCTTTACGAGTGTCTGGTGAGAATTTGATAAGTTTTAAGATTTTACTAAATTTCATTTCGCACACCATCTCTATCATTACTTATTTTGAAATAGATAAAAACCACCTCTGTTGAAACATTTACAAAATCTTTTCAGCACCCGGTTTGTTTATAATCATGTCCTTCAAGACATAAGGGTAAAACTAAATTAGATTTGACAGTTCTTTACCATTTATCCACGTCTCTATGCTATGTACCTATCTTTCCTTAAACTACTCTAGGAATATCCCCACTGATCTCAAAATAAAGACTGGATTGGATCGACAATTATTTTGTTTCAAAAGCCAAACGTAAGAAGTCATTGCTTTGGCTTATGCTCTGCCTTCCAATATGGCTACCAAAGAAACTATATTGACTTGATTCTTTGTTTACAATACCTGCACGATTATTGAAAATCACACTAATCACCCATAACGCCCGAGAGAAATGCCAGCCAATGTATTGAATTGTACCTACAAAAATTGTCGCTTATAACTTCATTCCAGAACGGTTGGTTGATCAGGTCTTTATTTTGAGATCATTCATGTGCCCCTTAGACCCTAAGAAACCCAAAGCAAGCAAATTTAAAGACTTCTTGAACCCAGCAGCGAGATATTTAGACCGAAATTCATTTTAGTACAAATAGGCAGGTATAGTATTGACGCTAGCCGTTTTCGCACAAAAACTCGAGCGTCAAAAGATTTTCCGGCACAGGGTAAACAACGGCTAATATTAGTTGTATGTTGCATTGCATTTCTTCTATATAGACATTGTGTGATCGTTTGATAGCCGCTGATAATTCCAGTTTCAAACATCAATCAATCTTTAACGATCCTTGATGTTTAGAACCAGCATCTCTGGTAAGATAGAATAGAAATTTGTTGCTCAACGTTTGATTGGTATGTTTTTGATATTGTTGCGTTGTTATCTATTTCAGCTTGTGTCAATAAAGACAAAGACTGTAAGATGTGGGCACATCTTGGGGAGTGCTACTTCCTTCCAGGTTATATGCTCAAAAATTGCTGCAAGGCCTGCAAAGGTTTGAAAATTTCATAAAAACTACCTTAATTTTCATAATCTTTTTAATGATTTTCACGAGTGAAAAATCATCAAGTATTTAGTAAATGCTTACTATTGTCGATAAGATGATGATAGTTGACTGTCCCAAATCATTTTTAGAAAAAATAATTTTGCATATTGCTTAGCATTCTTCGATCCAATACAGTAAAAATCTGCAAATAAGAACTTCAGATTTTTGGCTCTTTCTTAAGTGGTTCTTATGTAGAAATAACATTTTAACAAAAGATTCTTGGGATAGGTAGTGCAAGCTTTAATCTTAAAAGACTATTTCAAAACTTTATTCTCAGTCAGAGAAATTACCCAATATTTTTCAAAAAGAAAGAATCTTAAGCTCTTGAGAATCTAGAGGTTCTTAAAAAAAAGCAGTAGTTGTATGTATATCCCACTGTAGGACGATTGATTACCTTTTTCCTTGTCAAGTACTGACGTGCCTATAAAGCACTTTATCATGAAGTTGAGAAAAATAAAGCATACGCAGATAAACCTGAATTAGGCTCTTATTCACTCAACTTTGCTAGTAAATAAAAACACTAACCTACGGTTCAATGGATTTATATTAAAGTCAATAATAAAGGGTCTTTTTTCTATTGAACATAATTATTGTAAGTCATTGTCCGTAAGCATAAAGCAAGTTTATGAATTGATTAGAGAAACACAATGCAATTAATTCTCACGACATACTTCTTGCTGATAGAAACATACTTGTATCAAATTTTTGATCAAATCTTATTTAGAGAGGAAAAAGTGCAAGAATGAGTACAAAAATGTCAACGATTGTCGGGAGTGGGCCAGAACCGGAGAATGCAAGAAAAACAATAAATGGATGTGGGGGAATTGTTGCAAAGCTTGCAAAGGTAAAGTTATATGAGCCTTTGTTCCACTGTACTCCTATTTTAAATGTATATTTAGATATCAAACCTTTTTTAAACCAATTATGTGCTATTTCCAAGTCTCCAGGACAAAGCTTAGATATATCGAAATTTTATACATTTGATTGATTAAACTTTTTTTTTAAACAATGTTATAGAATGAAAATAACCGAAACCTGTATTCAAGTTAGCACCTACTGATTTAAAGATAAAAACTGCATCCTTTTGTTTCTTTTTGTACCAATTAAGTATGCTTCTAAAATGTATGTCAAAATAAATGAAAAAGGAAATTCGAAATTAAGTAAACAGTTGTTGTTTATTTAACACCACCTTGGTTAGGATATCTGACGTATGCGAGTTAGCTCTAATCAGATTATACAATTACCAGGTGTCTATACATGCAAAGTATCTACTGTAAGCTGTCTGGGTTGATGCCCCTTACTGAGTGGGGTATTGTCTGGTACCGGGTAGGGGTATTATCATTTGCTTGGTTGATTTCCATACGTTCTGGATGGAGCCATATCTCAAACAGGACTCTGGTAGACTTGGTCCTCCAAGTTGATGTACCCGTACCAAAATTAGGCTAGCATTTTACTACCATTTAGGGTTAAAAAAGTTGATATGATTGCCTTACAAGTTACGAAATACTTTTATGAATCAGATTCATGTTGATAAGATTTGTTGCGAAGGTTCTTTCTGGGGCTTGGTTTAGCTGTTTTCGTTCCAAGTCAGAAAGTCCTCGCTATGGAGTCCGATGCCCTGGTGTCGTAAAGACAATGGTGCTCGCTTTGGCGTAGATTCAGCTCGGCAGAGTTCAGAGTCAGACAAATGAATTAGTTACTCGAACGTATATATATGTATTATAGTATTTAGAAAAGTGAAGGATTAATTATTATGTTCGTGAAGCTCAACGGAAAATTGTCTCATTAAGTTAGATAGAATAAGTATCAATAAGCTCCACGAAATGTAGAATCGCTCCGTCTATCCCCAGAACGACTCCACTTACACTACGGATTACACGGCTATTTATGTGCAACATTAATACGCCTACAATAAACAAGTCTGGATAATTATTAATTTACTTTCAATGAAAATCATGATTAACTGTTTACACTACCATGTGTTCAAAGGATTATTAAGGTTACATAAGGCTTTTCTCTCAGGCTAAATTATAACGAGTAAACAACGATTCTAGAATCACAACTAACGACGACGCCAGAACAATAATAATAAGAACATCTCTCTAATCTAAATACGCGTGTCCATTACACAAGTCAACAATAGGGGTAAAATAAGCAACTGCCTAAACAAGAACTTCAATTTTCATTGTTTCCGATTCCGTCAATCCATAACGTAAAACTAATAATGAGGAGCCATGATAAATCTCTCTAATGGGGGCATCTGTTCTCTCTTTCTCAAAATCCGTAACGCAAGAACTATGTTTGACCTAATTAGGTATCCTGTAGCACAAAAGATTCACTTAACACGAAAGCACAGTTAAGCCCAGTCTCCTTAACTGTAATATCATAATGCAACTCAATAGCCCATGTTGCATCACTAATTCACATATCAATAATATTCATATCACAACTCTTTCATTTAGCTATCTTCACTAAATGACAATATAGGTATCTCTGTACCCATAAAACTACGTTAGACCACATGACTAACAATCTAATAAACATCATCAACTCATCAATTCAAACATAAGAAGGTTCATCACTCATACTCACATATACCCAAATAAGGCCTCATCACAGAGCCCCCTTGCCAGCTTCGATGTCCTCATCGAAGTAACAAGACATCTTATTAAACGTCAATTCTCTAATCAATATTACCAATTGTACCAAATTGACAATCTCATACGCATATACTTTATCTTCAGACATTGTTAAGTTAATCTTAAATCTACACAAGCGTTCATTTTTTTTGGATTTCATAGGTAGGGCTTAAACTTATTTCTTCATTTTTGGAATCTCACTATTGTTTCATTTATGTTATCAAGTCTTATCAACCCTCTCTCTGTTTCACAATAAGCAACATCGTCAAGTCTCATTCGCTTAGAAATATGTTTGAACCATTGGAAAGGTCGTGAATATATTTTGAAATATGGATGTTTATCATTTTTCTCACGGGCAGCAAGAAACGCATCTGAATGAGCTAAATGAGACGAATCATGCAATTGTACTCTCTTAAATTCTGATTCTGATTTAGACGCAATCGAACTTCTATCAGTATACTGTATTAATGCAAGACATCCAATTGATAACAATAAAACTATTATTACCGTTTGGAGAACAAAACCAATTATCGATTTTTTTTCTGATTCACCGCAATTTAAACTATTTACCGATTTCACACACGGTTTATGCATCTGCAAATGTTGCTTGGAAAAGTCACGCCTCGATCGATTTTCAGTCTTGCCATTTGAATATTTTTGATCAGGTAACGCAGATATAATATTCAAAACTCGCTGCATACTAGCATCACTAGAACTTTTTGATTTATCAATTGATTTTGCTGAGTCAATTCTATTGATTTTGATAATCTCTTCTTTACGATCGGACTTCTTAAAAAATGGAAGTGGGTATTCAGTAAGAGGTTTAGCAGGGCACGAAAATGCATTCTCAGAGCTACAACCAGGAAGTGTTATTGGCTCTCCGTTAGGTTCAAACGTCAAAATAAAATTTTCAAAATCAAGAGTAGCCTTATGGGCTTTAAGAAAGTCCAACCCAATCACTGCATCGTAACCAAAACCTGCAATAACTACCGCATTGAAGGCGTAGGTTTCGACTCCAAAGCGAAATTCAAAGAGTGCAGAACCCTTAACTGGTAGATGCTCTCCACTAACAGTACTTATAGTTGGCCAGCTACTTTGCTCTAGCTTAGGACGATCAGATAATTCGAAATCTAACCAGAGCTCTTCACTTACCACTGTAATTTCGGCTCCAGTGTCAACAAGACAGCTTGCTGGTAAATCGTTAATATACCCATCAATTAGAAGGTTTGTACTTGGTTTACCCTGTACACTATTAAGAAAGGGAATTGAATATTCGACAGATCGATTACCGAAATTGTGCCTTCCAGTGCTATTCTGGGGGCAGGACAGAACGTTCAGCTGATATCGTGGATTACCATTAATATAATTGTTAGGACTACCTCGACCCCTGCGAGCTGTAGCCTGGTAGCCTTGCGAAAAACTTTGGTTTCTTGTTCTATCAATGTTCACGTAACAAGACCTAGCGATATGACCCGGCTGATTGCATCTGGCACAAATAGGTTGGCCAGTATTAGTTCGCTGCCCACGGAATTGAGAGTTTCCTCGACCCCGAAAACCACGGGTATCCCGGTTATTATTTAAATAATTTTGATCGTTAGATCGATTTTCATATCTATTGTTGGAAGGACTGCTGTGTAGCAGATTCTTAATATAAGTCCCCATTTGTGCCACTTGTTCAGCCAGGGAGTTAAATTGCTGTTGGGATACGTTATCTCCTGTGGCGTTAAAGGCAGCGACTTGTTGTCTATTGTGCTGGGTGAGACTCTTAGTCTCTGGTAGGGTCAGACCTCTTAGTAACTTTAGTGATTCCTCACCCAATTCTACTGTCTGTGGCTCGTCCTTAATTGTCGCACGGAGGCGTGCATATCTCTCAGCCTCTTCTAGAGTTTCTGGAAGCCTAAGATTGACGTAATTTTTAAGTTTAGGCAGTAAATTTTGGCAGAAAACATGAAGCTTTTCCGTTTCAGTGAGCTTCAGTCTGGCGCTCATATTTTGAACATACTCAACGTAATCATCTAACGTTTCGTTCTCTTTTTGCTGTCTGCTCAAAAGCTCTTGCCTCTCTACAAAATTCAACTCTTTCCCGTGAAAGCGGGAACGTAATCGCTCCAATATTAAGTCGTAGTTTTCAATAACATTGGGCGGAAGGTTTTTAAAATAAGCTCTTGCCACTCCTGTCAAATGTAGTGGTAGGAAAGTTAATTTTTCTTCCTCGTTCCATCTACTTATTTTGGCGTATCGCTCGAAATCATCAATCCATGAATCGATATCTTGACTCCCTCCGCCAAATTTTTCTATTTTAGCCGCACCTAAATTTTTGGATGCCTCTTTTGGGATTTCCACCCTTTCGATTAACGCTCTGGTGAGGGTCGCCAAATCATGGGGGAGATTTTCATGTGCCATCTCTGGATTACTTTTCTGTACGGACGGATGTCCTTGGCAATAGCCTGGAGGCTGTATTTCTCTATTGCGGAGAGTCAAAGAACTCTTTCTCATAAAAATGCTTTTCTTAATCTCTTGTTCTGGGGAGGGCAAAATTTGGCGAGCCTCATCAGTTAAATTACCGTCTAACGAACAACTAACGAAACTAAGTAATACGGTAAACATGACATAAACAACATAAATAAAGCAAAAGTCAGTGTTCACCTCAACTTTTCATTTTTCTTGTTTTCGGGCAGTTTCTGTGCGGTTCCTTCGTCTTGCTTTTCTTTCAGTTCACTTCGTTTCTTTTACATCAGTTATTCATCCAACTCCACGAATATTTCTCTAAGCAGCTCTTCACCAGGCTCGATATAGTCCAGGAGATCCAATCTTTAGCACGTTGACAGTACAAGACCCACACTGGCCACCAATGTTGCGAAGGTGCTTTCTGGGCTTTGTTTGCTCACTTTTCTTCCAAAGTCAGAAAGTCCTCGCTATGGAGTCCGATGCCCTGGTGTCGTAAAGACAATGGTGCTCGCTTTGGCGTAGATTCAGCTCGGCAGAGTTCAGAGTCAGACAAATGAATTAGTTACTCGAACGTATATATATGTATTATAGTATTTAGAAAAGTGAAGGATTAATTATTATGTTCGTGAAGCTCAACGGAAAATTGTTTCATTAAGTTAGATAGAATAAGTATCAATAAGCTCCACGAAATGTAGAATCGCTCCGTCTATCCCCAGAACGACTCCACTTACACTACGGATTACACGGCTATTTATGTGCAACATTAATACGCCTACAATAAACAAGTCTGGATAATTATTAATTTACTTTCAATGAAAATCATGATTAACTGTTTACACTACCATGTGTTCAAAGGATTATTAAGGTTACATAAGGCTTTTCTCTCAGGCTAAATTATAACGAGTAAACAACGATTCTAGAATCACAACTAACGACGACGCCAGAACAATAATAATAAGAACATCTCTCTAATCTAAATACGCGTGTCCATTACACAAGTCAACAATAGGGGTAAAATAAGCAACTGCCTAAACAAGAACTTCAATTTTCATTGTTTCCGATTCCGTCAATCCATAACGTAAAACTAATAATGAGGAGCCATGATAAATCTCTCTAATGGGGGCATCTGTTCTCTCTTTCTCAAAATCCGTAACGCAAGAACTATGTTTGACCTAATTAGGTATCCTGTAGCACAAAAGATTCACTTAACACGAAAGCACAGTTAAGCCCAGTCTCCTTAACTGTAATATCATAATGCAACTCAATAGCCCATGTTGCATCACTAATTCACATATCAATAATATTCATATCACAACTCTTTCATTTAGCTATCTTCACTAAATGACAATATAGGTATCTCTGTACCCATAAAACTACGTTAGACCACATGACTAACAATCTAATAAACATCATCAACTCATCAATTCAAACATAAGAAGGTTCATCACTCATACTCACATATACCCAAATAAGGCCTCATCACAGATTCCATAACAATGAAGAGTTGTTGATAATTCAGTTTATGATTACTAAGCACATAAAGACAATTTTACTATGTTATGTTTTGTGATACAAAATATGCATTCGACTTTTAATATTGCACTATTTCTAAGCAATACAAGAATACAAAGTAGTTGAACAATAGTATTTTTGTTGCTGGCACAATTTAGTATTACTATTTTAGCTTACTGATAAAATTGCTTCAGGCCCGTACGAAGCGAGGGACATTTGCCGCCCCCCTAATAATCCTAAAATTAAATTGTTCACATTATTCAATTGCTGCTAGGACCTTATTTACAACCACTTCGGATTAAAAGTGTCCACTGCTGAGGGTTTGGAGTTTTACAGAATTTTGCAACGGGTATGAACCATTAACTACTAAGTCAACCCCTCCCCTGGGATGCAGGGTTGGGTATTATTATGCATCTTGACGCTAATGTGCTAGCTTATTTTCCAGGTTTATGATAGAGGCTAGTACAATTGCCTTTGATGGGTAAAATGTCCGGTCTCGACACCTAGTGATGGTATATGAGAATTACGGTAGCTCTCTTTGGCAAATATAGTCTCCCACATTAGACCATGCCTTTCGAATTTATGGGCTATACGGATGTATATAGAAGAAGAAGAATGTGATATCCAACGGACTTATTTGTGAAATTCATTTTTATCCACAGACCAGGGCCAGTGCATCGACAAAGAGTCTAGTTGCAAGAAACATGCGAAGGAAGGTTATTGCACGAATACAGATTATGACTTTGACACTTACATGTGGAAAAATTGCTGCCCATCTTGCGCGGAAGGTGAGTATCGTCAATGTTTGAACTTTGAACTGACGAGAACTGATATCCTTTGCCAGAAAGAGCCTAACAAACGAATTTTTTCCGACCTTTTCCCCAAAGTTCAATTTGTATTGCTTACAAAATTCAAGAACATTATATTATCGTGCTACATCAGCATTCAAACTCATTTTACTTGCTGATAAACCTTGCTTATCTTTTTATAAATGTAGTTAAATCTACTGATAAACCTTGTTCATCTTCTAATAAACCTAGTTTGTCTTTTGATGCGCATTTTATCATTTTTTGATAAACCTATAGTTAATCTTCTATTTAACCTATAGTTCGTTATCTGATAAACCTAGTCCATCTTCTAATAAACCTTGTTCATATTCTGATAAACATTGTTCATCATCTTATCAACCTGATTTATCTGCTGAGGAACCTAGTTCATCTTCTAATTAACCTAGTTTATCTGCTTAGAAACCTAGTTCATCTTCTGATAAACCTGATTTATCCGCTGAGAAACCTAGTTCATCTTCTGATAAACCTGATTTATCTGCTGAGAAACCTAGCTCATCTTCTGATAAACCTGATTTATCTGCTGAGAAACCTAGTTCATCTTCTGATTAACCTGATTTATCTGCTGAGAAACCTAGTTCATCTTCTGATAAACCTGATTTATCCGCTGAGAAACCTAGTTCATCTTCTGATAAACCTGATTTATCCGCTGAGAAACCTAGTTCATCTTCTAATTAACCTGATTTATCCGCTGAGAAACCTAGTTCATCTTCTGATAAACCTGATTTATCTGCTGAGAAACCTAGCTCATCTTCTGATAAACCTGATTTATCTGCTGAGAAACCTAGCTCATCTTCTGATAAACCTGATTTATCTGCTGAGAAACCTAGTTCATCTTCTGATAAACCTGATTTATCCGCTGAGAAACCTAGTTCATCTTCTGATAAACCTGATTTATCCGCTGAGAAACCTAGTTCATCTTCTAATTAACCTGATTTATCCGCTGAGAAACCTAGTTCATCTTCTGATAAACCTGATTTATCTGCTGAGAAACCTAGCTCATCTTCTGATAAACCTGATTTATCCGCTGAGAAACCTAGTTCATCTTCTGATAAACCTGATTTATCTGCTGAGAAACCTAGCTCATCTTCTGATAAACCTGATTTATCTGCTGAGAAACCTAGTTCATCTTCTGATAAACCTGATTTATCCGCTGAGAAACCTAGTTCATCTTCTGATAAACCTGATTTATCCGCTGAGAAACCTAGTTCATCTTCTGATAAACCTGATTTATCTGCTGAGAAACCTAGCTCATCTTCTGATAAACCTGATTTATCTGCTGAGAAACCTAGTTCATCTTCTGATTAACCTGATTTATCTGCTGAGAAACCTAGTTCATCTTCTGATAAACCTGATTTATCCGCTGAGAAACCTAGTTCATCTTCTGATAAATCTGATTTATCTGCTGAGAAACCTAGTTCATCTTCTGATTAACCTGATTTATCTGCTGAGAAACCTAGTTCATCTTCTGATAAACCTGATTTATCTGCTGAGAAACCTAGTTCATCTTCTGATAAACCTGATTTATCTGCTGAGAAACCTAGTTCATCTTCTGATAAACCTGATTTATCCGCTGAGAAACCTAGTTCATCTTCTGATAAACCTGATTTATCTGCTGAGAAACCTAGTTCATCTTCTAATTAACCTAGTTTATCTGCTTAGAAACCTAGCTCATCTTCTGATAAACCTGATTTTTCTGCTGAGAAACCTAGCTCATCTTCTGATAAACCTGATTTATCTGCTGAGAAACCTAGCTCATCTTCTGATTAACCTGATTTATCTGCTGAGAAACCTAGCTCATCTTCTGATCAGTGGCGGCGCGTGAGAAATTTTGTTGGTGGGGCACAGGTAAAAAAGTGAGGGCCTAATTTTTTTACTTCGTGTTTTTCTTGGGCAGTTAATAAATTGAACGGAGTAATGGACGTTCTAATAGGCCATCTACGATATTCATTTAAGATAAACCAATATTTGACGATAAATCAAAAACATACTTCGGTCTCTTCCTTAAATTCCCATATTCTTGTTTCTAAAAGTTTTATACTGGCTGACAACTTACAGATTCGTTTCCAGCACTGCTTTCCAAATTTTGTCCACAAAAGATTAGAGCCGAATGAATAGATGAACTCATGAACTGCATGGCATTTGTGATTAGAGACATTGTTATTTGTCATCAGATTACGGTTCGGGCTGACAAGAGCATCGTGTTTATGAACTTTTCAGAATTGAATTGAATTTCGGGGCACTTTCAAATGTGCCCCGCTCATCACAGAAAGTCTACTGCTACGGGCTAGTCAGAAGCAACGTGACGAATCAAACTCTTGAAAGTGATTGGTCAAAGATTACGTAATGCGGGGCCAGCCCCGCCATGAGATGGGATTAGAATTGAAGAGGTTCGTGTTTAGCGAGTCGATCAATGTCTCGTGGACAATTGAATCTATTCATGTAATCTAACCTTGTTGACACTTGGTCTATTCAATAGTGATTTGTGGCTGAGCAGCTACTTCCTAGCATTTAGGGCATCAAAGTCGGTATTGGGTTGTGAATGAAATACGTGCATGAAATCTGACATTGAATATAGGCTAATAATGATAATTCCGTGAAAGTTTTCAAATGATAAAATGGCTACAAGAAAAATCATTTTGTGAAAATGTCAGGTGGGGCACTGCCCCACCTGCCCCATTGGACGCGCCGCCACTGCTTCTGATTAACCTGATTTATCTGCTGAGAAACCTAGCTCATCTTCTGATTAACCTAGTTTATCTGCTGAGAAACCTAGTTCATCTTCTAATTAACCTAGTTCATCTGCTTAGAAACCTAGTTCATCTTCTGATAAACCTGATTTATCTGCTGAGAAACCTAGCTCATCTTCTGATTAACCTGATTTATCTGCTGAGAAGCCTAGCTCATCTTCTGATTAACCTGATTTATCTGCTGAGAAGCCTAGCTCATCTTCTGATTAACCTGATTTATCTGCTGAGAAACCTAGCTCATCTTCTGATTAACCTGATTTATCTGCTGAGAAGCCTAGCTCATCTTCTGATAAACCTGATTTATCTGCTGAGAAACCTAGCTCATCTTCTGATTAACCTGATTTATCTGCTGAGAAACCTAGCTCATCTTCTGATAAACCTGATTTATCTGCTGAGAAACCTAGCTCATCTTCCGATCAACCTGATTTATCTGCTGAGAAACCTAGCTCATCTTCTGATAAAGCTGATTTATCTGCTGAGAAACCTAGCTCATCTTCTGATTAACCTGATTTATCTGCTGAGAAACCTAGCTCATCTTCTGATAAACCTGATTTATCTGCTGAGAAACCTAGCTCATCTTCCGATTAACCTGATTTATCTGCTGAGAAACCTAGCTCATCTTCTGATTAACCTGATTTATCTGCTGAGAAACCTAGCTCATCTTCTTATTAACCTGATTTATCTGCTGAGCAACCTAGCACATCTTCTGATTAACCTGATTTATCTGCTGAGAAACCTAGCACATCTTCTGATTAACCTGATTTATCTGCTGAGAGGCCTAGCTCATCTTCCGATAAACCTGATTTATCTGCTGAGAAACCTAGCTCATCTTCTGATAAACCTGATTTATCTGCTGAGAAACCTAGCTCATCATCTGATAAACCTTATTTATCTGCTAACATACCTAGCTGATTTTCTAATAAGCCCAGTTAATATTCTTATTAATCTGGTTCATCTTTCGATAAACCTTCTTCATCTTCAGATTAGCCTACTCTATATTCTAATAAACTTAGCACATTTTCTAATAAGTCCGATTAATATTATTAAAAAAAACAATTCCAGGTTTATCAAACATAAGTAAATTCAATATTCTCATTGACTTACTTCATCTACTGATAGACTTAGTTCATCTTCTAATCATTCCGGCTTATCTGTTCAGAAAAAAAGTTAGTAAAAAGAAAAGGATTTTCTTCGGTATTTACCTGCCCCTCTAACAATATCGGCTTTGAGCTATCAAAGTTGGTGACTGCTAAGACTTGCTTTACCTAGTACAGCAGCTCTCCCATTAATGTCATCCTTACAAATCGACCGAGATCTTTCCAAAACACTTTTGTGTTTGAAACTGGCTAAAGTTACTACCAGAGCCTTATCATAACAGTTATGAAGTCCCATCTTTCTATACTCAGGCCTGAGATAATCGAGTATCAAAGCTACAAAAAGTTTGATACCGAAAATATATTTTCAGATATAAAGCTGGCAAAAATGTAGTGCTGCTGACCAAGCTCATAATGATCTAGTCTGTCCTTTTCAAAAATTTGTTGACGAACATGCCCCTATTGAAACAAAAATTCTGAAAGGAAATAGTGGTCCTTTCCCGACTAGGGATTTAAAAAAGGAATATATACCAGAACGAGGATACAAAAGAGACTAAACAGAGGTCCTACAAAAGAAAATGAACTAAATTTCAAACGACAAAGAAATAAATACGTTTTTCTGAGAAATACGTTATACATGAATATAGCAAAATCTATAATGAAAACTAACTTATCCCTTGCTTGGATGAAACCCTTTTCACTTTTCGTTGCTGCCTATAGAAGAGCATATGGCAAACAGCATGATTTGATAAGAATGATAGAAGAATAGAGAGTTAAACTTGTTAATGATAATATTGTAGGTGCTATCCTTGTGGGTCTATCAAAAGCTTTCAACTGCATTCCACACGATTTATATTTATAGAAAAATGACATACCTATAGTTAGCATGAAATTAATCTGGTTCTTATTTACTCTTACTTAAAACGGCGGAAACAATCTGCTAGAAACAAAGATAGGTATAGTTCTTTCCAAACAATGTTTTCTGGGGTGCTTCAAGGCTCGGTTTTGGGTCCTATCCTCTTCAATATCTATATAAACGGTCTGTTTTATTCATTAACCGAGCAACATTACAATTATGCTAACGATAACACTCTAGCTTATTTTTCTAAAACTCTATGAAATCTGATTGAGATACTGGAAGAAAAACTGGAGTTGCTTTGAATTGGCTGAACGAAAATCAAGTGATAGCAAATTCGAGGGGCATTTCACTCCCTTTTAAAGCGTACGAGATTTTTTCAAGAACAAAAGGATTTCCAGTGATTTTTAAGGGATTTTCATATGAACAATAGGATTTTCAGAAAAAGTGTACGAGATTTTTAGGGAGTGATTTGCCCGAGCAAATCCAGAAACTTTCACACACTTTTCATAAGCAAGGAGCGAAGAAATACTGTTGGAGAGATTATAAATATCTAAGGCAAGAAGATCCGATCAGAAGAGACAATAAAATCTCTTAGTATACAGCTAAATTATACGCTAAATTTTGGACAGCATATCTACCTCTGAACTTTGCAGAAAAGCTACATCACAACTCAATTTCTAGAAAAGACTCAAACAATTTATTGGTTTTAATGAAATGAAAATCCTTGTCTCAAGTTTTATTTATTCAAATTTTGATTATTGCCCTCTTGTTTGGTATTTCTCATGACCTAAAGCTTATCCAAAAATTGGAAAGATTCAAGAACGTGCCCTGAGATTTCTATGCGATAACCACCAAATCTCTTACAGTGAAGTACTTATGAAGTCAGAACGGTGGACTATTCATGTTTCTCGCCTAAGGGTTCTTTATATCAAGTTTTTTAAAACATGGAAAAATACAATCCTATCTTTCATGCACGATATCTTCAAATGAAATCATCTCTCTATTTATACATTGTATGTAGTAAGCTATAAATCATAAATTGATGAAAAATAAGTTGACAAAACAAAAACAAAACAAATCTATTTCATCTTTTGATAAACCTAGTTTATCACAGATAAATTAGCCTTTTCTGTTTATATTTCAACTCAAGTTACACGATGCCGGACGAATCTCTCCTAAGTATGTTTTCAAAAGAGTTTTTAGTGATGGCCTGAAATTTCGGCACCCAAAATCATTGCTTCGTTTCGACTTCGAATTTAACCAAGTAGAACATCGTTCTTTGATATGCCGGAAGTCTATTTGAGTTGCCGAAGAAGGAAATCGTTGTGCAGTCAAAAGCCTTTTTAATGTCATGTGATTGTGATCTCAAAAAATATGCTTTTCATCTTAATCCTTAGTCCAGCCTAGTATATAAGAATAATGCTGGAAAGCGGGGATACCTCACTCCACAATACCTGTGTGTGATCACTTTAACCGTAAGTCACAGTACAGTCATTCAGCCTGCGTAATACACGGATCGACTTGAAATTACCATTGAAAAGGTTTACTAGCTATATGGCAAAATCCTTCTCATTTAGGGGTTCCAAACTATGGCATAGCCTACCAGCAGAACCAAAACAGGCCAACTATCTCGAGGTTTTAAAAGAGTTTTCATTCAATAAGCACGTTGTTTAGCGTTTTAAATATTTTATCAGTTGTGCTGTAGGAAGTTTTTAATTTGGTAATTTCAGCTTTTGATTTTTTCAATTTATCTTAAAAGCAGGCCCTCTCGAAGATCAGCTTCTGTTGCAAGGAATACCCTTCTGTAAAGAATTGAATCTGAAATATGAAAATATGAAATATGAAATATCTCTCCCCAAGTATAGAAATAATAAGAATAAAGATATTTCTTTTTTTTCATAGAGAGCTCTAAAGCAAAGGCAAGGGCAAAAGCAAAGGCGAAGGTTTGCGTTGATACCTATACTACGGAGAGCTTTTCGTTGAACTGTGAGTTTTGGAGCAATACAGGTGAATGCAAGAAAAACTCTAAATGGATGTTGAAAAACTGCTGCAAGTCTTGCAAAGGTAAAAGGAAAAGCAATAGAAAACTTTATGTTCCTTAAAGCCTTGTTTTCATATAAGCGCCACTGCCTGCAGCCTCCAATAAACATAAGTAGTTTATTATACGTCTCACAGCGTTAGTAGCTATTATGTTTCACTTTGTTTCCCATTCTATAGCCAATGTCATTAACAATTGTCTATAATTAATAGTTTAAATACCATATAGGCTTTCCCTTGCTTTTGTACGTTTCAATTGCCTTATTCAGTTTTTTTCTTTAAGGGAAACCAACAAGATGAGGACATTCCTATTGGTATTGATAATTGGATATTTGGTATAATCATATCTAATTGAACCTAGAACGTAGTCTAAACATCATCAAAGAAATATCAGGATATCTTGACAAGAAACAATTTCATTATGAATGTTTTGTTTTGTTAATCATAACATAGTTTCAACTTATCTTCATTTAACGTTACTCTTTATATCAGTAGATAGAAAATATATTACTCAGTTGTGAAGCTACAAGTAACCATCAATTTGCAACAAAAAAATTCTTTTTCCAAGTTTTCTCCAATGTTTATTTTCTTAAAAACTCGTATTTTTCTTGTCACCGATCCTAACGATTCTCCTTTTGCAATTCGCAGGCGAAAACATCTCTTTTTAGACCCTTCTAAGAGATTGGGGTTAAAAAAAATAGGGCTTTCAAAGATATGCCTGGTCATACATTAAATTTTGAGCACTTTCTGAATAAAAGAAGCTACCATGGACAACCTGTGCCTGAAAGAAACAAGCTTGATACCCTGTGGTATATTAGGCTACACAATAGAATTGAAACTGAAAAAAAGCGGTAGTGCTCATGAGGGTCTGGCACGACTCAGGAATGAATAATCATCAGTTAAAGGGCCTCTAAACCCAAAACAACATTTCTGAGTTTTTTGGTGGAATTGATAGTTTAGTCGTGAGTTTTGAAGCATCGCAAAGTTTTTTTCTCGAAATTTGCTTGTTTCTGCCTGCTATAGTCTCTCCAAGTTGACCTTCTCCGAAAAAAAACGAAAATATTTTTTCGGAAAATTGGGTCTAATGACGTAGAGAAACCCTATTGTTATACTATATCACGTGGTACGAGTGAAATATTTCCGCCAATCGATTCATCGGAAACTGTTCTCGTAATTTGAGTGAAAACGAATGTATTTTCGACAAACGAAAGCGTTTTGCAGCAGCGAGCGTGAACGAAATCTGTCCTTTTGAGAGAAGAGCCATCAGTCGTAAGAAGTCTTCGCTTCGCTCTCGAGAATTTTTTTCGCTCCAGCGTTTCTCGAGTTTCGGCTCTGAAGTTCAAATGTCGACCAGGTGTTTTGTGCAAAATTGCAACGATGTTACCTTGCCAAACAAAATATAATTATTTTCCATACCTAGAGCCCAGACTCCTGTGTATAAAACGAGAGAGCACGCGGTTTCCAGCCTTGATCATTGTGGTTTTCCAACTAAATCAGAGTATGTGAAGCCGATGTCGACCATCTTGTTTTTCACGTTTTCAAATTTATACGTTTTTATCAACCAGATGAGTATATTTATCACCTGCTTTCTATATTGAATTATCTTATTTATCCGTTTTTTAGTTATGGCAGACCAGAATTCTTCAACTCCTAAGCTTCCAAAGCTTCGGAAAATAACTCCTGAACTTGACCTTGACCCTTGTCCTGCAACTTTGTCCTCGCAGCATGCGTCAGGTTTCTCCTCGACGACTATCTCAAATTCTGAGTTGAATTTCAAACCTTCCCATGACAATGATAAGGGAATCCCCCAAGCTTCATCCTCTGCCACTTCTTCAAACGAAAATAATAATTTAGAGGGACTCCAAAGAGAGTTATCAGCCCTGAAAGGCCTTTTTGAAAATTATATGGCCAAGGCAAACCTGGATACTACTACTACAGGGCCTAGTCCTGCGCCTAAACATAGGCCTAATGCATCTTTTACGGTTGTACGACCAGACCAAAAATCTCCTGATGAGTCTGTGCATACAGATACTAACATACGAAAGAGGGCCCATGATGAAATCTCCTTAGCTCCTTCACACGATTCTTATGCCCAAATGTCTGGGGCTCAGGATAAAACTCTCTCTAGAGTGTTGATTTCTAAAAACCTGGCGGATACAAAGTTATCTCGTCGCTCAAACCAGGGGGATACAGAGTTATCTTCCCGCCCATATGAGCATGAAAATATTGATTCCTTATGGCAATCAAATTCGGGGTCAAATATGGGGTCAAATATGCCTCCCGCACAAGCTGCTCATTTGGACATGGAGGAGGAGGTCTTTGATTACGTGGAAAGTGAATTGCCTGAATATGTAACAGACCGAAAGGGAGAGAATCTTGCTTCGGACAAGCTTGCCTCAAAAGTAGAGAAATTATGGCAAAATCCTTGTGCTAAGGGGCTAGCTAAGGTTTTCTCTAGACATCCACAGCCAGGCAATCTAGATACGGTCATGGTCCCTCCAGTTCCAAGCACAATCATGCGAATGGAGGGTTTTAAAAATACCGTTTTGCATAGAGAGAGGAGATTCTACCACCTACAACAGTCTATGGTAAAGGCATCTCACATTCTGACCACCATAGCAGATGACATCATTAAAGCCGAGAAGGAAGATAAGTGTCTCGACACTAAATCCGTTGTCCTTAAGTCCCTAGATTCTATTGCCATCCTTGCGGACGCAAGTGTAAATGTGTCAAATATGCGGAGAAATAATATTAGGCCGATATTACATCACGACATAAGGGGGGTATGTAATCCCACCCGAGAAGTCTCCAAACACCTATTTGGAGATGAGCTTGATAAACGGTTAAAGGAGGAAAGGGAAGCTAAGCGGCTTGCCCCTTTGCCTGCCTATAGATCCCAAGCCAGACCACGGTTTCAAGACAGGTCTAGATTCCAAGATAGATCCCCAGCACAGGCTGCTCAATCTCGGGGTCGGGGTCAACGTTCTTTTTTAGAGAGAGGCCGCAAATCTCATCTGTATCGTCGGCAGAATCAACGATCTTTTCGGAGATAGATGTAAATAATTTTATTTTATCTATTCCTCTACTTATCAAGTACTTTTTGTATAGAATTGAGAACTTCAAAGCTGGAAATATAAAGAACTATTTTGCCAATTGGCACAGCATAACAAGTGACCCAGAAACATTGCAAACTGTTAATGGTTTACCAATTGAATTTTTTGCTTCTCGTCCTGAGAATCAATTTTCTCAAAACCAATTTTCAATGAGTGAAATTACAGTACTGAAAGATGAAATTAATAAACTGTTGAAGAAAGGGGTCGTCACTCTAAGTTCTCATAAGGAGAATGAATATATCTCTCCCATCTTTTTAGTGCCTAAAGAAGACAATGCTTTCAGAATGATTCTAAATTTAAAGAGACTTAATGAGTATATACCATATCTCCATTTTAAAATGGATACTTTTGACAAAGTTTTAACCTTGATAAGGCCAAATTGTTTTATGTGTACTGTTGATATCAAAGATGCATATTATTCGGTTGCTATCCACGAGCCAGATCAAAAATATTTGAAATTTAAATTCCAAAATAACTTATATAAGTTTGTGTGTCTCCCAAATGGTTTAAGTACTGGTCCAAGGAAGTTTACAAAATTGCTAAAGCCAGTGTTATCTTTCCTTAGGGAGAAAGGTTACATTTTATCGGCGTATATTGATGATATTCTGATCATTGATTATTCATTTGACTCTTGCATTGCAGCCACAATTGATACAATAAAATTATTGAATCATTTAGGATTTGTTATCCAGCCTTCTAAGTCCCAATTTATACCAAAACAGTGTGTGACATACCTTGGCTTTATTATTAATTCAGCCACAATGAAGGTGACACTCCCATCATCTAAGATACAAAAAATAAAACAAGCCTGTTTATCTTTACACGGGTCCAACACTATGCTAATAAGGGATGTTGCATCTGTAGTAGGTTTAATAGTTAGTGCTTTTCCGGCTGTTAAATTTGGGCCCTTACATTACCGGGCACTAGAATGTTGTAAAATCGAGGCATTAAAGAGTTCTCATGGCAACTTTGATCACGCTATGTCTTTATCAAATTCTGCATATGAAGATTTAGATTGGTGGATCAATAATATTGAAACTTCATCAAATAGTGTGTACAAGGGCAACCCTGATGTAGTGATGGCTACTGATGCTTCCTTGACTGGCTGGGGTGCCGTGTGCAATAATCAGAAAACTAGAGGTATCTGGCAACTCAACGAAAAACAACACCACATCAATGTTCTTGAACTTAAAGCAGTCAAGTTTGGATTACAGTCTCTGGTGCATTCAAAAAATCTACACATCAAAGTTCTAACTGATAACATGAATGCTGTACATACCATAAGAAACATGGGCTCTTGTCGATCTCTATCTTGCAATAAAATTGTCCAAGATATTTGGTCCTGGGCTGCAAGAAATAATAATTGGATTTCAGTGTCATTTATTCCAGGATCTGAAAATGTAATAGCTGATGCTGAATCTAGAGAGCATGAGCTTCGAACTGAATGGCAATTAAATCCTTCTATTTTTAAATTCATAATTGCAATGGTCAATGTTACCTTAGACATAGATTTGTTCGCATCTCGAGTCAATTATCAGTTTAAACCATTTGTTTCCTTTTGGCCAGACCCAGAGGCTTATGCTGTTGATGCATTCACTTTTAGCTGGTCTGATATAACTTTTTACGCATTTCCACCTTTCTCCATTATTCCTCAAGTTTTACAGAAAATTGTGGCTGACAGAGCAACTGGCCTTCTTGTGGTGCCTAATTGGCCAAGTAGTATTTGGTTTTCCCAATTTAACAGATTGTTGATTTCTGACCGCATTGTCATTCCTTCCAGCAGAGAGATTTTGCGTCTTCCAAACCAGCCGTTGACCTTGCACCCCCTGCACAAGACTCTAAGATTGATCGCTGGCATCGTATCTGGAATCAAGGACTAACGGGTATTTCTGATAAAGCAAAAACTATTCTACAAAAATCTTGGTCAGCAGGTACCTCAAAGCAATATGCAGGCTATCTTGACAAATGGTTCTCATATTGTCTTGAAAAGAATATTTGCCCTACTGATTTTAATCTAAATGATGGAATAAATTTTTTGACAGAATTATTTCATAATTTCAAATTGGGCTATTCAGCCATGAATACTGCTAGGTCTGCTTTGTCCAATATTATGATATCTAATTCTGGTGTGTCATTTGGACAACACCCTCTTGTCAAAAAGTTACTAAGGGGTATGTTTAACATCCGACCAAGCCTTCCCAGGCATGTATGTACCTATGATGTAGACATTGTTTTACGGTTTTTAAAGGCCCAAGGTGATGCAAATATTTTGCCACTGAAAATGTTAACTTTTCGCCTTGTCACATTATTCTGCCTTTTGTCTGCACAGAGAGATCAAACCTTCTCGGCGATCGATATTAGATGCATGGATGTATCTAACGATGAAGTTGTATGTTATATTACACATGCTTTAAAGACAACCAGGCCTGGATTTCACCAGACTCCTCTAAATTTTAAAGCTTTTCCGAATTGTAATTATATTTGCCCTGTGCATAATACTCAGCAATATCTGTTACGAACATTCCCTCTACGTGGGCCTACAGTGAAACTATTCATTAGTTTTTCTTATCCATTTAAACCAGTTTGTACGTCTACTATATCTCACTGGGTTAAAAGTACTCTTCAATTAGCAGGGATTGACATAACAGTATTTTCCTCTCATTCCACTAGAGCTGCATCCGCATCGAAAGCAAAGAGTTTGGGTGTTTCGTTGGCAGAGGTCAATAGGGCTGCTGGCTGGTCAAACACGGATACTTTTGGACGAATTTATGATAAAATAATAACTGATGAACATGAACAAGATAATATAAGTATCAAAATATTACAAAGTTTGTAGTTTGAGGTTTAATTGTGTTAAAGTTATGATGCCTTAGGCAAACATTTCACGTTTGATGCACAAGACAGGAAGTACATTGTCATTGATTGTATTTCTAGCTGGGCAGATGTTTGTGGAATCTTGGTGCACAAATTACATATTCTGTCTGTGCACATTTCCTTGCCAAATCTTGAAACTTGCCATACTGGTCGTAGTAGGCTAAGCCTTGCTTAGGTAAGGCCTATTCAAATTTCAACTTTTATTATTGTGTGAATAACACTCACCTTTTATGGGTAGATTCCTCCATTGATATTCAAATTTCCTTTGTTGTTGATAATATTATGTATTTGTTCTATGATTTGATGAGATTCTTTACAAATAATTTGATATATTGTGGTATCATTTATTCTAACTTCTTTGTTCTTCGAACCACGCATGGTCGACATCATGTCTGCTTCCCATGGGAAGCTCAACGCATGCCAGTCTCTTTGAAATCTCGTTTTATACACAGGAGTCTGGGCTCTAGTATGGAAAATAATTAAAAAATTAAACAAACCTTGGTGAAGTTTGATGTAGATTATTTTCCATACCTAGAGCCAAAACGTATGTGGGATAAAACGCCCACCCACCCGGAAATTCTAACATTTTCCCTTCTTTTTCAGTTATTCGTTTTTCCCAGAACCAGGACTGGCAGGCTTCACTGGTACGTCTTTGAATTAGGCTGGAAACCGCGTGCTCTCTCGTTTTATCCCACATACGTTTTGGCTCTAGGTATGGAAAATAATCTACATCAAACTTCACCAAGGTTTGTTTAATTTTTTAATTTTATTCTAAAGCCAAGATTACGGCAAAGACGAATTTTTCAGGGAGATACTGGATTCCTAGACTTCAGCCCTACCCTACCAGTTGTGACAGACTTTAGGTCACGTTAAGTAGTCTTCACGAAGAGAGTACAAGGTCTCATGATTATACAATATCATTCACAGATAAAACCTGTAAAACATCTCTCTTCCTTATAAAATGAATAACAGACTATTTATACTAATGCTACAAACGGAAATGGATATAATACAATGGTTAACATGACGAGTACATATATGGTAATAACGATGTTACATGGAAACGAGGATTACGGGAAGTGACGTAAGTAGGCATAACGATCCTGTTACAGTCCGCCCCTCGTTAGCAAAAAAATTAAAAACTTGTTTTGAATTTTTTTAAGGATACAATACTGCAATTAACTACAATGAATTAACCGAGTGTCCATGAAGTGTCCATGATTAATCTATGATTATGATAAACTACGATAAGAGTTAACGACATATCCGAGAGAATAGTATTTGGTTTAACGATAATACGTATGTACCATGGGCATGATTTTACAATACCTGCGAAATAAGAAACTGCGCAAGTGATCCTAACGAGAGATCTTGGCGTTGCTCGTGCGCGAAAAGGACCTTATCAAAATTAAGGCGACACGGGAGTTCAAAATCGTCAGGCCAAGGCTTCCATGTTGGCATGTGATCTTGAAGCGGGGTTTTAGCGTTCGCTGCGGTGGCGAGGCTGGTTGTGGTGATAGGTGTATTGACAGATGATGTCTTGACACATGTTGATTGTTGGTATGGTAGAGCATGGTTTTGAAAATGAAATTGTGTAGAGCAAGCGTGATTTTGCGCGTCCGGCACTACGTTATACTTACCTAAGCGATGCTCCGCAATTCTCTTACGATATGGGAGGCTATAAACGGGAGGCGCATTACCTGTGTGACTATACGAAGGTGTGTTTAATGCTAATGCCTCAATGAGTTTGTCATAAAACTCCTGAGAATTAGGTTGTAGATTAACGGGTTCCGTTGGTGGAAATACGTGGTTTGCCTCAGAAGTAGTTTCGAGAAACTGAGACAATGAGGATGAATCAAGCTCTGATGACATAGCAACTGTGTGAGCTGGCTTTTGTCCAGGTGACGTAGAGCTGAATGGAGAACCACGTGTGTTACTTAAGACTTGTGTGGACCACATATCCGATAAGTGCTTCGCGGTATGATTAACTGCGTCATCATACGCTGACTGATTGACCTCAGTGAATGGATTGATGGTTCCGAGGGAAACATTGTACGGCAATTCAGCAAAGGCTTTGTTTGAACGGATTAACACGTTGGTGACTAAGACCGTTTCGTGCGTTGGTGA
Source organism: Pelagia noctiluca (assembly GCA_963924455.1). Taxonomy (NCBI): domain Eukaryota; kingdom Metazoa; phylum Cnidaria; class Scyphozoa; order Semaeostomeae; family Pelagiidae; genus Pelagia; species Pelagia noctiluca. The sequence goes on along the minus strand of OZ004317.1, from coordinate 17,248,543 downwards.
AAGAGACTTACTGTTCTCCCTTTGAGGAGCCAAAACAGCATTGCAAGTGTTGTCTGGCTGAATCATGGGTCGGCTGGGGCGACATTTTGAGTAACCCGGGGGGCTGGTAGAGAGAAAATTGGGTGCTTCACCAGGATAGGGCACACGTTTGAGACTCTGAAGATCTATGGGACCACTAAGGGTTTGAAGACCTGGTGAAAAGCTATTTCCCTCCAGCCATAGGCGTCCCGATAAAAGGGGGGAACCTACAAGGGAAGTAGCGACAACAGTGCATACGGTGACGAAATTTAGCCCTCTGGACAACGAAACATGCTGTGCTGGGACGTCCTGCCGGGGCATGGCGGTCAGCAAGCAAGTTACGTTGGCCACAGAGCCATTTCGTGGATTTTGGCTTTTCAAAGCTTGAAATCCAACGATGGGATTCGAATTACAACAACTAATTTCGAATTTCATGCGTGAGTCGGCAAAATATACTTTTAAATCCCTTGAATAGATGCGTGCATCGGTTTTACGCAAATGATTTTGCCCAAATAAGATAGGCCATGTTAAATCTGGTACAACGAGCATTGTGAATGTTGATCGATGACCATTCTCCCAGACGATAGGGACTTGCATTGTGCCAACTGCCTTGAGGGACGAATTGGGGCCCGCAACAGAGACAGGGATATGCTGCTCTAATTTGGTGAATTGGAAATTCGGGTTGAACTTGGCTACGGCTTCGGCGTGACTTTTGCTCACCAGCGAAACAGAGCAGCAACTATCTAAGGGCAAGGGTAAGGAAACACCAGCGGAGGTGACCTTAGTCCAAAGGATATTTTTATCCACAAGATTCAAGTCCGAAATCTTAGGTTCTGAGGGCACGGGTGTAATGGCAGGCATGCCAAAAAGTGAATCTTGCGACGTAGCCACATTAGGGGCAACCTGAGAAGGTTGGGGCAGTTGTCGTTTGACCTCATTCTCGATACTCGTTGTTAAGTCGTTCTTTAACGATGATAACGATTGGTTAACTACATCTTTCACAGAGTTAACAATCAAAGCATGGTTGTCCTCAGGTAGAGGAGTTACTAAATTAGCCTGAGGGCGATTTCTAGAATTCAATGCCTGAGGCGAGTTGCAAGAAAAATTACCCCTAGCCTTATTAAACCCTGAGGGTGGTAAGACGTTAGGTTGAGTTTCCTTCACGTGAAGGTACGCTTTACAGTTAGCCTTAAAACATTTAGAGCACTTATGTGCATAACCCCTAGAACATTGGTTATTAGGCAACTCGCAGCTAGCTACTTCAAATTTATTAAATACTCTACAAGTTGAAATACCTGGAGTGTTCTGATTTCTGTGCTGCGATGGGTTCGATCTGGAATTCTGGCGTGGGTGTCCAGCAAACGGTTTTTCCGAGAAACGTGAAGGCTGATGCGCTACCAACGCATTCGGTTTCCAATCTTCGTGTACGGGTGGCGGTGGGGAAACGAGTTCGACAGCTTCCACGCGTTTTGCGGCTTCGATGACTGCCGTGAGGGTTGGGAAAGTGGAATCTCGGCTGACGAGCTCTTTTCCGATTTTCGGGTGAAGTTTCAGCATGAAGGCGTTTATCAGCTCCACATCGTTGTCCTCGCGATGGATTCCAGGGATCAGTTTCTCGAGGCTGTGTTGAGTTTCGAGAAATCTGTGGGCGAAGTCTGCCACTGATTCGGAGGGTTGATGGGTCATGGAGTAATATGTCGCCAAATGCTGTCTGATTTGCTGCTCCTTCGGAATGCCTCTTTGGGTAGTGAGGAGAGCCAGGCAGGAGTGGTAGAATTCGAGGTACTCATCTTGAGTGCTTTTCGGGCTGAGTCGAGCTCCGTTGGATGTCTCGAAACTGCAAATGATGTCGAAGGCTCTGGCATCTTTTCGGCATTGTTGTTTTAAGTACGTGAACCAAAACTTGGCTGCGATTCCAGACGATGATAGGACGTTTGTTAGTTGTTCGGCGAACCTATCGAGGTTTTCTCGTCCCGTGAACTCAGGTAGAGTTAGCTGAGGGAGGCGAAGTGGCGAGGTTGACGAGTCTGTAGTGCGCACGGATTTCGACAATTCGTGAACGGCATTCGACAGCTCTTGAATTTGTTTCTGGGTCTGAGCAGAAACGTCTTTGGCGGTGATCTGCTGGTCTTTGACAACAGCAGCGAGACCATTAACCAAACCAAGTACTTCTTCGTAAGAAGACATTGATCTGCGGCTGAAAAACCCTGAAGGGTTTCACCGGGTCCTGCACCAATTTTGTGACAGACTTTAGGTCACGTTAAGTAGTCTTCACGAAGAGAGTACAAGGTCTCATGATTATACAATATCATTCACAGATAAAACCTGTAAAACATCTCTCTTCCTTATAAAATGAATAACAGACTATTTATACTAATGCTACAAACGGAAATGGATATAATACAATGGTTAACATGACGAGTACATATATGGTAATAACGATGTTACATGGAAACGAGGATTACGGGAAGTGACGTAAGTAGGCATAACGATCCTGTTACACAGTGGCTAAAACGAAGGATAATCGTTTAAAATTCCGGCAAAGATGAATGTTTCAGGGAGATACTGGATTCCTAGACTTCAGCCCTACCCTGCCAGTGGCTAAAACGAAGGATAATCGTTTAAAATTCCGGCCAAGACGAATGTTTCAGGGAGATACTGGATTCCTAGACTTCAGCCCTACCCTACCAGTGGCTAAAACGAAGGATAATCGTTTAAAATTCCGGCAAAGATGAATGTTTCAGGGAGATACTGGATTCCTAGACTTCAGCCCTACCCTACCAGTGGCTAAAACGAAGGATAATCGTTTAAAATTCCGGCAAAGACGAATGTTTCAGGGAGATACTGGATTCATAGACTTCAGCCCGGTAGATTTTAGTTCTAGAGTATAATAAGGCACAAAAAGAGACAACAGAAAACATTTGATTTGTTTACGATCATTTAGCAAGAAATCCAAGATATATTTTGATAAACATGATGGTAAAATGATAAAAAGATCAATAACATAAAGATCAAACATCTTTATATTAAAACCTACTAGATAGTTAATAAGAAATCCATTTTTATTGGATCTTCTTTGATGAATCGTATTAGGTACCGTGGGATAAATGGGTTCTGCTGGGGTAAAATTAGCAGTTTTTAATGTATAAACAACTTTGCTTTAAAATAAATGAGATTATATAAATACTCATTTTTCCTTGTTCAACTTATTTTACCCGAAGAGGACCCCATCAATTGTTTTATATTTCTAAGGACAAAATGTATCATATAGTCTAAAAATGTGCAAAAAAACCTGTTATTTTTTCTGGAAGGGCAACAATAAGTTCAACTTCTATTCAAAACTAATGTTAAGTTCGTCTTCTATTAACAACTAATAAGTAATAGGTAAAGTCGACTTATTTTTACAACTAATAAGTAATAGGTAAGTTCGACTTCTATTTAAAACTAATAAGTAATAGGTAAGTTCGACTTCTAATTAAAACTAATAAGTAATAAGTAAGTTCGACTTCTATTTACAACTAGTGAGTATAGATACTGGGGGACTTGGTCAAAATATCGATAATTGATGGCCATCCACAGAGCCCCGATAGTCAAAGTGTGTTCTTTCCTTGGAAAACAGAGGCTCTCTTTCTCTACCGGAAATTAGTACCGGAAATGCTATCAAGGTGTCATATTACTGTGGTAAAAACAATTATAGCTCCAACCTGATGAATTTCGCACTCGTCCTGGATCTTCAATCTGTCTGAACGTTTTTGAAAGGAAAGAGGTGCGCTGTCAGTCATGGGTGAGTAGAGCTAGAAAATACCAGCTTTATATTTCTATTTGCATACACATTGTGCATATATTTGTTCGATTTGTCCATATTTTCTTATATATTCTATACAAAAAGATGGATTTTCAGAACGCAACAGTTGAAACGGTAAAGGTTTAAAGCATCCCAAGAATGCATAAGCTTAATTTTGACTAGTATTGAATTTTCTATTGCTTTTTTCACTGATGGGTACTCAATTTTTCAATTTCATGGGTAGTTTATATTGCCTTCACACAGAAAAACACGAATAGAATATTCCAACTTCACCTAAGGACCAAAAACTTGGCTGAGGCTAAGCGAGTTTAAAGAAAACGGTTTATTCTGAAGTAAAATATAAATTTTCTTTCTCTTCATGTCATTCAAAATTAATAGCATGTTAAGAATTTGTTTTGGTTTACTTTGGATATGTAAACATTTGTATAAAACATTGGATATAAGAACATTTAAGGCTTTCGCGATTCCTAATTTACATTTTAATTAAAGCTGCATTTACATCACCTTATTCAATTTCTAAATTTGCTTTAATCTAGCATAATTTTCAATATCGGAATAAGATTAGAAGCAGAAAATCGAGTTTAACACCAAAACGTTTTCCTTGTTCAAACATGCTTTCAAATCAAAATTCAATATCATGAGGTTATCCAGTTTAATCTTAATGTTATGTTTACTCTGTTCTTTGAAAATATAGGAAAGAATGTTTCCCCTTTTTTAAAAGCAGTCGAAGAAACTCATCAGTGATAATTTCAACATATTTATGAGAGAAAAAGCTTAGAAACTGAGAAGCTTAGAAATTGTATTCACCTGCGTCTGGCAGCGAGCTTGAAAAGCAAAACGATGGTGCACACTAACGCAAGAAAACTATTGAAATTTGGAAGATTTTCAACACGTTAATGTAAAAAAAAGTTTGACGGTATTAGTATCTAGAACCTTTTTTTTTAATGACAATGCTTTTAACCGCTTTCAACCTCTCGGCTTTGTTCTCCGTAAAAGAGACTATCTATATCTTTGCCCTTTGGATCTATGGGACTTTCTTCAAATAAGTTTAGCCTTGATTTTCAGACGTTCAGAATGCATTTTAACTGTGTTATAAATATACCAGTTGCATTTAGATTTGGTACAGGTATGATTGTTGATATCAAGTATTTGATCGAGTTTCAAGAAATATGTGTGTTTATTACCATCATACCCTTATCAGAGAGAAGGATAGTATGCTTTCAAATGCTTTCATAGAAGCAGCCCAGCTCGAATCTCAGGGCTCTTTGGGTGGTTATCCACTATCAATATTTAGTCCCTCGAAATTTCGAAAAGGGGGTTTAAGCAGCCAAGACGAGAATTCTAGTAAGAGTGTTATAGCTAGGATGATCGGTATGAAGTTCAAAGCTTTTAAGAGGTTTATTAGTAAACTTATGGCTAACAATTCGAGAAATACAATGCAAATGGAAGAGGTAATGTTAGAAATGCAATCTTCAATCTAGTGTAGGAAGCAGCAACCGAGGAGGTAATAAAGTCCGTTCTTTTGAATTGTTTGAGAACTGTATCCATACCGAGCCATATCATTTCATATAAAGCATATTATTTCATATAATGTCAGAGCCCTACTCGAGTTAGACTTGGTTTTGTTTTCTCCTCTTTTGCAATAGCTACATAAACAGTAACTGACAAATTTGAGACAGAAAGTGGAATAATATTAGGCAGAGGGAGGGATGATTTACGGAATCTGATTAAAATGGAAGTAACGAAATTTCATTAGAAGAACCAACAAGCTGACAGCAGTAAAATTTGCAAAGTACTAGATAAGATACATCACCTCAATGTTGGCATGGTACAATTTTTTGTTGAAGTGCGGAAAAATCAAAAAAGTACCTATGCCGAATGGGAATCTTTGAGAGTACCAACTGAATCCAATGATGAACTCAAAATATCGAAAAGCATGATATCAGCAGACAAAGAAAGGGTAAAGTAATATTGATATGAAATCTTGGAGATAGCCTCCAGTGCGTTTTGTTCATTTCAATTGGGTATTGTTACAATGCCAATCATTCCAACGTATTACTCTGTTGGAAGTCAGACAAAAAGTTTAAGTAATCCATTTCTTTGCTATACTTCAGATTATTCTTCCTTTATTGATGTTTTGTACCGACCAAAGACTGTTCTGTTATTTTCGGTAACGGTACATCAAAAATGAGATTGGATATCTCAACCAAGCTATAAAACTAAGAAGTAAGCTGAGATCGGCTAAGTTCTCTCTTCCATTTCATCAACTATGTCCTAATAACCGTGTCACTGCTTGCATTTCGAGGTTTTCTGCTAGACATAGCCCAATCGTTGAGTAGGCTTTTCTTAGGGATGCAATTCACAAGGTCAAAACACGCCTTCTGCAAATGAGAAAAACGTATCAACAGTAATGGTCAAAAGGTCGTAGGTTTCTCTCCTTTTTCAATATAGTTCGTTGGTCCTACTACCTTTTTTCAGCTTGCTAGACTTAAACCCTTTTTTGACGAGGAGCCTTGCTTATTGAAAGCTCTCCTAACCTTTTGGCTCCCCCTTACTGTGGCACCCCAACAATCTCGCTGATTTTCAAATGCATAGGGGAAATTTTCAGGTTATAAAAACTTTACAAAATAGCAAGGATATCTTTATTACAAAACTAGATAAAGGATCCGGGGTCGTTATTTTGAATAAAAAATAATACATTACCAAAGTACTACATTAGAATGTAGTTACAAAATACTACATTAAAATGGGTGGTGCTCTTAAAGACAACAGTAAATTTGAAAAACTGGGTGACGTTGAACAGTTTGACAAAACGGCTAGGCTAGAGCAAAGACTCCAAAGATGCCTGCTTAGAGCATTTATTATAGGACTTGGCCCACTGGCTCGCAGCGCTCACGTAGGTATGATCTCCCAAACACTCACAAAAAATATCCCTCAAAGGCCTATTTTATCCATGGTTGGTTTTGCTCATTATCTACTTTTCAAATGGTTTTCAGAGGTTTTGAAAACGGTTCTCAATTTGTACTCTGAAAATTGTGTTTCGCATTTGTTTCAGTTAGCCAAATTTATCCAAAACCTAGAACTCAACCCAAGTAAAACCTTTATTTGTTGTTTCTACGTTAACAGTTTGTTTTTGCCATTAAAAGCCTCTGTTTTATTTTTGTTATGTCGATGAAACTTTCGAAGTTTTCGAATTATCAAAAATGAAATCCACACTCAGCAAAAATGGACATCCAGAAGATCTAATTTCGGCTTCTTTCCTCATTAAATCGTAGATTTCTCGGCTGACAAAAAGATTGGTCCTCAAAAGTGTCCTATTTTTGTAAAACTGGTTTATATCAGCAACGTTTCTTGCGGTTTGAAAACAACTTAAGACAGCCATTTCAAAGTTCTACACGGCAGTCAGCTCTAGTCTCATTTTGCTAGCAAGAAAATCCTCCCGTCTATCTGCAAAGACGGTGTAACTACCACACAAAACAGTAGTATATGAATACTGGTGACGGGCCTATGTGAAGCCAAGTACATAAGGCGCGGTTCTCAGTGGTTATGCGATTGGATAAAACAACACGTACTGTCTAGCATACGCCAAAAGACTGTACCAAGACGAGAACAACCATCTTACACCTCTAAAACTAAAAGAACTCTAAGACATGACTCTGCTATAGGTCAAAATTAGCTCTAAAGCCCAGAATGTGCTTTAGCCTACATTAAAAATAGTTTTCACATAATTGACAGAGCAAGGTCAACATTTATCTAATTATTTTGTTTGGAATCTAAATTGTATTGCTGTTATCTCGTTCTTTTAACCATCTTTTTAAAACATGCAATCTTATGGTTTAAACGCATAAGAAACAAACCCTTGCTCAAAGGCAGCCTTTTCAATCTCATTTTTAATCTCAATACAATTTATCGTAAAAGACACGGGATGAATGATGATCTTTTGCAAATGTTATCTCACAGCGTTATTTTGGAATCTGTTTATATAAAAACCAGGGACCCTCTATTTCGTAGACAATAAGAGTTTATTATTGCCTTAGGACTCTTGAAGTAATATATTAATCAGCTCGCTCGGGTGAGACTACAAAAATACCAATCATTCACCTCTTTTTTGATTGGCCTATTTCGATCCACATCTGGGTGAAATAATTTGTTAGGTGTTTTACTTGGTTCTCTTTCTGACGTATTGCACTGTGTTGAGTGTCAGAAGAAAAGCTTTAGAAATCTATGTTTTTTCTTTTCTTCCGATTTTTCTGGCGTTATGAAATTTTTTTCATCCGATCAAAGATTATACAAATAGGAAAATGTTACATAAATATTAAGTATCAATGTTAGAAGGAATTTTGATTTCATTTGGAAATCTGTTGCTATAAGATATTTCATAACCGTTTTAGAGATAAATGCCGTGTAAAAACTTGAGGAAACCTAGAAAAGTGGGCAAGAGGCTTTAAAAATTATTATCATAAAATTAAATTAAAAATTAATGAAAAATGCAAAATAAAAACATTATCGAGTTCTGCAACAGAACTTTAGGAATTGAAATCTCAAGCATAGAAAACTGACTTTTTGTCAAAACATTTAAGACAACACTTATTCAGACATTCACACGATAAAGACCATTATGTTTTTTAATCAAAAATCAAAGTTTCAAATTTTGCATTCAGCTTCGAAGTCCTCTGGCTATTTACTTAGATCTATCATCTTTATCAAGGATTCCTGAGCTTTGAGTTGAAATTCTGAACTTCTATACTTACCAGCATTCATTTAGGCCATAATATGTCAAGAAGTCTTCTAAAAACGTTGCAGTCATTGCATGATATCATAGTGTGCAAAAAATGTTTATTTGAAATTTTATTTACCGGCCTAATAATATTTTTAAATATTCTGATCTATCACAGCTGTTTCCACCATATAGTTGAGATGTGACAAGTCTGTCCAGCAACAAAAGTTGACATTTTGAGTTCATTGAAGGCGTGGGTTGCTTGCCGTGCTCCTTTTTATAGTAATTTGTGCTGTGATACATTCAAAAACCTTGGATTTTGCACAGGGAGGGAATTTCACATGTAATTTAGTTCATTGCGCATGCGTCTTAGAAGAAAGGCCCATTTTATCATCAATACTAAAAAATTAATAATAAGTATCTGGTTGAACCTTGAGAAAATTTCAGACCAACTCATACAGAAATCCAATCTGTAGGGAGGGGTTAGTGTTGGCTCTTCTGGGAATTAGCGTTCATCCGGGAATTAGAGTCTGAAAAATATGGTCTAATCGAAATCTAGTAATGGTGTGCTCTAAAGGTACAGTACATCCTCGATTATCCGAACAAGTTGAACTCAAATTTTTGTTGGGCCGTTCGGATACGCAAAAAATTCGGATAATCGAGGAAGAACATTTTACCTACTAAACTTGCTATAAAGGTTATTATCATCGTCCTGAATAGTCACAGGATGCTCAAACTGAATGCAAATTGAAAAGCTTGGCAAACGGAAAGACCAACAACAAAACTAAGGCAACAGTTTTTTGTAAATTTCAACAACGATTTGTAATAATAACAACGATAACAACGATTTGTATAAATCGCAATATCAATTAACAAAGAAGTTATTGTTTTTGGAAAAGTGTTGAATATGACTTTTATATTGGGCAACAGTTCGAGCAGACAACGGATATTTCAATGGGTTTCTCAAGAACTGGTTCGCAAAAAAAATTTTTAATGAAAACTTTTGGCGTTCGGATAATCGAGGTTCGGATAATCGAGGTTCGGATAACCGAGGATATACTGTACTCAGTGTCTTAAATCATACGCCCATTTCAATAAAAAATTTCTTAAAGTTGTCTTAGACTTTAATTACTAGAGAGCCTCTTCTTACTGATAAAAATAGATAGAAAATGCCAAAAAGCATTTAAATGTTTTTGTTATTATGAAATACATTGCGAATTAACAAAAGCAGAAAAAATGGTCATCTAAGATGCCTAGTCAATATTTTAATCATCCAAAATAATTTACCAATAATATTCTTTCACTTGCGTTTGGGCATGCTAATACCTACATATTCTCGCTATACTTGCAATTTTTCTAGCAATGTTTGTTTATATCTTTGTGTGAAAGTTTGGGGTACGTGCCTTGCTATAATATATTTTTGTCTTTAGGCTACCTCCAAAGCATGTGCTTTATGACTTTTAGTTATTTTTAGTTTTAGGTTATTTTCTTGAAATTCATTAATCTCTGCTGTCTCTCTCTAATCATTACACCGTCAAGGAACTAATACTCAAAGCATTAACTTGTTGTCTTTGTTTTTGCATTCTTTCTTTCCAGTCAGTAAATCCTGAATCCTATTCTTTTCCCAGGGGCATGCTGTGTCATTCTTCAGGGCCTGCTGCTCTGCTTGGTGATTGGCTACACGTTCAGCATTAGTGCTGAAGATGGCTTGGATACACGACCAACCGGACCAAAGCCGGAAAAAGGTCAGAGCAAACTAATAATTACAGTGAGGACGTTAAAATCGAATATGCCTTTTTAAGAACTCTGGACTTTTATTTCAGCCTTCCTGCTTTCTAAGATAACGGCATTTCAACCTATTTCTCATGCACACATTTTATGTAAGAAACCTTTCTACGGTCCCAGTACTAGAGGTTTCTTGTTTTCTAAACATTTTCTAGTAATCAAAATTGCTTTTTCCATATGAATAAATAATAATGAAATATGTTTATGAATGTTTATAAGACAGGAACAGATGTCGATAATGTATCAGCAAGCTCAAATTAGGCAAAATAGGTTTTGATGCACTGGTTTCTCAGCTTAGTAATGCTTTTTGATTTCAAACGTTTCTTGATCATATTAGTTAAGCTTTAAGAATCTTTTTAAATCTTGCTGTGCTAATACTATTCTTCTTACAAATCGGTTTTATACACAGAAAAAAATCTGAAAGCCTTATTCGATCGTAGGGCTCAAGGTTCAGCGTTTCAGTACCATTGTGTATTTGTATTTGGCTCAATAAGCTGGAAAGGTTTTGTTAACTATGAAAATTGATGGATAGAGAAAACTCCATTATGAACTTTGGATTCAGATCCTATATTGTTTTCGAAACTCCAATCTTGAAAATTTCAATCAGCAGCTTTCGGATATTATCTTTTTTCAGTTAAGTCCAGGCAAAGGTGGAACCACATTGTCTCAGAATATTTTGGTGACTGATTCGAGATTAGCCCAGAGGTTAAGCCATCTATTTATATTTCACAATAAACTGGAAGGACTGTGAACTGTGGAAAGGCAGTCCAGGCCCTTATTAAGGAAGTAACATCCCCGTGCCCTTTTTTGATAAGAAGCCAATTCCTTTCGTAGGGCTTAAGGTTCAGCGTGTCTGTACCATTGTGTATCAGTACTATTGTGTATTTCTTTTTGGCTCAATAAGCTGGAAAGGTTTAGTTAACTAGAAACGTTGATGGATAGAGAAAACTCCATTATGAACTTCAGATTCAGATCCTATATTGTTTTCGAAACTCCAATCTTGAAAATTTCAATCAGCAGCTTTTGGATATTATCTTTTTCCAGTAAAGTCCAGGCAAAAGTGGAACCACATTGTCTCAGAATATTTTGGTGACTGATTCGAGATTAGCCTAGAGGTGAAACCATGTATTAATATTCAACAATAAACAGGAAGGACTGTGAACTGTGGAAAGGCAGTTCAGGCCCTTCTTAAGGAAGTGACATCCCCGTGCCCTATTTTGTTAAGAAGCCAATTCCATTAGCCACTATTGTTCCTTAGGGCTAGTTAGCATTAGTTCATCTAGTCAATAACTCCAAATACCAATATGCTCTGCACTGTAAACCCTTGCCAAATGTTGGGGATGATTCGTAAGTGGCAGCAAGGATCTAGAGGCCACGTATCGATTCTGCACATGCGTTTTCCGAAAACTTTAGTCTTATACGTGATATTTGCCAGATTCAATTTCAAATACAGAGGGTTCCTGCATATAAGAAACTAATTTTCGAATCTAGGCTTTTTCATGTTTCTTATCTAAAGGTGTCTTTTTAGAATTGGGGTAAAACTTCTTTATGTATAGGCTACATATTGTTTCAATGATATTTCAATACAGCACCATTTTTAGTTTTGCCCAACCCTGTTGCTTCTAATTGTGGCTATCACATATTATACTTAAGATTTCTTTATAAATAATGAATAAATACTTAAAATATATTTAAATCACAGTGTGGGGACAGAAGGTGAAATACTATGAGATTATCATTTGGCACACCTAAAATACAGGCAATGTCAATGTTTCATCCCAAATCTGTCCAATCCACACTGTTTGTCAATCTTTCATTTAAAATCTCTTCATTCCCTATTGTATGTCAATGCTCCATCAAATCTGTTTCATCTCTACTCTACTTCAATATTTCATCCCAATTATATCCCATCCATACTGTTTGTCAATGTTTCATCCCAAATATCTTCATTCCCTATTGTATGTCAATGCTTCATCATTTCTTTTTCATCTCTACTCTACTTCAATATTTCATCCCAATTATACCCGACCCATACTGCTTGTCAATATTTCATCCCAAATCTCTTCATTCCCTATTGTATGTCAATGCTTCAACAAATCTTTTTCATCTCTACTCTACTTCAATATCATATCCCAATTATGTCCCATCCATACTGTATGACAATGCACTGTCCTAAATTCGTTTCTTTTTGATTCTGTTTATTCCTTACTGTTTATTAATGTTTCTGCAAAAAATCTTTATGACTTTTAATCCCAAGCCATTCAACTTGTGCCCCTAACAATTCCTTATTTTGTCGTTATGGAGACAATGGCCTACCCTAAAAATTTAGCTTTGGCACATTCTTTAGAAATCGGTAATAGTTAGCCAACCCGAGTCTGAAGGTTTGACGTTTTTATCAAAACCTTTTCGAGTTCTGATATTTGGCTCATTATGAAGAATTGAAATGTTTTATTTATATTTTTCAGTGGTTAATATCTTTGAAATTCTTACGAAGGATCCTGGCCCATCACTCGGAAGATCAAGTAAGTATTAATAAAGATGACATCTGTTTGATTTACGCATTAACAATTGATTTAGTATCAATTTTCAATGACAAGTTACCTTGTCCGTGTAGATGAATCTTTGATAATTCTTTAACTGGGGTTAAAGGAGCATTGTACAAGTTTAGTTGTCAAAGTATTCATGAGAGCCAGGGCCAGACAGGCTATCACTCTACTACCCGATGGGTCCCATCTAGAGACATCTAGTGACGCGCTTTTGGTGGGGGTTAAGGTGGTTCGGAAAATTGCCATCCCTGACCATCTTCTTTTAGGGGTTCCATGTTTAATGAAACTAAACTTTTCCTAACTTCATTTAAACTGTGAAGAAATAATAACTGGCCATCATGCCATTGCATACACATATAGAGTTACGTCTTTTTGTATACAAGCTTAAACTGAAATATCTAAGGCCACTCATCTGAACAACATCATGGTTTAAGGTTCACTGCTCTTGTAATGCAACGTTCTTGGTGCAGGCCTATACGGAGAGTGCTCAAAAGAATCAAAGCAGGGGGCACCAAGGGGGGGGGGCAAGGGTAAACTGGCCAGGTAGCCTTTTAAGCTTAGTCTAACGTGCCACCATCAAGAAATACAACGGGCCCCCAACTCAAAAGATTTTTTCAAAATTCTACCATTGAGTTGGTAAAGCTCATCGTCAAAAGTAGGGCTAATCAAGGGAAATGTATTATCCGATCAAACTGATTGGCCAAATATAAGTTTGCCGTTCAACAATGGTCGATCGGAAAGAACGAATTTCGTTCAATCTGATCAGTATCTGATCAGCCATTCAATGTCGTCTGGGGAATTGACCTTTGATCGATCGTTATGATAAGCCCCGAAGAGGTATTCAAGGATAGTTTGATATTGCATAAAAAGGGTAAAATCGTAATTACCACTCGCTCTTTTCTATCAACTAATGAATAGAAAACTTACATGCAATAGTGTTTGAGCTAATCTGATGCACCCAATCTATCAAAGTATTGACCAAGTCTTTTGGTTTTTAATTCTTTGCGCGATCTATCTAGATTTCCGGCCTCTTATATATGAGTTTTTTTTTAAAGCTTCTATAATTGCCTGCTCAAAAGAGACAAGAAAAATTCTACCATCGTTTTGAATGCTTTACAGCCAGTCTGCTATACCATCAAATATTTTCTTATTAGATGCATATCCAACCTATAGAAAAGTATTTTAAATTGCAATTACCCCGTTAGATCTTCAACAGCAGAGGACCTATTTCAATGCTCAAAAGAGCGAAATCCACTTTTCGTTTAAAATGGTTCAGGAGTTTTATAGGAAGATACTTTTTTAGTAGCTATTGGTGTTTCCCTCCTACATCAAAATTATTTGAATGAAAGTGGTCAAAATTAGTATCTGAATGACGCTAACCAATTAGTGTATCAACGTGGTAATTCATTAAGTATTTTTATAAGTTATAATTCATTTACCCTTAAGTCATCTTTATCAAAAATTTAAAAAAAAGAAACATTTTTTTTTTAAAAAATCAAGAAACTTTTTTATCATCTACTCTATCTTTATCGAATAAAAAGTATGTTTGGATTCGTAGCTAATACCATTTCAATTATTTTTGACGTCATCAAAACGAAATCATCAAATCATTTTTTGTTAAGGCAATATAATCACTTATTTTTAAAATTCGTCGGCATGAGAACTCTCATATAATATTTTTATCATGGTTATGACATAAAATTACCCCTTAATTTTTATTTAGAATAGGCTACATAAGTTAGCATATTCATGCGATAATCAACCAATTGTTACAGGATTTCTCACGAGCAGAATTTGATAAAAAAATGAAACATATCATTTATCGTTGTAGATGACTTGGTCTAGTGACTCCATAAAACTTTTTTGGATTCATTCATCATAAGCAAAAATATAGAGTATTATTCATTTTAGGTTTCTGGCCATAAATAACATTTTACAGTTTACAGTTTATATTCAAAAATGTATCTTTGCATCAAATTCCTTGATGTTGTGTCCTCCGAATGTCTTTTCTTTGTTCATTTTCGGTTTCCATAACCTAAATATGAACAAAGTCAAATACAGGTAAATAGGCTAATAAGCAAAGTAGGTTGGCTAATATATGTAAAATATACAGGTAGGTAGGCTAATAGAAATGGTTCAATTTTACAAATTAATGATGAAAACAAAGTGCCCTAAGGTAGGGAAACGGCTATTTTGCTGTTTTATAAACAAAGATTAGTGCTTAATGGAAAGAAGCCACCTTGATACCTTGAACAATGTCTGAAAGTGAAAATAATTTTGAAAAATGATGGGCCTAAATTTCAAAATCTGAGCCTGCCTCGTCAACTAAAACATAGCAATAGCAATGTTAAGAGCCATATTACATTAAAGAGATTTAGGTGCTGTTTACATGAGGAGGGCCTAGGAGGGCTGGATTTCACCTTGCGTTTACATGGGAATTTTCCAGCCCGCTTAGGAGGGCTGGAAAACATTCGCATGCGTATAAAGTTGATTTCCAGCCCGGCTAGCCCGTTTGATTGCGTTTACATGGAAAATTTCCAGCCCGCCTAGACGAGATCTCGGGTACTACGGCGAAATCTTTCCTAGGCGGGCTAGCCCTCCTCTCATGTCAACGAAAGATAATTCTATAAAGGAATAGACCTGCGAGGTGAGATCTCTGCAAAGAAGGCTAGGCCTCCTTTCATGTCAACGAAAAATAATTCTCTAAAGGAATAGACCTGCGAGGTGAGATCTCGGCAAAGAAGGCTAGGCCTCCTCTCATGTCAAAGAAAGATAATTCTATAAAGGAATAGACCTGCGAGGTGAGATCTCGGCAAAGAAGGCTAGCCCTCCTCTCATTTAAACGAAAGATAATTCTATAAAGGAATAGACCTGCGAGGTGAGATCTCGGCAAAGAAGGCTAGGCCTCCTCTCATTTAAACGAAAGATAATTCTAGAAAGGAATAGACCTGCGACGTATGATCTCGGCAAAGAAGGCTAGGCCTCCTCTCATTTAAACGAAAGATAATTCTATAAAGGAATAGACCTGCGAGGTGAGATCTCGGCAAAGAAGGCTAGGCCTCCTCCAGCGCTGTAGCTTGGGTAGAATTATTGGGGGGGGGGGGGGCAACCATTGTTAGAGAACAAAAGGAAGACCAGGGACCATGCTGTGAACAATTGAATTTTAGGATTATTGGGGGGGGGCAAATGCCCCCCCTGCCCCCCCGCTTCCTACGGGCCTGGCCTCCTCTCATGTCAACGAAAGATAATTCTATAAAGGAATAGACCTGCGAGGTGAGATCTTGGCAAAGAAGGCTGGCCTTCCTAGGAGGGCTGGCCCCTCTCCATTTAAACAGCACCTTAGAAGTGATAATCGACATAAATGGACTAACCGAAGTTAGCAAAAATTACTTTTACAAAGAAACTCGAATTCTTGGATTGCCGGAGCGAGAAAAAGCACAATAAGCAGAAGAAAAATGCCAAATAAGGCCCTTCTTGAAGCACAGGGATTCAAGAGGTTCATTTAGAAGCACCCTGGTAGAGGCAAATTGCATTAAAAAGGGGTAAGATGGTTTCAAAGTGAAATGATTAGTGTGAAAGTTGTTACCATGGCCGTTGCTATGGCAATAAAACCTGATCAAGAGATATTTGAATTAGATTTTGAAGTATGTGTATTGTCCGAATAAGAAATTTGTCTACTTTATCGGATCCTACAAGAATCAAACAATCAGAAAATACAAGATATGCATTTTTCACCGTTTGTCAACAAAACGGAAAATGTTTTCAGTTTCAGCCAGGGGGTTCAATGCAAGTCTGAAAATAGACGGTTGGGCAGTTGACTAATAAACTCATTTTTTAAAAGAAGCTATGCTACATCGTGGTACCACAGTTTCTTAGCTTTCTTGCAAAACACGGCACGAAAAGTTTCTTAACAAGTATGTCTCACCAAAATCATTCTTATTTGAATTCAATTTAATATTGAAAACTAGAGTTTTGACCTTATAAAATCTCACTCCATGCCAATCATTTCTGAAAAAAGTACCAGATTAGATGAGGTATGTTACGATTCTATGCCAATGAAGTGCATTAAGCGTAGTAAATGACAGGATTCAGACATTTTCTAGGTTTGGGAAAAGGTGATTAGGAAACCTTTGAGTTCGCTGTTTATTGTTTGATTTGTATAATTTTGGGATTTTCCCGAGAAGATCTCATCAATCAGTCCTAAGTTGAGTGCTTCTATTGTAACGTATGGTTAAAACAAATACACATGAAGCAATGGACCTTTACTTAGCACGATGGGAGGTATATTTTACTTGTGACTTTGATCCAAGCAAATCAATCCTCTTACTCTGTAGCAATATTTCAGAAAATACTTCTATTTCAGAAAATGATATTTTTACAAATGTAAGATACAATAAGGAATTTGAATATCAGGAGTGGATTTGAAGATATGAATTCCCATGGGAAACACCCTTGTATAACACTCCTGTGTACGCCACAAATTTGAAATATTACTTATTTGTACAGAGATAAAGTTTTGAATCTTTATGATTTCAGTTGCAGACCGGCCAAAAATTGTGCAAGGTGATATAGCTGTCAGAGAAAACGATAAGTTTTTGCTGCAGTCATCGTTGGGAAGAGCAGCATCGGAAGCCAACATAGGCAAATCGTGGGTTTGGCCGAGATCCCTTTGGCAAAATAGAATAGTTCCGTACGTCATCGAGAATTACACTCCATACTCATCAAGTAAGTAACATATACGCCTTTCCTTGAAGAAGTAACCCATTAGCACACTCATTATTTTGCAAGAAACTGTGTTAGATCTTGGTACTAAAGTATCTCAGCTTTCAGCCCAATTATAGTATGAAAGCATCGTAGCAAATTTCTTCACCGAATCCAAATGATTTTTTCCTCGATTTTGCATGATATGAATAATGTGAATTCAGTTCATAAAATATTACTCCTGTCATTGGGTCCCTGTACGAAGTTTTATGGAAAATATATCAGTGGAGGTGACGCTACCATTCTGTGCCAATGAAGAGCACAGCACTGTTTTTGATATCCTTACCTGTAAAAACATACCATCATTACTAGGGAAATCAGACAATGTATTACCCCATTGTCCTCTTGAAAACTTTTTAGAAAGATTTGCTTCCTATCATAGGCCTAGATTAGACCAATTAACTACTACTTGATATAAGTGAGTGAGTTTATGTTTATGCAGTAATATTTAGATCTTCAAAACTATTTTCGAAACAAGAACCTCCAATTGACCTAATTATTTGCAGCACCTTAGGCCTATCTAAACAACGTTCGGTTCAAAAAGTCTATGTAATCGTTTGCCAGATAAGACAATTAAGTCAGCAGATAATCTAGTCCAATTCAAAACACCAATTAAAAACTAGGATAGGGCTACCCACAAAAGCAAAGTATGTCTTTTCAATTAGTTTCTTTATATAATGGAGTCGGGTTTTTTCAAAATTTCCGTTAACTAGTATTTATTCTGTAGATGATTGAATTAGGCTAGTTGCATTTGAAGCGAAAAAGTAATTTCAATCTAAAATGAAAGACTCACACACAATGTGCTATAGCCAATGAATACTACAAAAGGCCTTACTTCCAAAAGGGATACGTAGTATGCACTACATCACTACGCTGAGTGGTGAATGAAGTCCTAGTATATTTCAAGCTCACATATGTGCTACAAATGTTGGTATTGCAAAATAACTACTGCCAACCAGGCAACCCTTGAGATTAAGCGCGAATCAGGTTTAAACTCGAAATCTCTAGCGCCAAAGTAGCTGGTATACAAATGCACCCAATATGATATGATCTAGGCTATATCAAAAGTGTTTTTTGTTATCAAATACGAATTTCCACGACTTTCTTGTAACTTTCTTGTAGGTTGGAAGAATATCATCGCTGCATTCCGTAAAATAGAGAGTCTGACCTGCTTGACATACAGGCCTAAAAGATCAACAGATAAAAACTGGATTCGAGTACACAGGGGATCTGGGTAAGGATCACATTGATTTATTAGGCTACTTCAAAGGTCTCACATCTGTTGAATTAGGCTTATACAAAAAAAAACTGTTCTCGATCTGGTGCTCTCTGTCTCAACAACACACACCTTTGCCGTATCAATGCTATATCCAGTAGTGTAAGTACACGTTTTTCTTTTGTAAATCTTCTTGTTTTTTGCAAATATCTGAAATGTCATCTTTTGGGAAAAGTTGCCATCTCTATTGGGGCACATCAATGACCCTGTTATGTCAGAGCACAATACCCAAGTACTGTCCGAGAGCAATCTGAACGCTAGAAGGCTCCAGGGTATGCATATTTTGCTTAAGACATAGGTGTAGATTTTCTGAAGATTGTATGTTTTAATCGTTTTATCATTTGTAGGTGATTTTCAGTTTATCAAGAATGATTGCCGTACCAGTTTCAGAGCGGAGTGATTTTCACGCCATAAATCGGAGCGTTATGTATCGTATTTATTCGAAGTAGAGCAACTGCAACCCCTTTTCGATATGAAAGTCACTCCGCCCCGATAGCAATCCGGTATAGTGTATTATATTAAAACTTGATATAAAGTCATGAAACTCAGTAATTAAACATGGTAACGAAAGGATAGTGTATTCCAATTCAATTTTAAGCTGAGGTAAGTTGTACCAACCCCTCGAAACCAGCTGCTATGGATCTTATTGAAGGCATGCTAAGGAGGATGAAAGTTGTACCTGTCGTCTGATCTGCTGCTGCGTTGTATCTCTATTCATTTGACTCTACCTCGAATTCTCCAATACAGCTACAAAGCTCGGTACATGGCAGATCAGCTCGTTTGCATTGGTATCTTCCAGACGAACACCCTTTTTTTGCATTTGCAATGTTTTAATTTCTGGAGTACTTTTGAAACTTCCTCTATCGTGCGTGGCGAAAACTTTCCGTCGGTCTTTTTCCGACCCCTGTGTATGATCAGCTTGCATCTTTTCGCAGTTTTCAAAAAAGGAAAAAAACAAAAATACACCATTTACATGTAATAATACGAGAGCCTAATTAACTAAGTTTATAAAATTCTAATAGATAAATTCAAAAATAAACCATACTTGTCTTAAACGTTTCGATATACATCTTCATCAGTAACTCTTTACATGTAGTTAGAATTTGTCGAATCTTTCGAGAATCGCAGCGATCATTATCAAGCTGTTGAAAACATGGTACACTTTTTCAGGATCAAGATTATGAGCAGGAATCTACGTCTATCAAATTCAGAATATCAAATTATGTCGGTTTACCAAATTTTATATCTATTCATGATATAAGAATTCTTTTGGTAACATCATTGAAGGACTGGACACAAGTACTCTGAGCTAAAAAAGCACAAGAGGGCATATTTCCGAAGGGGTCTATATCCTATCTTGTTCAGCATTCTTTTCGAAGCTACCGATGGTCGGCAGCTTTCCGACAACCATTGGTAGGTTATTCAAGTTCTTGAGAGCAAAGTGGTCATAACTCTTTTGCACGCTCTTTATTGAGTTTAAGAATTCGAAGGTTTTTCGTTGAGAGTCTCGTTGAGAAGGTTGACATCATAATCATTTCTGAATTTATCTCAAAGACTTTCAAGGCTCACTTTGCTCGTCGTCTTATATGATCGATGATATTGTACGAGATTAGAAGAAGTAAGGTTTTGAGAATCAATCGAGATAAGAAATTTCTCTTTTACTAGATGTTGGTCTAATATTGGTAGAAGCTTTGGTCACGATGCAACTGATGTTAGTATTGGTTGCAGCACAGCGCCCGTTTTAATACTTCACGAACTGATACACGCCCTGGGTATGTCTATTATTTCATTGGATTGGAGTGTACACAGAACAGATAATATTCTTATCAACCTTTAAGAAAGAGATGCTTTTGAAACCTATTGTTTTATCTTTTTATTGAAGTTTCGGCCAAGATTGATAATTTGGAGTTTATTGTTTCATCATTGTATTAGCCGATCGATCGGTAAAGGGGCGAAAAGGTTTTATAGCCTCTAGAAATCTATCTATTTAGGGAGCTGTCATAAAGTAGGGAACAGACCGGGGCGGAAGGGATTCAACAGGGTCATCAAAGTTTTTGGATGCAAAATGTTGGGCTAACAAACTTTTTTGATGAACAAACATGGGCCACGAAAATTATTATTATTAAAACTATCAAAAAAAGAATGAATTAATGTCTTAGAATTTTAGTCGCTTATTATGTCAATTTCACTGTCGTCGCTGCTCTGCTCAGATTCTACTGCTTTTGGGAGTTCTTAATCATACATTTAACAGGGGCTATCAAATTTTACTAGAAACTGAAATGAGGGCATGAAATGTTTTTTGAACTCTTGTATTGGGCTACAAAATTGTTGAAAAAAATTTTTAAATCCCTTCCGCCCCCCTCTGTTCCATACTTTATGCCAGCTCCCTTACACAAACAATAGAGCTCTTACGTGTGACGCCACCAAACAAATAGCCACTTCAAAAATGGATATGGTCACAAAAGAACACACAAACATTTAAGGTTTTTGTTTTAATAGCCCTCTTGTCAATCTTTTGGAAATCACAGCTGTGCGGAAAATGCAAAATATTATTTCTTTTGAAGATTCTTCGCTCATAGTAGATAATTAATTGTATTTCTTCCTATTTTAGGAGTACATCATGAACATGCAAGACCAGACCGCGACAATTACGTCAATGTCTTCAAGTGGAACGCACGGCCCAGTAAGTAGCTTCTGCATATGGTTTGTTTTGCTATCTTAGAGCCTAGAGTGTGGAATATTGGATTAGTATACTGGAATTCTCTGGAATACTGCCGCCTTCTTTGCTTATTGTTAAAAGTTTGGAATACCACTGAACGCTGCATTTACGAGAGCAAAAGACGTCGATGTATCTTTCCCCCACCTTGTTAGGAATGTTCCAACTCGTGTGTAGAATTTAACTAGTCCCAGCTTTCTACAAATATTCAACATGAAAACCAAAATTCCCATTTCAAACTTCACTTTAAAAAGTTCAAGGCCTGAGAGTAGTCAACCAACTGCTCCAAATGAATGCCCGAGCCCAAGAAAAGAAAACTAGCAACAACAGTCAAAGCAAGCTTCAACAAAGTGAAGAGGTGAGAGGAGCGTTACCAGGGCCATAAACCTAAGTTCAAGAACGCTCTACTCCGAACAGCCCTGCAGAGATGACACCAAACATTACTGGAAATTCCAATTCCGAGCGTTGGTAATCGTCAGCCAGCGGACTTGCTACCCGAAACTTCGCCTGAAATCAGCCAACGACAAAAAGATCCGTTGCTCAGTCGTCGATTTGCAACTTGGGATGTGGGTATTCACAGGAAAGCAAATTTTTCTTACATTTCTCTTTTTCTCATGGACCCAATTGTGCTCAGCAGAACCTGTTGTTGTGTCGCCTCATCCCAAACTCTGGTTCCCTAAATCCGTCCAACCCCCAGCCATTTGCCAGCCTCCAACACTCATTGCCCAACCGAATTTCTCCAAAACAGTTATGATCTCGATTTTACCAAGGGTCTGCACCCGAATGAAAGAACTAAATTTGGTCAACCATGTGATTATTCAATCTCTAATCCTAATATTCTGGCTACGCCTAGTTGTCTTAATTTCAACTAAACTAGGGATCCAGCTATGTTCCATAACCCACGTGATTATACGCTGCGTATGACTTCGAATTTAGCCTTGTCCGGTATCGATAATTGCCCTGCATTGAATGAGCCCCCTAAATTTGACAGGCCTAGCGAATTGCAGTCCTTAAATGCTTATATCTAAGATTTCCTAAGATTCACTGTCACTAGTAATATGCTTCGTAGCTATTCCTTTCCTACCGATGGTGCTTTATGACTGAAACTACTTTGTAATTAGTGGTTGATTAGAGAAAGAACTTAGAGAGCATCCAGATCAAAGTTTTGTCAAGAAACTCTTCATAGAACTCAGGGAGGGGGTTCACGTTGGCTAGGATTCCATAAACTCGTTTATTGATGAGGCAATTAAGCAATTCCAACGCTAAAGGCCCATCCTTATTTTACCTGGCATAACAGCCATTTTATCAGTATGTTACCTCCTCCAAGTCCGTCCCTACGACTGGAAGCTGCTAGGGATGAAATGGGAAGGCAAATATTACTATGATAAGGGTCTTCCCTTTGGCCCCAGAAGCACTTCTTATCAATTTAATCAATCATCTGAGGCACTTGAATGAAGGAAAATCGAAAAATGCAGAGTTTCTTATGTCTGTCATTTTCTTGATGATTTCCTCATCATGGAGCTTCAACGAGCTTTGTCAGGTTCTAAAGTTGGTCTGACAAGCCTGAACAGCATGCTTTTAACATCTAAATAATTAGGGGTCTCTTCTTTGTTTCCAGAAAATAAATTGGCCTTCCACAGAGCTGGAATTTTGGGTGATCATACTCGACACAGGCAAAGGAGAAGCATGTCCCCTCCTAGATAAATGTTCAGGTTGAATACGAGATTGGAAGGTGGTAGACTAAGAAAAAAGCTATTTTAGTTGAACTTCAACCCTTAATCAGTACCTTGAGTTTTGCCTGCAACATTATCCCCCATGTAGAGCCTTTATGGAAAAGATAATCTAGCTCACAATCGGCTTACCAAAACTCCATCATGATATTAGACTCAAGGCTGAATTTTTGATGATATTGAAATGTGGAATTGTTTTATCTCCTGATGGAGATGCAAATTGCTTCTTTTTTAATAATTATTGGGAAAGTTCTAATTAACTTCATCTGTTCATCGATGCCTATCGTTCCCTTGGTTGTGGGGTTGGATATCTTTAGTTATAGGGGTATCTTTAAAACTCAGTGGTTCCAAGTGTCCTGGCACCCTGCCAGACACTAGTCTCCCTTGGTATTTCAACTGCATGGCAGAAAATATAGCATTGTCTTGGGTTGTTTTATATTGGGGTAGGCAATAGGCCTGCCACCTAGTTATCTTACACTGTGATAGCATGTTCACGTAATAAATTCAAAACCATTCCCCTGCAAACACATAATGCAATTGGGTAGGCGTCTCATACTTAACACAATTGGGTATATAAAGTTTTATTTCGAAGCTCATTATGTCCTTGGTATCTCCAAAGAACTTGCATACTCTCTGTATCGTTTCAGGAGAATAGTTTTCGTCAGCTGCCCCACTAGGCCCACTGCCTACCACGTAGATTATATAGATATGTTTAAGAATTACTCGATAATTTTGTTAAAGTTCTAAAACCTCTGCTGGCGTATCTTCTGGGTAAATTCTGCCCTCATCTCACAAAATTGGTTTAATTTGCGGTCTTGGGACAAAAGAAGGGAAATTAAATGCATACGCCCTTCGCACTACGCAATGGAGATTAATTAATGATATTATAGCATGGCTTGGGATGAAAGATTTAATACGAAATATTAATGCCTCAGTGTCGATTGAAGGCGTATGATTTAATTACCTGCTGCCTTTTCTGATCATTTATGTTTTGCTCACACATTACATCTTATTTTCACACTTTTCTATATCGAGCTTAAACTTAATATATATGATTACTCTATTTTTATTACACAGATCAACGATACAATTTTGATAAAGAAGACATTTTCAATATGAATACATTTGGATTGCCATATGACTATAATTCTATAATGCACTATAGCAGAACGTCTTTTACGAAAAGCGGTGAGACCACACTTGCAGCCAAACACGATCCAAATATGCAACTAGGGGGAAACAAAGATCTGTCAAAATATGATATTATGAAGATCAATGCTATGTATCACTGTCATGGTAAGACTTTGTGGAGGTGCTATCTTCTGCAATTTTATTCTTTAAGTGTTTTGTGTCCGTAATATTTGTTTTGACTAATAAAAGCGTAGCATTGGTGCTAAACCTTGCCATAAAAACTAAAAATTTGACCTAGCCACCAACATTTAGATGGATCTTAACCTGAAAAAAAAACTAATAGTCGACTTGTGTACATGTTTAAAATGCGTAGGTAACTTCACCCCCTGAGAAAATATTCGTGGCAGCATCAGATTTGCAACACTAGGTCGTTGATAGCTATTTCCCTTGCAAACTCTTTGTCTCCCGAACGCTGTTTGTTTCTCAAGAAACTGGGCTATTTGTCAAACCAGCCAACCTATGTTGCTTGACCACAGATAATGTTATGATCGGTGATACAGAATTACAACGTAAATTCCAGCTGGCTCACCTGGGTCAATAACGAAATGGTCAAAAACAAAATCAAATAAAAGCAACCACTTTAACATGTTCTGGTTCATATTCACCCTAAAGTTAATGACTTAGCTACTTGCTCTGCAAACCAGTTTTGAGATTCTTGACAAAGGAACACCTTGCAGCTTCTTTTTACTGTCAAATCGAGGGACTGGTATATGTGGTCATGTTGTTTGTTTGGCACTAGGACCAGCTTCCTATTGTTTTTTTACGACCAACTTCCACGCACTTTCAGTCCATTGACCTTTAAGAATATCTGCAAGTAAAAGCCACTCTCTCTCGATCCTTATGCAATGACTTTGCACATTAAGACAAGAAGGGTGATTAACGGAAAATGTGAAATCGGGCATTTGCAAATGGAGATCAGCCACTACTCAAACTTTTAGTACGACTATGAAGGGGGATTGAAGCTTTTGTATCAAGCATAACCTTTAGAAGGTCTCCAATACCACAAGGTAGTTTGGAAGTACCAATCGTCTTGAAGATTTTCAAATCTTAGGCACCAGACAGAGTTTTGACATTATGAAAGAGAAACTTATACTAAACCTAACCAGATCAAATTCAATTCACTGACCAAGACTTAAGTGATATCATTGATATTTGAAATTATAAACATTCGAGTGTTTCTTCAGAAAATATTACTAGCTATACTTACTAGTTGAATTTTTAACGATATTATGAATTTTGTTTGTTTGCATACGTATCAATTTTCGCGCAGATTAATTTTCATGCAGTACGTAATTTCTAGCACTTTAAGGTGCGCGAAAAATAGTACAACACGAATTCAAATACACCAAAGGTATATTTATTTTTGGATTTGTTGAGTTTGCACATACTTATTGCTGAAGACGCTCTTTTCTCAATGGTTTGCATGAAAGTAGGTTTCAAACATTTTCCTTCCAACGAACAACTCCATTTTCAATCAACGAACAACTGGTGCCAAGCTTTGATGTTTAAAATCCTAGAAATAAACCATAGCTATACAAGAACCGGCATCCTAGTGGATTACAGCAATGCCGACATCACAGAGATATGCGCAAAAGTAAACACACATGCGAATCACACAAAAAACAATTAGCCAGAAACCAATAGATAGCTGCTATCGGTCAAAATCGGTCAAAATCAACACAATAGCAAATAGAGCATGTAATTTCCAAAAAAAATTCAATTAGCTAAAACCATTTCATACATATTACTTCGATCAATCATCCAAACAGACCAGAAATACACATAGCACCGATGCCTGGGGTAGTCTTAACCCTACTAAATATTTGATTTTACTGGCATTATAGATAAAGTTTATTTGTTGAGTGTGGTACTTTAATAAGACAAATGAAAGAGACAAATTGAATAAGAAGCACCATTTGATATGATTAAAATGAACACTAACATTTCAGGCGTATGCCCGTTATCAAAGTGATAGGAAAACGGTTGGGCAGAATGAAAATAAGCAATAGAATGCGTAGCTCGGATGATGGAGGTTAGAGTAGGAGAAACGATGTGACGTAGCATAATAATTGAATGAGCAGAAAAAAGCGTGGAGAAGAATGCTGAATGATTTACACAATATATTTACTATAGCCAGAAAAATCGGAACCATAATGAAACGAACACATAGATACTACTTAAGCTTTTCGTCTGACACTCAACAGAGTAATATGTCAGAAAGAGAGCGAAACAGAAACCTAACTGATTTATATACCCAGATGTGGATCGAAATAGGCCAATCAAAAAAGAGGTGAATGATTGGTATGGTGTGGGAAAACCAATCAACACCCACGATACAGTGAGCTGACCAATAAGATTATTTCAAGAGTCCTAAGGCGAAAACGAACTCCTTCTGTCTACACAATAGGGGATCCCTGGTTTTTATGTAGACAGATTCCAAAATAGCTAAGTGAAAGGTAGATCTTGCTCTGCCAATTATTCGAAAGCAATTCTCACTGTAGGCTTTAGCACTCTCTGGATTGTCGAGCAAATGTTGACCTATAGCAGAGTCATGTTTTAGTGAACTTTTTGGTTTTGAGGCGCGAGATGGTTGCTCTCGTTGAGGAACAGTTTTGTTGCGTATGCTAGACGGCACGTGTTGTTTAACCCTATCACATAACCGCTGAGATGTGCGACCTACGTACCTGGCATCACACCGGCACGAGTATTCGTATACTAAACAGCCTTGTAGTATACGAATACTCGTGCCGGTGTGATGCCAGGTACGTAGGTCGCACATCTCAGCGGTTATGTGATAGGGTTAAACAACACGTGCCGTCTAGCATACGCAACAAAACTGTTCCTCAACGAGAACAACCATCTCGCGCCTCAAAACCAAAAAGCTCACTAAAACATGACTCTGCTATAGGTCAACATTTGCTCGACAACCCAGAGTGTGCTAAAGTCTACAGTGAGAATTGCTTTCGAATAATTGGCAAAGCAAGATCTACCTTTCACTTAGCTATTTTGGAATCTGTCTGCATAAAAACCAGGGATCCCCTATTGTGTAGAAAGAAGGAGTTCGTTTTCGCCTTAGGACTCTTGAAATAATCTTATTGGTCAGCTCACTGTATCGTGGGTGTTGATTGGTTTTCCCACACCATACCAATCATTCACCTCTTTTCTGATTGGCCTATTTCGATCCACATCTGGGTATATAAATCAGTTAGGTTTCTGTTTCGCTCTCTTTCTGACGTATTACTCTGTTGAGTGTCAGACGAAAAGCTTAAGTAGTATCTATGTGTTCGTTTCATTATGGTTCCGATTTTCTGGCTATACTCAAGTTCTGTACCATCCAAAGACTGTAATATATTTACTGTAAATATGAGTATTGTTTTTTAGTCCATTAGGGTAGAGTGTTTGTAGGTTGAATATCAAACGTTTTTATAGTGTCTTTCTTTTCTTGTTGTGGTGGGGAGTGTTCAAAAGTCTAAGAATTGACATGTCGGCAAAAGAGTAAAAGGCTGAGTTGAAATGTCTTGATACGTTGCTGCCAGATCATTCGCATGCTTTACATCTTCGTGTAGCTTGTTTTTTACATTAACAGATGTTCACCAAAACGGTTGTTTATTTGACGAGAGGTCTCACTAATATATAAAGCTTGGCAACAGTTAAAAATGATACAGTAGACTAAACAAGAGGTTAAACAGATGAAGCTGGATTTGATGGTGAGATTTCGTCCATGGTTGGTAATAGTGGTTTCTGGGTGACGTAGGACGAGGTTTGGTA
The DNA here is from genome assembly GCA_963924455.1 of Pelagia noctiluca. NCBI lineage: Eukaryota > Metazoa > Cnidaria > Scyphozoa > Semaeostomeae > Pelagiidae > Pelagia > Pelagia noctiluca. The sequence goes on along the minus strand of OZ004317.1, from coordinate 17,220,230 downwards.
AAGGTGATGGCGACATGGTTGAGTACCAGGGTTCTGACAAGAGTGTCTTTTAAATTTTTGTCTCTGCGACTGGCAAGGAGAGGAGGATCAGGGAAGATATCTTTTATTGTGGCATCTTGTTGCAAAAGGTTCAAATTTTCTTATAATGATCTTTTTAATCTGATGATTGAGAGGATGATAGGTAAGTGTGAATGGGATACGGTTGTTTGAAGCTGATTGATCCGACTGAGCCAGAGCGTCACCTTGGGAGAGATGTTTGACTCTGTTCAGGGCGTTGTCAGAGATTTCTTTTGGATACTGGCTGTTGTTGAAAAAAGAGTTCATTTCATCGGCTTTGATTTCAAAGTCATTATCACTAGAACAGATAGGGTGGAGACGGTGTAGTCGCGAGTATTGATTTTTTTGGGTGTGAATAATTGTAGTCGAGGAAGCAGTGAGCATCTGTTGGTTTTTAATTAATTGAAGTGGAGACTTGGCTGCCAGATTTAGTCCGAAGAATATCCAGAAAAGATAGGCTAGCTTCAATTATGGTGTGGGTGAACTGGAATGCAGGATGAAAGTTGTTGGTGTAGTCGATGAACTTCTGTAGGTCAGTTAGAGGAAGAGATGTAGCACCGATTATGTCGTCGATGTACTGCTTGATCAAAAACGGCAGAGAGCCTTGGTAATACTCGTAGATAAGTTGTTCCTGATGACCAACAAAAAGACAGGCATAGCTAGGACCAAGTTTGCTTCCCATAGCGACAATTCTCATATTTACAGTAAATATCTTGTGTAGCTCTTTTTGCATTCTTCTCTACGCTTTCCTTTCCGCATTCCATTATTATGTTATGTCACATCGTTTCTCCTACTCTAACTTCCATTATTCCAACTACGCTTTCTATTCCTCATTTTCCTTCTACCCAACGTTTTTTTATAACTTTGATAACGGGTATACGCCTGAAACGTTAGTATTAATTTTAATCATATCACATGGTACTTCTCACACAATTTGTCTCTTTTATTATAGATAAAACTTTTATTATTAAGAGTCAGGTGCGAGGGGCAGGGCTTCCAGAGGTAGGGTTAGATTTTAGATGCACAAACCTAATGTTGCGATACTAGTGGGACCCTCAGGGAGGCAGGTGACCCTCTACCAATGATGCTACCGGAAAGAGCTGGATTTTCACACTGTTGTAGCGATACTGATTCATCTTTTTATAATACGTAGTAACCTGATGCATTACATCAATTACAAATAGAATTAGCAATCCTGAAATATTGCTCTTTCTGAAAAATATTTTATCTTGTAGAAAAGAGAGGGACAAAATGGTCAAAGTGGTCTGATTGGTCGCATTGTATGACGAACCGGAAAAGATGCATTAAAACCAAGTTTAGAATATGTTTGGAGGAGTGGAAGTACTGCCCTGAGGCTGATGACTACGGTGTTCATATGATCATGGTAGATTGCCCGTCAAAGGCTCATTGTGAAAGTATGTTTTACATTTGATCTCTGAAAAGGGGGCTTTGTAGTTAATGGATGCATAATCATACCTTCAAAATTGCATGGTGGGAAAATTCCTTCGTCAGCCAATTATGCTGTTTTACGATTTATTCATATATCTTCACATATGTTGGATTCATATAACTTATGCTTTTACAGTAGCTGCGTTATCCGGTAACAATAGCTCCATTGTTCAACAAAGAAATGAATTTGTTGTAATGTATTGCAAAAGTACAATGAGAACCAACTGCTGTTAGTGACTACATGAAACATTTTCGTATCATTCGTGCTATTCGTGTTCATTACATCACGATTAACGCGAAACGATATTGAAATTTTGTGATATCTTTTCATGGTAATCGCGAACCAATGCGGCCAAATCCTTTGTTCAAAATTATTTGAGGAATTAGTCAAAGGAAAAGGAGTCTTCGAATCAAAGGAAACTTTAGTTCATATTGATTTTAGGTATTCTGAGTGTGTTTTTTGACGATATTTTGCTTTAACTCTTCTTTGATAATGGAAGCTGAAAACATCCAATCCGATGGAAAAAGCGATAATCGAACGCACGGTTATTCATTCTCAGCTCTAGAAGCAACCCATTATATTCGCTAGACGTTTTATGGTTAAGAATATCCTTCACCCAGAACCTCAGACCCCGTTTACACTTGCACGGATCCAAATGGATCCGTACCCAAACTAGCACAGATAGGCCTCCTGTTTACACTAGACCTGTGGATCCGTACCCATTTGGGTCTGCTATCAAGACCCATTTGGGATCGCTTTCCAAGGTGTACTCATTTAGATCCGTGCTTGTTTAGGTCTAGTGTAAACGGTTGGAACCGTTCCAAAACAGGTACGGATCAAAAGCGAATGTCGCTTTGTTTTGTAATTAGTTTCGGGTCAAAGTGCTGAAAATGGGCTAGACATAGCTGTGAATCCGTTCCAGTGTAAACGCAATCTGAAATGGATCCGCTCAAGTTTAAAAGCTAGCAAACATGGGTACCGTTCCAAATTGGATCCATACCCATTTGGATCGGTTCTTTTGTAAACGGGGTCTTATTTTTCTTTGCTGCTGGGCTTAGCTAAGTCTTTTCTCTACTCTTTCTTTGCTGTTGTAAGATATCAACAACGCTCATCTTTGCAAGGAGTTTTTTCCTTGTGTGAGGAGCCATTTTCAAGTTGCGATAAAAGTGATTAATAGTGAGTACATGATGACGCTAATCACCCAGCTTTTCGAAAACTTTAATTGCAGTGATTGTTCTCATGATAATCGTGACAATCACCAAATGAGTAGCAGCCTTGTGAATCTGCGAAAAATCGCTTTAGAATTTGGTAAACCTGGAGAAAATTTGAGTCCCCCTTTTGTTAGATATATTTTGAAGCAGCGAGAAATTAGGGATAGCCTGAAAAATTAGTTTTTTCTACCAACGATAATGTAATCTCCACAATGTATATAGAAGGTTACAACTTTTTTATCACCTTCCTAAAGAAATAAGAATTCCTAAAACTTATCTAAAATTTAGGTCAAGGATAGGAAAACGGTGCAGTGATGAAAATGGCTAAAATTTAAACCCCTGTTATTTGTGATAGCGAATTTCTATTTTGCTTTCACCGTTATTGTTTGAATTATGTTTTGAAATATTTTATTGCTTAACACACCGCTGCTTTTAGATAAATCATTTTAGCTCAGCTTGAAAATATATTTATAGGAAATGTTAGTATTTAACTAGCAAAATTGACAAAATTAACTAAGATATATGTATCCAAGCCAACTCTAGAGAAATTGATTACTGTAGCAATTATAATTATTATTATATCGGTACAGAAGTTGAGGATGACAACGAAAATCGGACACAACTGAGTATAATTATTTGCTAGGCTACGTTCTCGTTGTCTTTTTAACGTACTACTCTGATGAGTGTTAGACGTAAAGTCAATAGTTATCATGTTTCGCTATGTTTCCGATTTTCCTCGCCATCCTTGATTCCTCCGGATGATTGAGCAATCACGAAGGCCAGGTCCATATCGTTGACTTCGCAGAAATATTTATCAAGTCTGTGAAGTCCAACATTTAGTAATTGCACTAAGGACGATCATTTAAACGAGAACCCGAAATCCCGGACCTGATTTTTGTGCTCCAATTGCTAATATAGACCACTAAATATCATTAATAGTGTCAATGTGGAGGATTAAACCATTTTTACTAGGTAAGATCTGGAAAAAAGTTAATTCGAACGTAACATCGATAGCGAAATTTAGGCCTATCTTGGCCTGAGGTGGAATCAAGGTCCTCGTCTAGAAATGTGCTCTTTACAGTAAATGCCTTACATTTAGATTCTTAGTGTATAACTATGCATAACCAATATTTCTAGAAAAAAATGTTCACGAGGCCCTAGCTCACGCCAGGCCAAGATAGGCGTAAAATTTCTTAGTCGATTTTGCACTCGAATTAAATGTTTCGCAGATTTTACGTGCGTAAGAAATTGGGTTGATTCTTTACATTGACTCTCTATCAATGGTATTTCACAGTCTATAAAAGCCCTTCGAGTGTTGAAATAAAGTCTGTATATTCCTTGTTTTAATGATCAGCCGCAGTACAATAGCTAAAACGCATACTTGGTGGACTTGATAAGTAGATCTGCAAAGTCTGTGAAGATTGCAAGGTCTGCATTATATACCTGGCATAATCACAAAATAGACTTGTAGAGAAGAAAAAGTTGTTAACGTGTCTCTTTTCTACTTATGCACATCTAAATGTTGATACTGGGCGTAATTTCACCCTCTTTAACTTGAGATTTATTTTCTAGGAAAGTCTGTTTATGGATTCTGGGGACAGTGGTCCTCTTGGTCAAGCTGTACCAAAACATGCGACGAGGGTGCAAAGCGGAGATCACGACAATGCGACTCACCAAGACCAACGGGCACAGGGTGGAAGTGCAGGGGGGCATCATCGGAGACACAGTCATGCATGAAACGCCAGTGTAGACCAAGTAAGGCTTTAATCTTTTATAACGTGTAGCAATTCATTTCTTACTCAACCCTAACCAGTCATAGACAGGGAATTTACCATAACATTCTAGCAAATCGGGTAACCGAAAATCTGAAGACAGTTTTGGAATCCTTGAGGGAAGGCGGTCATTTTAAGCCTTGGGAACATTCTGGGAAATGAGCTATTGTGACGTAATTGATGACGTCATGTGACCACGGTCACAAAAAATCCGACCTCCGAATATTCGGTCGCTGATCACATCATTGGAAAGAGCATCGAAAACTGAGCAAATAATTGTATTACACTGATGTTATTTGACTTACCCTTCAAAAGATATAACGTATTGAAAAATTCAAAATGGCAGATAGAAATTGAGTGTATCAATCTGTTTGTTTCGATTTTTTATCGGAATTTAATGAGGGAACGGTTTTTCTTAATTGTTAACTGTATAGAAATGAATAAAACATTTCAATAGGACCCACTAAGTTGAAGTTCAAGCTAAGCTGAATAGAGTTATTGAATTTATGATTAAATTCCATTGTCCGTCTATGGCAGCCAGTTGGCAGACGAATCGTTACTTGAAGAAAAATCATACATTTCCCAAGCACTCTCCCGTATCATTTTCTCCAAATCCTCGCCTCTGTCCTTCGTTTCCATCTTGGGTAATGCATGTGCAGTACAGTGAAGGTGTGTAGTACGGTAGAGGATATTCAGTACGGCAGAGGGATATCATCAGTTTGGCGGAGATATCATATGCACGTATACGATGGGAGATATTTTCAGTATTGTGGAGTGTATTCAGTACATTAGAAGGATAACATCAGTGCGATGGGCGGATATTATAAATACTATTGAGGAATACTGTCGGTAATCGAAAGATATTCAGTTCTAATGAGGGTTATCATCAGTACAGTGGAGAGTATTCAGTACAATGGAATATCCTCCATCAACTCTACTGAAGATATCCCTTCGCCCTACTCATGATATGCCTCTACGTACTGATGGTATTCCTCCGCCGTACTGATGATATCACTCCACTGTGCAGAATAGCTACCCTCCACAGTACTGAAGGTATCCACCCATCGTACTGATAATATGCCTCTACGATACTGATTGTATCCTTCTGGCTTACTAAATATAGTCTACCCTACATCACAACCTCCATTGTACTGCACATAGATTACCTCAGAGATTTTCTTCATCTGAATTTATTTGCTTGAGTGAACCAGAAAGGCACAAAAAGCTCGGCTTTTTCATTCTATGTCCATCCATTCATTTCAATCTAAACATCTGGAATCACTTCTTCAGTGCGGTGAAACCAATGCAATAGCTGATAATTTACCCTTTTGATGAATCCCTCTGCTGAATCTAATACTTGAGGAATGAAACTAGACGATTTCACTTTCAGCTCCTTTTAGATTCGCAATCTGGTCGTTACATACGTTTCAGTTGTCTTTCCATCGTAGAAATGGTTCGATTAATGAACTATCGTCATACTTTAAAAATCATCGAGACAGAACTACAGAAAGCAAGAGTTCATTATTAGAACCTTTTTCTACAATGGAAAGACAACTGAAACATATGTAACGACCAGATTGGGAATCTAAAAGGAGCTGAAAGTGAAATCGTCTAGTTTCATTCCTCAAGTATTAGATTCAGCAGAGGGATTCATCAAAAGGGTAAATTATCAGCTATTACATTAGTTTCACCGCACTGAAGAAGTGATTCCAGATGTTTAGATTGAAATGAATGGATGGACATAGAATGAAAAAGCCGAGCTTTTTGTGCCTTTCTGGTTCACTCAAGCAAATAAATGCAGATGAAGAAAATCTCTGAGGTAATCTATGTGCAGTACAATGGAGGTTGTGATGTAGGGTAGACTATATTTAGTAAGCCAGAAGGATACAATCAGTATCGTAGAGGCATATTATCAGTACGATGGGTGGATACCTTCAGTACTGTGGAGGGTAGCTATTCTGCACAGTGGAGTGATATCATCAGTACGGCGGAGGAATACCATCAGTACGTAGAGGCATATCATGAGTAGGGCGAAGGGATATCTTCAGTAGAGTTGATGGAGGATATTCCATTGTACTGAATACTCTCCACTGTACTGATGATAACCCTCATTAGAACTGAATATCTTTCGATTACCGACAGTATTCCTCAATAGTATTTATAATATCCGCCCATCGCACTGATGTTATCCTTCTAATGTACTGAATACACTCCACAATACTGAAAATATCTCCCATCGTATACGTGCATATGATATCTCCGCCAAACTGATGATATCCCTCTGCCGTACTGAATATCCTCTACCGTACTACACACCTTCACTGTACTGCACATGCATTACCCAAGATGGAAACGAAGGACAGAGGCGAGGATTTGGAGAAAATGATACGGGAGAGTGCTTGGGAAATGTATGATTTTTCTTCAAGTAACGATTCGTCTGCCAACTGGCTGCCATAGATGGACAATGGAATTTAATCATAAATTCAATAACTCTATTCAGCTTAGCTTGAACTTCAACTTAGTGGGTCCTATTGAAATGTTTTATTCATTTCTATACAGTAACAATTAAGAAAAACCGTTCCCTCATTAAATTCCGATAAAAAAATCGAAACAAACAGATTGATACACTCAATTTCCATCCGCCATTTTGAATTTTTCAATACGTTATATCTTTTGAAGGGTAAGTCAAATAACATCAGTGTAATACAATTATTTGCTCAGTTTTCGATGCTCTTTCCAATGATGTGATCAGCGACCGAATATTCGGAGGTCGGATTTTTTGTGACCGTGGTCACATGACGTCATCAATTACGTCACAATAGCTCATTTCCCAGAATGTTCCCAAGGCTTAAAATGACCGCCTTCCCTCAAGGATTCCAAAACTGTCTTCAGATTTTCGGTTACCCGATTTGCTAGAATGTTATGGTAAATTCCCTGTCTATCAGGCTTTCGCCCTGGTGACTCAACCATTAACCAACTACTGTCCATAGTTCATACAATTTCTGCTGCTTTCGACTGCAATCCTACACTCGATGTTCGCTCTGTCTTCCTTGATATTTCAAAAGCTTTTGATCGTGTGTGGCACAAGGGCCTAATATACAAACTACGTCGGTGCGGAGTTTCTGGTAATCTGCTATCCCTTATCCAAAGTTTTCTGGCAAATAGAAAACAGCGGACACTCCTCAATGGCAAAACATCAGAATGGGGTAATATATCAGCCGGCGTCCCTCAAGGATCTATCCTAGGACCTATCTTCTTTTTGATTTATATAAATGATCTGGCAGATAACATCAAGTGTAAAGTGAAGCTATTCGCTGACGATACATCACTCTTCACCGTTGTTTGTGATACTGAGCAAGCAGCTTCGGACATGAATCACGATCTAAGGACCATACAAGAGTGGGCGCACCAGTGGAGAATGTCTTTTAATCCTGACCCCATGAAGCAGGCTGTCGAGGTTATATTCTCTAAGAAACGCACCACATCAAATCACCCCCCTATCTTTTTCAATGACACACAAGTCGTAAGAGTTGACGAGCATAAACATTTTGGCATCATATTGGACTCTAAACTGACATTCTCTAGTCATATTCAGTCAATTATTTCTAAAACCAGACAAGGAGTCGGGATGTTACGCTTTATGTCCAGATACCTGCCTCGGAAAACGCTCAATGAACTGTATAAGCTATATGTTCGCCCACATCTTGATTATGGTGATGTTATCTACCATATTCCATCTAAAATGTGTGACTTTACAAACAGCTTTACATTCAATAACTATATGGAAAAACTAGAGTCTGTGCAATACTCTGCAGCCCGAGCAATAACAGGTGCATGGAAAGGTACTTCCCGAAAGAAACTACTTGAAGAGCTTGGTTGGGAGACCCTAGATCTTCGGCGATGAAGCCGACGTCTTGTCCTTTTCTATAAGATTATCAATAATATTACACCTGCCTATACCAGAGACCCTATTCCACATCTTCATGAACTCCCTTACTCTTTTCGAGCGAGAGCAGCGATTGGGCAAATATATGCAAGAACTGACAAATATAAATCAACGTTCTATCCTCATTGTCTGGCAGAATGGGAGAATATTGATCCAGAAACACGAAACGCACCCTCATTGGGTGTCTTCAAGGCAAAATTAAATAAGATTATTCGTCCCGCTCCAAAACAAGTATTTGGTATTCATGATCCTAAAGGACTAGCCACTCTCACACAACTTCGAGTTGGGTTAAGTGCACTTAAACTTCACAAGTTTAGGCACAATTTCAATGACACATTAAACCCAGTGTGTCCTATAAACGATGGCGTTGAGGACACGGAACATTTCTTGCTGCATTGCCACTCATACCATCTGCAAAGAAATAATCTCCTCAGCCAGGTACAAGCAACTTTGCTTTCATGCGGTTTGTTGAACCTTTCCAATGAGGATTTAGTTTCAATAATCTTGTACGGTGATGAAAGGTTACCCCTTGAATCAAATAGGGCGATCATTAAAGCAACTCTTGAGTTCATCGAATCATCAAAAAGATTTTCTTAAGTCATTTCAATGAGATTTCCTCTCCTCCTCCCACCTTTGTATCATGTTTGTATCATTTCATTTCTTATCGTAGCTTGTAGTTTATGCTGTAATAGCTTCGTGTAAATGTTAAATGTTTCATGTTAAATGTTAAAGCCACAGGGTTGCAATGTATTCTCATTCTCCTTGTGGTGTCGTCCTGTAACCATGTTCTGTTATTGTAAGATTTTAGATTGATGTATAAAAAAAAAAAAAAATTTATTATTGGAGTGAAATGCCATCGATGTTTGATAAAGTAGATGTGACATTAATTTTGTTATGTGGAAAAACAACAGAATATCAACTAAAACTTCAGTTTTATGAGCGTTAACTTATAAATTGATTTAAAAAATTAGTAAAAATAGCTTTCAACAAATCAAAACCTTGTGAATAATAACAAGGCAGCAGCAAAAATGACTAGATTTATCATTTTACACGTTTTCCTAACAAACCATAAGCTGTCCCGAATGTCCCTTAAAAGGTTAGTCCCAAATAGAAACTAAACGTTATCGATCAATAACATTAAAATATTTTATGAGAAAACGATATTATAGTCTCATCGTAGCGTCTCTGTCAGATTAACCAAAAATTTTTCAATGTTTCTTCGGTATCATTAACAATGAGAGGCTTTAGGCCACTTCACTTCCATTAAGGTTTGAGCAGTCATTTCAAAATAGTATCCTTTTCTTGCCAACAATAAAAAAGAGAAAGGCTGGCAGTTGGTTTGGTTTAATTGGTAATCAGGATTGTAGTCGGACGAAATGAATGCGATTTCTGAAACCAAAGTTCGCTCTGAATAAATATGATTATGGTGATTGCGAGAGGAAGGCACTGTAGATAGAAGGCAAAGAGCTAAACTACTCAGGAGGCCTATTCCAGTTCCAGGTTTTATGCTATATTTTCAAAGCCATGAATTATAGGGTTTGTGTAGGGGTCAGTATAAGAGTTAGAGCGAGGGTTTGAGTAAGGCAGAGTCAGGGGCGCACATCTAAAAAAATTTTTAGGGGGGTTGTTTACTTTTGGGACCGAATTTTTCGTTGGAAATATTTTGGACCGACTGAAGAAGGTTCCATCCTTGAAAGAGATGATACCATATCGATAAAAAGTTTTAATACGACCAAAGAGAAACATCTTTTAGAACAAAGTTATTGTGCCAACCTAGAAGCTTCTCTACACCATCTTACTAGCTAAATCTGAAATACTGTATAATCAGAGAAAACGTACTGTTTAGCTATGTGAGGCGGCACCATAGTTGCCACCGAAGTGAGAATCTTTACAATATTGATGTTTCAGATCGGAGAATGTATTTTGAGAAGTTATATCCAACTCTTTTCAATTCGAGTAACTTGGGCTTTTTAAGAAAATCATATGCACCTACGTAGAGCTAACTAACCCTGAAATATTGCTTGTAAATTATTGAAACGGTGCTACCTGGCTACCTGATGTGGCACATGGTTACTACCAAAGGAAACATTTCTAAAAAATTCGATTCTTGAATTGCTTGAAAACGCAATTTGGAAGGTTAACTCCAAATTTGTTAACCCACTCTACTTTTCTAAGTGCGAGAAAGACCACTAATTGAAATTGAAGACCTATTCGTGAAATCCTATCATACTGTATGCCACTTTTAATTAGACAGCCCATTGATGGTGACTAATTATTCAGGAAGTCAGAGGTCAGAATTTTCAGCATATAAATTTCATTTCAGGAACGAATTTAATATACCTAGTGATAATTTCAAATCTTTAAAAATTTGGGACCGAATTTTAGACCGACTGGGAAAATACTGGGGGCTATCACACCCCCTGATGTGCGCCCCGGGTCAGAGTTGGCGTTATGGTAAGATTTGACTGTAATCATAAACTAAACCCTAACCCTAACCCTTTATTGCAGGGCTTTCGGTATTTAGAAAAAGACCGAGAAGTAGGAAAGGTCTCCCAGCGCTGAAAGGTTTTGCCTACCACGCTAGAAATGCAACTTTAGCCCCAAAATGATGTGTAGATAAATTCCAAAGCATGAATAGCTCTCAAACTTTCAAAAGGTCTTCTTTGTGTTGCTAAAAGCAATGCACCAGTTTAGATTTAGCTACAAATCATTTGGAGGTTGTAGCACTGATTTCAAAATAAAAACTGGATCGAGCATTTTGTTGGTTTTGGCGCCAGATGTTGAAGCCAATTGATTTGGATTGAGTTTGGCCTCCCAATATGGCTGCCAAAGAAATTATATTGCCTGTATTCTTTGCTAACAATAGCTGCACGATTTTTCAGTCTCATGCTGATAATTCATAACATTCCAACAATCATCAAAGAAACAAAAAGCCTCGAGTGGAATCTCAATGTATTCAATTCGACCTAGCAATATGACCGCCAATGACTTCATTTCATAACGATTGATGCTCATTCCAGTCCTTTTTGAGATCTGTGGATTGTAGTTCTTCAAATGCATTTCTAAAAAGCCTACTTCATTGAAAAACTTGTCTATTGGCACTGTCAATTTCTAGATTATCTTTTTTATTGACTTTGACTTGATGAAATTTATCATTATTCAGTACTCCCTATGAAAGAATCTTCCTTTGGTTTTTCTCAAACCGCAAATGTTTACTCACGTGGAATATAACTAGCTTTCTTAAAACAAATATTGTGCAAAAACAAATATTGAATGATCTCGTAAATTGATTTCAATCGAATGGATTTATGAGAGTAAAAAATGAACCAAGCGTGATTCCAGCCGATGACCATGCTTTGGTTCATCAGTGCTCTAACAACCTTTCATGTTCTACCATCATTGATCGTGGTTTTGAGTTTCGAACGAGTCATTTTTCATTCTCATGAATCACCTCGATTGCTTTTCCAAATCCTACATTTTGAATCTATTACCATGATGTTATTTTATTTCTTAGACGGCATGTTTACCAATTTCGAGAATGGTATGGGTATATGGAGAGATTATGGTCAAAAATTTCAAGTAAATTGGCAACGTGCTCGTGGACGAGTAAATATTTTGTCAGGACCACGGGGTGATCATACCGATGGCAGAGGTTTGTGGATTTTCGTTTTTTATAAGAAAACATTATAAAAAACACCAGGATGAGAGCTAGGTCTGACTGTTTCTTCATTTTCTAAACTACACTAGTCAGGCTCACCAATATAAAGCCTTTACCTACAAATGCATTTTCAGGGCACTTTTGAGAAGGCTAAGGCTTGATAAATTTGTAAAAATCACTCCAAATATTAGAAAAAAGATAAAATCAAAGAAAAGTTTTCTTATAAAAAATGAGGACTGCAGGTGACTCACTAAGATTTCGTCCGATGACGATCTTCAGCCTACCAAACGTCATTCCTCAACTTTTAACTGAAAGAATTCATTCATTCTCAATAATTAATCAAAATAAATTTTGTCAACAACGCGCCATTTAGAAACCTAGAATATTAGGTTAAACTAGCCTGTGTACAGAACGAAGCACTTCCAGAAGTGTATCAATAACATTTCTAAACCGGTCAGTGTCTTTGCACAGGCTAAGGTTGAGCATATTGCAGTATACGGGTTACTAGAATAGAGGAACAAAAATAGTCGACAGAAGAGCTATATTGAAACGAAAATTCCCTTCCAATAATAATGATAATAAATAGATAATGTCTCAGTTTAGCTACTGTCCGTTGATATGAAGTTTTCCCGACAGAAGTATCAATGCAAAAATTAACCATATCCACGAAAGGCACTACGTATAGTGTATTAAGATCATACCTCCAGTTTTGAAGAGCTGCTGATTACAGATAATTCAGTCTCCATTCATCAACAAACCTGCAGTTGCTCGGTACCAAAATGTACAGAATAAAGATAAATTTAAATCTCTCCTTTATGAAAGAAATGTTTGCTGAGAGAAAGATAAATTGTAACTTAAGAGTTACAAACAACGTATATGCACATAAACCTAGGACTACAGCCTATGGATTAGAAAATATAAGCTCTTTAGGAAAAAATCTTCGGAAAGACATTGCATTTAAAGGAGTCCCATTCTGTAGATCATGTAAATGTATATTGTACATTAACGGTATATTTAGAATAGCTTAAATTGTCTTTTGCTTTTATTACTCTCGTTGTTATTAACTATGGTTGGCCTTAATTAGCCTTATGCTATCAGCCACGCCAGCCTTTAAAAAAGAATTTTTCGGAATATTTTTCCACTTTTTGTTGCTAACTTCAGAATGTCTGTGTAAAGATAAAACACATCTATCAAATAGTATTGGAAAAGAATTTCAAGAAAAGGAATTTTGTCTCGCCAAGGCTAATTCGGATAATATTATTTTTAGTTCATTACGAATATGCGGATCTTAAGCAATATCAGAAATAGCAAAATGCACTCATCTAGACCCTAAACTTAGTAAATTGTCCTTGGACATATTAAAGTGCACCTACGCTAATTATAAAGTCTTATAACAAATTTTTCGAGGTATTGTTTGGCTCCCAGCCCTCCCTACTATTGAGTGAATATTACAGACTGACATTACGAGGACCTTCGTGAGAATAAGCTGAGTCTTATTGAAACAGGTGTTTTTTTGCAAATGAAACAAAGAAAAGCTGTTACAGATTTACGTATGATTTTTAAAAATCTTGTTTAGGTTTTCAGCTAAAGGATGATATGCGCTAATAAGAGGAATCTCTGTTGTGTAGGCACGCAGCTTCAAGAATAACTCTTCAAACATTGGCAAACTTTTCTGTGCCAACTGGTGGATAAAGATTGTTCTTTCTTTTACCTACTTCAAGTATTGTGTGCGATATTTTACCTCGTTTACTAAATTTTTCTTAACATCTCGAAAATTGAATTGCTTTTGTCCACTTGTCTTTCTAAGTACTTAAATACCTGCATGGCAGCATAACATATTTTCGACTGAAAGGGCTAATAAAACTAATTTGATCACACCTATGTTCTTTAAAGTGATACTAAAATATCTAAATTGAGCTAGAAAACTATCTTTTGAAAATTATTGAAAGCTCTTCTCCTGAAAATTGCTTGCATGATATGGATCGCAAAATGATATTATTATGCATCGATGATGATGCATCACCCTTTATTTTGTAGGCTACTACTTATATGTGTCGTCCAAGAATAACCAATATAAGAAAGCCACAATAATCAGTAAAGTGTTATCTGGCGCAAAGTGCTTGTCATTTGCATACATTATGAATGGGAGACAGATGGGAGTTCTGGACATCTTTGGCAAAACCACAAAGGGTGAATGGCGGCTGTTCAAATTGAGCGGTAAGCTGAGGGGTCATCAAGGATGGGATTGGAAGCGAGCTAGATTTACTGTCGGAGGAGGAGGATCACAAACATACTGGGTAATAAACACCTTCACAAATCTTCATTCATAAACTGTATAAGATAGAAGAAAATGAAAAAGGTTGATAGGCCTTATCAATCAAGTGTTGTTTGAAACACAATAAGAATATTTTGAATCGATTCCAGACGGAGCAATTTAGATATGGTTAGTTGTTAAAAATCTTTTTAACGATGCTTTAAGAGCTGATAACATATTTTTTAGGCATACCTTTCTCACATTCATTTAAGGTTTCAAAGATAGTGAAAATAGAATAAAGAATTAAGTAGGCACAGAATCCAAAAAGTAACATTCCATTTGATTTCTAAATCGTATCAGTGGAAAACCGTTGTAGGCTTAATAGTATTACTTACTCTTACAATTACTTTCTCTAAAACTTTCGTTGCGAAACATTCTAAAAACAAAAAATATCAAAGTTTATCTACTTGGCATCAATGTAAAATAATTCCATGCATTCCATGCAATCAAAGAATTTTTTATGAATCTTTCTTGAAGGCTTAGACCATACCGTGTGATCAATATAGCCGGGTCTGCTCGATTGGCCAAAACTTCAGTAGTAGCGTGCTGGCGTACAAAGTCCAAATCAGGGGTCACAGGTTCATTCTTAAAAAATGCCTCGATAAAACTATACTCTCTTGATACTTGAATATGAACAGGAACGGGTGGAATGCCAGTCAATTCCCCTTTTTGCGAAGATAATGTGAATATTCTCCAGTTGAAAATCAAAATCACCGTTATCTAATGGGTGTAATGGAGTGTGATTAAAGAGAGCATAAGCAGACCCCCGATTTAGAAAACTGCAGTTGCCCAAAAATTCTCCTTTTTCAACTTGTACTTGTATTTCAATTTTATGTAAATTCATTTTCCAGCGACCTGAATACCTTACTTAGATTTTTTGCTTCTTCTCGTTTGCCAGCTCACCCTTGGGGCTCAGGGACCCAGTGAAATAAAACGTTTTCCATGAAAATATTCAATGATGAAAACGTTACTCGTCTTTCTTTAACTAAGATTATCTTTATATCATTTAGGACGGTAAGCCTGACCCTTAAATCATATGCTTTTCAATGGCAGTCTCTTCGGTTATTCCGCATGTGCATATAAGCACTTTTTGTCCAGAGTGGATGAGTTATCATTCGCAAAGTCATTCACAATAGCCATACTTTTTGTTTTCTCTGAGTCCCGGCATAGAGAGCCCCCTTGCTTCTCAAACTGAGTAACTTGGGCAGCCGGCTCACTCGACCAGTAGAAGCAAATTCTCCTGCGCCATGTAAATAGGATTTCTTAACTGAAATTGACTCAATAATTGTTATGATTCCTACCTGCCTAGGATTTCCCTGAAAGGGGGCTAGCCCCTCTATTAGGGACATCATTTTCCTATATAAAGAGGCTATGAAACAAGTTAATTGTTTTGTCTTTTCAGCTTTATTTTGAAGCAAAAATTGGATTTCCACCATATTCAGATATTGCAATCGATGACATATTATTGGAAGAAGGAAAGTGTGACGAGCAAAAGAAGAAACCCGTGCCAGGTTCGCGCAATAATTCTCAATTGCATTTATAAAATCAGGATCCACAGGTTAACCAGCCATTTTTTCTACATCTATAGCGCATGCACAAAAATTAACCCATAGTTTTTGAAATCCTATTACAAATTTACAAAATCCTCTCGATTTCAAATTTTCAAGTTAAAATAAACTGCAGAAAAGCTCGATCATTTGATGAATATTTTGACAGATGTTTGTAATGCAACAAGCTCCATTAATCAACGATTTTATAAACATTATTAACTGTGTAATTTAAGATTAATTTCAATCAAGTAGTTAAAATTCTTGTGTTTGAAAAGCACGTTTCTAACTCTTTAGGAATATGATTTTCCTTTCCTTTCTGATTGTAAAATTTCGACCTACTTCTTGATTTATAATTTGTTCGGTAGAATTTTTTCTTTTTATGAAAAACTACTCTTTACGAGTGTCTGGTGAGAATTTGATAAGTTTTAAGATTTTACTATATTTCATTTCCCACACCATCTCTATCATTACTTATTTTGAAATAGATAAAAACCACCTCTGTTGAAACATTTACAAAATATTTTCAGCACCCGGTTTGTTTATAATCATGGCCTTCAAGACATAAGGGTAAAACTAAATTAGATTTTGACAGCTTTTTACCATTTATGCACGTCTCTATGCTATGTACCTATCTTTCCTTAAACTACTCTAGGAATATCCCCACTGATCTCAAAATAAAGACTGGATTGGATCGACAATTATTTTGTTTCAGGAGCCAAACGTAAGAAGTCATTGCTTTGGCTTATGCTCTGCCTTCCAATATTGGCTACCAAAGAAACTATATTGACTTGATTCTTTGTTCACATTACCTGCACGATTATTCAAAATCACACTAATCATCCATAACGCCCGAGAGGAATGCCAATGTATTTAATTGTACCTTCAAAAATTGTCGCTTATAACTTCATTTCAGAACGGTTGGTTGATCAGGTCTTTGTTTTGAGATTATTTATGTGCCTCTTAGACCCTAAGAAACCCAAAGCAAGCAAAATTAAAGACTTCTTGACCCCAGCAGCGAGATATTTAGACCTTAAATCATTTTAGTACAAATAGGCAGGTATAGCATTGACGCTAGCCGTTTTTGCACAAAAACTCGAGCGTCTAAGAACTTTCCGGCACAGGGTAAACAATGGCTAATATTAGTTGTATGTTGCATTGCATTTCTTCCATAGCCAGACATTGTGTGATCGTTTGATAGCCGCTGATAATTCTAGTTTCCATCATCAATCAATCTTTAACGATCCTTGATGTTTAGAACCAGCATCTCTGGTAAGATAGAATAGAAATTTGTAGCTCATTGTTTGATTGGTGTGTTTTTGATATTGTTACGTTGTTATCTTTTTCAGCTTGTGTCAATAAAGACATACACTGTAAGATGTGGGCACATCTTGGGGAGTGCTACTTCCTTCCAGGTTATATGCTTAAAAATTGCTGCAAGGCCTGCAAAGGTTTGAAAATTTCATAAAAACTACCTTAATTTTCATAATCTTTTTAATGATTTTCACGAGTGAAAAATCATCAAGTATTAAGTAAATGCTTACTATTGTCGATAAGATGATGATAGTTGACTGTCCCAAATCATCTTTAGAAAAATAAGTTTTGCATATTGCTTAGCATTCTTCGATCCAATACAGTAAAAATCTGCAAATAAGAACCTCAGATTCCTGGCTCTTTCTAAGTGGTTTTTATTAGAAATAAAATTTTAACAAAATTTTCTTGGGATGGATAGTTTGAACTTACATGACTATTTCAAAACTTTATTCTGAGTCAGAGCAATTACCCGATATTTTTCAAGAAGAAAGTCTCTTTAGACCAGGCGGAGAATAGGGGAATGATCACTTGAGAGGGAAATTCGTGAGGTAGAGGGGCTTTTTGTCACTTCGAGGGTGCTGATTTCGAAAATCGATGTTATACGAGGATTTTAGGGGACAATTAGCCTCATTTTCATGTTTAATTTCTCATCATCATGTATATGAACCAACGAGAAAACAGTTTTAAGCGGAGATAACAAAAATCTTAAAGTAGATTAAACATCTTTGGTGGGAGTGAATGTTGAAAATGGAATTTAGAACTGTTAAGGTGGGCAACAGCCTCGTTTTCATGATGACGAAATCGCGTAATTGTATAATTTCTATCATTCGAAGGGCATCCAAACAGACCAAAGCGCTTAAAAACCTAGATTTGTTATGGTTTTCTTCCAAAGGGTCTATGCAGTGCTATTGACTGATTAATACTTACGCTGCTACTACTAATACTAATACTAGCACTAATATTGATAATGATAATAATAATCATGGTAATATTCAATATTCAAATAAGATAAAAAAACTGTGTCACCTTGCTAAGAAGCTGCAATCAGTCAAGATCCTGTTAAAAGGAAAAGTTAAAGAAATTAAAAGATATTGTATCACAAGATCAGATTTAAAAACTTGTATACATATATGTTTAGTTGAAATCCAATGTCTAGCTGGTCCCATCTTCTCTTGAGATTCATTACAGACGTTTCTTGTTTCATTGAATCTGGTAGCTTGTTATAAAGTCTGGAACAGGGATGACTTTTGACCTGCCTCTGTGCGAACTTTCGGAAGCAAAAGAGATTTTTGTTGCTCCCACATGTTTCCTTGTGATGTAAAATTAACAATATAATAGCTGGCGTGCTAGTCCATTTTGGAATTTGAGCAGCTCAATTAGGCATCTCTTATTCTCTGCATGACGAACAGTGGGTATTATCGATCTTTGGCTCTGCCATTGATAATATCCAAACGGCTCCTGCCCGGATTTTTTAGAACTGCATTTTGTGTGTATTTGACATACCAAGCATGATATTGATAAAGTAAAATATTTGTGACAAAAGTATTATTTTGTAGATTTTTTCTGCTAACCAAGGACTGAAATTATGTCGTATACAGGCTAGCAATTTTGTTTTTTGACAAAACTTTCTTGTGGGTCTTTTCAAGATGCACTTTTTTTGTCAAATTGTTGTACATTGTAACACCAAGATATCTGTCCATCTCTGATTCGCTGATCATCACTTCTTTCAATAAGATTCTTATTTTGTAAGACTTAGCATGTTTTTGGTTTGTTCTGTTACTTATACAAATCCTGCTTTTGTTTTCTTCAATTAAAGAACAAGATTGCAAATACCAATAATAATATTGATACTAATACTAGTAATAATACTACCGATAAATACTGCTTTGATACTGATTATTGCTTATTGATCAATAACACTAATAGAAATGCAAGCGGATTATCTAAACAAAGTTGCAACGTTTCAATCGTCTTCACAATCATTTTATTTGACACTCTCAGCTTCCAGTTCTTTGTTGACTTCAACTTGGCTGAGGGAAAGCTCCAACGAACCGATCCTGCTTCATTCCCGCCATGATCTACCGGGGCGTCCAACTCAAGCACTAGCTTGTCTGAAAATCATAGCAACATAATTTGCACATAGAATATGAAGCCTGAAGTTTTTTACATGGCAGCAGGAGACTAAGATCTATGAACTTTTTTCTTTCAAATTTCTGCATGAATAGCTTGTGTTGCAGCGCAACAGATTCACGGACGGTATTCTCTTGTTTCCATATAACACACGGCAGGCCCGGTGGAAACGGTCCTGTTAGTGCAGCCTTGGCCGGACCAACTTTTGGGCAAAGCACTCCTTTTGTCAAAAGATGACATTTTTTTTAAAAAATTAGATTTTCACTGTAACTTTCAGTTCATTTTGTACGGGGGTTATGCCCTCGAGCTCCACAAGTTTAGCTTGAACTGGACTATCTATGGACAGCTTCCACCGGGCTTGCACAGACAAACTTCTCTAAACCATTGGCGAGATCGTCTGACACCTGAGAGGAGGTTTCTAACTCAATAAAGAGCCGGATTAAAGGTGAATCTCCAATAGGAGGGAAAAGTCGTGCGATTCGATATTCTACGCTGCAACTTTTTGCGAGAAGGCGATTCTGCAAAATGTAGGAATAGTTTCTACTTTAAAGCGCTCGACTTTTTTCGCTGTGTTTTTATCAGACTTAAAAGTAGAATCACTCGACTTTTTCCGGCTAGTGGAGATTCACCTTAACTCTATTTCTAATGATATTGCCTTCCAAAATGCTGGATACATGGTCATTGCCAGAAAAGCGTGAAGGCCAAGTACTGCTTTCTTTTGTTTTCAAACACCATTATCCACGAAAATCCTCGTCCCATGAAATTCATGGGACAAGATTAATGCTAGGATATCAACGTCGCCAGAGGGAGACCGACCTCTGACAGCATCATCGGCGGAAATTTTCGCAGCTCTAACCAACGCCACCAACTTCGTGTCTGCTTCTTCGTGGCTGCTAGCAAAATAATAGTATTGGAAAACAAAGAGAAATATGCGATATGACATCCTCCACCAGAAATTTTGAGGATCAGAAAAAGAAAGCACTATTTGGTCTTCACACCTTTTCTAGCAATGACTTTGTATCTAGCTTTTTCATTTGAAAGTCAGCATTTTGGAAGTCATGTCATTATAAGTAGAGTTCATCAGGCTTTTTACTGAGTTGGGAAGCTCCTCTCAGGTGTCAGACCATCTTATTAGTAGTTTAGAGAAGTTTTTCTGTATCTTATATGGAAATATGATTATATCGTCCGTGAATCTACTGCGACACAAGCTATTCGTGCAGAAGTTCGAAAGAGAAAAGAAGATCATAGATCTCAGTCTCTTGCTGCCATGCAAAGAAAACCTTAGGCTTCATGTTCTGCGTGCAGAACTATGTCGCTATAATTTTCAGGCAAGCTAATGGTTTGATGCTTGAGTTGAACGCTCCAGTAGATCGTTGCTAGAATGAAGCAGGATTTATTCGCTCGAGTGATACCTGTTACCAAGAAAATATATTGAAGCTTTTGCTGACATAAGTTGAAGTCAAGAAAAAGCTGGAACCTGAAGGTGTTAAGTGCAGTGACCGTGGCGATGATTTTTAAGAACTGTGAAACGTTGCAACTCAGTTTAGATAATTTGCTTGCATTTCCATTAGTGTTATTGATCAGTTAGCCATAATCAGTATCAATCAGTATCAACTGGTAGCACTAGTATTTGTATTAGTAGTAGTAGCATTAGTATTAATCAGTTGATAGCACTGCATAGCCCTGATGGTAAAAATGTAGGTTTTTAAGCCATTTGGCCTGTTTGGATGCCCCTCGAAATATAGATATTATACAATTACGCAATTTCGTCATCACGAAAACGAGACCCACCTTAAAAGTTTTAAATTCTATTTTCAACATTCAGGCCCACCAATGATGCTTAAACTTCTTTTAGATTTTTGTTATCTCCACTTAAAACTGTTTTCTCGTTGGTTTGGTTCATAAACATGAAAACGAGACTTTAAACATAAAAATGAGGCTGATAGTCCCCTTAAATCCACGTATAATATCAATTTTCGAAATCAGCACTTTCGAATTGATTAAATTCCCTTCATCTCATAAATTTCCCTCTCTAGTGTCCATTCCCCTATTCTCCGCCTAGGCTACTTAGGTTCTTAAAAATCTAGAGGTTCTTATAAAAAAGCAGTTCTTGTATGCATATCCCACTGTAAGAATATTGATTACCTTTTTCCTTGTCAAGTACTAACGTGCTTATAAGACACTTCTTACTGATAGAAACATACGTGTATCAAATTTTTGATGAAATTCTATTTAGAGAGAAAAGCGTGCAAGAATGAATACAAAAATGTTAACGATTGTCAGGAGTGGGCCAGAACCGGAGAATGCAAGAAAAATAATAAATGGATGTGGGGGAATTGTTGCAAAGCTTGCAAAGGTAAAGTTATATGAGCCTTTGTTCCACTGTACCCTTATTTTAAATGTACATCTTGATATCAAAACTTTTTTTAAACCAATTATGTGCTATTTCCAAGTCTCCAGAAAAAAGCTTAGACATATCGAAATTATATAAATTTGATTGATTAAACTTTTTTTATTTAAACTTTGTTATAGAATGAAAATAGCCAAAACCTGTATTCAAGTTAGTACCTACTGATCTAAAGATAAAAACTGCATCCTTTTGTTTCTTTTTGTACCAATGAAGTATGCTTCTAAAATGTATGTCAAAATGAATGAAAAAGGAAATTCGAAATTTAGTAAACAGTTGTTGTTTATTTAACACCACCTTGGTTAGGATATCTGACGTATGCGAATTAGCTCTAATCAGATTATACAATCACCAGGTGTCTATACATGCAAAGTATCTACTGTAAGATTCTGTCTGGGTGGATGTCCCTTACCGAGTGGGGTATTGTCTGGTAGCGGGTAGGGGTATTATCATTTGCTTGGTTGATTTCCATACGTTCTGGATGGAGCCATACCTCAAACAGGACTCTAGATTCCATAACAATGAAGAGTTGTTGATAATTCAGTTCGAGGGGTGTACAACGAGCAAAAAAAGTGTACGAGATTTTGCGGATTTCTAAATCCTTCAAAATTCGGTAAGGATTTTAGGATTTCTTATGGGATTTCCCCGGATTTTAGGGATTTCCGAAAATAATATTTTCAATTCTTTTCCATCACGGGTACGATTCTAGGACTACTACGCATGCGCAGGGAATCGTATTTGTATCTGTACCAATTTTTTCCCCAATGATTTGTGCCAAAATTTTCAATTTTTGCCAATAACTTTCGAACTATATGGAGTTAACTCGGAAATTGTTTTTGCTACATATTTTCCATTATCTTGACTAGGTATATGCCAAATTCAGTGTCTCCGCCTAGTATGTGTTAGGTGATACGGTCGACAAAATGTTTGCATACCTGAGGGTTCTAATTTAGGCCCATTGAATTTAGGCCTACATATTTACATTGTTCTGTTTTTAATTCACTGAAATGTGAATAGAGTTTATTAGTGATGACGTCTATTTTCAGAATTATCCATAATCTGAAAGAACCTCAAAAATAACATCTTATGGATGCAAAATTACTTCTGTATGTTGAAAATTGACTGAGATATGACCATTTGAAAAATTGACTTTTAATAGGAAATCCCTGTATTCTGTATTTTTTGGTTGTTTAAACTTTATGAACCTGATTTTTCAAACATACGTTGTTATTTTTGAAGCTTTTTCAGATTATGGACCCAAAGTTCCAAAATTCTAAAAATTCATGTTTATGACGTCATCACTAAGAAACTCTACAGGCTATAGTGTGGCTATGTATGGCTTGATTTTTGTTTCCCTGTGATGCAAGTAGTGGGTTATAAGATAGCCTAGGATGGAGTGTATTATCCGGGAGGGTCTAATGGACGGGAGAGGCGTATTTTCCAGGGATTCTAGGTTGTATTTTTTGTATGTTAGTGGACTTTTTTCTTGGATGGGGTGCTTTTTGGGGGTATACAGGAGCTCAATGGAGATACTGATGGTTGGGATAGGTGGAGTAGATGATTAGTGAGGTACATGCTTAGTAGATAGAATTAATGGCCCCATCCATGATAGAATGGGGTCTCATTTTCGGAATACCCTATTTTGACATACAATGATGTCGGTTAAAGTCCAAATTACTGTTCAGGATTTTATGAGATGCTTTGAATATTTAGGTTTAATTTTTAGTAAGGGTTTAGGGCAAGGTTACGGTTAGTGAGGGTTTTGTTGGGGGTTAGTAGGGGACTGGGGTATATCAAGGGTTAAGAGAGGTTCAGCGAGGGCTTATTGAGGATTCAGTAGAGGTTCAGTCGAGCTAAGGTTAGCCCAAATATATCAGGCATAAAGCCCTGAACAGGAATTATGAGGTTCGACTGCGGTCAATGCATGTCAGAATAAGCAGTCCCCTCACTTTCATGCTACAGTCTCGTTTTCATCGCAAAACTGCACAATTCGATGCTGAAGATCTCGTAAATTTTGAAGAGATTTGAAAGATTTCAAGAGATTTGGGCAGATTTCACTGGATTTCATACAAATGATAAGGATTTTAAAGATTTCATTGGGATTTCAGGGATTTCCTGGATTTACAAAGGATTTGGTGGATTTTTGTGATTTTCAAAAGATTTTCGGATTTGATTTTAGATTTCTGAGCAAGGTGTACGAGATTTCCGCTCGTGATACACCCCTCGATTCAGTTTATGATTACTAAGCACATAAAGACAATTTTACTATTTTTATCTGTTCTTACTCCTGGTTCTGATTTGCGATGCAAAATATGCATTCGACTCTTAATATTGTACTATTTCTAAGCAATACAAGGATACAAAGTAGTTAGACAATAGTGATATTATTGCTGGAATAATTGAGTATTGCTATTTCAACTTACTGATAAAGTGCTTCAGGCCCGTAGGAAACAGGGGACATTTGCCCAACCCCCCAATAATCCTAGAATTCAATTGCTCACAACATGGTCCCTAGTCTTCTTATTGTCCTCAAACAATGATTGCCCCCTCCGATCATTTCCCCAAGCTAAGGTGTTAACCCTTTAGCGGCTAGGGGGGTAATTAATTACCCCCCTGAATATATCCAATCAGAATCGTGTATTTGAGGTCACATGATGTAAATTGTACAATATATGCAGTCCTAAGATAGCAAACCACAGTTATAAACCAATCAAAGACAATATCGTTGCTTTTTTCTACCTTTTCTTAACCTATGAAGTTGTTGATGACCAATTCCCGATTTTCAAAATGGCCGATCAAAGTGCAGGTTCCTCGCGTCAGAGAAGAGATGTCCGTATAAGGCAATCGTTTACTTCAAAAGAAGCTTTAGATGCTCTCTTGGATAGTGATGAAGATAAGGAAAACTCGGATGGTCGTATAGATTCTGGGGACTCTGAGAGTGATGAAGATTTTGATGCGGATGATGTCCTCCCTTCCTCACCACAATGCGTGGTGCTTGATCCTTGCGAACGGGAGTCACTTCTCAACAATGACGTAAGTAAAATTCTATAGCCAAGTTGACTACTAAGCAATTTATAACATATACAAATATACTCTGCTGAACTACATTCAATTTTTCAGTATCAGAGATCTGCAGTAGATAGCTTTTTCAAAGTTGGCCTATTCAAAATTTTAGGCCATCTGTTTTGTTTACATAAAAGAAATCAGCTGATTTTCTTGTTTTTGTGGAAGACATTGATTGAGTGTACATTTTGTTTTAGTTTATTTTGGGATAATTTTTTGCTAATTTCTAGCTTACTGTGCATACTCTTATATTTTCCAATGATCCTTTTTAGGAGGAAATTGAAATAACGCTTCCGGATATTGAAGAAAAAGAAAGTGGCAGCGAGTCTGATGAAGAACTTGGTCTCGGAAATGATGGAGATAAAAATACAGCTAGTCGTCTGCCTCCAAAGGGATCATTTTATGGTCAAGGTAGCTTACAATTAGCAAAGAGGAAAAAATCATCTCTAAAAGAGCAACAAAGCAAAAAAAAACCAGTTGCAAAGAAGATATGTCGTAAAAGCAAAGCTCAGAAACCAAAGCCCCCAAAGAAAACTGATGGAGACCCAAACTGGAGGGTGACAAATTGATCGTTCGAAAATCCAAACCATGCGGTCATGTTTCATGAGTATGAGGGAATAACCAGGAAAGGAAATTCAGCAATTACACCCCTTGACTATTTTTGTCTGTTTTTTACAAAAGCTATGTTCACAGCTGTTGCCGAGCAGACAAATCTGTACTACGCGCAAAGCAATTTGAAGAAGACATCTCCCATGAAATGGATAAGAACAAGTGCTGAGGAAATGATGGCCTTCATAGGAGTAGTCATTGCAATGGGAATTGCAAATCTTCCAGAATTAGATGACTACTGGCAAACAAAAGGCATATTCCACATGCCTTGGTTTTCTGCTATTTTTAGCAGAAATCGCTTCAAGCAAATTCTCAGATATCTGCATTTGGTTGATAATTCAGATAATTTACAAAGGACAGACCCAAATTATAATAAACTTTTCAAACTTGGGGATATTCCAGAAAAACTAAACAAAGCTTTCAAAGAAATGTATTCTCCTTCAAGGCAACTTTCACTTGATGAGCAAATGATTGGCACAAAATCAAGAATAGGATTTCTTCAGTATATGCCTAAAAAGCCAAAGAAATTTGGAATTAAATTGTGGGCACTATGCGAGTCCCTGAGTGGGTATTGCCTTCAATTCCAGATTTATACTGGGAAAGCTGCTGCTGGTACAGAACACGGACTCGCATATAGAGTTGTATTTGACCTCATGGCCTCTTACTTGGACAAAGGTTTTCGTCTATTTTTTGATAACTTTTATACCAACCTGAAGCTTGTGAAAGATTTACTGTTGAGAAACACTTTCTCCTGCGGAACAGTGAGAGTGGACAGGGGAGAATTTCCAGAGAGCTTCAAGACTAAAAAACTGGATAAGGGAAAATCAGAATATATCAACAATGGTACTATTATGGCTGTACATTGGAAGGATAAAAGGGATGTTTTCATGATGTCTTCATTCCATGGTAATGCAGAAAATGTTATAGAGAGATTCGGTAATGAGGAAGTTAGTAAACCAGAAATGATTTCAGATTACAATCTCAACATGGGAGGAGTAGACAAATGTGACCAGTTCCTCTCCTATTATAACATTGGTCGAAAATCAAAAAAATGGTGGAAAAAGGTATTTTTTAGAATGGTGGAGCTTTGCATTGTCAATGCAATGTGCATGTACTTTCATGCCAACCCCACATTTGCAAAGAAAAGACAAGCCCATAAGAAGTTCAGAATAATGTTGATCCATGAACTAGTACAGCAGCTTCTGGACAAGAGGGAAGAAGGTGAAAGGGAAGCCCAGTGTGCTGCAGCTCCAGCAACAAAACGAAAAGTGAAAGACAATGTAAGACTGAAAGGAAAGCACTATGCCGTAAGCAAATATCCCACTAAAAGAAAATGCACGTCATGTGCCTACAAAGTAGACAAGACAACAAAAAAGAAATCTGGCACGCAAACTTGTAACTATTGCCCAAAATGTGATGCATTCATTTGTAAACGGTGTTTTCAAAGTTTTCACAGTAAATCAAAAATGTAGAAATTTTTGGAAAACATTTCACACAGGTTCTTGGTAACTAAATAATTTCTAATCTAGTTCTTATGACATTTGAAATAATATTCTAATATTCTAATAGTCTTCCGTTAGATCGTTTGTAGAAATTTAACATTTGCGCTAAGGTTTACAGCAATAACTTACCCCCTGACTTTAGTCAAATATATTCATTCTGCTGACAAATTAATTTTTTGCCTAAAACCCTATTTTTCACAAGTGAAATTGTGTATCTATATGTAGACACACCTATAGATCAAGATCCCATAGCTTTGGAGTGTTTGGCCATTGTTTTTGAAATTATTGAAAAATAAGTGTGCGTGACATAACCCCCTGCAAATTCCAAAAGTCTAATATTTTTGATTTTTTTTTTCAATTTTAAAAACTATAATGCCAGATGAAACTTTTTTGCAAGTTTTATCAGTCTATGATACCTGGATGAGAAATAGTTGGCAATTAAATAGAAAAATTCTATTCAAAGAAACAAAGTACGAAACTTACATTAATTTTCAACCCCCCAGGATTGAAAAGAGATTACAATATTTTGATTTTTTTTTTCATTGATCAGTTTTTTCTTGCCTTTCAGAAAATGTATATATGTGGTTAGATTCTTAGGAAGTTACAAGCTAAAAACATGATAAAGATGTTGGTGTGAATTATTGTTCATTTTTTCTAACTTTCTATGGCTTCTAAAGGGTTAAAGTGCTTCTGCTGCTGGCCCCTCAAGCTACAACCACTTCGGATTAAAAGTTTCCACTGTTGAGGGTTTGGAGTTCTACAGCATTTTGCAACGGGTATGAACCATTAACTACTAAATCAACCCCTCCCCTGGGATGCAGGGTTGGGTATTATTATGCATCTTGAAGCTAATGTGCTAGCTTATTTTTCAGGTTTATGATAGTGGCTAGTGCAATCGTCTTTGATGGGTAAAATGTCGGGTCTCGACACCTAGTGATGGTATATGAGAATTACGTTAGCTCTCTTTGGCAAATATAGTTTCCCACATTAGACCATGCCCTTCGAATTTATGGGCTATACGAATGTATATAGAGGAAGAAGAATGTGATATCCAACAGACTTATTTGTGAAATTCATTTTTATCCACAGACCAGGGACAGTGCATCGACAAAGAATCTAGTTGTAAGAAACATGCGAAGGAAGGTTATTGCACGAATACAGATCATGACTTTGACACTTACATGTGGAAAAATTGCTGCCCATCTTGCGCGGAAGGTGAGTATCGTCAATGTTTGAACTTTGAACTGACGAGAACTGATATCCTTTGCCAGAAAAAGCCTAACAAACGAATATTTTCCGAACTTTTCCCAAGAGTTCAATGTGTATTGCTTGCAAAATTCAAGAACATTATATTATCGTGCTACATCAGCATTCAAACTCATTTTACTTGCTGATTAACCTTGCTTATTATTTTATTAATGTAGTTAAATCTACTGATAAACCTTGTTCATCTTCTAATAAACCTAGTTTGTCTTTTGCTGTGCATTTTATCATTTTTTGATAACCCTATAGTTAATCTTCTATTTAACCTATACTTCGTTATCTGATAAACCTAGTACATCTTCTAATAAACCTAGTTCATATTCTGATAAACCTTGTTACCCACTGAGAAACATAGTTCATCTTCTTAATAAACCTAGTTTATGTGCTGAAAAACCTAGTTCATCTTCTGATAAACCTGATTTATCCGCTGAGAAACCTAGCTCATCTTCTGATAAACCTGATTTATCTGCTGAGAAATCTAGTTCATCTTCTTATTAACTTAGTTTATCTGCTGAGAAACCTAGCTCATCTTCTCATTTACCTAGTTTATCTGCTGAGAAACCTAGTTCATCTTCTTATTAACTTAGTTTATCTGCTGAGAAATCTAGTTCATCTTCTCACTTACCTAGTTTATCTGCTGAGAAACCTAGCTCATCTTAAGCTCTGTTAATTTTTCTACTAGTCTAGTCAATCTTTCGACAAACTAACTTCATCAGCTGATTAACATAGTCTATCTTCTAGTTAACCTGCTTCATTTGCTGAGAAACCAAGTCCATCTTTAGAAAAGCTTAGTAGATATTGTAATTCACCAAGCTGATCTTCTGATAAGCTGAGTAAATCTTCACATTAACCTAGTTCATCTTCTGATAAACCTGATTTATCTGCTGAGAAACCTAGCTCATTTTCTGATAAACCTGATTTATCTGCTGAGAAACCTAGCTCATCTTCTGATTAACCTGATTTATCTGCTGAGAAACCTAGCTCATCTTCTGATAAACCTGATTTATCTGCTGAGAAACCTAGCTCATCTTCTGATAAACCTGTTTAATCTGCTGAGAAACCTAGTTCATCTGCTGATTAACCTGATTTATCTGCTGAGAAACCTAGCTCATCTTCTGATAAACCTGATTAATCTGCTGAGAAACCTAGTTCATCTGCTGATAACCTGCTTCATTTGCTGAGAAACCGAGTCCATCTTCTGATAAACCTGATTTATCTGCTGAGAAACCTAGCTCATCTTCCGATAAACCTGATTTATCTGCTGAGAAACCTAGCTCATCTTCTGATAAACCTGATTTATCTGCTGAGAAACCTAGCTCATCTTCTGATAAACCTGATTAATCTGCTGAGAAACCTAGTTCATCTGCTGATTAACATGATTAATCTGCTGAGAAACCTAGTTCATCTGCTGATAACCTGCTTCATTTGCTGAGAAACCGAGTCCATCTTCTGATAAACCTGATTTATCTGCTGAGAAACCTAGCTCATCTTCCGATAAACCTGATTTATCTGCTGAGAAACCTAGCTCATCTTCTGATAAACCTGATTTATCTGCTGAGAAACCTAGCTCATCTTCTGATAAACCTGATTAATCTGCTGAGAAACCTAGTTCATTTGCTGATTAACCTGATTTATCTGCTGAGAAACCTAGCTCATCTTCTGATAAACCTGATTAATCTGCTGAGAAAACTAGTTCATCTGCTGATAACCTGCTTCATTTGCTGAGAAACCGAGTCCATCTTTACAAAAGCTTAGTAGATATTGTAATTCACCTAGCTGATCTTCTGATAAGCTGAGTTAATCTTCACATTAACCTAGTTCATCTTCTGATAAACCTGATTTATCTGCTGAGAAACCTAGTTCATCTGCTGATAAACCTGATTTATCTGCTGAGAAACCTAGTTCATCTTCTGATAAACCTGATTTATCTGCTGAGAAACCTAGTTCATCTTCTGATAAACCTGATTAATCTGCTGAGAAACCTAGTTCATCTGCTGATTAACCTGATTTATCTGCTGAGAAACCTAGCTCATCTTCTGATAAACCTGATTTATCTGCTGAGAAACCTAGTTCATCTTTAGAAAATCTAAGTAGATATTGTAATTCACCAAGCTGATCTTCTGATAAGCTGAGTTAATCTTCACATTAACCTAGTTCATCTTCTGATAAACCTGATTTATCTGCTGAGAAACCTAGCTCATTTTCTGATAAGCCTAATACATATACTACTTTACCTAGTTGATTTTCTAATTACCCCAGTTAATATTCTTATTAGTAAATCCGCTAGGTATATTAGTATATCAGAATATTAGTAATTCGATTAACCTTGATCATCTTCAGATTAGCCTAGTCCATATTCTAATAAATTTAGCTGATCCTCTAATAAGCCCAATAAATATTATTTAGATAACAATTCCAGTTTATCAAACATAATCAAATCAATAAAGCAGGGCCATGGCTGTGAAAATCTGATTTCAAGCCTAACCCAGATAATTTCAATGGTTTCCTAGACTTTCGAGAATGGAGATTCAGAATCCAAGATGGGACTAAAAGAATTTTGCCTAGTTGTCACGTGATTGATGACGTAATCAAAAAGGCAAGAATTGTAATAACTTCAAGTATAGCCGTGTGATTTTGCTGCTCTTAAGCTTATTTGAAAGTGCATTTCTTAAGCTTTCGAATGATGCATTCAATTATTATGTTTGCTGAAGTCTTCATTTCTTCTGACGTAGGTATTTTTTGTGACGTCACAAGATTTTTTCAATTTCGCTGTCATTTTCGTTTTAGATATGCACAAAATATCTTTTAAGATATACCAGAGCACTCAAAGCAGTATCACGGATGGTTTTTCACATTAATTCTTGTTTTTTACAACGTAGCCCTTTTTGGTTATGCTATATTTTCTCGTCCTTTATATGACTCGAATAGTATTAACCATATATTAAACAAACAAATAAGAAAAAACCATCACCGAACACAAGTTAAGGGATCCAGTCAAGCCTGTCATCGTCTTCATCACTGTCCTAGCTGCTAGTATCACCCAAATAGATTGATATCTAGCTCCTGGTTGGTATCAAAGCAATGCATTTAGCTCCAGTATCTACTTCGTCACTTTCACTAATTTCGCTGTCCTCGTCTCCTTCTTTCCTTGGCTTCTTACTGTCAGTTGGGGTAGTGCTTATACGCTTGAATGAAACGATGGTGGCAATTTTTCACCTTGAAAATTAAAGTTATGAATTGCCATGGAAATCAAAGTAAAGGACTCTGATAGAGAATCTTGAAACATGACATGCATCCATTTACAGTTTCTATGCTTCAAGCAAAAAGAATTGATAGGAAAGTTGCTTCAAAATAATGATATTTTCCTGTCTTTCAAACGACCCTAGCCGCACAGTGTCTTAGTTGAGAAGTACTTACGCTATTTCTGACATTATGGAGATTATCTGTTTTTTGGAGGCTCGTCTAATTGGTAAAGAAATATTTAGAATTTAGAGCCCTTTGGTTGCCATCTATAGTGAGGAATCTAAATATAAAATTATCTTATACCTGTAAACCATACTGGCACTGCTCTGTCCTCATTATCGACGTACCATCCGTTATTCTCCAAATTGATGTTTGTAATTTCGTGAAATTGTTGCCAGAAGGATGACTGCAAAGTCTGCAAAACCTTGGTCTAGAGGCAAAGCTCCTGAGCCTTTTGCTTTCAATTCTTTCGTTAAAATTGTATAACCGTATCCTTGATTCAACTAAAAATTCTTCAAACTTGCCAATCGTTTGTACGAATCGAGTGATATCATTTATTCCTTTCTGGCTTAAATGTTTTGCTTTTCCTATTTTATTTAGCAAAAGAAGAGATTTATCATCCTTTTTGAGTTTTTTCAAAACTTTCACCTTCCCAAATCAACAGAAAAATGAAGTTGTATCACATCCAGTAATGGCATGCAATTGAGGTAAATAGGTTGAGATTCTTTTCCCTATAGGAACGTCTGGAATTTGCTTATATCCTCAAATTTGTCATGGTCTATCTTCGTGAGCAGCTGTGTCTCCATTTAACAAGTTCAAGGGTTTGAGCAAAAGATACCTCAAGGAAATGCATGGTCACTATTTTTCAATAACATTGAGAACCAAACTGACCTCATCTCACTTGTAGTAAAAGTACATGAAAAGGAATGAAACAAGAAGTAAGTTTTTGGTGCCTGTGATTTTCAGCGATGGAAAGAAACTTGAAGCCACAAAGGATAGCCTCAAAATTGTTTTCTATTATAACAAAGAAGAGGCCAACACAAGGCTCGTCCTTCATAACTGCCTTCAAGATATGAATATTGTCATCGTATCAAAGTCTAGTACAGCTAATAGACAGAGTTGGCGCACGAGGATAAACCATGACAAATTTGAAGATGTAAGCAAAGTCCACACATTTGTAGGGGAAAAACCTTAAGGTCTTTACCCCCTCAGGAAAATTGATTTTTTTTATTTTTATGCAACTTTTTAAAAACACCCCTAAGGGTACATCAGAGCTTGCCTTTTTATGTTGTTACTAAATTGTGCTGAAATTTGCAATATTTTCCGAGATTTAGGGGGTAATTTGTGACCAAGTACGGAAAATTTTCCTTGGAAACGCCCTAAGCAACGTTTATGCATTTTTTACCCCACCTAAAACAACCCAGAAGCCCCACAATTTGGCCCAGTTTGGATAGCCTCGAACTAAGAGATGATAGTGAGGCTGTTTCAAGTTCATGTATCATACATGAAGTACATCTTTGCATAATTTCAGAACATGTTTCTCAAGTGAATGTAAAGTTTCAACGATTTCAAATTTTTCTCGCCCTCAAAGCAACTTTGTCAAATTATGATACATGTAATGGGAAATCCTAGAAATAAGCAACGCAAACCTAAAAGGAGGAAAAGGAAGGCACAATCGACTGCTGAAGGAAGAACAGCCAAGAGGCAGAAAAGTGCTGAAAATATTTCGACATCAACGACCCAGACTCCATCTAGGCCGTCACAGGACCCTTTGGCTCAATCTTCCTCAAACACAGATGAATCACCAATCTCAACATCAGCAAGCAAGTTAGAAAAAGCTATGCAAGATCATGAAAAGAAAACCGAGAGTGATCAAGAGGAGATTGGGTTTGTTCTGTTTGATTGCAGTATTTTGCAGAGCGTTTTTGGAACTTTGTGCTGTCCAGAATGCAAAAGCGAGAGCTTGAAATTTGAAGAAGTCAGAGAACAGAAAAAGGGATTTTGTGTTTTCTTTCTGCTGCGTTGTGGTAATTGCCCATGGCAAAACAATTTTACATATTCAAACAGGGCTATGAATAGTAGAATGTGGGAAGTAAATGGAAGGGCTGTGTTGGCCTTCCGAAATATTGGTGTTGGGTATGAGAAAATTACAGATTTTTCAAAGACAATGAATATGCAAAAGCCTATGACCAGAAACAATTACGATAAATTGATAGACTCGGTTCATGCTGCATATATGAAGGAGGCAGAGAAGAGCATGAAGAATGCTGTCGAAGAAGTAAAAGAAAAAACTGACTCATGTGATTTTGTCACAAGTTTTGACGGAACATGGCAAAAGCCGGGGCATGCATCATTGAATGGAGTCGTAACAGCTATTGCCAATAATTCAGGAAAGGCCATAGATTTTGAGGTAAAGTCCAAAAAATGTAAAGCTTGCGAGACAAGAAAACACCTGGATAAAAATTCAAATGAATATAGAGACTGGTACACTGTTCACCAGCATGAATGCTGCAACAACCACACAGGCTCATCTGGAGCCATGGAAGTTGCTGGAATAAAAGACATGTATGCAAGATCAGAAGAAAAGTATGGTGTTCGCTATACAGTATATGTGGGAGATGGGGATTCATCCTCGTACTCTACCATCGCAAATGCAAAACCCTATGGCCCAGAAATTGATATCGTAAAAAAGGAATGTGTCGGCCACGTTCAAAAACGTTTGGGTACGAGACTCCGAAAGTTGAAGGTGAGCCTGGGAAAAAAGAAATTGAAAGATGGCAAGGGAATCGCAGGAAAAGGAAGACTAACAAACAAACTTATTGATAAAATGCAAAACTATTATGGGCTAGCCATACGACAGAACCCGCAAGATTTGAATGGGATGCAAAATGACATAAAAGCAGGTCTGTACCATATTGCGTCATCCGAATCAAAGCCACAGCATGACATGTGTCCTGAAGGAAAAGATTCATGGTGTGGCTGGCAACAAGATAAAGCCAATGACACCCACACCTATAAGCACAAAAATAGCTTGCCAGAAGCGATTGTTGATGAAGTGCAGCCAATTTACGATGATCTTAGTAAGGAAGCTCTTTTGTCCCGCTGCTTAGATTGCTACACACAGAATGCTAATGAAGCTTTGAATCATTTGATTTGGGCCAGATGTTCCAAAAAGTCATATCAGGGGAAGAAGGTTGTTGAACTATGTACAGCTAGTGCAGTAACATATTTCAATGATGGAGCATCATCTGTTTTTTCTGTTCTTGAAAGACTCGGAATTCGTCCAGGAAGCAACTTCAATGCTGGTGTCGGTATCGCAGACCGTAGAAGAGTCTGTCTGGCTGAAAAATTTTCAACAGACAAAGTCAAAAAACAAAGGAAAAAACTGAGGGCTATCAAAAAAGGACTGTGGGATAAAGACAAGGAGAAAGAGGGCAATGTTTATGAAGCTGGTGGACACTGATTATCTCATTTTTATCATGTTTCGGAAGCAAAATCTTCTTTTGCCGTTTTCTAGGACTTCGTAAAATTGAAAATGTTTCAACTTTGAGACAACGTCATTTCGTCATCCTTTAAGATATCAAGTTGACATTTTCTGGGCCAAATCTCCAAATCATACTCTAGTGCTTGGAAGTGTTTTTAGGTTGTTCACTGTACTGCATATTGCTCCATAAGTAAATCAATATACATGAACAGCGACTTTTTGCTTCCGCACGTAATAAAAATGAAATAAATCATATTTAGGGTAAAGAAACAATGAAAGAAGTATCCCAAGCACTAAAAATACTTGTTTTGTACACCCTAACATCAATAATGGCTGTAAAATCAAATTGATTTTCGACCAGCAGTGTCTCAAGTAAAGCGCAGTATTTTCTCATTGTTATGTCCGCCATTTTGCCTAATTTGTATATTTTTTCATTTTTTTTTGTATTTTCTAATTTTACATATACCCGTCTTTATACATGCACATATTCAGTTACCTAGCCCTTGTAAATAAAAAGTTTTTTCTCTGAGGGGGTAAAGACCTTAATCTACTTTCCACAATTACATGCCATTACTGGATGTGATAAAACTTCATTTGACTATAGAGTTGGAAGGTAGAAGTTCTGAAAAACCTGAAAAAGGATGATGAATCTCTTGTTTGCTGAATGAAAAAGGAAAAGCAGGACATTTAAGCCACTAAGGAATAGTAGATGCTATACGATACGTTCAAACGATCTGTATACCTGCAATTTTGAAGAATCTTTAGTTGAAACACGGATTCGGTTATGTAGAGGATTAAAAAACGAAAATCTCGGAAGCTTTGCCTCTATACCCAAACTCACTATCGCAAGCTATCATTTGTGTGCGTTTGAAGTCATAAACCTGGCTACAATTTCAACAATTAGAAATTACAAACATCAATACGGAGAATAACGGATGGTACCTCGATGCTGAGGATAGAGTGCTGCTAATATGATTAACAGGTATAAGATAATTTCATATCTACATACAGGGCTGGATCCAGCACCCACAGAAAGGGGAGGCGTAACTCATATATCAAAGGATAATGTAAGGGAAATAGGGTATTATCAAGCTAATTGCATTGTTTTTCTTCCAAAATAGGGTGGTCGTACGCCCCTTACACCCCCTTGGATCCGGGCCTGATATACCTCACTATAGATGGCAACCAAAGAGCTTTGAATTCTAAATATTTCTTTACCAATTAGACGAGCCTCCAAAAAACAGATAATCTCCATAATGTCAGAAATAGCGTAAGTACTTCTCAACTAAGACACTGTGCGGCTAGGGTCGTTTGAAAGACAGGAAAATATCATTATTTTGAAGCAACTTTCCTATCAATTCTTTTTGCTTGAAGCATAGAAACTGTAAATGGATGCATGTCATGTTTCAAGATTCTCTATCAGAGTCCTTTACTTTGATTTCCATGGCAATTCATAACTTTAATTTTCAAGGTGAAAAATTGCCACCATCGTTTCATTCAAAGCGTAAAAACAAGCACTACGCCAACTGACAGTAAGAAGCCAAGGAAAGAAGGAGACGAGGACAGCGAAATTAGTGAAAGTGACGAAGTAGATACTGGAGCTAAATGCATTGCTTTGATACCAACCAGGAGCTAGATATCAATCTATTTGGGTGATACTAGCAGCTAGGACAGTGATGAAGACGATGACAGGCTTGACTGGATCCCTTAACTTGTGTTCGGTGATGGTTTTTTCTTATTTGTTTGTTTAATATATGGTTAATACTATTCGAGTAATATAAAGGACGAGAAAATATAGCATAACCAAAAAGGGCTACGTTGTAAAAAACAAGAATTAATGTGAAAAACCATCCGTGATACTGCTTTGAGTGCTCTGGTATATCTTAAAAGATATTTTATGCATATCTAAAGCGAAAATGACAGCGAAATTGAAAAAATCTTGTGATGTCACAAAAAAATACTGACGTCAGCAGAAATGAAGACTTCAGCAAAAATAATAATTGAATGCATCATTCGAAAGCTTAAGAAATGCGCTTTCAAATAAGCTTTAAGAACAGCAAAATCACACGGCTATACTTGAAGTTATTACAATTTTTGCCTTTTTTGATTACGTCATCAATCACGTGACAACTAGGCAAAATTCTTTTAGTCCCATCTGGGATTCTGAATCTCCATACTCGAAGGTCTAGGAAACTATTGAAATTATCTGGGTTAGGCTTGAAATCAGATTTTCACAGCCATGGCCCTGCCTAAATATTCTTATTGACTTACTTCATCTACTGATAAATTTTGTTCATCTTCTAATCATTCCGGGTTATCTGTTCAGAAAAAAAGTGAGTAAAACGAAACGAATTTTCTTCGGTATTTACCTAACCTTCTAACAATATCGGTTTTGGGTTATTAATGTTGGTGACTGCTAAGACTCACTTTACCAAGTAGAGCAGTTCTCGCATTGATGTCATCCTTACAAATCGGCCGAGATCTTTCCAAAACATTTTTGTGTTCTAAACTGGCTAAAGTGAATACAAGAGCCTTGTCATAACAGATTTTCACAGCCATGGCCCTGCCTAAATATTCTTATTGACTTACTTCATCTACTGATAAATTTTGTTCATCTTCTAATCATTCCGGGTTATCTGTTCAGAAAAAAAGTGAGTAAAACGAAACGAATTTTCTTCGGTATTTACCTAACCTTCTAACAATATCGGTTTTGGGTTATTAATGTTGGTGACTGCTAAGACTCACTTTACCAAGTAGAGCAGTTCTCGCATTGATGTCATCCTTACAAATCGGCCGAGATCTTTCCAAAACACTTTTGTGTTCTAAACTGGCTAAAGTGAATACAAGAGCCTTGTCATAACAGTTATGAAGTCCCATCTTCTTATACTCAGGCCTGAGATAATTAAGTATCAAAGCTACAAAAAGTTTGATACCGAAAATGTTTTTTCAGATATAAAGCTTGCAAAAATGAAGTGCTCGTGACCAAGCTTATAATGATCTAGTCTGCCCTTTTCAAAAATTTGTTGACATATAAAGACCCCATTGAAACGAAAATTCTGAGAGGAAATAGTGCTCCTTTCCCGACTAGGGATTTAAAAAAGGGAATATATACCAGAACGAGGCTACATAAGAGACTCATCAGAAGTCCTACAAAAGAAAATGAACTAAATTTAAAACGACAAAAAAATAAATACGTTTTTCTGAGAAAAAATGCAATTAAACAGTATTTCAAACAAGCAACTGAACATGGACTTGTTTCGAATCAAGCACTCTGCGACCTTGTCACCCCTTTTCTCTCCGACAAAGAAGGCTTAGCTGGTTATGATATATCATTAGTTATGAATAATGAGATCGTAACTGAGGACCAACAGCTAACCAAAATGTCTACCTATCTTTACATAAATATAGCAAAATCTAGAATGAAAACTAACTTATCCCTTTTTTGGATGAAACCCTTTCAATTTTTATTGCTGCCTATAGAAGAGCATATGGCAAAAAGCATGATTTGATTAGAATGATAGAAGAATAGAGTCAAACTTGTTAATGATAATATTGTAGGTGCTACCCTTATGGGTCTATCAAAAGCTTTTAACTGCATTCCACACGATTTATACTTATAGCAAAATGACAAACCTATAGTTTGCATGAAAGTCATCTGTTTCTTATTTACTCTTACTTAAAAAGGCGGAAACAATCTGCTAGAATCAAAGATAGATGTAGTTCTTTCCAAACAAAGTTTTCTGGGTGCCTCAAGGCTCGGTTTCGGGTCCTATCCTCTTCAATATTTATATAAACGATCTATTTCTATTCATTAACCGAGCAACATTACAATTATGCTGACGATAACACTCTAGCTTATTTTTCTAAAACTCTATGAAATCTGATTGAGATACTGGAAGAAGAATTTGAGAATTTCACACACTTCTCATAAGCAAGGAGCGAAGAAATACTGTTGGAGAGATTATAAATATCTAAGGCAAGAAGATCCTATCAGAAAAGACTATAAAATATCTTGGTATACAGCTAGATTATACGCTAAATTTTGGACAGCATATCTGTCTCTGAACTTCGCAGAAAAGCTACATCACAATTCAATTTTTGGAAAAGACTCTATTGGTTTTAATGAAAAGAAAATCCTTGTCTCAAGTTTTATTTATTCAAATTTTGATTATTGCCCTTTTGTTTGGTATTTCTCATGATCTAAGGCTTTGCCAAAAATTGGAAAGAATCAAGAACGTGCCTTGAGCTTTCTATACGATATTCGCAAAACCGCAATGACTTACAAAACAACAAACCAAATCAGGCCACCCTAATGAAATAGTCTGACGAGTGAATCAAAATCCATCGAAAATTTGAACAGCTTCAAACACACATTACGGACGAACCTCTCCTAAGCATGTTTACAAAAGAGTTTTTAGTGATGGCCTGAAATTTTTGCACCCAAAATCATTGCTTCGTTTCGACTTCGAATTTAACCAAGTAGAACATCGTTCTTTGATATGCCGAAAGTCTATTTGAGTTGCCGAAGAAGGAAATCGTTGTGCAGTCAAAATCCTTTTTCATGTCATGTGATTGTGATCTCCAAAATAGAACCAAAACAGGCCAACTATCTTGAGGTTTTAAAAGAGTTTTCATTCAATTAGCAAGTTGTTTAGCGTTTTAAATACTTAATCAGTTGTGCTGTAGGAAGTTTTTAATTTGGTAATTTCAGCTGATGATTTTTTCAATTTATCTTAAAAGCAGGCCCTCTCGAAGATCAGCTTCTGTTGCACGGAATACCCTTCTGTAAAGAATTGAATCTGAAATATGAAAATATGAAATATGAAATACCTCTCCCCAAGTATAGAAATAATAAGAATAAAGATATTTCTTTGTTTTCATAGAGAGCTCTAAAGCAAAGGCAAGGGCAAAAGCAAAGGCGAAGGTTTGCGTTGATACCTATACTACTGAGAGCTTTTCGTTGAACTGCGAGTTTTGGAGCAATACAGGTGAATGCAAGAAAAACTCTAAATGGATGTTGAAAAACTGCTGCAAGTCTTGCAAAGGTAAAAGGAAAAGCAATAGAAAACTTTATGTTCCTTAAAGCCTTGTTTTCATATAAGCGCCACTGCCTGCAGCCTCCAATAAACATAAGTAGTTCATTATACGTCTCACAGCGTTAGTAGCTATTATGTTTCACTTTGTTTCCCATTCCTTAACCAATGTCTTTAACAATTGTCTATAATTAATAGTTTAAATACCATATAGGCTTTCCCTTGCTTTTGTACGTTTCAATTGTCTTATTCAGTTTTTTTCTTTAAGGGAAACCAACAAGATGAAGACATTCCTATTGGTATTGATAATTGGATATTTGGTATTATCATATCTAATTGAACCTAGAACGTAGTCTAAACATCATCAAAGAAATATCAGGATATCTTGACAAGAAACAATTTCATTATGAATGTTTTGTTTTGTTAATCATAACATAGTTTCAACTTATCTTCATTTAACGTTACTCTTTATATCAGTAGATAGAAAATATATTACTCAGTTGTGAAGCTACAAGTAACCATCAAATGCATTAAATTTTGAGCACTTTCTGAATAAAAGAAGCTACCATGGACAACCTGTGCCTGAAAGAAACAAGCTTGATACCCTGTGGTATATTAGGCTACACAATAGAATTGAAACTGAAAAAAAGCGGTAGTGCTCATGAGGGTCTGGCACGACTCAGGAATGAATAATCATCAGTTAAAGGGCCTCTAAACCCAAAACAACATTTCTGAGTTTTTTGGTGGAATCGATAGTTTAGTTGAGAGTTTTGAAGCATCGCAAAATTTTTTCTCGAAATTTGCTTGTTTCTGCCTGCTATAGTCTCTCAAAGTTGACCTTCTCCGAAAAAAAACGAAAATATTTTTTCGGAAAATTGGGTCTAGTGACGTAGATAGACCCTATTGTTATACTATATCACGTGGTACGAGTGAAAGATTTCCGCCAATCGATTCATCGGAAACTGTTCTCGTAATTTGAGTGAAAACGAATGTATTTTCGACAAACGAAAGCGTTTTGCAGCAGCGAGCGTGAACGAAATCTGTCCTTTTGAGAGAAGAGCCATCAGTCGTAAGAAGTCTTCGCTTCGCTCTCGAGAATTTTTTTCGCTCCAGCGTTTCTCGAGTTTCAGCTCTGTAGTTCAAAATGGCGACCAGGTGTTTTGTGCAAAATTGCAACGATGTTACCTTGCCAAACAAAATATAATTTTCGCCTCCGATCAGAAGAGACTCTTTTATACGAAGTATACAAGCTAGGCCTAGGCCCGTATTCGCAGTGATCATTTCGTTCCCCAGTGCTTCGCGAATTTCGATCAGTGGCAAAATGGATTCGCATCAATGTTGATACTACTTCACAATGTGATTCCGTCTGTTCTTCTGGGCAGTCCGATATGATACAAGGACTAGTGGGCCTAGGAGGCCTCTGTTACCTCGACATCCTCTACAAACTCTCAGCCTCGAACATCCTCTGCTGAGTCAGGCAGGCTCGATAAGGAAATTATGGTTTAATAAAATGGATAAAATGGTTTAATAGATATTAATGCCATTTATACTAATGAAGATAACAAAACATGACATCAGAGCACATTTTCTATCAATACAGACTTAATTAAAATAAGCCGTAATAGTTCGATTAAGTCCCACAAGATATGGGAAATAATTGATCTACAATTTGATAGGGACAAATATGAAAATGTGAACAGTGGCCGACACTTTGGCAATTATTTGGGGAGGCAAACCCGCTGTTAAAAATTAAACCATGTGACATTTCCTATTGTTTCAGAACAAAAGGCTATTGTTTCTGAAAATATTGGAGGAAACTTCACCCCTGCCCCCCTCCAAGTGTCTGCCATTAGGTGTAAAGTAGAGTAGTGAACCATTTAATTCCAATGCATATTTCAATCTCCCAAAATGTAAGCCCCTAACTCAAATGAGCCCCTCCATCTTCTGAAGCATAGCGTTTTGAATTAGCTACCCAGGGTCTTGCTTGTAACTAGTTCTGGCTCATTTGTTGTAAAGTTGTGTATATTAATGTGAAATTCTTTATTTCATAAGCAATACTTTGTTTATAACCAAGTGGTGCAGGTTTACAAAATCTTCACCTAGTTTCAACCAGTTGGCCTTTTCAAGGGGTCTTAGAAAATTGGATAATCAACACTAAACTTCATAAGATCATGATTTGATGAAAAGTTCAGTGAAAGGGACTCTTCTTATTTGTTGCTGATTGCAGCTGTCTTACCTGTATATACTTGAATATTAATGCTCTTAGTTCTATAACTTCATGTAAAGAAGAGAAATTAACACAGCATCAAATGACATTTTTCATCAATATATACTTTATTTTGACAAACATAATGAGATACATAAACTCTGATGACATAAAAATTATAGTATAAGGTTTCTTAAAAGTTTCTTCATAAATTACCAGGGGTGTGTACCTGGTCAGGCTTTCCTTCGAATGCCATTGATCAGAACAGCATTCTGTGAGGGTACAAATTTTTATTAACGTTCCTTGATTTTGACCTGCCAGTACTGACAGTTTCTTAAATTACCCTATACCTGCAGATACCAGTAATGGGTATAAGAACGGCAGAAAAACAAGAGTAGCCGGATCAACAATAGTTTTGAATCATTATGGATATCATGGGTCTTCCACCAGATGTAAGAGACTAAACTTCCAAGAGAATGAGTCTCGAGAAAAAGGCATTCATAGCGTTTTAAATATATAAATAACTCCAACTATACAATGCAGACAGATTTAAGAATCAAGACTAAAAATTAAAGACTAAATTACAAGGTTATCACGACTGAATTAAACATGTACAAATTAAGATTAACACTTGATTGACAGTTACAGAGTACTCATGCGTGCAGAAGAGAGATAGGTCCGCGGTAGACAATCCTATGACAGGCATTTGCCCCCCCCCCCATAATCCTAATTGTTCACAGCATACTCCCTAGTCTTCCTATTGTTCTCAAACAATGGTTGCCTCCCCCCAATAATTTTTTCCTAGCTACAGTGCTGCTGTAGTTTTCAACTAAGGAGAGTCCACATAATGAGAGGAGAGGCAGTTGAG
This sequence comes from Pelagia noctiluca, assembly GCA_963924455.1. Classification (NCBI taxonomy): domain Eukaryota; kingdom Metazoa; phylum Cnidaria; class Scyphozoa; order Semaeostomeae; family Pelagiidae; genus Pelagia; species Pelagia noctiluca. The sequence goes on along the minus strand of OZ004317.1, from coordinate 17,177,153 downwards.
GAAGTGGCGGCCTATGAACTATGGCCTAAATTGCAGCCTTAAAACTGAAGTTGTGTAAGGTAGACCAGACTAGTTACCCTAGGCCTATTTGTCTAGTACTGAAAATAGTCAGTCAACACAAAAACGTAGTATGTAGTCCATCCTCCTGCTTCATGTACCTGCAATGCCATTCAGACTGCTTCCTATTACCAGCTCTCCCTTTTAATTTCCCAATGGCAGGCTGCATTCATTGATCAGAAAATTGAATTTAAGATAGGCGCATTGGCCACACAAAGTATCATGATCACCATCTAGCATCCAAGGTTGTTTATCTTGTTTTCTCTTCGATGCTCCAAAAATCAGTAATGACTCCAGGCAGCTTTGCGATTCTTAATCGCCTCCTATTTTCGCAGAATTTCCGAAAATTGTCTTGAAAACGAAAATCGATCTGACGTCACGCCATGCGCTCCGAAAATTTGGGAGAAAAAACAATTCAACTCAATCGTGTATACAAATTTGCTTGTAACTTCGAAATGGTATAAGATATAGAAAAAATAATTGCAGATTCGGAATCAAGAGACTCGATTACATCTTTTTAAAGAATGAAAATGTCTGGGTTTAGAGGCAAGAAAAAAGTGATTTGATTGGTCTGAACAGGAGAAAGGGCCTATCATTTTCTGGTTTGGTCGTGCTCAACTAGAATAGCACGAATGTATTCTGCTTGTTGCTTTTTACACTTTGCTAAGACAACATTACAGTATGCTGCTATTGCCGATGCTGCTGTGGGCCAGCCAGAGATTGGCTGCTAATTTCTGTTTCAAGTTTAACTGATCAGAATTTGCCCGTGCAACAGCCAAGATATTTTGCCTTTTTGCCTTTCATGAAATTTGGGACAGGGATCTATTGAAGAGAAAGAAAAAGGTACTGAAGAGAAAGAGAGTAGAGCCTGCTTTTGGTTGTTGTTTAAGTCCAGAAGAGTCTCGTCACCTTCATTATGAAACCAAAATTAACTTTACTATTCTTCATACTCCCTGTACAGGCTTCAATTCAAATATTATGAAAACCTTTTGAGTTAAAAAATTATCGTAAGTCAACTGGGTATCAATATTTACGTTAATGAGAAAGTGCAGGGAGTTTTATTACGTACTTGCGTACGTACTAAAAGTGTTATATTGTGGGAAGATATAACTAAGCAATTAAAAAGCCACATTTTACACATTTATTCGAGGGCTTACAGCGCCCCAGACCCCCACCTGCGTTTGAAATGATCGTCGGTCATTGCTTGCGTGCCTACAGCAGGTGTTTCTATAATATCGTCTCCAATCTAGTCCAGCTCTGGGTCTATTGTAATTATGATGTTTATTATGATGTTGTCACATGGATACCTCCCTCATATTACCCTGCCAACAAGAGTAACAGATCATTCTGCTACACTCATTGATCATATTTTTGTCAAAGAGCAAATTCCAAGTGAAAACTCACTCTCAGGTAACATCTACACTGATTTATCCGATCACTTTGCAAATTTTTATATTTCTTATAATGGTGAAATTCCTACTAGAAATGAACGAAAAAAAGTGCAGATTTTCGGAGAAAAAAACTTAGCAAAATTCATTGAGATTCCTAAAAGTGCAAATTGGGAACCCTTATATTTCTATGGAGACGCTAATTTATGTGCAAATTACTTTAACAACACTATCTGCAATGCCTATGAAAAATGCTTCCCCCTTAAAACGCTATCAAAAAACAAAAAAACGAATCAAAGATAAACCTTGGATCTCAAAGGCCCTTAAGAAAAGTATTCTGAAAAAGAACAAACTTTTCTATCAATATGCAAGAAATCGTACTGTTCAAAACAAAGAAAAATACAGTAAATATCGAAACATTCTGGTATCGTGCATCAGACAATCCAAAAACTCGTATTTCAAAGAACTTTTTGACATCAAATCCACAAGGATAACAAAAATGTGGTCTGTGTTGGGCAAAGTTTTGAATTCTAAAAAGTCGTCACAAGCACATAACATTAAGGAAATCATTTCCGATGGACATTGCTATAAAAGTGATGCAGATATTGCTTGTGCATTGAATAACCATTTTTGTAGTATTGGCGCGAAACTATCTTCAAAAATAACAAAGTCAAATATAAATTTTGAATCTTATTTAAAAGATCCAATTAAAAACAGCTTTTTCTTACAAATGACAAACGAGGCTGAAGCTATTTGTGAAATTCAAAAACTTAAAACCAAAAAATCCGCAGGAGATGATGGTATAAAACCACCCATAATCAAGGCCTCTTTCCTTTCAATCGTGAAACCACTTGTTCATATATATAACACTTCATTTGATACAGGAGTGGTACCAGACATTTGGAAAATTGCAAAAGTCATCCCTATATTTAAGAACGGGGAGAGAACAGATCCAGCAAATTATAGGCCCATTTCCCTGTTGTCATGTTTTGAAAAAATTACGGAGCGTCTCATGGCCTCTAGAGTTATATCTTTTCTTAACAAACACAAAGTTATGTATAAGCTACACTTTGGATTAAGAGAAGGACACTCGACGATTTATGCCCTATTAGAGCTACTTGAAAAAGTTTATTCAAATTTAGACACCAAAAACTCATGTATTGGAGTTTTCTTAGATCTTTCGAAAGCTTTCGATACCATAGATCACTCAGTACTTTTGCATAAACTAAGTCACTATGGTTGTCGAGGAAAAATACGAAACTGGTTCTCTAGCTATCTCGAAGATAGAAAGCAATATACTTATGTAAATGGAAAGAAATCTACTCTTAGTATTATCCCTAAGGGTGTACCTCAAGGGTCTGTGCTAGGCCCAATCCTTTACACAATATATGTAAATGACATGCAATACGCAGCTACTTTAAAGCCAAGACTTTTTGCTGATGATACTTCCATATTTTGTTTTAACAAAAGTACTGCACTAGCGTCCACCATTATAAACAGTGATCTTAATAAGCTCTCTCAGTGGTATGCAGCCAACAAATTACTTGTAAATGCTAGTAAATCAAACTTTTGTGTATTTCAGCCGTCTATGAATCCCCAATCAAATACTCTTAAGATAATTATGGGAGAAGAGCTAAAAAGAGCTAGTGAAATAAAATATCTAGGGGTAAAAATAGATGAAAAACTTTCATGGGTTCCTCATATCAGTAAAGTAAAAAATGATATTGTTAAATTTTCTTCAATCTTTGCAAAACTCAGATATGATATACCTAAACAAAAACAATGCTTGTTAACCTTATACGATTCTCTCGTAGCATCTAAAATAGGATATGGCTTAGAGGTTTACGGTGTAGCTAAAAATAAAGATTTAAAAGAACTACAAACGCTGCAAAACAGAATACTTAAAATCATTTACTTTAAGAAACACAGATTTTCTACGAATAGATTACACAGGGAACTAAAAATACTTAAAATATCAGATCTTTATCAATGGAAAATTCTGAAGCTGATGCATAATGTGCACTATAATAAACACCATCTGCCAGAAGTATTTGAGCAATATTTCGAAACTAATAAAAATCTGCATAGGTACGAAACTAGACAAAAAGCCAACTATAGAATAAAAAAATCTAACATGAGATGGGGTGATTATACGGTTCAAAATTCAGGGGCTCGCTTATGGAACAATCTAAAGACACCTCTAAAATCAATATCAAACAAAAAAACATTCAATTGCAAAGTGAAGGAAAACTTCATTGCAGCCTTTTCATATAATTAATTTGATTTTTAAAATATCTGAACAATTTTATCATTATAGACTTTTACGTATTTTAAACATTATAGACTAGTTTAACATACATACAGCAACAACAACAACAACAACAACCCTGCAGCCACACGAACAAGAAAAAATAGAAAGCGAAACATCATCTGGTACAACCCTCCCTACAACAAGAACGTACAGACTAACATTGGCAAAACCTTCCTAAAGCTCATCAACAAACATTTCCCGAAAAATCACAAGTTCCACAAAATTTTCAACAAAAACAATCTGAAACTAAGTTACAGCTGCACGGAAAACATGGAGACGATAATCAGCAAACATAACAAGAAAGTAACGAACGAAAGCCCCACCACCACCCCTGACAACACATGCAACTGCCGTAAAAAAGAAGAATGCCCACTGAACAACAACTGCCTCACTACAAGTGTCATCTACAACGCCCACGTAACAACCAACGAAGACGCGACAGGGAAAGACTACATCGGCCTGACAGAAGGAACTTTCAAGAAACGGTTTACGCAACACAAGCAGTCATTTCGGAATCAAAAATACGCCAACAGCACAGAACTTTCTAAATACATATGGGAACTGAAAGACAAGAACAAAGACTACAACATACAATGGACTATCATCACCTCTGCCAAAGCCTACAACAACATTTCGAAACGGTGTGACTTATGTTTGACTGAGAAATTACATATTATGAAAGGAAACAAAGACTCACTACTAAACAAAAGATCTGAGATGATATCCAAATGCCGACATGAAAACAAGTTTTACCTAATGAACAATAGAACGCTAAGTAATTAAATAACAATAGGACGCTGAGTAATGGGACGCTTATTAAGTAATTAACCTAGATGTAAATATAGTATCTATTGTATCAAATTTATCACCTCTTGTAAATAAGTACGGCTGTAATTCGGAATTCTTCATTTGTATAGTCTGTCTGACGAGTGCGCAAGCACGAAACTCGGAGTCACAGAAGAACATGTCTGTTTTTTAATGTGTTCATTCTACTTTATAGACTAGTTTATAGACTTTTACGTATTTTCAACATTTGTAGTATTGTATTCTTGTTACTGTTATACTTAATTTCATTTATCTTTAATTTAACGGCCCAAGCATGATAAGCATTGCTTTTCTTGGGTCGTTTAGTATACAATATTTTGTAACCTTGTATTAGGGTTGTATGCTATGAATGAAATTGAATTGAATTGAATTGAATATTGTCAAGCACAAACACCTCTTTTCCCAGCTTCACCACTGTACTTACTTATTTACAACCAACCAACCCGTTATTAATAGTTGCTTGAAAGACATGAATTTTAACTTTACTTTGTATTGTATGTTCTTATTGTGCATTCTTTCATTGTACAGATAATAGCACCCTTTTTCTGTATTCTAATTAAGTTTTAGATTGCTAGATGTTAAGTTGTGTCTTTATTGATGAAAAGATAGTACAGACGCTGGGAAGCAAAAACAAGTCCAAACATATGATAAAAACTATTATGATAATCCAAACTCATATACTATTATAAAGATACTCTTGAGAAACATTCATCACTGAAAATTCAAAACATTAAGACACTTCAAGTACTGGGTAGATTTTTAGTTTTTGAAAAAATGATACATGTATTTCATATATGTCACTTTTCCTTTCCATTATTTCGAATATGCTAGATGAAATTTAGTAAGGGTGGCTTGATCCAATGACATAAAAATTTGATAGAGAATTGCAAAAGAGCCTTTTTGATACAGAGTTTCCAAGAAGATAACTAAGCATTTTCACAACGTCAGAAAAAATTAATACTCTTCATGAGGTTTGAAAACCTCAAGTGTGATTTGATAGAATTCTTTCCTTGTGAAAATTATTTATTTGGGCCCTCTTCCCTCCGAAAACAATGTTGAAGGTTGTTGAATTCAATATCAAAGAAACTTTCAGCTTGAAAATCTCCAAAACCGACAGGTAAGGGTATTTGATTACTTCTACTAAATTTGAGATCTATTGTCTCACTGTTCTAACTAGGCTATCCTATGTTGGTGTTAGAGTCAGAAACCTTTTAGATGTAGTTACACTAAGAGACAAAGGTTTAGGATCAAACGTTATGACTATGTAGCCCTGTATATAGAATAGCAAAAGAGCCTCTTACATTGTTTAATGCAGATTGTTACGCATTTTTACCAGATCAAACAAAATTAAAATTCTTTATCAGGTTTGTGAAGTTCTTTTCTTGTGAAAAGTGTTTAGTTGGGTCCCCCTACCAGCATTTTCCTTGAAGGGAGGGGAGTCGAAGTTTAACAAGCATGGGTCTATAGTTTTGAATTTTGAAGGGGACAGAAAGAAGAGAGTTGGCTTTTTTAGCTTGAATTATGTACTATAATAAGTAAAAAATTAGTGAATGCTTAAGTTTGAAAGTAACCTTTTCCAGATAAAGTGTGTAATTTATAAAAAAAACATAAGGAGCCCTGACCAACAACGGCCCTAGATAATAAAACTTGTTGCCAAAACATTTGCATATATATTCTCCTATTTTCTGAAAGTCGGCAGTTGCAGAGGCATACCAAAATAGGTTTTCTAGATTTTGTTTTCAACGCCAAAGATCCAATAAAAACAAATTTTAGACTAACCAAAGCCTTGAGTTTTATTGTTTATTCTTCATTTTTTGATTTTTTGAGCTTTTAGCTTTTAATAAATGTATTTAAAATATCCTGATCAAAATAAGTTTGAGTCGTGTCTTACTGTATTGTTTGGGATGACAACTGTAACCTACTCACAAACGTTGTCCCACTACTGCCTGACACGAGAACTTTAGCCTGCTGTGCTTCCACCCTAGGCTGGTTCGTTCTTCATTATTCAACCTAGTCACTACGAGTTACTTTATTTTAAGCATGTTGACGTCAGTCTTAGTGCGAGCATTCGATCAACATAGGTTAACAGAAGCCAGTGGTCTCGAACTCAAGCTATCCTCCGACTCACGCCTCTAAGCAGCTAGATTACAGGTGTTCGCAACAACACCCGGCGTATGGAAGAGCTACTTTAAATGATTTAATGTATATTTCTTTCCAGAAGCTCGTGCAAATTATTTCGAATTAGAATACTTTAAGATGAATTGATGTTATTAGAGAAATTGATAGTCCATATTAAATCAATTTCATCCATATTATTCCTTTTTCAAGTGTGCAATGAGAATTGATTACGTGTTATTCAATCAATCTAGTAAACTGACGTCACAATCGAGATTCAGTACACAGATTTGAAATATCTTTCCCATAATGCTATTCTTCACTTATTATCACTGTAATGAATTTGAGAGTAAAAAAGGTTATTTGATTTTGTGTTCTTAGATGATGAATAAAGCTATGAAATACAAACATGAAGCTTTGGAAGAGGAAGATCAATTGGATGCAAAACAGAAAGGTAAGGTATTTAATAGATTCTAATAAATTTGAAACTTCTTTTCTCATTACTCTAACTAGACTATCCTTCTGTGTTGATGCTATAATTACAAGCCTTTTAGCTGTAGTTTTACTTAGAGACAAAGGTCTAAGGTCAAACGTCAAACATAATGACTATCTAGCCTTATATATAGAATAGCCAAAGACCCTCTTACATTATTGAATGCAGATTGTTATGCATTTTACCAGATCAAACAAAATTGATATTCTTCATCAGGTTTGTAAACCTGAAATGTGTTTTAATAGAGTTCATTTCGTGTCAAAAGTATTTATTTGGCCTCTCTCTCCAATAACAATGTTGAATGTTGTCGAGTGAAAGAGGTGCTTTGACCAACAATCAATTCAAGCTGCAGTCTAAGATTGATTCTTCATCCAACAACCTTGTTCTTGGAGGGAAGGGAGGCAAAATTAGATAAGTAAAGTTTGGAATGTCAAACTTTGAAGAATAACGGGGAGATGTTTCGTTTTAGCTGCAATTATGTAATACAGTAAATAGCATATTACTGAATGCTTTAGTTTGAAAGTAACTTCTTCAAAAAGCGTGTGTTATTTATAGAGAATGAAAATAACCTTAACCAACTACGGCCTTATATAGAAACACTAGTTGCCAAAGAATTTGTGTATATTTCCTCCTTTACACTTCGAGTAGAGCATCGCATGTATTGTAAAGAATAAACCCTTTCCATTAATTTCCTGTAATATTTAAGAAAGGTTGAGTTTGAGAATATATATGCTTTTGATAACAGCAAGCTTGGAAAACTTTCACTGATACTAATGAAACTAGGTTTTGAAGAATGGTTGTTGTATTACATCGTACCATTGATGAGTTTGGCTATATATCTCATCCTTCATTGTTTATTTTGATGCTTTTTTGTGTATATTATGAACCAAAATTCAACACATTTGTCCGTGCACTAAACTCAAAAGTAAGGTAGAAGTAATTCAAACCCAAATCATCCACTTTTTAGGTCATAAATCCAAAATCTTTGACGTGCTACACCAATTTTGATAGGCATATATTCAACTATATATTTAGATAAAAAAGTACCGTAGCACGTAAGTAAAAATCAATTTCTCCTCCTATTGCTGTAAGTTTTCTACCGAAAATCTGATGACATCTTTATTCCAGGTAATGCACAGTTGTAGAAATATTTATCAAACTGATAAACAGATCCAAACGATAAATATTTACATTCAACTTTAAGACTCGGCACTGTAGCACGTGGAAAACTCTCGAAATTTTAAAACTTCTGCTTTCTACTGCATTTTTCAGAGAAAGCTTTTTATATTCGGCTATTGTTGCTGACTGAAAGTCAGCAGTTGCAGAAACATACCAAAATAGCTTTACTAGATTTTTTTTGGACACCTTAGATCCATTAAAAACAAGTTTTAGACTAAGCAAAGCCTTGAGTTTTATTGCTTTGTTTTCGTATTTTGATTTTTGAGCTTTTAGCTTTTTATAAATGTTTTTAAAATACCCTGAAAAAAAAAGTTTGAGTCATATATTACTATATTGCTTGGGATGACAACTGTAACCTACTCACAAAAATTGTCCCACTACTGCCTGACGCGAGAATTTTAGCCTGCTGTGTTTCCATCCTGGGCTGGTACGTTCTTCATTATTCAACCTGGTCACTACGAATTACTTCATTTTAACCATGTTGACATCAGTCTTAGTGCAGGCATTCGATCAATATAGGTTGACAGAAGTTAATGGTCTCGAACTCAAGCTATCCTCCGACTCACGCCTCTAAGCAGCTAGATTACAAGTGTTCGCCACAACACCCGGCGTATAGAAGGGTTACTTTAAATGATTTAATGTATATTTCTTTCCAAAAGCTCATGGAAATAATTTCGAATTTAAATACTTTAAGATCAATTGATATTATGAGAGAAATTCATAGTCCATATTAAATCAATTTCATCTATATTCTTCCTTTTTCAAGTGTGCAATTAGAATTGATTACGTGTTAGTTATTTAATCAATCTAATGTCTACAGGATGTGTCACCGATTTTTTGTAACGAACAGAGGATTGAGCCAGCACTTGCGATGTTGCAGAAAAAAGTCTACTTTGGACAATAATGCTTCAAATCTAATTGCAAATGGTTCTTTTAAAAGTGAAATTATTTCAAAATCAAATTCAAGCGTTTCTCAAGCTTTAACGGTTCGTACAGTTGCTTTGCCGTCACATCAGTCGAACTCGAACTTCTCGTTATCGCATTCTACACTTTCCACGCCTAGTGATCGACAGATTCCTTATTCGAACACAAATTTCAGCTCTTCTATTAATGGAGAAAGAACATCTCAAGAAATAGTCACGATAAACAATGGAACTTCTGAACTTGTTCCTGAATCAATTATTTGGGGAAATCACACGAGGAAAGACTTAATAGATATCATGAATGCTGTATATGATGAAATTGTTTATTGGAGACAAAACTTATTTATGCTTCCAAATGGTGCAGTTGGAAAAGGTTTCTTAACTGAGATGACAAGGTTGTTAAATGCATGGAATGATGAATCTGAAAACTTGAAGGACATTGCCATAAAAGCTATAATGGTCATGCCAGCACTTCTTCTCCAGAAACCTTCCTATAAATCTAAAGCAAAGCGCCACAGTGAATGCCTCAAACGTCGTTTGCATCAATGGACAGAAGGAGACTTTGACAGCTTAATCAGAGAATGTAGAACGATTCAAGCAAAAATTCTCCCTTTCAGAGGCAATGTACAGAGCCAAGAACATTTATCAAAAACGTTTGCGAAGCTCATGTTAGCTGGAGAAGTGCATTCATCGCTGCGACTACTTGATAACAGTTCATCTTCTGGTATTCTTGGTTTGTCTGAAGAAGTCCTCAAAGATCTGACTGATAAACATCCACCATCTGCGTTTGCAGACTCCTCGGTACTCATGACTGGTGAAGCACCTTTCGTAGACAGTGTGATGTTTGAAAATATCAACGAAGAAACTATCACAAGAGCTGCTTTGCATACGAAAGGAGCTGCTGGACCTTCCGGGGTAAATGCTGATGGGTGGCGAAGGATGCTTGTTTCAAAGAATTTCGGAAAAGCTGGGAATGAATTAAAAGTCGCATTAGCAAGATTTGCCCGTATTCTTTGCAGAAAGAATGTCAACCGAGACTCGATTGAATCCTATGTGGCATGTAAACTGATTCCTTTGGATAAGAACCCAGGTGTGCGTCCAATCGGAATAGGAGAAGTGCTACGAAGAATAATTGGAAAGCCGATGATATCGGTAATCAAACCTGACATTCTCAACAGTGCAGGCTCGTTACAACTATGTGCTGGTATACAAGCTGGATGTGAAGCAGCTGCTCATGCTATGCATGACATATTTGAGGAGGAGGGAACAGATGCCTTGTTACTTGTAGATGCAACAAATGCTTTTAACTCTCTCAATCGTCGTGTCCTGCTCAACAACATCAAATTTCTTTGTCCACCAATGGCAACCTACGTAACAAACTGTTATGGGAAACCTTCAAGGCTGTTTATAACAGGTGGAAAAGAAATTAAATCTTCTGAAGGTACAACTCAAGGAGACCCTTTCGCCATGCCTGCTTATGCTGTCGGGATCGTGCCACTTCTACCCTTGTTAAAGTTGACTTATGATGATCAACCATCACTCGTCAAACATGCAGCATATGCAGATGATTTAGGAGGAGCTGGAAGTATCCATCATTTAAAGCAGTGGTGGGAAAACGTTGAACAGTATGGCCCACTTTTTGGATACTTTCCAAAAGCTTCTAAATCATGGTTGATTGTCAAAGAAGACAAATTTGATATTGCTGCTGAAGTGTTTACTGAAACAAACATAAACATTACTAAGTCTGGTAGAAAGTACTTAGGATCTTTCGTGGGAACAGCTGCAGCTAAAGATAACTACGTCCGAGAGCTAGTTGAAAAATGGATAACACAACTCAAAACTTTATGTAAAATCGCAAAGTCAGAGCCACAAGCAGCCTATGCAGGATTCGTTAGTGGCTTCAGGCACAAGATCACATATCACCTTAGAGTTATGCCAAACATCTCAGAATTTCTCCAGCCTCTCGACAAAGTAATCGATGACACGTTCATACCAGCAATCACGGAAGGTCATTACTGCTCCAAAGATGAAAGGTTACTCCTGAGCTTACCGGTCAAACTTGGTGGACTAGGAATTCCTATTTTCTCGCAGCTCTCAAAAACAGAATACCAAAACTCAAGGAAATTAACTGAACAGAGCTCTTCAAAAGTAAAGGATCAAACCACGGAGTACCAGCTTGACGATCGGCTGCAGACAGTCGTAAAGAAGACTTTTGTAAAAGAGAGAGAAGAGAAGAATAACGAATTACTGGACGATTTGAGGTCCAGAATGGCAGCAGATATGAAGAAGGCGAATGAGATCTCGCAGTTAAAAGCGGTTAAAAGGAGCATCTTCGTGGCTGACCTGCCTACCACTGAAATCAGAGAACTTCTCTTTAAACAAAAGGGAATTTTACGATTCCATACGTCTCAGATACAGATGGAGGCTTAAGTTTATGCCTTCTACGTGTGTCTGTGGAAAACCATACAACGAGGATCATGCAATGGCATGTCAGAAAGGTGGATACATCCATCACCGTCATAATGAGATCAGAGACTTGTTTATTAAACTTGCAGAAGAAATTTCAAATGACGTTGAGTGTGAACCACAACTTCAACCTTTGTCTGGTGAACAACTTCCGCCGTCAACAAATATTACGGATGAAGCTCGCTTGGATCTCAGTGTTCGCAGTTTTTGGCAGAGAGGACAAAGAGCCTTTTTTGATGTTCGGGTTTTTAACCCTTTTGCTCCTTCCTACCAAAACCAAAGAGTGCAGAACTTGCTAATCGCAAACGAAAAAGAAAAGAGGCGTGCTTACGGTCATCGCGTGATAGAGATAGAGCATGGCTCATTCACACCCTTGGTGTTTACCTCCCATGGCGGTTGTGGACGGGAAGCAGACAGATTCATTTCGGAAATAACGTTTAAACTATCGGAAAAAAGGAACATTTCTCAATCGGTGGTAACAAACTGGGTTCGCACCAATCAGAGCAGCCATCCTGTGCATCAGAGGTTCCAGGAACAGACGTGGTAAAATAATAAGTGACGTTGACAACATTGAATTAGCAAATATGTATAAAATTAAGTAAAAAGTTGAAGTAAATGTAGATCATATATCTTATTATATTTATTGTGAACCGGCAGCCTCCCGGTATATAAACAGTGCTATACCGTTGATGTTTAAGTTTGTAATGTTACTAAAAAAAAAAAATCAATTTAATAAACTGATGTCATAATTGAGATTCAGTACACAGATTTGAAATATCTTTCCCTTTATGCTACTCTTCACGTATTGTCACTTTAACGAATTTGAGAGTAAAAAAGCTTATTTGATTTTGTGTTCTCAGATGATGAATGAAGTTATGAAACACAAACATGAAGCTTTTGGAGGAGGAAGATCAATTGGATGCAAAACAGACAGGTAAGGGTATTTAATAGATTCTAATAAATTTGAAACTTCTTGTCTCATTGCTGTAACTAGACTATCCTCCTGTGTTGATTACAATTACAAGTCTTCTAGCTGTAGTTTTGTTTTGTCTTCTAAGCACTAAATCGAGACTGGTCATGGAACTGAGGCTGTGTTGTCGGCAGCCATCTTGGTTTTGTAGGAAGGACAGAAAGGAGCTTGGACTCTTACAGTTTTATGCTATCTTGTTGGTTACAATGTTATCATAGAATCAGCAAACAATGATGTGTTTCACTGTTGTCTCAGACTTAATAATGGCGACGAGAATAAACACCGTTTTAAAATAGAGCTGCTGATGGTTTTGAGGTCAATTGTGTATGTAGAGTCCAAGTCAGTTGAAGTTATTACCTTTCTAAAATCTAAGCAGCATTGCAGCTTCAAGCCAGTTGGGGAAGTTTGACCCTGAGCTACATAGAACTAACGTTTACGCTGCTTTTGTGGAATATGTGGAGGCATTCCAGTAAGAGTACGATGCAATTGCAAAAGACCCTCCCAGTGAAATAACAGACAAAGATAAATGGATTGAAATCAATAAAAGGAAAGTATTTTTGGGAAGATACGCATCAAGAACTTTCCAGAAAGATTATGAAGATACAGTAGCGCCTACACAAAGGACAGATCTTAAGTTGAAAGACTTAGTTGCTAATACGAAAAGCCGCTATGAGCCTACACGTAATTACACTCTTGCAAACTATGAGTTTCACCGGCTGAGGCAGAATAGTGATGAATCCCTTGACATGTTTGTCCATCGCATTAAAAATGAAGCGAAAGGATGTAAATTCTCTTGTGATAGCCCCACATGCACGATACCAGACATAATGGTAAGAGACCAGGTGATCGTGGGAACAATTGATGATGAAATTCGGAAAAATGCTTTAAAAAACCAATTGGATTTGGAAAACCTTGTTGAAAATGGACGAAAACTCGAAGCTGCAGTCCACAGTGCTCAACAGATCATTGGGGAAATAAAAGAAGAGAAAGTAACACGCGTACGACCAGGAAGATATTCAAGGAAGTCGAAAAAAAATAAGAAGTATGTTTGTGAGACGTGTTCCTCCAAGTCGTGCAAAGGCGCTAAGAAATGTCGTGCATACCACCTAGAATGCTTCAAATGTGGCAAAAGAGGGCACTTCAGGGGTTCAAGAGCATGTCAACCGTCATTCAAGAAAAACCGTGACACTCGAAGGATCGAAAGTGATAGTGAAAACTCTGATTCCTCTGCTGAGAAAAGTGTCTCTACAGAACCATCCGACGAAGAGCCAACCGATTCTGAAGCATCCACCCATGCAAGCCAGCAATATAATAAACAAGGTGAACGTGGTCGAAAAGTCTCTACTCTAAGAATTCAAAACAAGAGCTATCTCGCAAAAATTGGAAGAGTTCGCAGAAAACATCCAGTTCGCAGATTAACATCAAAACCACGTTACCAAGTGAATGTAGTTATAAAAGAATATGCTGTGCCTGCATTTGCAGACACAGGAGCTGATATAAGTATCATGTCTTATGAAGAAGCAGAGAATTGAGCCTTCCACTCAGAAGAACTAGGGTAAAAATAAGACCGTATGGCTCTAAAACCTTGAGGTGTACAGGATACTACGATGGCACAGTAATGTTTGGAGAAACTGTGGCCAATACAAGGATATACGTTATAAAGAAGCAGCTAGAAACACTGCTAAGCGGACGCTTATGTGAAGAGCTTGGTATGATAAAATTTAATGGAGTTCCCATTGAATCCGAAGGAGACGATCTGAAACGGCGAGCAAACATCAAGGAGAATGATCCTATAAGGGACATCGTATCGCAACATCCAAGAGTATTTGAGGGTATAGACACATTGAAAGATCACACCGTCCACTTCTATGAAAACAATGATGTCCCACCAGTTGCCCAGCCACCAAGGCCGGTACCTTTCCATCTGCGTGAACGATTTGACAAAGAGATTTACAACATGGAGAAAGCAGGAATTATTGAAGAACACCATGGACCCGCCCCATGGGTCTCCAACGTTGTACTGTCACCCAAAGATGATGGTGGAATCAGAGTCACCATTGACTTGCGAGAGGCAAACAAAGCAATAGAAGCCACAAACACTCCCATTCCCCGCGTCGAGGGTATTAAGACTAGGCTTTAGGGATGCAAAGTATTCTCCAAATTAGACCTTAAACAAGCCCTTCACCAACTAGAGCTGGATGAAGAATCTCGATCAATCACAGTGTTTCTTGCAGTTAATCGCTTAATGAGGTATATGAGACTGACGACGGGTGCAAAACCCGCATCAGGAGAACTCAATAAGGCTCTATCGCCCATTTTCCAGGACATACCAGATGCCCATGTTATTCAGGATGATATTATAATTGCTGCTACAAAAAAAACAACACGATATTGCACTAGAGAAAGTTCTGGCACGGATCGAAGAGGCTGGACTGACATTGAATCCTTCAAAATATATTTTGGCAAAAGACGAGATCCCCTTTTGGGGGATGATTGTCACAAGAGATGGAATCAAACCGGACCCTTCCAAAGTAGAAGCACTTAAAAGTGCAGGTCAGCCACGGTCAAAGGAAGAAGTGATATCTTTCTTATGCTTTTTCAAGTCTTTTTCAGATTTCATTCCAAATCTTGCCAGAAAGACAGTACATCTTAGGCTGCTCACCAAGAAACATGCACAGTTTAGATGGAATAAAAAGTGCCGTTAAGAATTCAATGAACTCAGGGGCGCGATTTGTGATGACACTTTACTGCGCTATTTCGACATACGGCTTCCTACTTTCATATTTGTCGATGCCCACCAGACAGGCATTTCAGCAATTTTGGCACAAGGAGAAAATGTTGACAGCTGTAAACCAGTTGCATTTGCTAGCCGAGCTACAAAGGATGAGGAGAGACGATATCCGCAACTGGATCTAGAAGCTTTAGCAATAGACTTTGGTCTTCGGAGATTCAGACTGTTTGTGGTTGGTGCTCCAAAAATAAACACAGTTGTAACTGATCATAAACCTCTCCTCAGCATCTTTGCTAACTCAAGAACTGGCTCAACGAGAACTGATCGAATCAAACTCAGACATCAAGACATAAATTACACAGTCATATGGAGAAACGGCAAGGACCACCCAGCAGATTACCTGTCACGGCACGCAACACCTTTTTCTAAAACTCCTTGATCTTGAACACTCGAAACAAGTGAATTTGAGAAAACTTTGTGGTTCTTACAGTACGGGCAATACACTGAATAAATCTCAATGCAGCGCATCATCGAGGAAACTAGCAAAGATCCTACACTGATCAAACTTGACCAGCAGATCAAGAAAGGCTTTATACCTAAGTCACTTACAGATCTTTCGCCATACAGGAAATTCTTTGATGAACTCTCTATCTCAGATGTGGGACTGATTCTAAAGGGTGATAAAATTATCCTCCCAGAAAAGCTGAGGCAAGTTGCAATTGAGAAGGCCCACCAGGGTGGACATCCAGGGATGAATTGCTTAAAGCGACGTATCCGTAGCCAATTTTGGTTCCCACGCCTTGATTGCCTCATCGGAAAGAAAGTCAAATCATGTAAACCCTGCCAAATGTTCACCAACAAAACAACCAAGGAACCTCTCAAGATTATCAAACATCAAGAGGAAGCTTGGCAAGACGTAAGCATAGATTTGTTTCGGCCAATTCCAGACAAGAAGCACATAGTTGTCATACAGGACATGAACACACGCTTCCCAGCAACCAAGGTTGTTCCGTCAACAGGAGGAGACCATGTCATTTCGGCAATCGACAACATATATTCAGATTTTGGTTACCCAGACACCCACAGGATAGATAACGGTCCTCCCTTTGAATCGCAGCAATTCAGCGATTTTTCACAGCTTCATGGCATTGAACATCATAAAGTCTTTCCATACCACCCCCAAGCAAATCCCGTTGAGACACTTATGAAACCTCTGGGGAAGGCCATGAAGATAGCACACTTCAACCATCAAAATAAGCAGAGAGCCTTAAACGGTTTCCTCTCTTCATACAGATTGATACTGCATTCATCGACAGGTGAAGCACCAGGGGACCTTCTATTCAGGGGAGGATATCGAAGTGATTTCCCTCGTCACACTCTAACTGAATATCAAGTGGAGCAAGCAAGGAAACGAGACAACGATTTGCGTAAAGGCTACCAGCAGGCATTAAATGAGTCGACACATCGCAAGTCATCAGATTTGCCCTTGGGAAGTTCTGTTATTGTACGAAACAATCAACGGAGGAAATTTGATCCGCCTTTCGGTCCTGATGTCTATACAGTCATCCACACAATCAGCAACGGCTTATTACTGGAGAGGCATAAGGATGGCCAGATTTTCAGACGACATTGTGATGATGTAAAACCGATCAATTTTGATGCTTCGGAGCAAGCCAATCCTCTGGTTTGAGATAAAACCCTTTGGGCTTGGGAAAGTAACAGAGACCCCCCTACTCAGCACACAGAAAATGCTGCTACGCAAATCGGGGTAGATATTGTCGCCTCGTGTCAAACCACTCACATGCAATCCGGAGTAAAAAGTGCTGCCTCCCATCAAACCGAACCGGAACCAGAAGGAACAAATCAGACAAAGCAAGGCCCAGTATCAAACATTTCGCTCAGGCCACGGCAGAACATTAGACCTCCAGCAAGGTATACACTAGGCTATCAAAATTATTGCACAGGTCCATTCAAAATGGCGGCAAAACTGTAAAGCTGTAAGGGCTAGGCCTAAATTAAAATTCCTATAACTTGTGTCATACAGCTCACAAATAAAGGATTTTGGTAGCAAAATTTAGGAAATTTCACTGACTCCATAGCTCATAACAACAAGCAATAAAAAATTGAGGGAAAAACTATGTATGACTTAGGATTTGAGTGATGGTTAAAATATCAGCAAGAAGATTTCGAAGAAGGAGTTGTCATCTAAAATCAGTTCAAAAGTGTTGTAAACAGTCATTAATATGGTAAAGTGCTTTGCCACTTTGTTGCTACTGCTTTGAAGAGCCCCATAAGTCTTGTCCTGGCCGTCCCTGTGGCGAGGCAAGCAATAAGTTTAAATTTAGTTTCACAAAAATTTTGAGGAAGGGAGGAGACATTGAATTTCTAATTATACATTTTTGTAGATAAAGAAATCTATCTGATACACAATTGTAACCATTATTGCTGGGTTTGAGGCAAGTTTCGAAGTAAAATACTTCATAAATATAAATTATAGGGCATTAGAAGGAGAACAAACAACATGCTTACCTGAAGAATGACAAAATTGCAACTGATATGTGGGATGCAAGAGGAAAAATTACTCTCCCCCTCCTTTGTATTATTTCGAGCCTCCTAAATTTTCCCTTCCAAGTCACCATACAGAGAAGAAACAAAACCCATTGAATTTCTTAAAGCAGTAGCAACAAAGTAACAAAGCACTTTAGCATATTAATGACTTTTTACAACACTTTTGTACTGATTTTAGATGTCAACTCCTTCTTCAAAATCTTCTTGCTGATATTTTGACCATCACTCAAATCTCAAGTCATACATAGTTTCTCTTTCAATTTATTATTGCTTGTTGTGATGAGTTATGGTGTCAGTAAAATTTCCTAAATTTTGGCACCAAAATCCTGTATTTGTGAGCTGTCTGACACAAGTTATGGGAATCTTAATTTAGGCCTAGTCCTCACAGCTTTGCTATTTTGCCGCCATTTTGAATCAACCTGTGCAATAATTTTAATAGCCTAGTGTAGAGACTACACCAAATGATATCATTTTTCCATTGATGAGGAGTGATGTTATGTCTGCTAGGCACTAAATCGAGACTGGTCATGGAACTGAGGCTGTGTTGTCGGGAGCCATCTTGGTTTTGTAGGAAGGACAGAAAGGAGCTTGAACTCTTACAGTTTTATGCTATCTTGTTGGTTAAAAATTTTATCATAGAATATAGTTGTGTTACAGCAAACAATGTTGTGTTTCACTGTTGTCTCAGACTTAATAACGCTGAGAGGAAGGACTGCGGTTGCGCTGCCCAATTAGCCTACAAATTTAGTTTATTTGCCTATCAACTGTCAATGCACTGCTTTAATTAGTCTACCTATTTAGTGGACCCTTTATACTTTGCAAATTAGCCAATACCTTACTAAAAAGACAATTTGTGTATTTACCCATCAGCTACAATCCCCGCCAAAAGTCTTGGATCACTTGCATGATTTTTACAAATTCCTACATTTTGTCCCCTCCCATTCCCCCTTTACAATGTTGTTTCAGGTAATAAAAACTAGCCCAATAACATTCAGCTAGTGTTTGCTGTGGTCTCAAAAAGTTTATTTTATGAACAACATTGTTCTGAGGAGGGAGGGGGCTGGATATGAAATAAAAGGCTAGGAAAGCTAAAAATGTAGTTATTTGTTAAAAATATTAAAGATGTTCAACAACTTTTGGCGGGGATTGTAGAAACTTGCCAATCAAATGTTGCAAAAAAGGATACATCGCTTAGCAATTTCATGGTTATAGAGTGAAACCTTACCTTTCAGTCATAATACAGCCACTAATTAATTGTGGCCTATTTCTTTGGACCGAAAACAAACATAACATCTTAAGAGAAAAACCTTAATGAGACTACTCTATAATTAGGCAAATTGATTCTGCCTCATTGGTGGCCGTATTGGTGAGGTTCAACAGTTAATCATCAATCCTGTGTATGATATCACAGTAAACCTAAAGCAGCCCACTTTCCATTAGTGCTTGCTCATGTACTTTAAGACAAAACAAAATATGATTTACATACCTCAGGTATGCCACTTCCACAAGCATAGGGAGCAAAGTATCTGACCAACACGACACTCAGCAGTGCAAAAACAAATGCAGTTGAGACATAGAAGAAATAATTGAGAGCGTAATTATCTCGAGCTAGGCCTAGGACTACCGACCATGACTTCCACTGTGAGCAGCCTGCTTCTGAACCGAATTTGCTGCTTGTTGACCAACAACATGCTTCTTTATTGAACCAGAATTGTTCAGTGCATATCCCTTCTTTGATATCTGACATTCAATCAGCTCCAATGTCGATCACACCAGCTGCAAACTTAGTGAGAACGCCAACAATAAAAACCACGAGCCAACCAGACCACGCGTCATTTAAACCCTGCAAATACAAAAATCCACCAAATCAGTTTTTGAGAATGGAGAGAAAATTTGGGTAAAAAAATTAAATAGGACAATCATCAGAGTACTGAATTCATGGTTATAGGGCAAAACCAAAAATCTAGACTAGCTAGAGGTTCTGAAACTAAATAACTCTGAAAAGCAAAATCTCATGGGGCTATAGTTGATGAAAAACTGAACTGGGAAGAGCAGTTTCAGCGCACCAAAGGCAAAGTGAGTGGTGGCATTGTAGTCCTTAAAAAGTCGAAAAATCTAATTATTCACAATCCTTGTGTAATATAATATTATGCACTAATTGAGAGTCACCTGCACTACCCCGATGTTATCTGGGGTAGCCTATCAATAACAAAAGTAGCTACTCTTCAACATCTTCAAAATTGGACATATTAGATAATAAATAATGCAAGAATAAAAGATAACTGGTAAGGTTCTTGGTTTACCCTATAACACCTTTTCAGCTACGGCAGGGGTAGCTACTTTTCTTGGTTGTTATCTGATGTTCGTATGCTCTTTCCCTCTTTTAAAGCATTAGATTCCAAAATTTCTGTTGTACTAAATATAAAAATATCCTTCCTGCTTTATTTTGTAATCTTTTAAACTGCATTGAGTTCAAGAAAAGATAAAACTGCACCTTTGAACAAGGGGCCTTCTTAGCATCTCCTTCATGCCCAGTTTTGAGATTGAAAAATGCATGATATGTAGAAAAATACCTTCAATTTTTGAGACCATGTTCCGGCCAATTTCATTTTCCTCATCTGTCTAAACCTCATGCCATCTCTTATTCTGTCTCTACACCAATCAATGGTGTGAAAGTCATCGTACTGACCCAGCCCCTCCAGTTCTGACGTTTTCCACCACATGTCTTCATCATAGACCGATTTTCTACTGAAGGTCACTGGGCTACCAAATTCTTCTTCATGACTAATAGAATTGCTTGGACTGACAAGTTCCATTTCATCGTCATCAAACAGGCTCTGGTCAATACTTTGTGCCCCAACTGCAAAACGAACATTTCTATCCCACTTCTTTTGATTTGAAGCATTGCTGTCTATGCCATCCAGAGATTCATTTGAGCCAGTAATGTTATCAATTGGAATAAAATTTTGGTCATAGGAGGGTCTTTCGAGTTTGCTTCTTGTAAAGCGGAAACCCTTTTTGATCATCTAAAACAGATTTCTGCGATGTCGTACAGACAAATCCAGAGGAATTCAAATGTAACAGTAGATGCTTATTCTGAGGGCAAGAAGAATATTGAAATCCAGCCCTAACTCTTGCTTGAGACTTCACAGCTAGGGAAATCAAAGTTCCTTGAGGAATACTTCATAAGACTTCTAATCAAAGCAATCATTTGTTGCTAGTTACGAAACTATCTGCTTCAAATCAATTGCATCTTTCACGTAATAACTGAAAAGTAGAGAAAATGCTGTTTTATGATTCTTTAGCCACCTGGTTAAGTTGGAAAGATCAATATTTCAAATAAAAAGTCATTTTAGAGAAGCATTTAAACCAAATTAAAGTTTGGATTTACACACACACACACACACACACACAAAGGATTTTTATCCCAGGTGTTTTCCCGCTAGCGGGGTTTGACTGGCACCACAGATTCGTCTTCTCCAGGTTTCCCTATCCATTGCCATCCCCTTCTCCAACCCCATCACCCTCATGTCAAACTTAACCACATCTTTTTATCGCCTTGCTGGTCTTACCCTTCCTCGCATCCCTGCCACTTCCTTTGTTAATAATCTAACATTTGGATACATACTTCCATGGTTAATACTCCAATATTTCTATACATTCTTTAATTAGATGTTTCTCGCTATAAATGAATAGGCTCCTAGGGCTGTTTATGTCTCAGAGGAGAGGCTACATTCACTACTTCTGCCTATGGAGGGGAGAGTCTTCTTCCAAATCTAAAAAAGTTAAAGGGAACTTGTCTACACAATAGGTTGTAGTGGAGTAGCCAAGCAATTTCAGTGGTAGGGCAAAACTGGATATTTTGACACTTAAATGGCTTTTTAGTAGAGATATAACAAAAAGCTGAAATTTTCGGACAAGTAGCTGAAAATGCTTGGTTAGGAGGGGAGTGCTTAGCACCTCTGCCCCCCTTTGCTATGTCATTGACTAGTGGGTATATTAATCTATTCTTGTGTCTGGTATTGATAGAGTCCTAAGAATATAGGGTTGCTGGTAAACTCCAAAAAGCCCAATAAATTTGGGTATGGAATAGTGAGAACCATAACTCTATCTATATTCCTCCCTAACTTGTATCTTCGTAGGTTAAATTGCAGTCTTTGAAAAAAATTTATGAAGAATGTTACTTGTGGTTTAATTTCACAAGACATTTGCAATCCATATACCACATCATAGGCAGACTGGTCCCCTGGGACAAAGGCAATCTCAAAGTGCAACCTTCTCTCCACTTTATTCTTTCAAAGAATGTTGGTAAGAAATATAATTAAGAATGATAGCAGCCGTCCATGGGCTATTCAGAAAGTATGCCATACATTTAACTCCCATGTGTACCTAAACATTCCAATTCAAAAAGACGCGGAAAACCCCTTTATCCTGTACAATCCACAGGGCAAATGAAAATCTATCACTTAAGTTTTTAGTAAAGAATGTATTAACGTAATAAATAATATCAAGCGAGACGAGTAATATTGTAAGGAAAATATCTAATGTCAAACAGTGTTATCAGCAAGTGTGAATTTATAGGCAGGACTTCAAATTCATAACTTTACTCATCAACATTCTTATTTCTACTCATTTCCTCATAATTTACTTTCTCACTAACTTTCGATAGGATCCGATTCTTGATTTGAAAGGAGTGGACACTTTCTCTCAAAGAATCTTTTTGGGCACTTATTTCATAATCTATACGAGATGGAGACGAGGGGTATGATGAGGGTGGGGCTTTCACAAGGGTATGATGGTATGATGAGCCTCTGAGGGTATGATGAGGTGGTAACCGGTATGATTAGGGTGGAGCTTTCAAAAGGGGGTGAGACTTTTTGGTGTTTTTACTTTCCCTTATAGATTTCACATTCAGTAGACTCAATCAATATTGTAAGGTCTTCATCATTATGGTACTGATACACTTATGGGTCTGTATTGTCTATCTGTCTGTCTATCTGTCTGACTGTCTATTAAATCAGTCAACATTGTGAAATATTTGATGGGAATTATTTTTCTTGTCTATTTATCGTGTATATCAATACAGAATTTTTCAAACAAATTTCCACGTGGGAAAACTTAACTTTTCTTGCCTTATAGTCTTATATAA
This sequence comes from Pelagia noctiluca, assembly GCA_963924455.1. Taxonomy (NCBI): domain Eukaryota; kingdom Metazoa; phylum Cnidaria; class Scyphozoa; order Semaeostomeae; family Pelagiidae; genus Pelagia; species Pelagia noctiluca. The sequence continues at coordinate 17,153,978 of OZ004317.1, read as the reverse complement.
GATACACATTTGATCTGGCTTAGGCTAAGGCCTGTCCGCCGTGATCGTGTTGGTTTCTAGCCCAACCTCCTTTTCGCCCAACCTCGCTGGACGGTTCGCCCAACCTTGCTGGACGGTTCGCCCACCCTCGCTGGACGGTTCGCCCAACTTTGCTGGTTGATTTGCACAACCCTTATCTGAGATAAATAAACATTCATTTTGCTCAGTTTTTGTACGTTGCTTTTATCTATTATTCATCTAAAGCATAACTTTCTTGTAAGTCTTGAGGTACCTTGCTTTCCTTACATAGACAAATTTCTACCGACCGAGACGAGGCCTAAATCATTATGCCCTCCTGCCTAGGCCTGCGAATCGATCGTACAAGTCGACGCGGCTATTAGGAAAAAACCAAGGATCAACGAACTCTGAAACGAAAATTTCATTTCTTGATGTTTAGATTAAAATTATTAGTCAATCATAAATTTCAACAAGTTTCAAAAATTCTTGAAATATTTTCAAAAAAGTAAAGGCCTACTTACGTAGCATGCATTATAATTTTAGGCCCATCCGTATGAGATAGACATTGTAACATCTCAAACGTAAATTTCCCTTATTTACCCGCAATTTTCTCCAAATTTTTTTTTTATACAAGAACTACTTAAATTGGTCTAACATTTGGTGGCAAGTGCAGGAGCAACACAAAGAAAGGAACACAGGTTGGCGTGCAATGGGGGTCGCATCATGAAAATAAACTTCCAAATCATTTTGTTCTGAAGCAGGGGTGCTAAGCAGGGGTGTGGGGGCCCAGCCCCCAGAAATGTTTTGCAGGGTATCGGGGTACCAAATGCCGGGGTTGACCCTTCTTTACACCTTATCAATGATTTCTACTCAATTCTGGCAGAGAAAAACCTTTATTGACTCTGTAGAAACAATTCTTTGTTAGTTGAGATCTGGTCATTTTCACTTAACTGCCCAACTTCCAGCCTACCTTCCACCTTAGGTGTTTGGCATTTCAAGAATTATATGAATATTTTGAAAACTTTACCCTAAATTACAGAATATATTTTACTAGCTTAAATATGAGTAATATATCCTCCAAGAAAATCCTAACCTATCCTAACCAGTTGAGGTTCAACCATGAATATCCAATGCATCACAATGAAGTGACTTGTCACAGACTCAAGAGGTTTATCCTTACAACTTGATAAAAATCCAAAAAGAAAACAAATATGTTTATTGATTCACGAAATTTGAAAGACTTTAATCGTCATCCAGCTAGCAGAATCGGAAAATCAACTGACAAGGACTGGATCTCAGGTATGATGTTTTCAGTGAATTATAAACACGCCTTAAGAAGGACCTGTAGACTAAACATTGCCCTGCAAGTTACTGGGATGCAAAGGCTGTTAATAATGTCAATAAGAAATAATTTATTTTCAAGAGGACGGGTAGGCCTAGAAGTATTCTAGCTCTTTCTCTTTCAAAGAGGCTTTCACTTCGAAGCATCGCAAACTCAAGGAGTCGTCGACTGCTTTTAGTTTAGGCCTAGGCCTACGGCCCTTTAACGCTAGCCGGTCCACAGTGGTGTCTTTCTCTCTTCTTGTTATGTTTGACCCTTTATCTTCAAGAAAGATTCAGTTAACTTCATTCAAAAAAAGTCACTCTGAAGCTGCAGATTCTTTCAATTCATGGCTTGCTTTGCCATCTTCGACGAGGACGCAATAAGTTTACTGCCATGAGAGCGGCAGCCATGATTGAAAAACATACGAGAAGGTGAACAGAGGCTTGTCAGCAGGTTGCTCGAGCAACTCTCCATCGATCTCAGGGGTGCTCGGAATGACTTTGAGCAACTCTGTATGAGCGATTTGATTGGCTAAGAGCTTATTTTCAAATTAGAGGGGCGCTCCCGCGCTTTTTGAGCAACTCTTGAGAACCCTAATGGGCGATTCTTATTGGCTAAGAGCACTTTTTCAAATCAACGGGGGTGCTCCCGCTCAAATCTTGCATTTTAGTAAGATGGAAGATTAAAACACGGATCAAAAACTTGGATCTTTTGATTATTAGATAATAGGACTCAAAAACAGCGACAATAACGGACGTCGCATTTATTTTGCGAGAATTTTGATAGATTGCGAGGAAAATCGGAGCTTTAGATTTAGAGCATAATCATGGGCCTGGTATAGATGATTAAAAACAGAATACAGAGTTATCAAAGCAGATTATAAAAAGGTCATTTAGTGGAAATTGAGGGATGCTCGAACACCCTTAGCACCTCTTAAATCCGCCCCTGGTAACTATAGCAGAGACATGAAAGATAATTAAAAGCTCGCTTTTGATATACACAACTCTACAAAAAAAATCAGTCACGTGTTCCATCATTAAAAGCAATTAACACTTAATACAACTTATGAATACTTTGGGTAGAAAGGGATTCATTCCTATCTATTTAGATGACCTGCCACCATTAAAATGGTGACCAACCGCCAAAGTAACGCAAAAATAAATGATGCACCCCATCCCACCAACCTGGACAGGAACGGGTACAAATGGAAGGGGGAAATAGAAAGGGGGAGGACATAGCTGAGGCTAACATAGAATTAAATCCAACCTAGGCCAAAAGTCACCTACAGGAATTAAAACAAATACTTTATGTTTGCATGTTATTCGATCTTCACTTCTAAACCTCTTTTCTCTTAAACCATATACCTTAAACCATACTTTTCATAACGTTTTCATTTGATCCTTCACTTCTAAATCTCACGACTGAGAACATCCCAGAATTGATTGATCTATGCAAAGATCGAAATGCTTACAGAAACAGAACTCAAATAAAGTGTGACACAGGTTGCGGAATGCGGGGCAAGCCTGCGAGACAACGTAGTGTAAAAACTACACCGTCTAACCGTTCCTGATGATGATGACTTCTAAATCTCATTTCTCTTAATCCATATACTCTAAACAATACTTTTCATATTCATTCGATCCTTCACTTCTAAACCTCATTTCTCTTAACAGTACTTTTCAATAGCATTGAACGAGAACCGGTTGAGTTTTCTGGTATTCAATAATGCCTCGTTTGAGTTATATTTGCTAAATACAACAGAGGCGAGATATTTGCATACGATCAATCATCTGAACAAATACTTTTGCTTTGTTTTCACCCAAACATTCACTTCTTTCTTTCTTAACAAGCTACTTGAATAATACTCCTTATTGCCCGACTTTGTTACTAAACTAACTACTTTCTATGTTGCCAGAAGGCAACTCCCTTTCAGAGGCCAGAAGCTGCATTCCGTGTTTTAACTGCCAGGTGGATGCCATTTGTATTTAACTGCTGCCAATGCTCTGAATACAGCCTTGTGAAGACATCCTTCAGTACGTAGAGCAATCTAATGATTATTGCGGTTTTGATGGTGAATGGGACCAAGGCAATTCAACATGAAATGAAAATAAAGAAAAATGTTTAATATTTGGTCCAATTTTAAACAAATGCATTCTGGGGGGTACAGGACTAAAAATTCCCATGGTTCATGCCATTGTCCTCGATCACATAATTGTAAATTCACAATTGGTTCCTTCCCTAGTATGGGAGGTATAGCTGCTGTATACTTAAGATCATGAATTATAAGATTGATGTTCAAGTAAATTGATTTGGTTCAATTAACAAAGAAAAAACCAAAGGGGCTTAAATCGTACTTACACTGAAGCTGTTTGTGCCAAATGTGCCAGACAAGGCAAGGGAAGAGATCCTAGCAGAACATTGTTTTTGTTGTGAAGTAAATCTGGTGTTGGGGACAGCGTCAGTTCATTCTTTCATAACATTGATGAGCATGAAACCATTATAAGCTAGGAAAGTTCACAATAGTCCTTTCATTACCATGACAATTGATTATCAAGCAGGAATATGTTCAGGCATTCATCTCATGCATATACAGCTCTTGTTTTTGCACAGCAACTGCCTTATGTTAATTTTTCCTCCATTATTGTAGCAAATATTAATACAGTGTACGTGTTTGTTTGCCATCTTGACTTTTAATTGATTTTCATCATGTTTATCATGTTAAACAATTCTTGATTCTCAAATTTCATGCAGATATTGACCAAAGGGGTGCCAGTCAAACTGTAAGGGGTGCCCGCATACCACAGAACTGAGATGCGTGACGATGCTCCGAAATCCAAACTCCGCGTTGGTGACTTGCTTAAAGTCTCCGTACCAAATCCTAGACGTAACCAAGGACGTTACTAGGATCTAGCAGATCTTGGAAAGATAGCGGGAGGCCAGGACTCGATTTGTTGATAAGAACTCCAATATCATGCATCAATAGTCCAGTGAATTCCTAAGCAGGTTGTCCTGTCTACTGTTGGCATTCTGTCAGATCGCATGCGTACAGAGATAGGGCCATATCATGTTATGTTACCAAACTTTCATGGGTGTTCATCTTGCATCTTGCAAGGCATTTGTAGGCACTCAACAGGGGCGGATGCAGACTTTGGAAATGAGGGGTGCTCAGCAGGGGTTTGGGGTCGCAGCCTCCAGAAAATTTGTTCAGGGTAGCGCGGTACCAAATGCCGGGGTTGACCCTTCAATACACTTTATCAATGATTTCTACTCAATTCTGGCAGAGAAAAACCTTTATTGACTCTGTAAAAACAATTCTTTGTTAGTTGAGATCTGGTCATTTTCATCCAACTGCCCAACTTCCAGCCTACCTTCCACCTTGGGTGTTTGGCATTTCAAGAATTATATAAATATTTTGAAAACTTTACCCTTGATTACAGAATATATTTTAGCTTAAATATGAGAAATATATCCTCCAAGAAAACCCTAAACTATGCTAACCAGTTGAGGTTCAACCATGAATATCCAATGCATCACAATGAAGTGACTTGTCACAGACTCAAGAGGTTTATCCTTACAACTTGATAAAAATCCAAAAAGAAAACAAATATGTTTATTGATTCACGAAATTTGAAAGACTTTAATCGTCATCCAACTAGCAGAATCGGAAAATCAATTGACAAGGACTGGATCTCAGGTATGATGTTTTCAGTGAATTATAAACACGCCTTAAGAAGGACCTGTAGACTAAACATTGCCCTGCAAGTTACTGGGATGCAAAGGCTGTTAATAATGTCAATAAGAAATAATTTATTTTCAAGAGGACGGGTAGGCCTAGAAGTATTCTAGCTCTTTCTCTTTCAAAGAGGCTTTCACTTCGAAGCATCGCAAACTCAAGGAGTCGTCGACTGCTTTTAGTTTAGGCCTAGGCCTACGGCCCTTTAACGCTAGCCGGTCCACAGTGGTGTCTTTCTCTCTTCTTGTTATGTTTGACCCTTTATCTTCAAGAAAGATTCAGTTAACTTCATTCAAAAAAAGTCACTCTGAAGCTGCAGATTCTTTCAATTCATGGCTTGCTTTGCCATCTTCGACGAGGACGCAATAAGTTTACTGCCATGAGAGCGGCAGCCATGATTGAAAAACATACGAGAAGGTGAACAGAGGCTTGTCAGCAGGTTGCTCGAGCAACTCTCCATCGATCTCAGGGGTGCTCGGAATGACTTTGAGCAACTCTGTATGAGCGATTTGATTGGCTAAGAGCTTATTTTCAAATTAGAGGGGCGCTCCCGCGCTTTTTGAGCAACTCTTGAGAACCCTAATGGGCGATTCTTATTGGCTAAGAGCACTTTTTCAAATCAACGGGGGTGCTCCCGCTCAAATCTTGCATTTTAGTAAGATGGAAGATTAAAACATGGACCAAAAACTTGGATCTTTTGATCATTAGATAATAGGACTCAAAAACAGCGACAATAACGGACGTCGCATTTATTTTGCGAGAATTTTGATAGATTGCGAGGAAAATCGATACTTTAGATTTTTAGAGCATAATCACGGGCCTAGTATAGATGATTAAAAACAGAATACAGAGTTATCAAAGCTGATTATAAAAAGGTCATTTAGTGGAAAGTGAGAGGTGCTCAAGCACCCTTAGCACCCCCTTAGATCCGCCCCTGCTTAAACTCGAAAAAATAAGACTAGTTTATAAGTAATTGTAGTCACCTGAGGCATCCCTCCTACTTCGAAGAGACTTCAGCGAATTTGAGATATAAAGAAAAAGAATTTCTAGATCTCTTAGTGTACTCCAACGATAGTGCACGAGAAAGGAGGAGCAGCGAGATCTTACGCTGAGTCTTGTGATCGGTGTAAATCTATGAGAGGGCGAGGGCTGTGAGTATTGTGCTTTTATCTAGAGGGGACTGGGGATAGGGATGGAGTAATGCTAGGAATGTGTGCAAGGGAACACAGAGCAAAGATCACTTGCCTTGACGTTGAAGCTCATTTATTACGTAAATGGTACATTTGAAGCTGGATGTACATGACCAAATTTTGGATAGGGATGTGCCGCCCATAATCAAAGTTTTCCTCTATTAACACCAAAATCATGAAACAGTATAACCATCTGGGCGGCACGTCCTCAGTACCTTATTTATACTATGTACTCCCACGGACCTATTTTATCTATCAGCTTTTATTGATTGTGTCAAATTTTGAGTATCTTGACCATCATAGTAATGTGCTGTCAATCTGCTTGTTGGTTAGCTTCAGTGTGTTCTTACATCATTGACATCATTGTTCAATTTTGGCAAAGTTTGAAGATGGTCTACTTATCAAATGTTTCTCATAAAAAGAAGAGTGGACCTTTGTTTTTTTTCAGTAGAAATTTATGATGCATTTTAATTTTTTTTCAAGAGAGATCCTATTTCTAGATTTTATGAAGAATAATGTGGAAGAAATTTAACATTTCCTTTTCTCTAAAAATGGCAAAATGCTCTGTTGGTCGATTTTCAGCTATGTAAAATTTTAAGTTTTCTTTAACACTGGTATGGGAGCAGAGAGGACACTCTCCCATTTTCCAGCAAGACACTATGCGTAAATTTTTTTTGGTTATTGCCCTGGTTGCCTATCGACACGTTACCTATTGAAAAAATATATAGTAGATCAGGTTCAAAAATAGCGTGACATTTTTGAGATGGGAAAAAAATCAAAAAAGAGGTTTTTCTTGAATAACTCTTTGAATTTTCGAAATACGACCTTTAAAGTGAATATGTTGATAGGAATAAACAATATTAAAAGAATGTCAAAAAGAATAGCTAAAAGAGCAAAATATGTGGATTCAGGTCAATGGATATGTTTTGTTAGCCACCTCTTCCGTCAAAAGTGCTAGTTTATAAATAACATTTGTTTTCCCTTCTACAGTCATTACAAAATCTCAAAAAAGATAAAAGAGTAACATTTATGGTTGATAAAGGAGTAAACGAGTGGTATATATTTGGAGCTTAACAAATCAGAGTTGCACTGTAATTTTGCATTCACAAGAATTTTGCAATCGATGTAACAGCCTAATAAACGTAGAGAGCATATTTGAAAACACGATGCATTAATTATAAAATGAGTAACCTGACCTTGAATCAAGTACCGGAGTAGTATTTAGACAGGGAATTTACCATAACATTCTAGCAAATCGGGTAACCGAGAATCTGAAGACAGTTTTGGAATCCTTGAGGGAAGGCGGTCAGTTTAAGCCCTGGGGACATTCTGGGAAATGAGCCATTGTGACGTAATTTATGACGTCATATGACCACGGTCACAAAAATCCGACCTCCGAATATTCGATCGCTAATCACATCATTGGAAAGAACATTGAAAACTGAGCAAGTAATTGTACTACACTAATGTTATTTGACTTACCCTTCAAAAGATATAAGTTATTGAAAAATTCAAAATGGCGGATAGAAATTGAGTGTATCAGTCTGTTTGTTTCGATTTTTTTGTCGGAATTTAATGAGGGAACGGTTTGTCCTAATTGTTACTGTATAGAAATGAATAAAACATTTCAATAGGACCCACTAAGTTGAAGTTTAAGCTAAGCTGAATAGAGTTATTGAATTTATTATTAAATTCCAATGTCCGTTTATGGCAGCCAGTTGGCAGACAAATCGTTACTTGAAGAGAAATCATACATTTCCCACGCATTTCCCGTACCATTTTCTCCAAATCCTCACCACTGTCCCTCGTTTCCATCTTGGGTAATGCATGTGCAGTGCAGTGAAGGTGTGTAGTACGGTGGAGGATATTCAGTACGGCAGAGGGATATCATCAGTTTGGCGGAGATATCATATGCACGTATACGATGGGAGATATTTTCAGTACTGTGGAGTGTATTCAGTACATTAGAAGGATATCATCAGTGCGATGGGTGGATATTACAAATACTTTGGAGAAATACTGTCGGTAATCGAAAGATATTCAGTGCTAATGAGGGTTATCATCAGTACAGTGAAGAGTATTCAGTACAGTGGAATATCCTCCATCAACTCTACTGAAGATATCCCTTCGCCCTACTCATGATATGCCTCTACGTACTAAATGGTATTCCTCCACCGTACTGATGATATCACTCCACTGTGCTGAATACCCTTCACAGTACTGAAGGTATCCACCCATCGTACTGATAATATGCCTCTACGATACTGATTGTATCCTTATACGTTACTAAATATAGTCTACCTTACAGCACAACCTCCATTGTACTGCACATAGCTTACCTCAGAGAATTTCTTCATCTACATTTATTTGCTTGGGTGAACCAGAAAGGCACAAAAAGCTCAGCTTTTTCATTCTATGTCCATCCATTCATTTCAATCGAAACATCCGGAATCACTTCTTCAGTGCGGTGAAACTAATGTAATAGCTGATAATTTATCTTTTTAATGGCTCCCTCTGCTCAATCTAAACCTCGAGGAATGACGCTAGACGATTTCACTTTCAGCTCCTTATAGATTCGCAATATGGTCATTACATATACGGAAAATAGATCTAATAATGAACTTTTGCTTTCCGTAGTTCTGTCTGGATGATTTTTGAAGTATGACGATAGTTCATTAATCGAACCATTTCTACAATGGAAACACAACTGAAGCGTATGTGACGAGCAGATTGCGAATCTCTAAGGAGCTGAAAGTGAAATCGTCTAGCGTCATTCCTCGAGGTTTAGATTGAGCAGAGGGAGCCATTAAAAAGATAAATTATCAGCTATTACATTAGTTTCACCGCACTGAAGAAGTGATTCCGGATGTTTCGATTGAAATGAATGGATGGACATAGAATGAAAAAGCTGAGCTTTTTGTGCCTTTCTGGTTCACCCTAGCAAATAAATGCAAATGAAGAAATTCTCTGAGGTAATCTATATGCAGTACAATGGAGGTTGTGCTGTAAGGTAGACTATATTTAGTAAAGCAGAAGGATACAATCAGTATTGTAGAGGCATATTATCAGTACGATGGGTGGATACCTTCAGTACTGTGAAGGGTATTCAGCACAGTGGAGTGATATCATCAGTACGGTGGAGGAATACCATTTAGTACGTAGAGGCATATCATGAGTAGGGCGAAGGGATATCTTCAGTAGAGTTGATGGAGGATATTCCACTGTACTGAATACTCTTCACTGTACTGATGATAACCCTCATTAGCACTGAATATCTTTCGATTACCGACAGTATTTCTCCAAAGTATTTGTAATATCCACCCATCGCACTGATGATATCCTTCTAATGTACTGAATACACTCCACAGTACTGAAAATATCTCCCACCGTATACGTGCATATGATATCTCCGCCAAACTGATGATATCCCTCTGACGTACTGAATATCCTCCACCGTACTACACACCTTCACTGCACTGCACATGCATTACCCAAGATGGAAACGAGGGACAGTGGTGAGGATTTGGAGAAAATGATACGGGAAATGCGTGGGAAATGTATAATTTCTCTTCAAGTAACGATTCGTCTGCCAACTGGCTGCCATAAACGGACATTGGAATTTAATAATAAATTCAATAACTCTATTCAGCTTAGCTTAAACTTCAACTTAGTGGGTCCTATTGAAATGTTTTATTCATTTCTATACAGTAACAATAAGGACAAACCGTTCCCTCATTAAATTCCGACAAAAAAATCGAAACAAACAGACTGATACACTCAATTTCTATCCGCCATTTTGAATTTTTCAATAACTTATATCTTTTGAAGGGTAAGTCAAATAACATTAATGTAATACAATTACTTGCTCAGTTTTCAATGTTCTTTCTAATGATGTGATCAGCGATCGAATATTCGGCGGTCGGATTTTTTGTGACCGTGGTCATATGACGTCATAAATTACGTCACAATGGTTCATTTTTCACAATGTCCTCAGGGCTTAAAATGGCTGCCTTCCCTCAAGGATTCCAAAACTGTCTTCAGATTCTCGGTTACCCGATTTGCTAGAATGTTATGGTAAATTGCCTGTCTAATTAGAACTTTGTTTGCAAGGATTACTTTAGTTTCTCATTGAGTTCATTTTAGAGCATACTGATACAAAGACAGTATTTTCAAAATGGAAGCTTTTTCGGAAGGTGGGGATTGTGAAAATGTTTAAGTTTTTTCCTCCTTTAGTACTCTATTCAGAAAGCGATGTTTTGATTAGGAATGAGAAGATTATGTATAAAGTTTCTAACGGAGTATATTTCAGACATATCTAATTAAGAACTTGCTTAACAAAGTTTTGCATAACAAACTTACTTAAAAATATTTTGAAAATGGAGAAACAAATTCCGAAAAGTGGGAGTTCTGAAAATTTTTGTTTTTCCTGTTCCTTTAGACCTCTATTTAGTAAGATAGTTCAAAAACAGGTATTTTGATTAAGAATGACAAGATACATATGCAGGATAAATCTTAACTCAATCCACAAATCATTTACTGTGTATGTAGCTTATGTTTTGGTTCCACGCCCAACCAAGGGGCTTGCTCAGAAATGGCGGCCATTATCCACCTTGAATAACCGTTTGCATTTTATCGAATCCCAAAATAAGGTGTACCTCTTAAAAAATCTAATAATTAAGAGAAGAATTCATAGGTATTTATAAGAATGCATGAAAGTTGAACAGAATGATAAAAACAACCTAAACAAAAATGGATAATATTTAAAATTTCGTGACGGAATGAATTTAACTTCTAAAGGCCCAAGGTGAAGCACGCCCCTTCACATTTTTATGTAGATTGACTTCGCATCTTTATGTATTAGATTTCTTAAAAAAACAGACAGAAATATAAAGATTACAAGTCAGAACAAAAGTTACTTAAATATTATAAAGAACACAGAATGATTAAAATTTAATGAAAGCGAAGATATTCCAACATAGAGAATTGAATTTCCCGTGCAGAAGTGAGGAAAACATGGCGAACTTTAGGCCATTCGCCTACTCTTGAGATGACTAGGTCTCGTAACATATAAAAGATAAAAGCATTCAAACTTTTACAAAAGTAGTATAGATTGAAGATATGCATTCAAATAATTTTCACTTCTTAAATAAAACTACAGTTATTTATTGCTTATCTTATGTTGGTTTATGTTGGCCGAGTCGTCCAAATTACTTGGCCGAATCGTTCAAAGTACTTGGGCAAACCGTCCCGCAGGTTGGGCGAACCGTCCAGGTAGGGCGAAAAGGAGGTTGGGCGAACTGGAGGTTGGGCGAAACGTCCTGTTACCATCGTGTTTCGCCTAAACTTTCTTGTTGTTTGTACAGAAGGTTTTAAAAAGAGTATCCTTTAAAGTTAGCCAAATACAGATATTCATAACAATCCAAATACATACGCTGATAGGTAAAAGAACAGCAATTGCTTCAGGTCACAGCAGGATTCAGCTGTTCTGCATCCTACACACCACAACACAAGCCATTACGTACAGCGCGTAGCCCGGCCTGAAACAATAGTGAACTTCATGTAAAAGTTTGCGAACATGCGCAGAACAGTCAACATGGAATTCATCAATTTTGCTGAACATACCAGGCCACGGCACAAAGCTTACAAGCGTAGAGACTGTAAATACAATATTGCAAATAAATTGTGTAATATAAATCAACTAGGTACTACTAAGAAAACCGTCTATTTGCAAAATGCAAAGGGCCTTGATGAGTTTTTGTTGTCAATTTTGTGACATAACAAATGTACTATTGGATTTAATAATATGGACAGCCTATGGTAACCCGAAAAGAGCACTGGTTATCTATCATGGGCCGAACTATTGATTTCTTGTCTCAAAAAGCTTATCTTTTCAAGCATTAGCTTTACCCAAATAGCTTGATGACGTCATTTTGCGCAGTTTCTGCTCTGTCATGTTGCCCTTTTCCACTGTTTTTATGGGACAACAACTCTAGCAGTCAAAGCAGTTGTTCTTGACCTGCTTGATGAACAGGAAGTTACAATTTGTGGAATATGCTGAATCTAAGGAGTCAGTTGTTGACTGGGTGAGGTGTATCAGTTGCAGTATATGGGTACACAAAAAATGTGCCAAATTCAACTCGACCAACATTGACTACTGTTGTCCAATGTGCAAAGCTGAAACACAAAGATTGTGAAGTTCTCAATTAAACCGAGTTACACTAAAACTATGCTTAAATCATGGCAAGACATCAATCAAAGTTAAAGTTTACATTCTAAAGTATAATAAAATAGCAAAAACTGGTAACAATTCTATCATTATCAATTACTCTTAGTTGCCTAAGTGTCTGGGGGGTCCCAATTAACGGAGGGGGGGGGGTATTTTGTTAAAACTTAATTGCCGGAAGAAAAGGCCAAGGGAATAATGGTCTTTTTGTGAAAAATTTATTTCAAATTTGTTCTCCTTCCCCAGACTAAAGTTTTATCTTATTTTGTTTATGCAAGACTGGAATCTATTTATTTTGTGATTTCGAATACTCTGATATGAATTTTCAATCTGCGTCACTAGCAGAAAGTTGAAAAACCTAATAAGCAGGGGGGTCCTAATAAGAGCAGGGGGTTGGAAAAATTTTAAAAAATCAATTAGTGGAGGGGGCTAGGCAATTAGGCACTGATTATGCCTGACAGATCAATGTATAATTGTACGTATATGTGCGATATAGACCCCTTTCAATGTTTACATTCTACGTCCTTCGGTTTTTTGCTTACTGAACCATTAACATTGAATTAATTGACAAAAGGTGTAGCTTCTTATTGTAGTGCTATTTTGCATTTCAAAAGAATCTCATTGCCCGTCCAAAAATGTAAACATTGAAAGTGTTCTATAAGCTTCGTACTAACATATACATACAGATATACATACTGGTTTAACTTTTACATCAACAATTCCTGTTCAGGCTTTGGTCCAGGCATTATATGATTCCCATACCTTTTTTAAAAATCTGCTTTATGTTGTGAATGTCAAAATATTTGATATATTTGATATGGCAGCTACACAGAAGCTCGAAACTTAACAGAGAGCAATTTCAAGACAAATATGTGAAAGGTTCATAACTAGTCACAGGCTGTCCATAAAATAGCGTCCGCCGTGGCCTAGCAAAATTGACAAAGTCCATGTTGACTGTTCTGCGCATGTTCGCAAACTTTTACATGTTACAACTATTGTTTCAGGCCGGGCTACGCGCTGTACGTAATGGCTTGTCACCACAACTGCAGCAGACATCGTCCACATTTTTGTGCAGACTTGATTATTGCTGTTTGAGCAACAATAACAACAACAACAACAACGACATGTTTTTGTAATGCGACACAAGCACTGATCTCAAAAAAAGACTGGATCGAGGATCTATCGTTCTGAAATGAAGTCATTCACCGCCATATTGGTAGGCTCAATTTAATGCATTGAAATTCCACTAGGGACTGCTTTTTTCTTTGATAATTGTTGGAATCTTACGAATGCTTAGTCTTAGTACGAGACTGAACAATCGTGCACCTATTATATTGTATTATTAGTAAAGAATCAAGTCAGTAGGATTTCTTTAGCAGCCATATTGGGAGGGCAAACGCAAACCCAAGCAATTGCCTTCAACAACTGAATCCAGAGACAACAGAATGCTCGATCCAGTCTTAATATTTAGATCAGTGGACACAAGATTATCCCGTCTTCAATTCGTTTCGGGAAAAAATTTCTAACACCCTTCGATTAATTAAAAATCTAGGATAGGAAAGGGGTACAGGAATAAAAGTTTCAAAATTGGAGAGAGTTTTGGGCTTATTAATTTTTGTTTGCAGTTCATGATATGCAGTGAGAAAAATGGTTGGAAATTATGTTATTTAATAATAATTTGAGTATAAAGATACCGTGTAAAAACATGAGCAAACCTATTAAAACGGGCGGAAGATTTCACAAAATTAATTGAGATTTCAATAAAAGTACAAAAAAGTGAAAAAAAATCGGTTTTGCAAAATAACTTATGGAAACTTTAACAGAAATTTCAGAAACGGGCTTTTAGTCAAAATATTTTGGACAGCATTCATTCAGACATTAACCTAATAAATACCATTTCATTTTATGGATCAGGAATCAAAATTTCAAATTTTGTATTCATCCTCAGAGGTCTTGGTTTATTTTCTTTCACCCCTCAATTTTGCGAAGGATTCCCGAACTTTTGATTAAAATTCTGAATTGCAAACTTACCAGCATTTGTTTAAACCATTATTTGTCATGATTTCTTTTAAAAAATCCCAGGTTTATTACTGATATTTTAGTTAACATTAATTTTTATTTGAAATTTTGTTTACCGGCCTAACAATCTCCAAACCTGTGAAACTTTTTAAGACTCTCACAGTGAACTAGATTTGACCACTTTTGATGAGGCGAGCAATTATTTTTACTTTGGCATGAAAATTTTGAATCAGGAGACTTTGGAAGGGATTAAAACTTTCAACAAACTTTTGGACCAATGGGAGGAGGGAGAATATAAACAGCCATTTTCTAGTCCTCGTTCGAATACTTTTGACCTCGTTTGACACTTTTGGAAGGCAATTATAAATAATCTTGTTACGCCCTTTGGTTCTTATTACTGACCACTATGGTACATTTTACCTGTCGCAATCCTTAGTTAAAAATGTTGACTCAACTTGAATTAAGTCAGTGGTGTAAAGCAGAGGGAAGCAACGGAGAAAGAAGAATATTCGATATTCATAGTAAAACGGGAGATTTCTTCTTTACCTCTTTTGGATGCAAAGTTACTCCAGGAAGAACCAAAAAGGACAAAACTGTTCTTTGCAAAGGGTAAATATCATGAAAAACTCAAACAACTATTAAACCAGTATTGCATTATGCAAGCAGAAAAATACAAAAGCTTATACAAAATTTTGAGTGCAACTAAATCCTGTTTAGAAAATGACTTGTTTCAAACAATTCTGGAGTTGAAAAACCGTGGAAATACGGACATTGTCTTTAGAGCTTGACAAGCGGGTCCAAGTATCACATCTTTATCTTAAGTATGTGCGTTTTTGAGATTGATTGCATGCTCATTGTCATTTTTCTCATTCTTTTGTCACAAACAAATCACGAAAAAAGAATTAGTTATCAACTTCGAGCAAATACCCAGGGGGTACATGACCAACTGTTGGATAAGGGTGTGCCACTGAGATTTTCTAAGCATACATACTTATGATAACAAATGTTTTGAAATGATTCCAAACAGTATGAACGAAACGATGCAAAAATACCCCAATTTACGCTTATATTACAGAATTGTGCTAAGTTTAGACCTTACTTTATAAAAAAGCTGTTTCTCGGATTTAATATCCATTTTTAGTCAATATCTTTGCAAAAAAGTCATTTGTTAGTATAATATTTAGTTGCATCCAAAAACTAGAGAAATGTTAAAACTAAAACTGTTCCTTGCAAGACTATAGCTGTTCCTTGCAGAACTATTGCAGGACAGTGTTGACAGCCCTACACTCTGTCTTCAGCCAAGGCTTTTGAACCAGCGTCTGCGAGACGAGCGTCTGCGAGAGTAGCGGCGTCTGCGAGAGGAGCGGCGTCTGCGATAGGAGCGTCTGCGCCCCCATGGCAATGGAGCAGGATCTTCAACGCCTGAGGGTTAAAGAAAACTTGAGTAATAAATTTTCAATATTTGATCGACAGACAACTCTCATGGATAAAAAAACAACTATGGTTTACCTTAAATACGATACGTACACCCCTCTGATAATGTTATCAGGAGTTACAGAAAAGTTTTCTTAGACCTTGAGGCACATTTGACGATAACACAAGGACGACAGAATGATATTAAGACGACAAAAATTATCGTGGATTTTTATCGTAGTCCTTGCATCACTCGTACTCCATTTTGTATTCTTGATATAAAATCACGGTGAAATTACACAAGAAAAAAACTTGGTCCCATTTTTATCGAATATTCAAGGCGCTTCGTTAAATGATTAAAACACACAAAAGTATGAGCCCCAATTTCATGAAGGAAATCTTCACTGAGCGAGAAAATATGTAAAGCCTAAGAAATAACAATGAATTCGAAATACCTAGAATAAGAACTGAAATTTTAGGATCTGAGACTATTCGAAACAGAGGACCTTAACTTTGGCTTTCCCTTCCTACAGAGACTAAAAATGTGGGCTCAATTTGGGAATTTAAATCGAGAATAAGATATTGGAACTGTGACGAATACCTCTGCAAAATATGTAGGCCTTTTATCAAAAACCTTGGTTCCTTATAAAATGAAAACCTTCTATGATATTATCTAGGAAGTTTTTAGTACGTTTCTACCAGATTTTGTCATATTCTAAGCTATGGAATTTTACAAGTGTTTATAAGAATTCTACCTGTAGTATTTCTAAGTCAATATTTTTTAGATATTATTATTTTACAACACTTATCAAGCTGTTAATTTCTCCGTGATTGTCTTTCTAGGTTCCTCCACATCACTGCACACCCTTCTTATTACTGCACACCCTTCTTATTACTGCACACCCTTCACATTACTGCACATCCTTCACATTACTGCACACCCTTCACATTACTGCACACCCTTCTTATTACTGCACACCCATCACATTACTGCACATCCTTCACATTACTGCACACCCTTCTTATTACTTCACATCCTTCACATTACTGCACACCCTTCTTATTACTGCACATCCTTCACATTACCACACACCCTTCACATTACTGCACATCCTTCACATCACTGCACACCCTCCACATTACTGCACATCCTTCACATTACTGCACACCCCCCACATTACTGCACATCCTTCACATTACTGCACATCCTTCACATTACTGCACACCCTTCACATTACTGCATACCCTTCACATTACTGCACACCCTTCACATTACTGCACACTCTTCACATTACTGCACACCCTTCTTATTACTGCACACCCTTCTTATTACTGCACATCCTTCACATTACTGCACACCCTTCTTATTACTGCACATCCTTCACATTGCTGCACACCCTTCACATTACTGCACATCCTTCACATTACCACACACCCTTCACATTACTGCACATCCTTCACATTACCACACACCCTTCACATTGCTGCACACCCTTCACATTACTGCACATCCTTCACATCACTGCACACCCTTCACATTACTGCACACCCTTCACATTATTGCACACCCTTCACATTACTGCACACCCTTCACATTACTGCACACCCTTCACATTACTGCACACCCTTCACATTACTGCACACCCTTCACATTACTGCACACTCTTCACATTACTGCACACCCTTCACATAACTGCACATCCTTCACATCACTGCACACCCTTCACATTACTGCACACCCTTCACATTATTGCACACCCTTCACATTACTGCACACCCTTCACATTATTGCACACCCTTCACATTACTGCACACCCTTCACATTACTGCACACCCTTCACATTACTGTACATCCTTCACATTACTGCACATCCTTCACATTACTGCACACCCTTCACATTACTGCATACCCTTCACATTACTGCACATCCTTCACATTACTGCATACCCTCCACATTACTGCACACCCTTCACATTACTGCGCACCCTCCACATTACTGCACCCCTCCACATTACTGCACATCCTTCACATTACTGCACACCCCCCACATTACTGCACATCCTTCACATTACTGCACACCCCCCACATTACTGCACATCCTTCACATTACTGCACATCCTTTACATTACTGCACATCCTTCACATTACTGCATACCCTTCACATTACTGCACATCCTTCACATTACTGCACATCCTTCACATTACTGCACACCCCCCACATTACTGCACATCCTTCACATTACTGCACACCCCCCACATTACTGCACATCCTTCACATTACTGCACACCCCCCACATTACTGCACATCCTTCACATTACTGCACATCCTTTACATTACTGCACACCCTTCACATTACTGCACATCCTTCACATTACTGCATACCCTTCACATTACTGCACACCCTTCACATTACTGCACACTCTTCACATTACTGCACACCCTTCACATTACTGCACATCCTTCACATTACTGCATACCCTTCACATTACTGCACATCCTTCACATTACTGCACATCCTTCACATTACTGCACACCCCCCACATTACTGCACATCCTTCACATTACTGCACACCCCCCACATTACTGCACATCCTTCACATCACTGCACACCCCCCACATTACTGCACATCCTTCACATTACTGCACATCCTTTACATTACTGCACACCCTTCACATTACTGCACATCCTTCACATTACTGCATACCCTTCACATTACTGCACACCCTTCACATTACTGCACACTCTTCACATTACTGCACACCCTTCACATTACTGCAAACCCTTCACATTATTGCAAACCCGTCACATTACTGCAAACCCTTCACATTACTGCACACCCTTCACATTATTGCACACCCTTCACATTACTGCAAACCCTTCACATTACTGCACACCCTTCACATTATTTCACACCCTTCACATTACTGCACACCCTTCACATTACTGCACACCTTCCACCTTTCCATCACGGCCAAAGTTCCTTCATATTACTGTACACCCTCCTTGTTACTGCCAAAGTCTTCCTACTTTACTGCACACCCTTCACATTACTGCACACCCTTCACATTACTGCACACATTTTCAGGTAAGAAAAAGAAGAATTCTAGTTGCATGGAAATCAAGAGCAGCTACTTTGAAGTTCTTTCCTACCTTCTTTAGAAACATCAGTATCTTCTTCCAGTTCTGCTGAGTTGGGTTTATCTACATCTTTCTCTTCGTCTTCTTCAGGCTCTGGTTCATCACTGAGGCTATTCTCTTCGTCAGAATCCTGTCCCTCTTTTGCAGGGGAAGCCTCGTCCTCTTCCAGGTCAGTGGTGGTTGAAGCTTCCTTCTTCACAGCATCTTGCTCTGCTTCCTTAGAGACTTCCGACTCTGCGTTTTGACTCGCTAGAAAAACATCATCATCATCATCACTGATTTATTCATAGTTTCAGGGAATACTCATTGATTAAACGGGATGAAGAGAGAATTGTTAAAGGTTCTGAGAGGTTGGCTAATTTGCCTAGTAGGCTCCTGGGTTTGCCACAGCAGTGGAAGAAAGCAATTTCACTTTTACCCCGTGGCCTATATAAAATTGGGGCCCTTATAGCTAGTATTTGTACTTGTAAAAATCTATTGTTTTGCCTAGTTCATAAATGTATTGAAAAATAAAATTATTTGTTTTCCCCACTAGTTGACAAGTTAAAAATCCCCTGGAGATAATCCTGTAAATATTTGGGGTGTGAAATTTAGAACCGAATATATCTCTGGGTCTAAAACCTGGTGGACTGAAAAAACATATCCGGCATCGCAAATTGATGCAAGTCAACATGTTTGGGTCTTGTGATCTTTGAAGAAGAACAAATATTTGTTTTGGAACAGTTTGGGATATTTAAAAAGTTACGTGCTCATATTTATGGTCCTGAGAAAATGGCCCTTGCAATATTTGATCACGTCCGTCGTATTTTTCAATGAGTACCTTCCTAGGTTTCTAGTAGGCTAACAAAATATTCAAAACTAAACAAATGATGGCTAATCAACCTATACTGGAACTATTCCTATTTAAAATTCTACACTTAGTTCGTTTCAATATGAATACACACAGTTCGAAATAAGAATAGGATATATAGAAAAAGCTACCTTGTTAGAAACCAATTTGCAGGAGCAAAGGTTATTCTAAGCTGGATTTGTTGTTGATTTCAGTAGTTGGAAAAATTGGAAAAGTTATACTTGATTATTATTAATTACAAATCCCAAGATTTCGAATGATAATTAAAGAAAACTTGACGTTTTATCTGGTGTGGCCGTCCAAATTGCTAAAATTCCTAATACCTCATGCTACCGCTATAAGTATTTGTAGCTTATTAGTTGATTGGGACATATTTCTTAACAGCTTACCAGTAATGCACAATGCCAGTCCAAGAAGGACGGCAAAAACCAACGTAAACTTCATCAGCTTCTGAAAAAGAAGTTATTGACATGTGAGTCTCCTTTCGATTTTTTCCATTCTAGAACTGAATGGGCCTGTGTGAATTTCAAGTGAAAATATATGCAGGCGAATATCGGGTCATGTAGGCTTGATTCACGCACCGATATTTGCCTTTTCAAACAATGGATAAAACGAACAGGAGTTAAATCTCAAAGATATCCTGATCTGCCGCAAATCATACAAGATTTGTTTTCTCGGAAGTAAAGCCACATAAATGTGGTTTCACATTTCCTAGACAATACAAGATTGAAGAAGCAAGAATCTTATTAACGACAATGAGGCTTGAACCTGCACCTTTTGCTTGAAAGAACTTTTGAGACAAACAGATGCAACTAACTTCTCAACTGTTGTCCTGAACTAAAGTCTGATTTTCGTTAGGATCGCTGTAAATAATTACTCTCATGCGTCTCTACCCTTTCTGCTAACAGAAATTGACTTCAATATTTCCTGCAAACGCTACAATGTTTGTAAATTTGAGAATTTTGCAATGCTTGCATCGAGAAAATAGAAGCTGTCCAAACTCACAAATTTCCTTTACGATTGATCATACACGAAAAAGTACACGAGTTGAAGAGTCACTACGTTTAAGGTATAGCAAAGTTTATCATTAATGTTTCTATATATATGTAGTTACAGTTATTATATGTAGGTTACTGTGCTAGCTTAGTTGTCCTGGTTTAGGACAGTGGTTAGTGCGCTCGCCTGTGTCCACACAAACCCGGTTTCGAGACCCAGTAGAGGCATATGATAATTGCAGTAGCCTGCTCTGGTATAATTCTATATATATGTGCTATGATAAAAATTTCACTAAGAATAAGCATAGTTATCTTTTCAAAATCAAAAATAAACCAAGCCTACCTTTCACTTTTCCTGACAGTAGAAATTATCTTCCTGATTCCAACTGCTGCTGGTGGAAACTGACCAACTCCCTACTAAATCCTCTATTTATAGTCAGCATTCGTACTTTTATCTCCAAAGAATAAGTACATAGCAACCTCAGTTATTAGAAAACCCTGTAGACCAGGCGGAGAATAGGGGAATGGTCAATCGAGGGGGAAATTTATGAGATGAAGTGCATTTGGTCAATTCGAGGGCGCTGATTTCGAAAATCGATGTTATACGGGGATTTATGGGGGCCATCTGCCTCATTTTCGTGTTTAAAGTCTCTTTTCCATGTATTTGAACCAAAACAACGAGAAAACAGTTTGAAGCATAGATAATAAATATCTAAAAGTAGATTAAGCATCTTTGGTGGGCGTGAATGTGGAAAATTGAATTTAGAACTGTTAAGGTGGGCAACAGCCTCGTTTTCATGATGACGAAATCGCGTAATCGTACAATTTTTATCTTTCGAGGGGCATCTCAACAGGCAAAAGCGCTTAAAAACCTACTGTTGTTACGGTTATCCTCTATAGAGCTATGTAGCGCTGTTAACTGATTAATACCCTTGCTACTACTACAAATACTAATACTAATACTGATCTTATTACTTATACCAATACCAATAAAAAATTTTTTAGTATACACGCATTTTATTTTATAAGCAATTGCTTTATAATCAAGTCAGTACTGGACATTACAAAAACGCAATTCCAGTACTGGATAAAGGATTGCTAAGCAATTAGAAAATTCTAATTCGGATCCAATTGCTAATGAATACCGTGCAGCAGCTATTGAGAAGTAGGTTATAGTGGATACCAGTACCCTGGCACACTTTTGTATGCAAGATACTATTGAAAATCGTTGTACAAAAACTTCTGAGATAGTATTCTAAGAAACCGATCTTTAAGTATAAAAAGCGAAGCAATTGCTAAGCAATTTTGAGTACTCAAATTTGCTCTCTAGCTAAGCAATTTTCAGTACTGAGCTCGAGCTGAAATTGCTTATAAAAAATGCGTGGAAATCACTTGGCTGTCATTGTAAAGCTTACATTGAAAAAGATTTATATCGAGAGCATTGTGTACAGAGAACGGTTTTGTTTTTTGTTTTTCTTTAACTGTTTTTTAAGATTGCCAGTTTTATGTTTTTATACCGATACCAATACTGATACCAATACCATTACTAATATCACCGATAAATACCAATACCAATACTAATAGCAATACTAATACTGTCGATTGATACTCAAACCAATACTAATACCAATGCTTATACTGCTTATACTAATACTAATACTACCTAGGAAAACTGCTTAAATAGCTACTGATTATTCCTTATTAATCAATACACTGAGGGAAATGCAGGCGGGTCATCTAAACAGAGTTGCAATGTTTCACAGTTCTCCAAATTTGTCTCAGCAGTCACTGCATTTGACACTCTCAAGTTCCAGCTTTTTTTTGACTTCAACTTAGTTCAGGAAAAGCTCTGAGATATCTTCAGGGTAACAGGTATCACTCCGACTAACCGATCTGCTTCATTCCAACCATCATCTACTGGGGCTTCCAACTGAAGCATCAAACCATTAGCTTGCCTGAAAATCATAGCGACATAGTTTGCATGCAGAATATGAAGCCTGGGGTTTTCTTTGCATGGTGGTAGGATGCTGAGATCTATGATCTTCTTTTCTCTTTCGAACTTCTGCACGAATAGCTTGTGTCGCAGCAGATTCCCGGACGATATTCCCTTGTTTCCATATAACACACAGAAAAACTTCTTTAAACCGTTGACGAAATCCGCTGACACCTGAGACGACCTTCCCAACTTAGTCAAATGCCTGATGAGCTCTATTTCTATTGACACGACTTCAAAAATGATTGCTTCCCTTTCTTGAAAAAGCTGGATACATAGTCATTGCTAGAAGTAGCGTGAAGACCAAGTAGTGCTTTTTTTTCCAATGCCATTATCTACAAGAATCCTCGTTATATCAAATTATTGTAAGAAAGCAACATTAAACTGGCAATGTTGCTAGAGGAAGATCGAGCCATAACAGCATCATTGGCAGAAATGTTGACAGCCTTAACCAACGCCACCAACTTCGTGGCTGCTTCTTCGTGGTTGCTAGCAAGATGATAGTATTGGAAAACAAAGAGAAATATGCAACATGACATCATCAACCCTTGAGATCCAGAAAAAGAAAGCACTACTTGGTCTCCACACCTTTTCTAGCAATGACTTTGTATCTAGGTTTTTCATTTGAAAGTCAGCATTTTTGAAGTCGTGTCAATAGAAATAGAGCTCATCAGGCATTTGACTAAGTTGGGAAGGTCGTCTCAGGTGTCAGCGGATTTCGTCAACGGTTTAAAGAAGTTTTTCTGTGTGTTATATGGAAACAAGGGAATATCGTCCGGGAATCTGCTGCGACACAAGCTATTCGTGCAGAAGTTCGAAAGAGAAAAGAAGATCATAGATCTCAGCATCCTACCACCATGCAAAGAAAACCCCAGGCTTCATATTCTGCATGCAAACTATGTCGCTATGATTTTCAGGCAAGCTAATGGTTTGATGCTTCAGTTGGAAGCCCCAGTAGATGATGGTTGGAATGAAGCAGATCGGTTAGTCGGAGTGATACCTGTTACCCTGAAGATATCTCAGAGCTTTTCCTGAACTAAGTTGAAGTCAAAAAAGAGCTGGAACTTGAGAGTGTCAAATGCAGTGACTGCTGAGACAAATTTGGAGAACTGTGAAACATTGCAACTCTGTTTAGATGACCCGCCTGCATTTCCCTCAGTGTATTGATTAATAAGGAATAATCAGTAGCTATTTAAGCAGTTTTCCTAGGTAGTATTAGTATTAGTATAAGCAGTATAAGCATTGGTATTGGTTTGAGTATCAATCGACAGTATTAGTATTGCTATTAGTATTGGTATTGGTATTTATCGGTGATATTAGTAATGGTATTGGTATCAGTATTGGTATCGGTATAAAAACATAAAACTGGCAATCTTAAAAACAGTTAAAGAAAAACAAAAAACAAAACCGTTCTCTGTACACAATGCTCTCGATATAAAATCTTTTTCAATATAAGCTTTACAATGACAGCCGAGTGATTTATACTAAAAAATTTTTTATTGGTATTGGTATAAGTAATAAGATCAGTATTAGTATTAGTATTTGTAGTAGTAGCAAGGGTATTAATCAGTTAACAGCGCTACATAGCTCTATAGAGGATAACCGTAACAACTGTAGGTTCTTAAGCGCTTTGGCCTGTTGAGATGCCCCTCGAAAGATAAAAATTGTACGATTACGCGATTTCGTCATCATGAAAACGAGGCTGTTGCCCACCTTAACAGTTCTAAATTCAATTTTCCACATTCACGCCCACCAAAGATGCTTAATCTACTTTTAGATATTTGTTATCTATGCTTAAAACTGTTTTCTCGTTGGTTTGGTTCAAATACATGAAAACGAGACTTTAAGCACGAAAATGAGGCAGATGGCTCCCATAAATCCCCGTATAACATCGATTTTCGAAATCAGCGCCCTCGAATTGACCAAATGCACTTCATCTCATAAATTTCCCCCTCGAGTGACCATTCCCCTATTCTCCGCCTGGTCTACTGTGGTCAACCTTACATCTTTTTGCCGTCGAGATTTCCTAATTAGTACAAAACCAAGTTGTTTGGACACAATATCACAGTTCCTTTGTCAGGCCTCCAAGTCACGGTGGGAAACCAAGAAACATCCATTCAACAGCAAACTGGGCTTTCATTATCATGTAATTGGAGGGAATGGAAGCGCCTAAATCTTTTTGCCGTTCAAAAAACCAAGTTGTTTACACAAAATATGATAGTTAATAGACCCCTTTCCCAACTAGGTCATCTCTATAGAAATTCATTTTAAAACAACCTTAGCCTCGACATGATGTGTAGCTAATCCCCTTAGCGTGCATTGCTTCTAGCAACAAATGGAATAGCTTTGTGAGTTTGAAAGCAATTCATGCTTTAGGATTTAGCTACGTATCGAGTCGAGGCTAAGGTTGTTTCAAGATGAATTTCTAAAGAACTGACGTAATTTTGCAAGAGGTCTAATGCAAACCATGGATTTTTTTCATTGTTTTAAGGTTAATTTACGAAGTGCAGAGGGTATACTGAATAGGTATACCAATCGAGTAGTACCTATTGCATAGCCAAATAAAACATTTTAATTATAACCTCGTATCCGGTATTTTTCTGTTGTATTTCATTAGCCTCGTTTGAGGGTGAGATTCGTAAGAGCACATGGTAGTTTTAGGCCGGGCGTTTTTAATGCTTCTTCTCTCTGTTTTAGTACCAACCTTATCGTTCCTCTTAATGTGACCACACCTTGTGATTCCTTTGCCTTTCTGACTGGAATTATAGAGAGCTGGAAAATCTTCTCTTCACATCTCATGTGACAGGTCGTAAGGTGATTTCGAAGCCATTACCCTTTTAAGAAGGGTTGTGTGATTTAACCACTCGGCATTCCGTGCATTAAAGAGACGAAGAAAGGTTTTTCGGTCGAAGTATAGATTACCACGTAAAAGTTTTGATCACAGTCCACATATTTCTCTTCGTGGCAGCGCACACAATAATTGGGTGATTTTCATTGCTGATAGGATTGTACGTTTTACAAGTGCAATGCCCTTCTTGAACCTTTGCACGTAGGAAGCATCTCTAGCTTTACAGGGGGGGGGGGGGGCAAAACTTCAGGGGTAAAATTTCTATTTGGCAAAAGTGGCAATATCTGAAATGAAAACGGGTACATGGGGGCCACGCGCATCCGGTGCTCTCCGGCCTCTACGCCCGTCCTTCTTCATGAAAACAAATCGAAAGAGACGTCTTGAAATCGATCCTTCCATTTTGCTATTACATGACAGAAAAACCCATTTCACTTCATTTCATTTCATTTCATTTACTGAATTCAAACTTTTAATGAAAACTACAGTGATAAAATTTAAAAGATAAAATAAGTTTAGGACACTTGAAAAGAACTCATTGAGCTATCGAGCCAAGTCACCTTTACTAAGATAAATAACAATTTACAATATATTTGAAACAAATTATACGTTTTCCGCATAAAAGAAACCTAACCCAGGCTCAACTAGTAATCAGCAGGTAAATCAATCAAAAAATCGTAAGAAATGTCATAGAAAATGTCACTGAAAATATTTACATTCCATCACCACACAGATTATGTTCATCACTGCACAAATTATTCATGACCACACTTAGTTCTCCCAAAGTTATTTCTCACTTGGTCGAGCACAGTTGGTTTAGAAACTTTTAATGTTTGTCTTTGTATTACATGTTGAACAGCGCTCTGCTATGTACAACGCATGTCTTATCTGGCTCTCTATCATAACAGTATAATATTTTTGGTAAATATTCCACACATTGAGATGAGAAATGCTACAAAGATACTTTATGATTACAAAATGTTCCTTCTTGTAAGATAATACGGATGAGGGGCAAATCACTTCCTTGTAGATTTTTCCTAAAAGTCCTAATTTTCTTATAAAATCTCTCAAAAATCTTTGGAAATAATTTTGTACTTGCAAATAAATATCTTGTACCATTTGAAAGGCTAGAAAGGGGGTGAAATGCCCCTTGAAAATAATAAGGGTAGGAAATAACGACGGTAACTATATCCCAAATATGAAAGGAACCCCAATCTTCTTTGTTTATCATTCTCAGTGTCAAGGGTTCAACTCCAGGTAGGAATAACTTCAAAATCCTCGTTTGGACTATGAGGCTTTTTTGTGATGCACCATATATGCAATATCCATTTTTTTATTCAACAACATAGGTCATCTAAATGGTAGCTTTTGCTGATGTGGACCTGCTAATAAAAAATCAAATAATGAATGGAAGGAAAAATAAGATATATAATGAATAAATAATAGAATCAATCAAGGAACCAAAGATTTAAATGCCTGAAAATTGTTCAGGATAATCTAATGTTCGGGAAGTGTAAATTTAGATGATGAATAGATGAATATGCGATTGTTGTCACTGCCTGACCGAAGGAGATATTGCCTGGTATTCTACTATTTTGGGATAGTTTCCTTTTAATTTCTGAGTAACGTTAGCATGGGTAGCAAGAAATACTATTCTTCAGGATGCGAATCACTGCAATGCATTCTGTTCCAGTTTTTATCCTAACTAACCTCTTCCTTGTGTTTATCATTGCTTGAACGAGGGACGAATATTTTGATACATTTCTTTGCAACTACAGAAACCAGTGGCGGCGCCAGGGGGGGAATGGGGGGGAGTCCCCCCCCCACTTTTTCAGAAAGATGGTATCTGAGATCCATACAAATCCGATGAGAAAATGGGGAGGGGGGTAGGCCTACGTCCTGTGAATTGTGTGGATGTGCTTGCTCACACTGCTTAATGTCTCCAGCAAGAACGATCTCAACAATTTGTATTCTGACTTGTTTCGGGTCATCACAATTGTTGCTACTTTACATGTTACTGTGACATTATTTGAGCGCACACATAGCAAAGTAAAGATCATCCATAATTATTTGCGGGCAGCTATGTCTCATGACAGGCTTGAAGATCTTGTTCAAATAAGTAGCGAACGTGACATTACCGACAATATCAAGCTTAGTAAATTGGTAGAAGTTTTTAAACTATAGCTAACCACCGCAAGCTTCTGTTGTAACAATTCGATTTTTAAAATGTTACATCACTAACCAACTTCAAGGTTATATCTGTGTCTATAAAATTAAAGGGAATTTCCTAATGTAAATAGAGCTTTTGGTGAAAGAACGTTTCCAGCATTTAAAAAAGGCGTTCCTAGCGTTTACAAGGGCGTGTCCCTGGTTTTTAAAGGGCGTGGCCCTAAAAATTTTCCGGGGACTCCGCCCCCAGGCCCCCGTCGTGCATATGTCCCCCCCCAGTTCTTGGCGGCTGGCGCCGCCACTGACAGAAACTATTTGCAGCTATCACCAAATCACGGAAAGGAATAGGTCTACTCAAAAATTTTTCAAATTACCTCCCTAGACATACATTAAATGAAATGTACAAACTCTATGTAAGACCGAATCTGGACTACGGGGATGCTATTTAACACTTAACAGCAAAAGTATGTGAATTTAGTAGAATCAAAACCTTACCAGATCTCATGGAGAAGTTAGATTCTACTCAATATTCTGCTGCTCGAGCTGTGACAGGGGCATGGAGAAGTACCTCGAGAGAAAAACTTCACGCAGAGCTTGGATGGGAAACACTAGATGCCCGAAAAGGGGGAAGACGACTTGTATTGTTGTATAAATTCTTACATAACATAACTCCTGAATAAACAAACCACCAATCTGATTCTGCCACTACGACAATCTAGTCGATACTCTCTTCGCAATCAGGATGTAATCGGGCGGCTAAGGGCAAGGACAGAAAAATTCCAATCTAGCTTTTATCCTAATTGCTTGTCTGAGTGGAACAATCTTGACCAAGAAACAAGACTTTCATCTTCCATTTCTGTTTTTAAGACTAAACTGCTATCCGAAATTCGTCCCGTGCCAAAATCTGTCTTTAAGATTCACGACCTGATTGGGGATATTGGGTTATGCTGCCGTACACAACTTAGAATTGGTCTTAGTAAACTAAATTATTATAAATTCAAACACAATTTCAGAGATACTCTAAATTCGATATGTGAACCCAATGATGGCAGCGAGGATGTGGAACACTTTTTGTTGCTCTGCCCTTCTTTTGATACGGCACGAAGAGATCTTCTATCTGGAGTTTTTGATATATTACGACCACTTGAATATAGCAATCGAGCGTCTTCCAAACGACGTTTTAGTACAGATATTGCTTTATAGTGATGAAAATCTCCCTGATCATCTTAATAAACAATTACTCTTACTATCCTACTAACTCTGCGGTTTATTCACGATGTTGGTCGGTTTGATTAGAAAATGCATCGTCTAAAAGTTACTCAACCACCATGATTATCTTAACTTTTTCATGCAATTAAATTATACAGTAGAATCCCGATAACTCGAACATGCGATAACTCGAACTCTCGCTAACTCGAACAGATTTGGCAGTCCCCTTGAGTCTTATTCATGTTATAAAGAGCCTCGATAACTCGAACATTCGTTAACTCGAACTATTTTCATTGTCTCTTGCTTGTTCGAGTTATCGGGATTCTACTGTATTGTTATTTTTCCTTCTTTTATCCTTAATCAAGTATTGTGTGTAGTTCATGTAATGTCCACGAGGTAAACATGGTTTTTGCTCATTGTGGTATCGTACTAGTTGTATATGTATTGTCACTTCTTAATTGGAATATTCCATATATATTATAAAAATAAAACATATAATATATAAAAAAAAGAAAAAAAACTTTTTCAAATATAACGAAATTGACGAAAGATTCCTGCTCCGTTCTAAATCCCTTATAATGAAAATTAGGAGGAAGCAATCAGGATAAGAACCGTATCGGGCATTGCATAAGATCATGTGGGTTTGCATTTCGCCTAGGCCCTTTGGAAGGGGACAGACTCCCTACATTGGCATAAATTGATGTCGATCAAAGTCTAAATCACTGTTCAGGATTTTACACATGATATCTAGTCCTAATGTTTAGTAAGGGCTCAGCAAGGGATGAGGATCGAGTTGTAGTTAGGGTTTGGGTAGGGTAAGTGAAGGTTAAGTAGGGGTCTCAGTACGGGTTGGGGTTACTGAAAGTTTTCAATGCGGTTTAACAATGGCTTAGCGGGGATTCAACAGGGGTTCAGTTGAGCCAAGGTTAGTCCAGAAATAGATATGTAATGCATAGAGCCCTGAACAGGAGTTTTGGAAATGACTGCGGTTAATGTATGTTAGAATAGGTAATCCCCTTTGAAAGCCACTATTTCACAGATAATTGATACTGCTGGTTTGTTTTTAAACACACACAAAGAAAAAGGATCTTTATCCCAGCCGTTCGTTTTCCTAACTAGCCAGGGCTGACCAGTCCATAGATTCATCTTCTCCAAGTTTTCCTATCTATTGCTAACCCCTTATCCAAACCACATCACTCTCATAAAAGTGATGAGTGGAAACTGACCTCTCCCTACTAAATCCTCTGTTTACAGTCAGCACTTTGATCTCCAAAGAATTCGTACATACCAAACTTAGTGATTAGAAACCCCGTGTGGTCAACCTTTCGTCTTTTTGCCGTCGAGATTTCTCAATAAGTACAAAACCAAGTTGTTTGGACACAATACGACGGTTGCTTTATCAGGCCTCCAAGTCACGGCGGGAAACCATGATAAAATCAATTCAACAGAAAAACATGCTTTCATTAAAATACAATTTGAAGGAATGGAAGCGGTCAAGTCTTTTTGCCGTTCGCAAAACGAAGTTGTTTACACAAAATATGATAGTTAATAGACCCCTTTCCAAATTAAGTCATCTCTAGAGAAATTCATTCTAAAAAACCTTGGCCTCGACATGATATGTAGCTAATCCCCTTAGCCTGCATTGCTTCTAGCAACAAATGGAATAGCTTTGTGAGCTTGAAAGCAATGCATGCTTTAGGATTTAGCTACGTATCTGTAGTGGATTTAGACATTCTACAATCAGTTCTTAAGCCTAAATTTTCTTGCTCATTCATTTACCATCAGGAATAACTCGAACTCAAAGGTAGATAACAACCTAGCCTTTAGTAAAGCTAGAAAACCTTAGGTTTGAGGAGAAACTATAGGAATTTAGGCTCCATCTATGGGTGATAAGTTTTAAGGCAGAAGTGTACTGTATGTAACCAACATAAAACGAATATAAGTATGGCAGCATTTTGATAAAAGGTCAACTAGCCTACAATACGGGTCCACGTCTTTACTAATATTCAAGTCAGTCGAGCAAAATATATTGAAATCATTATCCTGTCTATAATACACCAATGCTTGCCTGTTTTGATATATGTTAGCAGCAAAATATGTCAGTGTTGTTGCGATTTGTATTCGAGAATTTCTAGCCATGAAAGCCAATTAAGAAAATAGCCTGTTCTGTTCTGATAAACAAAAAGCAATAAGGAAAACATTACCACATCTTCATCCGAAATTTTGATTATCAGTTTGGAATCAACGAAAGTTTGCACCGTTTTTAAAACAAGCTGTGCAAGAGTCAATTTCTTATCCCTTCTGACAGCTATAGACAAAAAGTTCACCTCTGGAGCAGGCTCAATCTGCCCTAGCGGCGTCTGTGACCTAACTTTATGGCCCTGTTCACATGATGTCGGATTGATTTCGTCTCGGGCTCCAAACACAATCCAATTTGAAACTCTCTCCGTTTCATACGATGCCGGATTCGCTTTTGTTTTCTGTTCACACGACTACGCTCCCCCCACGCCTTTATGGTATCACAGCGATGCCTATAGTTATAACATTTGCCACTTGACAGCTAAGCATCGCGTGGTCTTTAGGGGGTCCTGAGCGGATCGAACCACAAGCGTATCGGATTTATGCGTTCACACGAGCCCAAAAGTAATCCGATATGAAAAGCGATCCGAAACGTTTCACCTTCAAAGCGGAGTGATTTGACTCCGCAAAAAGGATGCAAAACGTTTAGTAATGGCATGGCGTCGTGTGAACAGAAAGGCTTTCCGATATGAAAAGCTATCCAAAACGATATGAATCCGGCATCCTGTTAATAGGGCCTAAATTGGGCAAAAAAGCTGAAAATGCCATCTACACGATCAGGAGAGCTGATATTCTGTTGAATCCCCTAAAGAATGGCATAAGGCAAGTTAAGGGCGCTAGTGTATATGGTTCTGTTGTCAAAGATACTGGAAGAAAAGTCTCCTGAATCTCGGCAATGGTTTTTAACTTTAATAGAGTCATAGTATTTAGCTGTATTTCCAATTCTAGCGTTGCCATAGAAAAAACTCATGTCCTAAGCTTAAGGCATATTCTACAATGAACCCAAGCCCCAGAGTTTGGTTTCTGGTGTAGTATGCGGATGTGTATGGCATGTGTTTGTGCATCGGCTGAAGCGCTTATGTGCTTGGCGTTTCGCGAAAAACTAAGCGCTTCCTGAAACAGATAGCACACTTTTCTTACACATGAACGTTGTTTCCAGTCAAAGCGGCTTGTGTTTGGAGTCAGTTCAGCTTTTGAACAGTTTCAAAAAGTAATCGAACAAAGCATTGCAGGTTGCCCAGGCACAAGGTCAATATCAGATGAGATGACATTCTGATATGGTCCTCATCCATCGATGAAATGGCTCAGCGTCTTGACACTCTCTTCAAAGCATTACATGCAAGAAATTTGAAAATAGATCCTAAAAAATGTGTTTTTGGAACAACAAAGCTAATAGGCAGGGCCATGGCTGTGAAAATCTGATTTCAAGCCTAACCTAGATAATTTCAATGGTTTCCTAGAATTTCGAGCATGGAGATTCAGAATCCAAGATGGGACCAAAAACATTTTGCCTAGTTGTCACGTGATTGATGACGTAATGAAAAAAGGCAAAAATTGTAATAAATCCATTATAACTTCAAGTATAGCCGTGTGATTTTGCTGTTCTTAAGCTTATTTGAAAGTGCATTTCTTAAGCTTTCGAATGATGTATTCAATTATTATTTTTGCTGACGTCTTCATTTTTGCTGACGTCAGCATGTTTTTGTGATGTCTCAAGATTTCTTCAATTTCGTTGTCATTTTCGTTTTAGATATGCACAAAATATCTTTTAAGATATCCCAGAGCACTGAAAGCAGTAACACGGATGGTTTTTCATATCAATTCTTGTTTTTTACAACGTAGACCTTCTTAGTTAGGCTATATTTTGTCATGCTTTATACGACTTGAATATTATTAACCATGTATTAAACAAACAAATAAGAAAAAACCATCACCGAACACAAGTTAAGGCATCCAGTCAAGCCTGTCATCGTCTTCATCACTGTCCTAGCTGCTAGTATCACCGATATAGATTGATATCTAACTCCTGGTTGGTATCAAAGCAATGCATTTAGCTCCAGTATCTACTTCGTCACTTTCACTAATTTCGCTGTCCTGTTCTCCTTCTCTCCTTGGCTTCTTACTTTCAGTTAGGGTAGTGCTTGTTTTTCTACTTCTACGCTTGGAATGAAACGATGGTGGCAATTGTTCACCTTTTGAAAATCAAAGTTATGAATTGCCATGGAATTCAAAATAAAGGGCTCTGATAGAGAATTTTGAAATATGACATGCATCCATTTACAGTTTCTATGCTTCAAGCAAAAAAGAATTGACAGGAAAGTTGCTTCAAAATAATGATATTTTCCTGTCTTTCGAACGACCTTAGTAGTATAGTGTCTGAGTTGAGAAGTACTCACGCTATTTCTGACATTATGGAGATCATCTGTTTTTTAGAGGATTGTCTAATTGGTAAAGAAATATTTAGAATTCAAAGCTCTTTGGTTGCCATCTATAGTGAGGTATATAAATATAAGATTATCCTATACCTGCAAACCATACTGGGAGCACTTTGTCCTCAGCATCGACATACCATCCGTTATTCTCCAAATTGATGTTTGTAATTTCTTGAAATTGTTGCCAGTAGGATGACGGCAAAGTCTGCAAAACCTGGGTCTAGAGGTAAAGCTCCTGAGCCTTTCGCTTTCAATCCTCTCGTTAAAAATTGTATGACCGTATCCTTGATTCAACTAAACATTCTTCAAACTTGTCAGTATAAATGATCGTTTGTACGAATCGAGTGAAATATTTTATTCCTTTCTGGCTTAAATGTTTTGCTTTCCTATTTCATTTAGCAAAAGAAGAGTTTTATCATCCTTTTCAGTTTTTTCAAAACTTACACCTTCCCAAATCAATGGAAAATGAAGTTGTATCACATTCAGTAATGGCATGCAATGGAGGTAAATAGGTTGAGATTCTTTCCCCTATAGGAAGATGTGGACTTTGCTTACATCCTCAAATTTATCATGGTCTATCTTCGTGAGCAACTGTGTCTCCGTTTAACAAGTTCAAGGGTTTGAGCAAAAGATACCTCAAGGAAATGCATGGTCACTATTTTTCAATAACATTGAGAACCAAACTGACCTCATCTCACTTGTAGTAAAAGTACATGAAAAGGAATGAAACAAGAAGTAAGTTTTTGGTGCCGGTGATTTTCAGCGATGGAAAGAAACTTGAAGCCAAAAAGGATAGCCTCAAAATCGTCTTCTTTTGTAATAAAGTAAAGACAAACACAAGGCTCGTCCTTCATAACTACCTTCAAGATATGATTATTGTTGTCGTATCAAAGGACACTGATTCTAGTAAAGCTAATAGACAGAGTTGGCGCACGAGGATAAACCATGACAAATTTGAAGATGTAAGCCAAGTCCACACGTTCCGAGGGGAAAAACCTTAATCTGCTTTCCACAATTACATGCCATTACTGAATGTGATACAACTTCATTTGACTATGGAGTTGGAAGGTAGAAGTTCTGAAAAACCTGAAAAAGGATGATGAATCTCTTGTTTGCTGAATGAAAAAGGAAAACCAGGACATTTAAGCCACTAAGGAATAGTAGATGTTAAACTATACGTACAAACGATCTGTATACCTGCAATTTTGAAGAATCTTTAGTTGAAACACGGACTCGGTTATACAGAGTGCATATAAAATATAAACAAAAAGCACGGAAGCTTTGCCTTTATACCCAAACTCACCATCACCAGCTATCATTTGTGTGCGTTTGAAGTCATACTACTGGCTAGAATTTCAATAATTAGAAATTACAAACATCAATACGGAGAGTAACGGATGGTACGTCGATGCTGAGGACAGAGTGCTGCCAGTATGGTTTACAGGTATCAGATAATATTATATCTAATTACAGGGCTGGATCCAGCACCCACAGAAAGGGGGGGGGGGCGTAACTCATATATCAAAGGATAATGTAAGGGAAATAGGGTATTATCAAGCTAATTGGATTGTTTTTCTACCAAAATAGGGTGGGCATACGCCCCTTACGCCCCCTTGGATCCGGGCCTGATATACCTCACTATAGATGGCAACCAAAGAGCTTTGAATTCTAAATATTTCTTTACCAATTAGACAATCCTCTAAAAAACAGATGATCTCCATAATGTCAGAAATAGCGTGAGTACTTCTCAACTCAGACACTAAACTACTAAGGTCGTTCTAAAGACAGGAAAATATCATTATTTTGAAGCAACTTTCCTGTCAATTCTTTTTTGCTTGAAGCATAGAAACTGTAAATGGATGCATGTCATATTTCAAAATTCTCTATCAGAGCCCTTTATTTTGATTTCCATGGCAATTCATAACTTTGATTTTCAAAAGGTGAACAATTGCCACCATCGTTTCTTTCCAAGCGTAGAAGTAGAAAAACAAGCACTACCCTAACTGAAAGTAAGAAGCCAAGGAGAGAAGGAGAACAGGACAGCGAAATTAGTGAAAGTGACGAAGTAGATACTGGAGCTAAATGCATTGCTTTGATACCAACCAGGAGTTAGATATCAATCTATATCGGTGATACTAGCAGCTAGGACAGTGATGAAGACGATGACAGGCTTGACTGGATGCCTTAACTTGTGTTCGGTGATGGTTTTTTCTTATTTGTTTGTTTAATACATGGTTAATAATATTCAAGTCGTATAAAGCATGACAAAATATAGCCTAACTAAGAAGGTCTACGTTGTAAAAAACAAGAATTGATATGAAAAACCATCCGTGTTACTGCTTTCAGTGCTCTGGGATATCTTAAAAGATATTTTGTGCATATCTAAAACGAAAATGACAATGCAATTGGAAAAATCTTGTGACGTCACAATACTGACGTTAGCAAAAATGAAGACGTAACTAAAAATGATAATTGAAAACATCATTCGAAAGGTTTAGAAATGCGCTTTCAAATAAGTTTAAGAACAGCAATATCACACGACTATACTTGAAGTTATAATGGATTTATTACAATTTTTGCCTTTTTTGATTACGTCATCAATCACGTGATAACTAGGCAAAATGTTTTTGGTCCCATCTTTGATTCTGAATCTCCATGCTCGAAAGTCTAAGAAACCATTGAAATTATCTAGGTTAGGCTTGAAATCAGATTTTCACAGCCATGGCCCTGCCTATAACCTAATGCAAAAACACCAACAAATGCAACAGAAGTTAAAAGCTTCTTAGGCTTAGTAAACTTTTGCTCACACTTTATTAATGACTATGCCACACTCACAGAACCACTAAGGTTACTGACCAGGAAAGAAACTAGGAAAATAGTTTTGTAAAACCCAAAGAAAGCCTAACATATGCAGATACAATGACATACTATCAGCCACATGCAGAGACAAAAGTAATTGTAGATGCATCACCAGTAGGATTAGGAGAAATACTCTCTCAAAAACAGCAAGATGGACAGTTCAAACCAGTACCATATGCATCTCATGCATTAAACCCCACAGAACAGAGGTACTCGCAGATAGAGAGGGAAGGTTTGGCAGCATTTCGGTCAACACAGAAGTTTCATTACTATTTGTATGACAGAGACTTTACAATAGTAACTGATCATAAGCCATTAGAAAAACTCTTATCAGCAAGAGGCAGTCCCACACCAAGATTGCAAAGATGGTTACTCAAAATGCAACCATATCAATTCAGAGTTAAATACGAGCCAGGTCACACAAATACCTCAGATGTTTTGTCAAGATCACCTTTACCAGCTACAGGAGAACAGCTAAGCAATGACGCAGAACATTTCATCAACTCAATAGTTTATGAAGCAATTCCAAAATTAGTTACGATAGAGGAAATTCAAGAAAATTCAAGGAATGATGAGATTTTCCAAAATTTCAAAGATCAAATTGAAACAGAGAAATGGTCTAAAAATGCAGAATACGAACCATACTTTCTAATCAGGAAAGAGTTATGGATAAAAGATGACATTATATTAAAAGGCACTAAGCTAGTAATTCCCAAGAATCTGAGACAGAGAATTCTCAGTACAGCCCATCAACATCACTTAGGCACTGTGAAAACTAAGGGATTACTCAGAGAAAAGTTTAGTGGCCAGGAATAGATCAAGAAGTAGAAAAGCTGATAAAAGAATGTCATGCATGTCAAGTAACAGGGTCAGGAACAGTCAATTATGAACCACTTACAGTAACAACAATACCCTCAACAAATTGGCAAACAGTAGCTTTAGATATTCAGGGTCCACATCCAACAAAAGATTATCTTATAGCACTCATAAAATATAGGTCAAGATATCCAGTAGTTGTGCAAGTCAAATCTATCACCACAAAAACAGTTATCAAAGAATTGGAAAATATTTTCTCAATGTTCGGGTATGTGCACGAACTAGTTGCTGACAACGGCAAACAGTTTATTTCAGACGAATTTAAACAGTATCTTAATTTGCATGGAATAAAGTTAGGGAATGTTACGCCTTATTCACCTTGGTTGAATGGAGAAGTCGAACGCTTTAACAGATCACTTAAAAAGGCAAACCAATGTGCTCACGCAGAAGGAAAAGACTAGAGAGCAGAACTAAACAAGTTTTTATTACTCTATAGAACAACTCCACATACAACAACAGGAGAATGCCCAGCAACAGTATTCTTTGGAAGAAACATCAAGAATGATATACCGGAATACAAAGATAGTAATGAAAGGCAGTGTACGGAATTAGATAGGAAAGACAGTGAAAATAAAAAAAATATGAAACAGTATGTAGACAGCAAAAGAAACTCAAAGGACAGTGAAATTCAGGAAAATGACTCAGTACTAGTAAAAAACCGCTGGATAAATGATTAACTATCGCCCCATTGGTTAAATGAGAAATTTAAAGTCATCAATCTTTCTGACCGCAGACTGAGTAGACCAAATGCAAACGTAGGCGACGCCAATATTGTTATTCCTAATAGTAATAATAACTCTAGGGTGCATGAAAATGATAACACTAGGGTGCATGAAAATCATGAAAATGATGATATTCCTAGGGTGTATGAAAGCAATGATAATAGGTCGCATGGAAATGATAATACTAGACTGCGTGAAATGGATGGACATAACTTGCAACAAGGAAACAGAAACACAGAGAGTCATTCAAGCGAAGAAAACAATGACGATGCACAAGGAAACGTGGATACTGAAGTACCAACTTTCGTACCAGATGCCGTACCAACAGCTATCCAAGGAAACATACAAGCGGAGAGATTGGCAGGAAGAGGAGGTCGGAAGAAGAAGAAGTAAGCCGAATGGACAGTAGTAAGACTATTTGACAGTGGTGTGACTATTTTATATTGTTATTGAACGATATATCAGAACTATATTTGTAATGTTAACTTTACCTCGGAGCCGAGATGAGATCAAGGGGGAGCTGCTACGTTTATGTATGGGCAATTGTTACGTCAGGAGTTCAGTACTGAGCCCTATATTAAGGGCTCGGGCTGGAATTGGTGGCTGGGGTGGGGGTGGGTGGATGTGGTTAAAACTTAATATGGGTCTGCATTTGTTTTTTTGCCATGAAAATAATAGTTTTCGCCATTTCTCGCGGCAAATAAGTTTTTTTCTGCTAAAATTGCTATATATTAGAATCGTTCTCTTGAAAAAGATCCTGCAATAGCTCGACCGTTCTCTATTTGAGTGAAACAATCGCAAAGTGTTTGAAGAATGATAATCAGTACAATAGCACTCGAAAAGTTCAAATCTCTGTCATTCATCAAATATGCAGAGAAGCTATTGATGTGTCGATTTTCTAAACAAAAATATTCAAGTTAAGATTATATTTCAACCAGCAGGACCACACTTGACTGTAAATTGGAAAATTTGATGCAGTAGTAGACATGAAGTAAAATGGCGGATAAACATAAATAACGCGAAATGGAGTCTGTCGTGCATTACTCCAAAAAACACAGAGTATTCCGATTTAAACCTCTTACAAATAACCACTATCGAAGAATCATTGAGGCAAAAGAAAGAAGATTGAATAGTACTAAAGCAAATCAACATATTGAACAATGTAGTACAGTTCAAGAAACGTCGATAAATCCTGAAATTCATGGTGTTCATCTTGAGCCCTGCTATAAAAAATTTACAAAAATAATATAAATACAGCGGAAAGTAGAGGTGCAGGTACCATATAAGAGGGCAAAAAGACAAAAAATTGATACTGATACAAATACACGCGATCTATTTTCAAAAACATGTTGTTTTGCAAAAAAATCCGAAAAACGGTTAAAAGGCAATCATTTCAAGCTTATAAAATATTGACAACAGACGCAAAAAAAAACATAAAATAGCAGCAGAAAAGAGACAGGACGCTGATCTTCTTCGCCAGGTGCAAAATTTTGACTTGATAGCAAAAGAGCTAATGGTACATAAGAAATGTTATAATGACTATACGCGTATCTTAGGAGAAAATGAGAGTAGCCGTGATAAATCAGAGCAATCGGAGCGTGTGCTGGGAGATTTCACAAAAGTGGAAACATTTATTGAAGATGCTGTCCTTTCCAACAATCAAGCTGTTTCTATTTCTGCCTTTCATGCAATGTATGGTGTTGGCTATGGTTCTGAAACCGAAAGAGTTTACCGGAACAAGTTAAAGAATAGAATTATGGAGAAATTTGGTCCATCCTTAAAATTTCTCAACGTAGATGGAATTACGCCTGAAGTTGTAGTCAGCTCTGAAGGTCTAAATAACACCACTATAATTAACAACAAAGCACTAATGATAAAAAAAGCAGCTGAATATTTGCGCGAGGATGTTCTTGCTCACATATCTAACTGCAACGAAAAAGATTGGCCACCGACAGTAGAAACATTGACTGCAATTGAGAAGAATGTACCTCTTTCAATCACAGATTTTTTTAAGAGTTTCTTGAAGTCAAGAGACAATGCCATGAGTGAAAAAATGAAACGATATGCAAACTCACTTGGCTCTGATTTGGTAAATATATTGGCAGCTGGAAAGGTCGTTACCTTGAAGCATTTTCTTCTTGGTTTAGGTCTTCAAAACATCACAGGTTTAAAGACACAAATTAAAATATTGTCGCACTTAGGCTATTGCATAAATTACAGCCTTGTCTGCGAAATAGAAACAGCGGAAGCAGAGTTTGCCCTTAGATGGCTAGCGGATTGTCAAAAAGAAACTACTAGGAATGAAAATGACGAGGATTTCTTACTTTATTGGTGGTATGACAATTTTAACCAAGAAATTGAGTCAATGACAGGACATGGTACAATTGATGCAACACACATCGGGGAGTTTAAAGGAAAAAAAGGTAGGCAAGGCAGCAATCAGTTGGGAAATGAATCTATTTCAATGTCTATTCCTCAAAATAGAAAAAGGTCTCTTGATAAACCCGAACTGCGACTAACATCAGCGAAGATTAAAAAGAACAAGGAGCCTGTTTTACCATGCAATGGAATTATTTACGATTCTTGGGCTCCAAAGATCAAACAATGCCACAGTTCTCTAGCTGGTGCGCTTCTACCGACCATGAGCAGCTCAAATTGGAAGGTAGCGATATTGAAAAAACCAGTTTGATACATCTTCCTCCAATAAATGCACCAGTTACAAATTCCTCAACGATAAAGAATGTATTTGATGTTATTCTTGAACGCGCTGAAAAATTCAACATCCCATTCGCGAACGTAACTGCAGATGTTGGAGCTGTTATAAATGCTTATCGTGTGATTTAGAACTACGAAAATGAATACAAGAACATTTTTCTTCATCTTGGGGACTTTCATTTCATGAAAGAATGTTTTTTGTTCCTTGGAAGCATTGTATCGGGATCTGGTTTTGAAGATATAATACACCTAGCTGAATTATGCTCAACCGGAAGCTTCAACGGAGTTATGTCTGGCTCTCACTACAACAGGTGCTGGAGCACGCACGCGCACTTTGCTGAAGCACTCGAAAGGCTTTTAT
Organism: Pelagia noctiluca; assembly: GCA_963924455.1. NCBI lineage: Eukaryota > Metazoa > Cnidaria > Scyphozoa > Semaeostomeae > Pelagiidae > Pelagia > Pelagia noctiluca. Next base: position 17,112,833 of record OZ004317.1, on the reverse strand, counting down.
TTGAAAAATTTCTGGATGCCAGTCCTGAGCAAAATGCCACTTTTCGGGATCAAGTACAAGAGTTTGAGTATTCTAAGGAGTACAGGGGCAACAAAGTGGAAGCTTCTACTCTCTTAGAAGAATATGATAGATTTAAGGACGAACATGGAAATGGAAGTCACGGCAAAACAAGTAAGTTCTGGATTACGTTATATCTCGACATTTTTGACAAAATTCAAGCATTGCATCGTTCTGTTTAAGAGAACAATTTCCTTCTTCGCCTCTCTGCCTGGGAAGATTTGACCCCGTTAGCTTTTGCACTGAACAAGCAAAACTATGCTCGGTTTTGAACGTATTATGTTCACAGCCTGCAAAATATCGATTCAACACATTCAGGATGCAGAGAACTCATTGAGAAGAAAGGGCTTTCCGTAAAAGGGCAAGACAGATATCCGTCTCGAGTCTCAATTGATCAAAGAGGAGAACAAACAATTAACAGGGAAGCGAAAACATCCGGAGGCATAAAATATTTTGCTTCCAACGAATCTGCAGTGCTTAAGTGGACTTTGAATCGTTCTTTTCAAGCCAGGAATACTCAAGCTCTCCATGATCTTGGAAATGTCAAGCGCTCTGAAGAAATCTACAAAGTCTTGAGACCTTCAAGAATTCTTAAATCTGAAACTTACGTTGGGGAACTGCTGAGAGTAATGAAGAATGAATATATTAACCCATTTAATAATTCATTAGATGAGGAAAGTCTCTACAACTTGAGCTCAGGTATCCCTGTTGACAAAGAGATATCTGACAGCATTTTGGAAACAAAGAAATTCTGAGGAAAACGTTACGATACATTTATCAAAAAGAGGTTAAATAAACAGAAAGAGAAATTTTTTGTTCCGATTAAAAGAAACAATGTACCATTATTCAGGAATAATGGAAGAGTCGTTACCATACAGAGAAATGAAAAGCAGAAAACTGTAGAGATGAATAGAAACATACTCGGGCATCTTCTAGCAGTGTCAGCGAAATATCAACGTCCTATTGATTTCAAATATGCTCTGACTTATCCACTTTGCCCTTTACCTTTGGCGTTGGCACACCCAGATGGTTCTCCAAGGAAAACAGGAAAGAGTCAATTAATGGAAGTGATATTGTCCTACACTGATTATGTTCTATTCCCTGAAGATTTTAACCGCCAGAGATGCAATACTAAAATTTACTTTGTTGACTTGATGGCACTCATAAGACTGCTTTCGGGTGTTGGATCGACGTATGAAGAACTTGCTTTGAAAATATTTGAGCTGTTGCCCACAGAATATGATAGAATTGACATTTTTGCAGACTCGTATATCCAAAATTCCATAAAGAGCGTGGAGCGCCAGCGACGAGGAAATTCCAAAGAAATTCTTGTAAGATCATACAAATCAAAGCTACCAAGAAACTTAAATGATTTTTTGCAGAATGGGAATAATAAAACAAGGTTGATAGAAATCATCGAAACTGTCTTGATCGAGAAAAGTGCTGAGATTTTAAGTAACTTAGCTTAAGTAACAAAGTCGAGAAAGTTGAAGAGTTATCCAGCAACCAAGAGGAAGCAGACACGAAATTACTGCTTCACACAAAGCATGCGCTTGACACAACTAACGGAGGAGCAGCAGTTCTTGTCCGTTCCCCATCAGGAGATGTTGATATAAATGTATTATATGCTTGCTTGATCTCAGAAGATCTTATTTTTATCGACTATATTGTCGGGAAAAGTAGAAAAATTTTGAAACTCAGTTGCCTCAAGCAACTTGAAGAATACGTATGCTTATTATACAGGAAAGGTGCTAAAGATATCAACGAGTTGCGATATGACCTCTTCGAATCAATGAACGAAAAGAAAGGATACGTTGCACAATTATGGAAATCGAGCTTCTGCAGCACAGTTGAAATTAGGAACGTTGAAGATCACGGCTGAACAGAGAACGGAGAAATCGTTTAGGTAAAAGAGGCATTTCCAGAAGATGTTGAGGAACTCTTACTTTGAGACGAAAATGAAGTTGAAGATGACAGGTTCTATTTAAATGAAGATTCCGATTCTGACAGTGATAGCAACGAATAGGTGAGCAGAATAGTTTGTATTCTTGACTCAAGTATCATAACATTATGTAAATATTATGTTTAGAGTCTTATGTAGATTTAAAAAAGTGACTACACTCTTTTTACCCAAGCAATGTTATCACATTGACCAAAACGAAACATCGGAACAAAGAAGAACAAAAGTGCGTTGAAACCGATGTTCTAACGTCAAAAACCTGTATATTAAAGAAACATTAACTAAAACAAACCCAAATATTTGAAACTTTGCTTCAAGCAAAATTTCTTAGTTCCCAAAAAGAGTGTACATACAAGTACCTCATGTAACAACTCTCGTATATCACAGGGAGATAAGCAATAAGAAATGAGGGGTTGAGGGGCCATATTTTTTCGGATATAGCCGAAAATGAAGGGGTAAAAGTGATTGTTTTATTGTTGCTATGGCGTTGCTAAGGCCAATATTATAGACCAGACCTACGAAAACTCTCTTTTTTGGGAAAATGAATGAATTTCAACAATTTAACAAAACTTGATGTAAGAAGCAGATCTTAAAATAACTATTTCTTTGCATTTTTTTGCAATTTTGACCAAAATTCACATCGATTTGCAGGTCTAGTGCCTTAAGGCTTTGGCTAAATGTCTTATAAATTACATTTGTATATATCAAATCGGGTATTTATTACATTTTTGAAATTTTAGGGGGGTGTTGAAAAAACGGGCGTTTATTGAAATATGCACTCTTTCAGGGGAGTTTGCTTGAAAAAAACAAAATACATAATGGTGATCAGATTACTGTGAAACTCTGATTAACAACAAAGTAAGTCTGGTTCGAAACGAGGGCAAATCACTCCTTGAAAATTTAGTGAAGTCTTCCTGAAAATTGCATTGTTTTAATAAAAATCTTTTGGAAATTACTGGAAATCCTTTTGTTCTTGAAAAAGTCTCGTACGCTTTGAAAAGAAGTGAAATGCTCCTTGGTTCCAGAAGTTTAATTCAAGGAAACATCTAGATGTCGAGTTTATTTCTAGTTTTTATATATTTCCCAGCTGAATAAGGCAATAACTTCCCTTATTGTGTGCGTGCCTTAAGTGTCCACCCCTGCACTTCATGTTTATATAGTAAATATACTAGACACGAAAAACAGGAAGAACAATCCGCCCCCATAGCATGATGTAATTATTGAACGGCTCTTTTCATAAAAAAGTGCCTTCCTGCTCAAGAACATTACGACTGCATTGCTATTAGGTGTAGCTAGAAGTAGAAAGTCATCTAGAAGGCCTAGTAGTACTTTATCATGCATGTGCATTTGCTAATAGTCCGATGATAGGTTATCAATTAGGTTCGAAATAAGTTGCCTAAATGTCTTATCAATTTGGTTTTGGTAGGTCTCAAGAAGGTTTTGATAATTTGACAACTAACTTTTTGGCAAAATATCATGAAGAACTGAAATTCAACTGGAAACGGTGCTGCACAAATTTTCATTAGCCTGTTCAAGAATCAGGATTAATTTTGGCCTAAGGCTACCTTCTATTTTCGTGCTGTGTATCTTTTATCAAAACAATGTCGGATCCCTCTGATTTTACATTAAAGCCCAAAGATAATTTGTATGGTAGAAAAAAGAGTATAAAAAGTATATTTCAACATTAATTGACCACTTCTTCACCGTCAAATCGTTACCTATTCTCACCCAATTTGCCACTCCTCCTGCCGAATCACTAAGAAACCCGAGTGCGAAGGAAGATCGCTATTCGAGAGTAATAGTGACCAACGAGCGGCTTCACTTCACTTCCACGCCCGCCATAGGGGGCTGGCCGCATGTTTCGTAAAACAATTTTCTCTACAGTTATATAGGACTATGGTATGCTTGAAGATAGTATGTACCTGTATAGTCCCATGGAGGGACCTGCGTGAAAGTGAAGTGGAAGACGCCTAACCGTTGGAAAATTAAATGTCGCCTAGGGAGGAGGGCGGGTCGCTTTGAAGCCTTACAGCTTGTTGCGTAGAAGAAGGGCAGAAAAGAAGAAGAAGGGCACACCCTGGGTTTTATCTTCTTTCTAAAGCCCTTGGGGGTATGAAGGTAAGCAGCAAAGCCTTATGAGGGTGACAGACATTGCCTTCCTACGTTGTTTCGAGAATTTAGAGTTTCCACTCGGGCGAGAATAGTCGGTGCCGATTGGTAGTATTAAAATAATTATTTGAAACAAAGCTTTGGAATATTGCATAGGCGTTGCCTAAGAGTAACAATTCTTTCATGGCATTGTTCTTCTTCTTTTTTTAGTAAGGCACAATAATATCGTAAATGAGTTAAAATGCAGACTAGACACGGTGCTTCAAAACCCCTGCTTTGTCCCAGTTTCCCCAACCACCTGAAGTAAGATTGTGAAATTGCTATATTCTTCTTGATCTATGTATTGAAACAACTTAATTGAATCGCGTTTTGCATTTTGCATTAAATGAATGTAAATTGATTTGAATCCAAACAAAGCAAAATAGATATGAAACAAAGGTCCCTGGGACTAGGCCGAGCGGCCCTCCACCAGCTACCCAGAGAAAAAGGGGAATTTCAGTGAGTAAAAACACCTCTAAATCTTGAAGTAGCCGTGATGGTTAAAATGGGTGTAATGAAGAAATTACTGTCGGGGGTCACACGGCCTAGCCACAAGGAACCCAGTCAAGGACCGAGTGTGAGATTCTTAGAAAAACCCTTAAGTGGCTAGAACTGGTGGTTAGGAGGGTATAACTACTTGCAAATTATATTGTGTGTTTTTGGGATTAATTAATGCAAGTGCAATGCAAATGTAGGGTGCTTATAGCAGGAAACCTAAATAAAAACGAAGGGGAAAACTTGAGTTGTATACCTTAGAGGTGAAAACTTTCTTAACGGAGCAATGTAAAATATGAACGTTGGAAAACCTTAATGGAAGACCGTTACGGAGGGATATTCTAACGGCGAGGTACTTGTTGAAATTGCGGCTGAATTTAAAGAAGTGTGAAACAGCTACTGTAAATGAGAAACGTGCAGACCGGTTCTCTGTAAAATTGCAATTAATCCCCTCAGGATGAAATGGGCAAAACTGTGCGTTGGGCCCGAAACTGCCTTAGAATGTATTAATATAGCAAGTCGGTGATTGAGATTGAGGTTGGAGAACGAATTCATTCCAGCCCAAAGCACCTGTCCATGACCTCAGGGGTTAATTGAGGCATGGAGTGGGTGGGTGGGAGAGCCGAATGCGGTGTCCGTAGCTGCTAAAGTGAAATGCCATTGGAAACCACGCTTCCTTTCTTTTTATACCCGCATGAAACAGAGGCTGCATGACCCAAAAGGGTCAGCCAATCGCCAGTCGCCACATAACCCTCCAATTGAAAACGAGACAGACGAATAATTGTTCCCTACAGGGCGCCCTTTGGGTATTAACTTGGGCTAATTAGTATTAACCCTCATTTTATCCCCTCAGGAAACTATGCACGAAAACTATGCGAGGTGAAATTACCTTGCCACCCAGCTTCCCTAACAGTTTGTGCAACTAGTTTTGAAAATCTTTCCCGTGTCAAATATGCCCCATTTTCAAATACAAACAAAGGGCCTTGTTGTTGACCTCTAAGGTGTAAATAAGATAGTATGGCTGAAACAGGACATATCTCGGAATTTGTTCTAGTCGGAACGATTGAAAAGCCTCTCCCGAATTGATCTGTTTTCGATTTTTTAATGTTCACTACAAGGTTTTCAGGAAAGGGTAACTTATCTGCTTTAATATCACCTGGGGCCAGATGGGTGTCTAGTATAAAGCCTTTATCTGGAACTGTAAATTCAGAGCACCGTAGGAATCCAAAAAGGCGATACAGCATGCAGCCCAGAACATGACATGGTCATATTTCATGAAGCTAAGCTGATGCTTTATTGACAGGACCACAAGGGCTGTAATTGGGGTTTTGATACGCCGTTGATCGCCTTGGGTACGTTTTTACCCTTTTATAACGAGAGATATCCGAGGTAGGCCTTCTAACGGATCAGCCAACCCAGCATTGATATGTAAGTATCTCACTGCGCTTAGATAATTCCTTACTGTAGAAGCCACCACACGTTTACTTATATGCGCAATGAAACGCAGAATCGTGGTCTCCGAAGCCGGCAAGATGCTGTTGTTCGAGTTTACCTGGTGATACAGCTCACAGAAGCTCAAGAACTGACGCTGAGCCGACGTATAACTTCGCATTGTCGACGGAGCACACGCTCTGGACATCAATTGCATCCATTGGCTGTCCAAGGAGGAAAGAGCAGCCTGTGAAGGAGAAGATGTGGAATTTTGGCTCCACCTGAATTTTCCAGCGGGACAAGTGATCTGAATTCCTTGAAACGAAAACCTGAAAGCGAATCAGCGGCCTTATTTACCTTCCCAGGCACAAACACTGCCGAAAACGTGAAATTTCCCAGCACCGCGCGTATAGCTAATTCGCGGAGGCAAAATGCAAGATGTCGATCGCGACACAATCCCGATTTGAGCGTCGACAGAACAGCCTGGTTGTCGGTGCGGAACAAAATGCGGCGACGCTCCCAACATTTCCCCCATATATCTGCTGCTATGAAGATGGGGATCATTTCTTTGGTAGAAATATCTAGGCTTTCCGCCCCCGGGGGCCATTTTTCTGCGAACCATTCCATACCTACGTATGCGCCAAACCCCACACTCCCTGCTGCATCTGACGTGACGGGAAAGTCTGGACCAATCTTCCATTTGAAAAGGGTGAGAAAAAGGCTCCTTCCGTTCCATTGTGATATAAGACGATACCACCAGTCAATGTCCTCCTTTTCCCACACGGAAACTCTCACAAAATGGTAATTCTCTTTAACTGCGTGAGCACGATCTATTAAGCGCCGCAAGAACGGCCACCCCAGAAGGATAGCTTGCGAACAGTGTTGCAATAAGCCAACTAACCACAGTAATTCACATTTCCTACCCCAGCGCTTTCGAGCCCACCCTTCCAGTGCCGACAGGACTCTTTGCTGTTTTTCAGCGGGCAAGCGGAGCTCAAGTTGTATTGTGTCTAGTTCAAAACCTAAATAAGGAAGGCAGGTCGTAGGTCGATATGTTTTAGAGGGCTCCACTGGTACTCCTAATTCCTCACAAATACGGAGGCATGCATTCAACCCCCGGTCGCAGGTAATTGAGTTAGGAGGTGCGACTAAAAGGAGATCATCATAATAATGTTGAATGTTCTTCTCATTCACCTCTCGGTCTGCCGAAAAAATCCAAATAAGAAGGTCTCCGATTCTGTTGAAAATATTAGGGGCTATTGAAACACCAAAAGGCAGTGCCAAATCAACGTAATAATTCCCATTCCAAAACATGCCTAAGAAGCGTCTGTCCTCCTTGCGGATTGGAACAAAACGATAAGCTCGACTTAAATTTAGCCAATAAAGTGCCATTGCCGTAGAGCATTATCTTGTCGATAGCTTCCTGAATACCCGGACATTTAAAATAGCAACTATCCACTGGGATTCCATCAGTGATTAAATGCCATTTTCCTGGAGTTGACTTAGGAATTACCCCAAAACCGTTAATATGGAGTTCTGGTAAAGGTGGAACTTTAAATGGCCCTGCGATGCAGTCTAGTTCAACCTCTGTTTTTAGATAATCGTATATCACCTGTGCATGCTCATAGGCAGACGGCATATTTTTCCTTGCCGAAACCAAGGATGTAGGTATACAGTTTAGGCTAAAACCTATGCGTAAATTTTCAAGGAACCAATTGTCTTCTTCCAATGTACAATCTTTTAAGTACTGTGACCAAGCCGAATATTTATATGGTGAAATTGACGCAACAGATGGTAATGATATAGATTCATTTTTAAACAACAACTGATTACTATTTACAGAAGTCCCCCAGCCATCTAGTCATTTGCGATGCTTCTTCCTGGGAGGGGTATCTGGAAGATCTTTCTCCCGTTTGTCCCCCCTAGCACTTTTTTATCCTTCCGCTTCTGCTTTCCTCTTATAGCAAACACTTTTTGGATGAAAGTCCTTTTTACAGATTAAGCAAGCATGCCGATATTTGTAATTTTGGTAATTACATCCACCGTAGTTGTATTGATAACAAATCTCTGCATTCCTTGCGTCAGGTCGACTAGATGTATTGCCTGGTTTGCTTATCATATGTGTAACCCACAAGGAAGGCTCGGCAGCACCCAAACATAAATCTGAGTTATTAGCGTTTTTTGCTCTGAAAACTTTATCATACTCTACCTAGCCATAACTTGGGGTTGTCTGCAAGGGCTTTGGAAATCAGCAAAAGTATGATATTAATTCTTGAACCCTCTCAGGAGATTTCTTGGCAAAAATTCCCATATAAACAGCCCATGCGTTTGTCCAATCGCTAAATGTTTTAATAGGACTTAATTCAGAGTGAATTAGGCGTGATAGGTTGACTTGCGATGGGGGCATTTTTGGGAGTTTATCAAGGTTGCTAGGGAGCAGCAATGTTAAGTAGATAAACCGACCAGCAACGACAAAATCAACGATATAATGGGGGACTGGAGAGTAATTGACTGCGATCGATAATGCCTCAGGAATTGGTAACCCAAAAACAGCAGTATTATCGTGTGAAGCCGTTTGGCATTGCATATTATTATAAGGCTGACTAATACCAAAACATGGAGCAAATGGGTCAGGAGGGGCCAACTGAACAAGGGCAGGAGCAACTGGCTGGTTTGAGTGAAAATTATTACCTGGATGGAATTGCTGTACTGCAGCTGAGTTAAATGTTTGCACAGGCTGAGATGGGGCCGGGCCACGAAAGGTTTGATGAAAGTTTGCTGGGTTCAATTCGCCTGCTTGAACAGGGTTCTGTCCATGACTTTGCGACAGTGAGGCGACAATCTCGTCCTGAAACTGGGTAAATGATTGCCTTAGGCTATTAAGATACGACTGCATTTCAGATCTCGTTATAAACCCTGTAGATTCATCCGAAACTTGCACACTTGGGTTCGGCGTCGTTGGTATCGATTGACCCAGAATCTCGGAATGACTTTGTCCCCCCTGGCCTAATTCTATGGGCTGGTACTTCAGGAATGATTCCGTCAGAACCTGGGCTGTTTCCTAATTTGGTACTTGTAAGTTTTATCCAGTTCTTCCATTTCGATAGGGCTGTTCATCGATCCGATTATTGTGTGTTGCTCTATAAAATCAGTGATTAAGAAATTGACGCCAGATAGTTGGTTAAATAAATCACTGAAATGCTCAACCCATCTATCTTTGATGTTGTCTGGTGTAGTCAGGAGCTGACCATCTTTCGATCTCACTGGGTGGGAAGTTTTAGATCTGCGACCGTAGACAGCATTTAAGGTGGCATAGAATGCTTTATGGTTTTTTTCTGCGAATATCGTTCTGCTTCTTCAGCTCTCTGTGGAAACCAATTGTTGTTTAGCTCTCTTATACACTTTCTCAGGGTGTTTCTGTTATGTTTCTTGCCTTTGAATAGACTTCGTATTTCTTCATCCTGATCATCAAACCAGTCGTTTTGCAGTCTTTTCTTCTTTCCTCTAATGGCATCTTATTAAAAACATGCACGCAGTACTCTTAACATAGGACAATCAATCCAAGTATTTTTAAAAGAAACTTGTCTGGAGCCCTAGCATCAAAAATTTATTTAATTTGCTATCTTTATTGTTTTCTAGAGTTGAAGGAACAGACACTTTTCATTCTATCAACAACCAACCTCAGGGCCTAGTACTAAAGGCTGGTACTCACTTAGCGATTATCACGATTACGATTACTGGGATTAGTTTTTTTCAGATAGCTGGGTGATTAGCGTTATCATAAACTCCTTTTATCGCAACTTGGCTCCCCACACAAAGAAAAATTGCTCCTCGCTCAAGGAAAATACTTCTTGCAATGATGAGCGTTGCTCATATCTTACGATGACCAGCAAAGAGAAGAAGGAAGACAAAGGCCCAGCAGCAGAGAAAAAGAAGGTTCTAGGTGAGGGAAACTTCTAAAAATAAAACGTTTAGAGAATAAAATGGGTAGTTTCAAGAGCTGAGAATATATGACTGTGAGTTTCACTATCACTATTTTCATCAAATTTGGTGTTTTTAGTTTCTGTTATTAAAGAAGATCTACAGTAAAATGCACTCAGAATACCTAAAATCAATGCGATCCAAAGTTTCCTTTGATTTGAAGACTCCTTTTCCTTTGACTGATTCCTCAAATATTTTGAACAGAGGATTTTACTGCATGGAATCGCGATTATCACGAAAGGATATCAAAAATGGAGCTGATAGCAAACATAGGCTTTGAAACCATTATCAATGCGAGAACAATTTAAAAACAGTGAAGCCTGAAAATGGAGGAATAATCAAGAAGAGCCAACTTCAAACCATATTCACTGGTTTTTATAAAAGAAAAGAGTGTAGAATCAAGACACTAGAAAAAAATTTTCAAAACAGGAAATTCTTATACTTTGATTACTAATAAATACTGGGAATACAGTAACTCTAGGGTTTAAAAAAGATTTGTGTAGCTCCTGCCTGCCCAAATTGCTTTCCCTGGCACATACAATAAAACAATAGTTTTGGTTGTATATTGTCTGCGTGAATATGATCCAAGGGATAACCTAGTAATGATTAACCTGTCCAAAATTTCAAACCTTCTACCCTACCATCAATTTCAGCTCCACCCAAACAATTATAAAAATGATAACGAGTAAAAAATATAACTTCAAAACAAAGACTAGAGAATACTAATAAGATTATAAATACAAAAATGGTGGAAAAATGATAAAAATTCATGATTTATTACATCAATCAAGTCTTATTAATGAAGTAATGAAGAACTGAAATCAGAAAGCAAAATAAAATGATGGTCTACAGATTTTAGGTGTAACTATGTACTTATACTTGTATTTTCGAGCCTCCTTCAAAGTTCAACTGAAAATTATTTCAAAGTTTAGCTTGCCTTGCCCCTTTCATTCGAATACTTCAATATTACAGAAATGCCTAATCAGCCTTTATAATAATGAGACCTTTAAATTACACACTTATCGCAAAAATATTGATATTAACATGGGCAGGATCTTACCTTTCAATGTTAGATTCTTGTGAATAAGTACCACGGAAGGATATGGTCCAGGCATCTGCGTTTTCTTCTAGTCGAAACCACGCACACCAAGCCAATCTTGGCTGGGCTTCTGAATCCACTTTTCTCTCACAAACTCACATAAACATCTTTTTTGAATTGTATTTTTAACCTAGATTGCTTTTTGCTCTAAAACTGATCTTTTGTGGTTTACAAAGCACCTTTGCACCAAAGCCCGAGTTCTGATCATAGTTACATCTAAATGAAAATAACTTTGGCCGAAATTTCAATAGTCATCTCTGACGGAGAAACGGCACTTCAATTAAAAAGGATATTTCCATTACTGTGCTCAGGACGTCAAGAGCTTTCGATCAAACAAAAGTTGTTTTAGCTTTGCAGGTCCCCTTTAACTCCTTAACTTTTCAGTGACGAGATGCTAAACAGTTAGCGACTTTCTTGCTGCATTCCAATTTGACAATTTCGCTTCTTTCTCAGTGCAGAAAATCGTTTTCTCTCTTTGCATTGCTCAGATAAGGCTCAAACTGATATCGGGTACCTCGAAGAGGTACTTCTAAATCACTTCTTCTAAATCACTTTCTCGGAATTTACGACAAGATATATTTCCATCGTCTGAAAAGATGGACGCGCTTTCTCCAACAGGTTACTCGTCCATGCTGTCAAAATTGTGAGACAGCTTGTGACTTCAAAGTGATAAAATGGAGAAAAAACGAAAAGTTTCGTATCACGTGGTATTTTATCCTCCAAATTGGTGCACTATTTTCCAAATATCTCGAGAGGGTAATGAAATATCCTTTTCGGGAATTTGCAGTAGTGACCCCCACTTTTGGAAGCTTCTTGGTATTCTTAGCTTTAGGCCTACCAGGTACGGTTTTGCAGCTTGCTCATTCATTCCAACTTCGATACAACAATCTTGTGGCGGGGATGGCCGAGTGGGTACATAACTCAACCCTTGATCAAAGAGTCCCGGGTTCGAAACTATCTTCAGAACTGTCACAAACAGAGTGAGGAAAGAATTAGCCAGCTCTCTAATTCCAGGAAAAAAGGCAAAAGGAATCATGAGGTGTGGTCACATCGAGTGGAAGGACCAGAGTTGCACTGTTCTATTATTCTACCTATTCAATGGGTTGTGCATGGCACATAAACCAATACCCATTTGAAGATAGTAAGCGTATTTGCCTACAAACTATCACAACCACAATTTTTTAAGGGAATTTCTCAAAATAAAAAAAATCTAACTAATCTAAATCATGAGTGGAAATAAAACTATTTCAAAGCGATATAAAATCTATTACTGACTCCAAACCATATTTAAGATAAATGCAGAATTCATGTTACTCAACTTTAATAGCAACTAAACGAATAACCAAATTTATGCACCTTATGCAAGTAATTATACAAAAATACGAGATTTTCAGAAGCTGACGAATTGGTTTTTCAGCGAATAGTTTTTGCTTGCCAACGAGGTAATGAATACGCCACGCTAAGGATTTAAAATAACATTCCCATTTGAGTTGATCTCGAGTTGATCTCAATAGCCTATTAATTCTATTCTTTTTTCTCAGCATTTTCAGCGGAAATTTTCTTTTGCAAAGCTTTACCCAACAACGTATTTAACCGACCTACCATCTCTCTGGGGTCATCCATCAGACCGGCCACTATCAGTGCGTTGTCGAAAATCTGAAACAGATCAGCGTAAAAACATAAATCATCAAAATCATGATAAACCTACCAAAGTAACAAGCAGGGTATGATAGCCGCATCGCGACTGGACACTTTAAATTCACTATTTAGCCCCCCTGGGATTTTACTGCAATCAACCACAGTTCATTTCACGTATTTTTCTATAGCTTCTTATTCATGCTTAACTGAATATTTGGACTTTCTTCTTTTCTTTTCAATGGACTTTCTTCTTTTCTTTTATATTTATTCTCGACTGCGTAATAATATTTTTGTAATTGATAAGTCGTAAACATACAGGTGTCACAAGAAAAGGTTTGCTTGTAGTCCCGTGTCTTCCAACCCCATACGTAAAATAGAAGTAATAATACAAGAGCCGAACAACCTAAGTTTATAAAATTCTAATAGAGTAATTCAAAAATAGAACCATGCATTCTGAACGTTTCGATATAATTTTCATCAGTAAACTCTACACGTATGAGTTATACGTACGGTTTATACGTATACATATATCATAACTGTATCATACGTATATGTGAAATAAAAGCATACGCAAGGATTGATCCCATTTACAAATAGTTAGTAAATGACCTTTATCTGTACTTTCAGAACAACTGGTGGAATACCCAGTGTTAATGGACGACTTGAAGACTGCTTCGAGATTTCTGGTCAGAGATCAATGTAACAATGCACCAACAGTTTATCAAATAACCGTAACGGCAGAAACTCATATTGAGAATAGAAGAGAACGTTAACCTATAACGTTAAACCATTTGAACCTAACCAACCATATCATACCGCACACAGTAACAACCCGAAACTACAAACTTAGAAATTAAGAGCCTTTTGGGCTGAGATTTTAAGATTGTAAATGTATTTTGAGGCTTAAGGTAGATGTATCCTCATAGGAAAGTGGACGAATTAGTACGATAAACTCAAAATGCTTTATTTTTCAAAAAAATCGCATGGTTCTGTCAAATTTCAGAGAAGATATTTCCTTGTATTGCCTGGTATTGACAGAAACAGAGGTTGTCAGCATTAATTCGCTTTTTCTAAATTAGCCCAAGAACTTACAAATGAATGAGTGATATTGTAACTTTGATAAAATCTTCTCAAAACAAGATTAAACCCTGAATTTTGTTTCTGTCAATCCTTTCAAATTTGAATGAAATCTAAAAAATTGAAAGGCTTCAGGAGAAAATTTCTGCTACGCTTAATGAAATAGAATAAAAAAAATTTTCATCAAAGTCTTTGATCAAACTTGCTACCATTTCGACTCTCTATATATCAGAGTTCAAATTCATTCTAAAAACATCAATATTACCTCATATAATAATTAGATTAAAAAAACAGAGGAAGTATGTGCAATCTAAAATAATTTCTCCAATCAGAAGTTTTAAAATACAAATCTTAGATTGAAAGTTGCTTTTTTTCTACTAATGATGTTAGTGATATTTAAGGAGCTTTTAAAGGCAATATGAAAACAATAACCCTCCATTATTATTGCTGTGTGATGACAATTTATTTAATAACCTGCGAATAACTTCTCAAAATGTAATTTCGTGGTGTCTTAATTGCAGACTTTTACTTTTATAGCTACTCTCTTTTGGAGGGGAAGGGCTTTGCTCCAAAGGGATTTCAGTGCAATTTACTTCAACTATGATGGGGTCATTCCATGGCATATCATCAGAAATTTTGGGAAATTTTAAACCTTTCTCTCAGAACAAGTTCAAATTTGCTGTACAGCAAGAAACCTATAAGTTGAGGAAAGTTTAGAAACATTTTTAAAAAATTCCATGTCGTTAGGGTTTTATGGTCAATTTTAGCTTTCAGAAATTCCCCCCACTGAAAAATGCGTGTTCGCGGGGAAATTTTTGGCGCGCAAGTCAAAGTTATCGTAAACTTTAATTAAAAGAGATAAATTGATAAAAACATACAGCAAGGTATTTTCAAGCATGTAGATTCCAAAAATGCCACTAAATAAACTTTTCATTCTTTTTACAAAAGATCTACAGCCTCGCCAGCAAATAATCGCGACTAATATGGAACCGATGCAAAAGTGTTCTGTTGGTCTTGAAATACACGATGAGTGTCACAAAACATCTTCCACTTCAACGATTGGTTTGATAAGTGCTGAAGATTTGGAAAATGGAGAAAAAGAGTTGAATTCTTTGAGGGCCGAATTAAAGAATCCCATCGAAAGAGTTTGCTTTTACCACAAGCAATTTTACCTAGTGAAATGTATTACCTACCAAGTTAGATGCTGTGACCCATTTCATTCTCACAAAAATACCTATTGGAAATGCACTTATATCCTAAATCTCAAAAATCCCAAAAAATTCAAGGAGATTTAACTTGTATCCAAACAAATATAAGATAAGTTCCGTTCCCGAAATCCAGCCAAGCAAACAATTCACATCTTGTTTTCTTTATTCAGTCCTTTAACAAAGGTATTAAATGCATTGCTTTGTAATTTTCATAAAACATTGAGTAGTCTACAACATTTTTGCTTTCGTAAAAAATAAAGTCATTAATTTTAATTCCAATACTTGCAGGTTCTTCACGCTTAATAAAGATGGATCTGCAAAAATCAGAAGAGCAACAACAGTTTCGGTTAATTCCAGGAAAAAAGTTATGTCCCATATGTCGCAAGAAAATATCAACCATGGAGTTAAATCGAGATGATAGCACAGAAGAAGATTCGAGGGACGAAATGTTATTTGTGGAAGAATCTGTTTCACGTGATGAAGATAGGAACCAACTGCAGGATTTGTTTTTTTTCAATCGGAGTATCCCCAATGAAAAGTACATGGCAAGCCGGAATCTGCCAGAGTAACCAGCAGCAAAAGGAAAATTGACACCGCTGTAGAAACCATAACGAAAAAGGTTGCAAGCTCAATCAATGTCCCAGTTGAACAACTTCAATCCTCTCCGAAAGCTAGAAATGACAAGGATCTTTCAGAAAAAGCAAGAAGCTTTGATAAAATTATGAACCTTCTTCGCGAAAATATCATACCTTTCAGATCATCCAGGTCAAAACTCCAAGCCTTGACCTTGTGCCCATCAAACTGGACCATCAAGCAATGTGCTGAATATTTTAGAGTTTCAGAATATCTTGTACGAACTGCTCGAAAACTTGCAAAGAGAAAGGTATTCTGTCACTTCCAGACCCCAAATTGGGTAGATGGCTCTCTCAAGTAACTAGAGGCTTGGTCTTACAGTTTTATCACGATGAAGAATACACAAGGGAAATGGCAGGACAAAAAGGTCTTCTGAGCATCGGTCGGAACATACATAAGCAAAAGAGAGTCATTCTCTGCAACTTAAAAGAATTATTTAGTTCCCTGAAGTGACGATTGGATTTTCAAAATTTTGTTCCCTAAGACCCAAATGGTGCATTTTGCCAGGCGCTGCTGGAATACATTCAGTATGTGTTTGTACCATACATACAAAATTTCAACTGCCCCTTGCTCCCATTGGCACTGATTATAAAGAATTAACAAAGTTTTTGGTTTGTGATATTGAGAACAAGGAGTGTATGGTACAACGCTGTCTGAACTGTCCGAAGACAACAGAAGCATTTCAGCAAAAGTTATACAAATTTTTAGAAACTGAGGGATACGCTGAAAATGGCACCATCGAGTTTCAACAGTGGACAACCACTGACCGCTAAACAATGGTGACTCAAACAGAGTACATATATAATTATGTGGACATTGTCGAAGCCAAAACTTCAAAAACTTTCATCCCATTCGTTTATAGCAAAGGCCCAGACTACATATCTTAAGTCTAGAAAAGCTGAAATGGGTTCCTTAACTTAAAGTTTATGGTGCAAGATGAGGTTCAGGGCTTTTATTGGAATAACTCTTCATGCACTCTTCAACCTGTTGTAATTTACTACAAGGAAGGCTCTGAATTGCAGCACGTCTCGTTTTGTGTCATCACAGATGAAAGCCACGCTGTCCCAACTGTCTATGAAGTACAAGGGCAGTTATGAATTTTATTAAAGCAAATATCGTTGATTTTACAACTGTTGAATATTTCTCAGATGGGTGCAGTGGACAGAACAAAAACAGAAAAAACTTTCTAAGTCTTTGTTACCATGAGCAGGATTTTTTTTTGAAAGCATCATGGACCTTCTTTGCGACTAGTCATGACAAGCAGCCATGTGATGGCATTGGAGGCACGGTAAAGAGACTTGTCTCTAGGGAAAGCTTGTGAAGAGGGTCTACGAAAAACAGATTCTTTGCCCACCAGCAATGTTTTCATATGGTAAGGAAAACATAAAGGAAATTAACTTCTTCTATATACCAAAGGAGCAAATAAATGAAAAGAGGAATGCTCTTAACTAAAGGCTCGAGGGAACCATTTCTGTTCCGGGAACTAGAATTTTCAACCAATTTGACCATGTTGGAGGTACAAAATTAGCCGTAAAGAGATGCAGCGAAGACCAGACAAACACGCTGCAACATGATGATTTACGCGCAGATAATACAGCACTTGTTGATTTTGCAGCGCTTGAGTATATTGCATGCGTATATGAAGGAAAGTAGTATGTTGGCATCGTGATGGAAGTGAATCAAGAGCTGAATAATTTATATGTCAAATTTATGCACCCAAACGGGCCAGCAAGGTCGTTCAATTGGCCCAATGTTGAAGATTGCAGCTGGGTTCCGATGATCCATGTCCTTTGTAAGATTGATGTCCCAAAAAACAGCTAGTGGCAGACAGTACAGTTTGGAAAAAGGGACGTTGGAAACATAGCAAAACATTTCAATACCTTCAAGCATTACAATTTTAATCTTACTATGTGAACCTACTAGAACATATTTTTAGAATCAAGAAAAATCATAATTCACCCTCTACTTGTCATTATAATCTGTACTCTGGTCTATAGTAGCTGCGAATTCATTAGATTAAAGCATGCAGCTATAACATTCCATAATATATACAAGTTCAAACTATTTTTTTGCCGAAATGTTGCGCGCTTGCCTGTTTTCGCACTGAAAAATTGCCATATTTCCCTATTCAATTTAAGAAGGAATCAGTTGTGACCCCAAGCTGCTTTTTGGTTCATAAAATAATTGTTCCATGTAGATTAAGGAAACATAACAAGAAATTGTGTTAAGGGTCGGCCTCTTGGGGGAAAAGCTGATTTCTGACCACTACCCAATTATTTTGTCAGAAACCTATGCCAGTTCAATTGATGGTGGTATCCTCATGGTGCAAGGTATAATGTTTTTAGTGGAATTTTTGGATTCTACATGCCTGAAAATACCTTGCTGCATATTTTCATCAATTTATCTCTTTCTATCAAAGTTTACAAAAACTTTGACTTTTGCAAAAATTTCCCCGCGAACACGCATTTTTTAGAGAGGGAATTTCTGAAAACTAAAATTGACCATAAAACCCGAACGACATGAACTGTTTCAAAAATATTCGATGATATTTTCTAACTCATAGTCTTCTACCCATATATCAAATTTGAAGCTGATCTAAGAGATAGGGTAAATTGGTAACGATGATTTCACCTGGAATGACCCGATAAGGATATATCTGAGGTAACAGTAAGGAAGAAAATAGATCAGTAAAGCATAGTACTAATCTAAAGAAGTCGAAGCTGATTCTTTGTTTTCCTTCACAAACTCAAGCAATATGGGCGCCAACCAGCTGGTCTCAGTTTTATCATCTCGATTGAATGCTGGTATATTGTATATGCCAGTATTTGCGAGGATGAAGGACCTAACAATAAGGAGTTTGCGGAGCTCAAAAAAGCTACCCAGTTGAACTCACCTGACTTGCTAAGAGATTAGCCACAGCAGGGTCTTTGATTCTTAAGGAGTTGAGGGATTGAATGAGTTCGTGGCTGCAATAAACAATAAATATGTTTGATTATAATCTATGAAAGAACGATAAAACACATGGCACTATAATCTATAAAAAAATATCATCATTATCATTCAAACGATTCAAAATGTTGATTCCATGGTTATATTACTGATGACTTCAAATGGGTAAAATATGACAGTAAATCATGCATTAAAATAAGCTACAGTTTACGTACGTTTCATGTATCTAAGCTGCGTTTTTGGTAGATCAAGCTTCATTATTTTAAATTAGAATCATAAGAACATTTGGCTACATAATTTCCCCAATATAAATGAAATATGACGAGTGTGGTGACATCATTGGGTTAGGGTACCTGAAATCCTACAATGGCAGTCCTATACCTTGTAGTCATACCCATGGCAGTCATACCCCTGTTAGTCCTATCCCCTAGATTCATACCCCTACTAGTCCTGATCTTGGTAGTCATACCCGTAGTAGTTTATCCAATAGACTTTCAATTACATCTCAAATTACACACTTCAATATCGTTGCAACTGAGGAGAGTGGACTAGACGTAGCTTGATTTCTGATGGACCATGGTTCGAAATCATTAAGTGATCAAATGGGTATCAAATCGAAGACTTCACCTATTAATCTAATATTGCATCGTTATTTAAAGACTTGCATTAAGAAATCTACGGAGTATTTAGGAAACTGAAACAAGCTGCACTATCAGAAGTACCCAGAATCTCAGATCCCCAAGTTCAACGGTGCAATGTCGTGGTCAATGAAGTTTGTGGTGAACCCAAATTAAGAAGAGAAAATATAATCATCAAGATTGAATCAAAGTGCTTACTTTGGATTGACTTCTAAGGTTGCTTGCAAGACATCGAACCTTATCTTGTGTAAATCAGCATTAGGCCCAGTTTTGATAAATTTCAGCCATCTTCGAGCAGCGGCCATATCTGGCACTGTTACCATGGCAGGATGAGATGCTAGTCTCTTGGAAACCTGAGAGAGGAAAAGGTAGCTAATAATATTTGTCTAGCTTCAAGCAAAAGAATAAGGAACAACCCGAAGTGTTAGCCAACTTTTTAAGCGACCAACAACAATGGACGGCTATGCATTTAGCCGAATATTGATTTCTCGGCTAAAATTTGGCTATATTTTTACAAATTCGGCTACGTAGCCGAATTTAGCCGGTCTTATTCGGTTAGAATTCGGCTGAAATTCCGCTATAGCTGAAACAAACAACTCACTAGAAAACCCTATGAGATTGCCGAGACTGTTTGTCTCTTTTTTTATAATTGTCTAACAATTTTGTCACCGTTGTTCTGAAGTTTGAAAGAGCAATACTTTCAAACATCGACAGCATAGAAAAAATATTGCTGAAATAAAAGCTTTCAATACTATATTTCCCGCATGTGCTTGTTTAAAGCAGCTTGATTTTTATTTTGTTTTCAATCATTATTGTCGAGGGAAACAAATCAGAAAGAAATTTTATTGTATTTTACCAGAAATCCTAGGTTTGGGTTCCCTGTAAACTGGTTCTTTACATAAATACTTTTTTACTTACTGACTCTTTACGCAAATTTCTAACAATTAGGGTTTCCAAAGTTTTACATGGAAATGAGTTTCCATGACGTTTTTGTAAATACAATATTTAATGTATGAGGCGACTTTGTCCCGAGAATTTCTTAAAAGTCAGTACGAATCTCTTAGACATTCATTAGATCTTTTGTTGACTTTTATTTCATGAGTTTAGAATAAATACATAGGAAATTATGAGCATCTTGGCAACTCAATGAAAACTTCTTCTGATGGTTTAATGAAAATACGGTTTTATAAACTTTGACCTTAGAATACTAAGGCTAGAGTTCTACGAGCTTCGAGTGCACAGTACACAATGTTTTATAAGGAACTAGCCTCAAACCCTAGTTTTGGCAGTTTTACTGTACTGGGGGTAGAATCGTTATATCTTGAAAGGAGAACGCCAAGAAAAAGCTCCCTTGGTGATTTTTGCCTGGTGTCGTGATAAAAGAACACAATATATTGATGTGAACAAAACACTAAGCGCTACTTTTTACGGAGATTCACTCAGGAACTAAAGTTGTTTGTTGCTGTTAATGTTTGGTAGATCAATTTTTTAGAAGTAAATTTTCAGCCATAAAGGCATGGATAATCGTAGAACTTTCGGCTTTTTAAGCCCTGATTATAAACTCAATTTCCTCTATTTATTTGCGTAAACACCATCTGTCACTTTTGTTTTCAAGCAAAACCAGCAAACCTCGAGAGCAAGCCTAGAGCGTTCTAACAACATTCGGCTAATCAAAATAGCCGAATATTTCAAAATTCGGCTAAGAAAACTTCGGCTTTAAATGAAGAAAATTCGGCTATTTTCCGAGTAATACCCGAATTTAGCGGAATATTAATGGCAAAAGAATAGCCGACCATTGTGCACGATATCTAAGCGATTATGTTTTAATATCTAAAAAGGAACCTTTGGAATCACTGCTTGTTTCATTTTTCAATAAAAACTATCCATCCGTTCATTGTCCGTTTTTTCATTTTAGTCTTAAATTTCAGCAAAAAAGTGTTCAGGTAGATGGATCTTGATGGGCAATTGGAAAAGTAAGCACTGTAAATTCAAAACATATAATATTCAAAATAATAGCAGATGGCTCTGTCAAGTTCTTAGGGGAGATACTTCATACCTATTGTGACCTATTTACGGAAACAGAAGTTTTGTACATTGTTCAATGCTATCAAGAATATCTCCAATGATGATACTTTAGTTAGTAATATTGTACTTAACTAAAATTTTTCTGCTAGTACTTACAGGTTTGAATGCTTTACAAAGGTGAAAATATTCAGAGTATTATTTCTACCATAATTGATGAAATTGTATCCCAAATATTTTCGGGTGTTGGATCAAATTCATTACCATTTTGAATCACTTGTAACAAAGTGAAATTTCATTCCAAAAATAATTCCAATATCACCTCAATCATTATTAGATGCCATGAATTGAGGCTGTTTGTGCAGTATAAAAAATCTTTCTTGAATTATGAGTCATAAACCTCAAGTCGGCAGGGCGAAAATAAGGTCTCAATGTAATAACTCTAGTTTCAGAATAAGAAAACAAGCAAACCTTGACACCAAAGACTTTCTCTTTTCCAAGTGTTCCTTCTAGCCATTTTACCAAGTCACTGCTTTCTTGATCAGACAGTTTTTGCTCATCTAAAATAAAGCATGCTGATTAACATTCAGATCGGGTATAACGAATCCATAAGAAGGATTATCAATGCAAAAGGAAGTGTAAGGGATTTATAAACACCATCTATATTTTGTTAATTTTCTTTTTCGTTCTAACTTCTGACGTACTACTCTATGGAGTAGTAGACACAAAGCTTTAGTAATTATTACATTTCACTTTGTTTCTAATCTTACACGTCAATCTCAAGCTTTGTACCAAGAAAAAACTTTTTAATCCTTATTACAAGTCTACGAATCTCTGCAAACTTACAAGACTGCACTACTGTAAAAGACTATTCTCTAAGCATTTCAAAATAACAAACGAAGCATTCACGAATGTAGAATGTTTCAGGCTTTTATCAATTATCAAGGAGGGCTAGATATTACAAAAGAGAGGCAAATATGAGATTTTATATCCATAAATTCCCCTTTCAAATTTTATCGACTCATTGTGTAAAGCCACTGTCAAGGCATAAATTCTCTAGAATCAAATTATTAAACAACTCGAGTCGAAGAAATTCTTCTTCTCATTTCTAGCTTTATATAATTTGAGCTTGGAAAAGTCCTAACATAGTTTTCACTCAGATGACACCTGAAGATGACTGTCGATTATAATTTTAGATAAAAAGCCAGGTAAATACCAGGGGCCAGGGCCCTTAAGAATTAAGGAATGTATACTTTATTATCTACAAGGTTTTTCTCGTTTGAAATTAGGTATAGGTCCGTGGGATCCGGCCAGTCTCCGGCCAGAAAGGTCCTGCAACTCCTAAACAAAATGAACGATACCCTATCCTCTGTGTCTGCTTCACTGCTGTCCTTGACGTTTGCCTTTGAGGAGATGAATTAAATGTTTCCAATTACTTTAATTATGATTAAAGCGATAAAGGCAATTTCGCTTACCACCGCTTAAGCAGTTAGCACTAAATTCAGAGGACTTCTAAGTAGAATTAACGATACCCTACCCTCTACGGTCTCTGCTTCACTACTATCCTTAGGGTCGGCCTTCGTCAAATAATTCTCAGCTGACATCAACGTCTTCTTGTTAAACTCTTTAAGCTGGTTGAGTACCACATCATCATGCTCATCATATGAGAACAGAACCTGACAAGAAAATGAAGCAAATGTTACCAAAAAGAACCTACAGTACCGCAATAAGGTAGCCTAACATCGAGTTGCGAGAATTTGCGCGACGCGCTCGATCCTCGATGCAATCGCCTGGGCAAAAATCCAACTTTTTGATCGCGAGAGATCACGGACATCGAGATATACCGTTTGTTGAGGTGGGGCAGAGTTATATAACAATAAGATCATAGAAGCACCTCTTGAGAATCACTTTGACGTGCTGATCTGGAAGGGATTCGACACTGTAAATACATTCGGTCTTGTCAAGGCTATTTCTGACACAATGTTTGACAAGATGATGGGAGACGGATCTCTCCCTGTGGCGCTTCTATATATATCAAAGGCTTATCATCATATGTAGTGACTATCATGTCAAATTGTATGGACTCAACTCTGTTAAATTGGGCATATGCTTACAGTAAAGGTGGTTCTAGTTTAAATACCCTTTATATCTGACCTATAAAAAATCATCTTGAAAATTATTGGGTCTGAAATTATGAAGCGCAAACAGTAATATTTGGTACCCAGGATGAACTACCTTGTACGGCAAACGAGGGTGAAATCCTTGACAGCCTTTAAGAAATATTTTATCAAGATTTTTATTTAAGGATGGCTGAAAAGTTCACAGCATAATTTCTTTTGTTTTCTTGTGATGAAATTATTTATTCAGGTTTATCTTTGTCATTGTTATCGTATGTAAAAACTCTCAGGTATTCCTGATAGACTTTATGACTTAATGGAATGGGTTATTTTCTGAAATTATGAGTAGAAGTCTATGATGTGTTCAAAAAGATTCACATTTTCCCCTTTGAAAAATAGAGGGCATGTGAACCATTATTATGAACTCATATGTGTTTATATGATTTCTTTAGAAATATTTTTGTGAATCAAGAGTTAGAGAGATTTTTGTGAATCATTTTATAACAACCAATATAATATTTTTTGAATGATAGACAATTACTGGTTAACAAGAAAAAGTTCTTGCAAAATCTACCCGACTATAACATTACCTCAACGTCGTCTCTCTTTAAAGCTTCGAAATACGGGGAAGATTCCGCTAAATCACGACTAAAAAGTGAAGATAAACATATATCTTAACTGCATATTTGCAATCAATTTTCATATAAAAAGCAAAAATATTAAAACGAAATATCAGAGCAGATTCAGTGATTTGTAACTCTTCCTTTATCAAAATTTCGAGTTCTTCTACTATTTTGAATAACCAAAGCTGCAGTGCTTACCGTTTTTACTCGTAAATATATTCTTAACAAAGATAATAGAGACAATATGTAGTATGTAAAATAGTTGCGTCCTATTATAAATATTTACTAATTGAGTCAGCTATGCCTATCAAAGTCAACTTTCAAGAAATGGATTCTTATTATCATTTTGATATAGTAGTCTTCCTTCCATAAAGTTTTCACTCAGTAAAAGGTTCTTGCTTTAGATGTTTTCAAACAAGTTAAAGTTCCAAGCTCTCCAAACACAATGAGAAATGAAGTAGATTAAAAACGATTTGATGAATCGGAAGAGAAAGAAGCATAAAAAGCTTATGCCAAAGTGAATGCACCATGGTAGATAATTTTCTCATCTGAGAACAATTCCCAAACATTCGCAGAGAAGAAAACGCACCGCATGTAACATGATATTCCATCCTTTGTAAGTGTACGCAGCCTCTTGTAGTATAAATACAGCCTCTCATAGTTATAACCAAGACGTTTAGCTTGTATGTGTGCCTGGCATGGGACTTTAAGCTATGCATGGGTTGAGTACATACCTTGGAATACAGAGATAGAAGATCTCTTTTTGGTCAGTTTTCATATCAGCAATATATTGAGTGAGAGTCTTCAAAAATCCAGGTTTTTCTTTTGAAGACTCAAATCTTAAAACTTTAGCAATGTTCTCTCTTTCATCTTGAGTCTCAGCAGTGACAATCCCCTCTCGAAAGAACATACCATAATCCTTGAAAAACTTCTCGAATTTAACATAGTCCTTTTTCATTTGGTCCTGGAAGAAACGCACGAGCTTTGCAGAAATAACGGAGCTGAGCTTTCGGATCAGGGCACTGTCTTGGAGCAACTCTCTGCTTAAGTTCAATGGAATGTCTTCACTGTCCACCACTCCTTTCATGAACCGCAGCCAGGAAGGAAGGATATTTTCGGCTTTGGCTTGAATGAGAACCTTCCTTGAATACAAGCTCACTCCACTCTCCAGCTTGCCGAATCCGAATAATTCAGGTGAGCTTGTTGGCACGTAAAATAAAGACCGGATGTTGAGTGGTGCATCAGTCTTGTATACCATTTCATAACGGGGCTTGTCCGATGTATTTGTGATAAATTGGTAGAATTTCTGCAAAATATTAAGTTGTCAAGCATTGTCAAATTTTTTGTGATTCGATAAAAGTAAATCAAAAATGAAAGATAGAGAACTTTTTAATAAATACCTCATGATCAACAGAATCTATACTTCGTTCATCCGACATCCAGAGTGCCTAAAATTCAAATTAAACCTGTTTTAAATTCAAAAATAAAACCTTATGGTCTGTCTAAAGTGATGGACTTGGCATGGCATTGCCCATTTTCTCAGACAATTTGACTTCATTTTATTTATGATTTCATTTCATCAGATTTCATCTATATGATTCAGATGATTTGAACATGCTAGCATTGACATGCCGACAAATAGGAGAATTCAGATTTATTTCTATAAAGTAAACACGATTTGCGATAGCAAGAAAACCTTAAATGAAAAGCTGGAAATATGTACGTAAAGCGACAAATCGAATCATCTCGTTTTCAAAAATAAGGAGTTAACCCTTAAATTATCTCTACTGTACTTTACACTAAGAATGGTTAATTTGATGCTAAAAAGCTCACTTTTGTGAAATTGAAAGTGCCAACTTGGCTGAAATTCTTCTGTCGTGAGCCTGTCGTGGTTCTCAGCCACCCTGCATGGAAATCTCTGCATGCCTTTGTAATTATTTGTTTCAAATTTGATTTTTCTGGTTGCAGGCATGATTTGATATTAAGTTTTTGCTAAAACTATTTTTGGTATTCAAGTACCACAAGTACTCAGATCAAGAGAAATCCCAAAAATAAGTTTCTAATTATTTAGATCTTCTTAAGTAAATATCAACTAGAGTCTTTGCAATCGACCTGGTACAAGATGTCGCATGCCTCGGCAAACATAATGCATTTTTGGCGTAGATGGTATATAGTGAATAAGAAAAGATTATGAAGATCTTACTTGTATTGCATTCATTCTCGTACCATTAAGGTAAATCGGAAATCCAACGAAATTGCTGTACTTCTTGATAACATCTACGGAGGATGAAAGATTTAGGAGTATAGAATAAAAATCATGAAAAATAATCTCAAAATCAAGAAGGTCCCTTTTTAGAAAAATATGCAGAGCACAATATTTTTATGCCCCGGTTTTCATAAATGATGCAAAATTGGATACAAATCACCCTACATAAAACAAACTCAGCTGATATCAAAACCTGTTCCAATCAGTATCTTCCCCACATCCAGTCTGCCTTCTATAATATTTGCTTGCAACTGATTTTTGCTCTCTAGTGATTTAGCCAAACATTGCTAATCATTGTACTGCAGAATTTCACTCGTCGCCAGAATATCTTCAATGGTTACACTTGCCAGAACTGGCGAGAGTCTCCAAATATAGCCAAATGCCAGCAAGTGGGATCTTTCTTACTTGCCACAGATCTGTGCTGAAACAAATTTAACATACCTTCAACAACAGATTTCAAAGCAAATCTCTTGTCAAGGTCCTTGAGATGCACTGTGATTTTAGTGCCTCTGGCGACTCCATCAGCCTCTGCAATTTCAAATGATCCAGACCTGGAGTAAAGGCGAATATTTTCAAACTGTGATTCAAGGGAATGCAAGTTATATATCAACTTGTATTTGCTAGCATATTCCGAAAAGTCAACGTCAAGCCAAGGGATATTGAGTCTATTGCTAGTGACGAGTCGGTCTGGAGGTTAGTTATCCAAGAGGCGATTAAAGTCCTTGAGACGGCTTAAGTAAAGTAAGCTAAGTAGTCGGAAAAGGCCAAAGAGAAGAGGAAAAATAACATCAATAACTTCAGCACCAAAATGTACGACCATAGTTGCCATGTTTGCAGACAACTCTTAACCTCTGGTTAGCTTTGGTCTCGGCCTGAGCATAGTTAATAGAGGGTAATGGTTGAAAAAAACCTCTTGTAATAAGTCTTTGTTCACTTTTTTCAACAATTACCCTGCAAGTCTTTTGTTTTATCATTGATTCACATGTATTAAGATTTTGAGCATAACCTCAAATATATATCTTATGTTGCTTACTCGGTGTATTATAACGAATTAGGATATTTAAATGAATAGATGCCAAAACATTTTGGTTTATTCGTACTGCCATTTTTTCGCAAATTCAGACAAGTTTTAAGCATGGTTAAGACGAGTTCAACATGTAGACTAGAACAAAGAAAGGTATGAATAAGCTTCCTAACAGGTCACCTTTAAGGGTTAGCCGAGTGGTTAGATAACTCAACCCTTGTTAAAGGGGTCGTGAGTTCAAATTCACGTTCAGACCTGCCATATAGAGTAAAAGGAGAGAATTTTGAAGCTCTCTGTAACTCCAGGCAAAAGTGGGAAAGGAGGCATAGGGTATGGTAACATCAAGAGGAAGCACCTAGGGCCGAAATGCGATTAGTTTACCTCTTTAGTGGGCTCTATGACCTTTGTGGATAAAGCAATACAGATAGTACACGTTTTTGCCAGGGAGCTTTCTAGAAACTATGGTCTGAGCAGCTACAGGAGTTGTCCCAGATCAAACATGTCATTGTTGGTCTTTGAAGGAAAACTTTTGAGTATTTGGTGGGATCGAGACAGAATGCTAATCTACAATTTTAAGCTAAAATCAGATTAAAGAAAGAAAAAATAGCTCGTTACCCATCTGACGTCCAATAATATCCTTGACTGCCTGGTTTATATGACTTGCTAAAAACATCAATCTTTGAACCAACCATAAATGTGGAATAAAAACCAACTCCGAACTGGCCGATGATGCTTTCCTTGGCAGTTGATTGCCCTTCCTGTAGATTTTTAACAAATTCCTTGGAACCTGATCTAGCAATTGTTCCAAGGTTGGAAAGTAACTCTTCTTTTGTCATTCCAAGCCCGTAATCTTGAATAGTAAACGTATAGTTGTTCTCATCAGTCGTCAAGTGGATTTCGAATGGCAGCTCAGGTTCACAAATTTCTGCACCCACCAGTTCATGATGACGCAACTTTTCAAGTGCATCTGACGAGTTTGATATGATTTCACGGATAAATACCTACAGATGAAGGTTGTCTTTAAAGCTTGAGATTAAAAAGAAATTAACGATACATCAAATTTCTCTAAAAATAACCAGCAACACAACTCAATAGGTTATGTGAGGTAGGCTGCACAATAAGCTGGCAACATCTATATTTATGACCAGGTTTGACAGCTAATCAATTCGTAACAGAATCTTTAATGTTTTGATAAAAGAAGATGCCACAGAATATTTGATATCTGTGACACTAGCACCCTTGACTTTTTAGACTCAAGGCAATCTTTTTTATACACGCTGTTTTATAAGGAGGTCTCATATGATCCCAGTACTGAAACTTTCTTAGCAATTCGCTAATCTCAGTATCAAAACTTTCTTAGCTATTTCTTACTGAATATCCTAGTTAAGTCTTATCGATCTCAATTTGTTCATAATTGCCCTTTTTGGCTTCATTTGGTAAAAACAATTCTTCGATTTGGAAAATCCAGTACTGAATTTACTTAAACATTTTACGAATCAAGTAGAACTTTCTTATAAAGTACTTTCTTGCAAAGAAACGTGTACTCGGAAAAGAAAACAACTAACAATCTAGCAGCCTCCAAAATAAAATGAAAGGTGAGTGAGAGTTGGTTGGGAGGTTGGTACAAGACTAAATCTGGGTATATTTCATCTTTTTATTTCAGAGTCGAGGGACACTTGGTGATGTTTATATATGGGCAGACCCGAGATTGAAGCCTAGGCATCTCATCACAGTTCTGAAAGCAGATCAAGAAGTTACTGACCTAAGCCATATTTATACAGCTAGAGAAAATTTTGTTTTTGAAGGTAAATGAACGATTTGGAAACATTTTGAAATGATTGGAAGCAACATGCAGCAAATACGATACAATTTTTATCAATTAAATATCATTTTGCAAGATATTCCTTTTGTATCGCTTTGATCATTTTTGAAAAATCAAAAAGCAAAACCATTCCAAGATAAACACTTAGGGACCTTCTCACAAACCTAGTCAGAAAAAACGGAGACTAGTAAAGGAACAATACTTATGATTGACTATGCTTGGTGTCCTAACCTGCCCGATGGTTGAGCATGTGGGAGATTGTGGTCAATATAAACACTCCATTTGGTACTTCAATAAAAGACCAACTATATTCAAATTACAACAACAACACTTGGGGGTTGGTCAGAATATTAGAAATTTGGCATTGTTGAAACAGTAATAATGATAGCAACATACCTCCTTCTCAGAATAAAGGGATCTTGCAACGATATCTAGAAGCTGAGCAGTTTCTGCCTGAAACTCGTGTTTATCGAATGGTCCTGGAATTAAAAAATTGATTTGAAATGGATAATAATAAGCCTTGCCTATCATCTTTAAAAAAATACAATAAGAAAATACATTTAGAGATATAGTACCCAGTTTATCATGACTCTTGACACACGTGCAAGCTGTGTCTGGGCTGGTAGGGTCAATAAAATGTCAATCACTTATCTCTGACTCCGTTCCGATTATAAACATAATCAATCAAAAAGTCTGGCTATTCTTTAGATGGTTATTTAACTGTCAACAGAGCGGCTGAATGTGAATTTAAAGGGTATCCTTTGCTTAGAAAAGCAGCTTCAAAAAGATAAATTCAAAGCTTGGTTGTCTAAAATCAAACAGCAGGCGAAGCCAATGGCAGTCAAACCCACTTTTAAATGGAAGACTCTGATTAGTCAATTTGATAATTTTACCACTTTTGATTAGCTTTAAAGGAGCCTGGAGTATGCGAGGCTAGGTTTAACATGAGTTAGTAATATGGTATTAGTAAGTTCCCAAAGCAACAGATGACTAGGACCGTATAGCACTTCTTTAAAGCCAAGAATAAATTAGAATATCAAACATCAAAGAAGGTGCAACTGCAGCAAAGAGCTGCAGCCTTGAAAGGGTTTTGAAAACATCTAAAAGTGCAATTACCTTGAATTTTTTCATTATTGCTTATCACATGGACACTGCTTCCATCATCATCCACAACCTATTAGATACATAAGAGAGAAATATGATTAGAAAAAGTTATAGTTCATCAATAAGTTTGGCATGGTGAAGTCCCAAAGAACACAGAACAGTGTTTAATGCAGTCTTGGTTTATGAATAAGTTGTTTGAGATTGCATGGTTTGGTCTTGTTTTGTCATTTGTTTTATCATATGAATTAGATAAACTCGACTCATTCCTAGCTTTTATATTTTGTGCTGTCTGTTGGTGCTTTTTGGGGTAATTGCTAATCCCGTTAATTGTGATGGATGCCTCATAATACCTAAGTATCTTGCAATCAAGCAGAAAATAAGAAAGCTAAAAGTAGAAACACAGTGAAAAAGATGACAAAATAAGATTGATATATACATATTATTTTATCAAAACAGGCGATAGTTAAAAACAAAACGATAAAAATCTCAAATAAATCATGAATAAATTAAAACATCCATTCATATGACATTAATTCTCATTTGGAATAAACATGAAAGTCAATTATCTATTGCTCTGAGTCGTTACTATGTGCATGCTGTAGTGGATCTTGAGCTTGAAGTGGGTCCTTTTCGGTAAACGCATCAGGATGAACAGTGTTGTCATTTGGGTCTTTATTTGTACACAACTTCAGCCACAACTCTTGCTGTTCTTTCTGCTCTTCATTATATTGAGAATTTGTTTTTGCTGATGTAGAATCAACCTCATTCAAAATATCTTGCTCGAGCATTCC
Organism: Pelagia noctiluca; assembly: GCA_963924455.1. Lineage (NCBI taxonomy): Eukaryota > Metazoa > Cnidaria > Scyphozoa > Semaeostomeae > Pelagiidae > Pelagia > Pelagia noctiluca. Next base: position 17,081,750 of record OZ004317.1, on the reverse strand, counting down.
CTGTTTTCCATTTTCAGCAGTTGTATTCTATAAACCAAAAATGAAGCACATTTAGGCCTGAGGCCTGTGCAAAATCAGATCTGTAATTGAATGTGTTGAATCGATTTCTCTATCGAGATCAGTATCAAAATCAAGTTTTAAGTAGCTTTTTACAAAATAAGTTTAAAATACTGTTAGCAGAAAAACTACAACAACTTGACTTGCAAAGAAAACACATCCACAGTATTTAGAAAATTAAAAGGGAACCAGTCCCTAAACATCTCTAGAAGAACCTAATGGTTTAAGAAAACATGCAAATCTGTTAACACAATAACACAATATAGCAAACCCGTAATCACTGCTGTGGTGGATAATCACCACTGTGGTGGTGATTCTGCATTAGCGTGGTGGATAATTCCTCCTGGCGTGTTATTTAGCATACTGTGGTGGTTTATTATACTTGCCTGGTGGTAATTTTGCATTGCTGTGGTGGTTAATCATAATAGGGTGGCTACACTATTTTTTTGGTTAATCACTAAACTGTAGTTTATTTTCTTGTGTTCTGTGGTGGTTTAATGCCATATAAAAGATGTATCTGATCCAATCATATCATAAATTCTAACCCCAATTATGTTTACTATCAAACTACTCTAGAGATAGTGAAGAAAATTGTTGTTCTTCATGCTAATACAGTACCGCAAAAAGAAAGCCTAACATCGAGTTGTGAGAATTTGCGCGACGCGCTCGATCCTCGATGCAATCGCGTGGGTAAAAATTCAACTTTTTGATCGCGAAAGATCGCGAACATCGAGATCGAGCGCAAACGAGCGCAAACGAGTGCGGGGTCCGCGATCCAAGATAGTCTGTGATTGTCCGCGATGTATTCATTTGTTGCGCACTCCTTCGGAAGCTCTGTAAACCTTGTGGTCAATATGGACTGGGTAAAAATTATTAATATAATTTTCTGTTTTGCTGGTGACCACAACTCAAATGTTTTTAGACATTAAAATAAATTGTCTCCGTATTTGTCAATCTACTACAGGCAACGAATCATCAATCTTCATAGCGAATTGAAGATTACCAATGAAGGTTAGAAGAGGATGGTAAGAAGATCTTACGACAAGCAATAGCTAACGTTATCCACAGATTCAAAACAACAGGCTCCTTAATAGCAAAAGCGAAATCTGGAAGGAAACTGTACCTAGGTACCATTCATTTCGATTTTATTGACGAGCAATACCAAGCAAACGACGAGTTATCATCAGCAGGTTAGTAAGAGAAAAGTAAGGCACTTCTCACTGGCAAAGAATCCCAACGCCAGGGGCCAACAAGTATTTATGAAAGTTGGACTGATAAGAAAAACACAACCACACCAATCACTCCTTGATTATACTCTCGAAAAGCTGTTAGGCTTCTTCCATCCAAGAGTTAAAGTAAAACGAACTAAAAATTCGTATTGACATCTTGAGCTCCCGTTCCAGAGATTTGGCCGTCCCTGCTTTTTAAGACACCATCAGACATTTTCTTCATTTTCCAAAGACAACTTCTACTATCAAACTTTCTCAAGTTTTGAGATAACTAAAAAAAGCTTAAATATTCCATTTGAACTAAAACTTTTTTTACTTGATTTGTTTACTTTCTACTTTGAGGTTTACGCCAATCAATCTTAAACCAAAGTGTTGTATTCATTACATAATTGTTGATATGTAATATATTTAAAAAGCACCAGTAGTGGAATGTGGATCAGTTCATAGCACAAAGCAAACGATGTTCTCCTTGTTCAGGGTGAAGAAAACTTGTCTCTGGGAAGAAACAGCAATTAGCGAAATATGAATTCAAGCTAGTACCCAAAACATTTTTAATTGCGTATTGTTAAACTGAAACCGTGTGCCGTGAAAAAGAGGCCAAGCGTGATATTTTTTCAAAAAACCGAACTTGTTACACCTGTCTTCAAATTTCCTTTGGAAAAGGGGGAACCAATTTTTGCCACTACTCCTTGTTTTTGTTGAAAAGGGTGAAACTACTAAGATTTCTCACTAGTATTTACAGGAAACCAATTAATCTCAAAATATGGAACTTTTAAGAAACTTTTAGTACTAGAAACTGTTAAGAAACTTTCAAATTCTTTTTCCTCCTATGCTCTTGTGAATGTTAATCAATTTTCGGGTTTAATCAATAAAAGCCCTTGAACTTTGTTGGAAATCGTTGGAAAAAATTGTCCATTAAGCTCCGTGATTAGATCAAGGGGTCAACCTTACGAAACAATAGCCAGCGTTTGCTCAGGAATGGTTGCGATTCGTCGTGAAAGGTCATGTTTCATCAAGATTGGTGTATCGTGGGGTCTGCGATAGAGAGCATTGCGGGGTATCGAGGATCAAGCGCGGTTCGCAAAATACGCGATCCGCCATATTAGGCTTCCTTATTGCAGAACTGTATGTTCAATTCTTTCAAGCATATTGCAGAGATAGGCACAATTATTACTTTGCTAACTATTTCTGTTTTGTTATAAACACCTAAGGCTTGATACGCTTTCGTTCTTCTGGGACATGGAACAAATGATAGTAATTTCTACTGGATTTTGTTTTCATGAATAATTGTGACACTATATTCTCTTACCTTTAAACTTTTGTGGATAAATTGATAGAACTTAAAATTTGGTAGAGTCATCAATAAATTTCATTTCCCTATTCAAACCTGTATTCATGGTAGCCTTGATCATACTTCCCACAAGCCTTGATCAAATAAAAAATCATAGATAAGATCAATTAAGCCTTATATGCTAAATCAATGTTAATTCAATGAGTCCACAATTTCACTTACGCTTGCCTGGGACTCCTCCACTGTACTTGAGAATCTTGTAAATACTTTGCAATTGAAATCTTCTTTAATACCACCTAAATAACAGCAAAAAGAATCAGTAAGCTTTGGCATTGACAAAATCAAAATAATTAAGTAAACTTACACCACACCAGTTCTTGTGACTGTTCCTTGTCATTTTTTATATTACCCCACCCTCCAGAGATACCTGGCCCAGCCCCCATTTCACAGTATGGTACCTAAAGTTGAGCTTGGTCATATGAGCTCAAAATCTGACTTTTGAAGTGTTAACTAACAACTCAAACCAATGCCCCATGCAAAGAGCGTTACTCTAAGCTATATGGGTCACACACTCCTGGAAATAAGCTCTCTGTGGCTTTTTGGATACTACAAAATTCAACATGAATCGGCCGTTAAACGTCTGATGATCCCCCAAAGGATTTACTCAGTCTTCCAAGTCCCATTCGGGGCTTATCAGAGAGGTGCTGAAGAAGACAGAGCTTGACAGGAAAATCTCAATTCTCACCAGCACAAGAAATTAGAAAACTGTCTTTAATCGGTACAGAACTTATAGTGGCCAGAAATACCGGAAACATGGTAAAGCGACAAATTGGATTACACTCTTTTTTATAAGAACCAGTAAAATTGATTTGAAGCTGGCTGTTCTTAAATATTCCTTTATTTTCAGCCTGAAATATTCTTAAATTGTTCTTACTTTTACAATGATTAGGAAGCCTTTTTCGCTATCAGTAGAGTTCATTGTTAAAAAGTTTAACTCTCTTAACCGTTTGACATTATCTGTGTGCTGTACATAAGCTTGTTTTTGTAAATATTTCTCAGTCTTATGGTTACTTTGCAAAATTTTCAAATTGAGCAAATATGGCCAGCCTCAATTTGTTCTTAGCTTTTCTTAAGTTGGGGCCAAATTTGAAGCTTTTTTTCTAATAAAATTGTCCTTACAGAAGAAAAAGAATGTACTTAAGCTTTTTGTCTGACACTCAACAGAGTAATACGTCAGAAAGAGAAAGAAACATGACTTCAGGAAAGAGGAGTGCTTAAGAGGAAGACTTTTGTCCCTTCTTCCTCATATTCATCTTAGATTATTACAATATTTTCCTTATCCCATAAAAGAATAGAAACAAGAGAACAATAGGTATGAGTATAAAGTCATAAAGACACAAGCCCATTTTGTCAAAATGGGACATGGTGATTTTGTTTTTTTCAGAAGGCCATGTAATTTTATGAGTAGTTTTAGAAATCATGATAAGAAACCTTCATTCCAGTCAAAAAAAGTCTTTTAATATTGTCTGCTGTACTGGAGACACCTGATTGACCAGTTTGATGATTTTCATAATTAGAAAAGCGTCTTCTAAAGTTGTTTTTGAGGTTAAAATCAAAGCAAATTTTTTTTTCTTAAAATGAGTAAGTCCAACTTGCACTGTGCAAAGCAGGAATTTTGCCTCGATTTGAACCTTGACAACAACTCTGGTAGATGCTTTCCTAGCCTAGGAATACATATATCGGCTTTCAACTAATAAATTTGCATCACTTTCCATGTTTTTCCAGATTCCCCTCTACGGTACGTTTTTGACATGAGAGGAACTACGGACGCCTCCGGTACTTCTCCCTCCCAATATGCCTTATTCGATTAAATTCGATTTAGATTAGTTTCTTTAGAAGCTAGATTGTTATACATCAAATTAAAATAAGATGACAAACAAAAAATGGCTGAATCTTTTCATTCTACCCTCTCTGTGGTCTTTCTTGTATGAATATGGGGCGGGCTTAATCAGATTTTTCATATTAATGAGGCAGCTTAAAAAAATTTTTAACGGTAATTCATTTAATTTACAAAATCAAAAATCAGAAAAATCATTACCAATATTTGAACCTGCTGTCGCTGGCCTACGTCTTGATGCCGAACTTGTGTAACATGTGCTCATCACGCATGATGATCGTGTGACAGCAAAACGGCTGGAACGTCTTGCATAGAAGGCACGTTGATGGCAGAAAAGCTGCCTTAATGGAATTCTGCATGCTCTAGACAACATTACTTTTGGCAGGAAGGATGACAAGGACTCTCTTTTTCTTCACGTGTGTCGCACTATGCGGTTCGTTGCAACTTGAGGTAATTGTGCTGATGTTTGTACAGTGCTACCATGCATAATATATTACTTCTACCTATCGCCTTGTAAATTTGTCCCTACACAAGCAGGCTTTTGGATCGGGATGGCATAATTTAATAGTGAGGAAAAGCTTTTTTATGGGGAGGGGGTAAGGCTTTACATAAAAACGGATACGAAAACTATAGGAAAGACAACTTTAGGAATTTTAGAAACATAAGATATGCTGTTTTTCAATTCACACTTATTCTCGCAGATGTTGATGTTTCCTTCAATTTCAATAACATTGTAAAGAGAGCAATACTGGGTTACGCGCAGTTTTTTATAAGTAATTTTAGCTCGACCTCAGTTGTACTAAACTTTGCTTAGCTTGAGGCCAAATTTGAGTACTTGAAATTGCTTAACAATTGCTTACCTTCTTTATCTAAAAGTTTTGTTTGTTAGAATACTATCTCACAAGTTGTAATACAATAGATTTCGATAATATCTTGCTTACAAAAGTGTGCCAGGGTACTGTACTGATATCCACTGTAACCAACTTCTCTATAGCTGCTGCACGATTTTCATTTCCCATCGGATCAAAACTAAAATTTTCAAATCTACGTGTATAGGAAAACTATCGTGGTTACTTGAAATATTTTGTGGGGAAAACAAAAAGCTAACTAAAATTGCACCAGGGCCACTCGATTTCTTCACATATACATACTCTCTTTTTTTATAAGAACCAGTAAATTTGATTTGAAGCTGGCTGTTCTTAAATACTCCTCTTTTCTCAGCCTGAAATGTTTTTAAAGTTTTCTTACTTAATAATGATGTGGAAGCCTGATTTCGCTATTAGTTGTGTCCATTGGTTGAAAAGTGGACTCTGTTGACCACCTGATGTATCTGAGTGCTGTCAATTTGCTTGTTTTGTAATTATTTGTCAGCCTCGTGATAATTTCGCATAATTCTTATATTGACCTTCAAATGGTCAGCTTCGGTTTGTTCTTAAATTGTTCTGAAGATTTGGCTAAATCTGAGGCTCGTGTTCTTACAAAATTGTTCTTTAATAAAAAAGGGGGTGATACCAAAAGTTTACAACTCCAACATATTCAGAAGTTTTGCCTAAAGTTTTTTGCAAATAATGCGGCAAGAGGTATTTAAAATGCTGTATTTGATCAATTTTTGGCCTGAGTTTTCTTGTCTGGGAAAATGTATCTACAAATTTGAAAAAATACACGCATTTTTTTATAAGTAATTTCAGCTTGAGCTCAGTACTGAAAATTGCTTAACTAGAGGGCCAAATTGAGTACTCAAAATTGGTTAGCAATTGCTAAGCTTTTTATACTTGAAGATTTGTTTCTTAGAATAGTATCTAACAAGTTTATGTACAACAAATGTAAATGGTATCTTTGCATACAAAAGTGTGCCAGGGCACTAATATCCACTATAACCTGCTTCTCTATAGCTACTGCACGATTTTCATTGCCAATAGGATCTTAACAATAATTTTGAAATCGCTTAGCATTCCTCGATCCAGTACTGGAATTGCTTATGTCTTTGTCATATCGAGTACTAACTTGCTTATAAAGCAATTACTTATAAAAAAAAAGCGTGTTCCTAACTTTCAAGATTTCTACCGTAGCTTTTCCCTACAGCCTACGAATGTAGGTACCGAAAATCCCCAATGTAGGTAAAATCCCTATAAGGGGCAGCACTATGAGACAAAGATGAAAAAAGCAGATAATCATTTATTTTCATATTCAGAGGCCTCTCTCCGGTCCGATTTTGGAAATTAGGAATTAATCAGCCTCGTTCTAATACTTTTCGAATTTATTTGCTGAAATATGCTGCAGCACAACATGGAGGAAAAATGTGTGCGACCGCTGACCAGTCCGCCATTATGCGTCTGCACAGCTTTGCACGCTTGGAAAAGTCTCAAAGAGAAAAAAGAGGGTAGCTATTTTCATTTCTCGCCCCCTGCCAAGATCACTTGTATGATTTTCTCTCCAATGATTCGTCAGTTATGCCAGAGCGTTGGAACAACTTTTGACACCACGAGGAGCTTTTGAAACCCTCCCCGATGATCTTCGTCGAGGGAATTAGGCGCGCGTGAATTGGCGCCAATCTTCACTGAATTCAAGGAAATATTCAAATGGAAATTGCAAAAAAACTGCCGTTGGCCCTTCTGAGATTTTGCAGTGGAAGTTGGTTTAAGATGCACTCTCTCGAATAGAACAGGTGAGATATGTGGCAAAATTTGCATTCATATACATTTTCTTTGTTAGGCCCATGGTGGTCGACTTTGCCGCGGTGGTCTGTTATTGGCATCAGTGGGGCAAATACACTTTTTATTCAACATTCAGACTAGATAGATGATCATGACTTGCTTTGATAATACAGTGAGATGATCTTTTTTAAGGTCCGAAATCTTCATACAGCTAACGCTTTTATTTACGATTTTATTAGGATATCTTTGACCGTTCTGTACTTTGGTTAATTTTTAAAGCCATATTTGCAACCAAACTTTGGCATTATTTTTCTCAAAAACCAGAGGTGGCCCTTCCAAAATCTTTCCAGCACTCAAAAGCCACTTGTGTCTTCTTGTTAGATCATATAAGCTGGTATGCGCCAAAATTTGCAAACGTTGTGAAATTTAAGTTTTAGTCGAAGTACCTTGAGCGGCCTAAAATTTTGCTTGCTGCGGGAAAAGGCGTTCTTCAACGCACCGCGCTCTGTCACGTGACTTACGCGCTCTTCGTTTTTGTTGTTTACACTGAACACTCAAATTATAAACATGGACAGTTAGAGTCTAGATAGACTTGACCTATTTAAATGAACTTTTAGAGGGCTAGCTAGCTATTCTGTATATTATTTGATCATTTATTTCTTGATCCATTCAATATACAAAGCTTGGTCTCTAGGTTGTATAATATTTCACTGCCAAACAAAGCTAATCAAGTGGCATCCAATAAGGTTTTCCTTACAAATGTACTTTCCAAAAACTAAAGAAATAATATGGGCATGTATGGCTTGCCTTTAGTCTTGTTTGCTTGTCCTATACCCTAGGCCAGTCCAGTCTGGAAAGTTTCAATTTTGTTCAATGAAAATCCCTTGTGAGCGGTGAAAAATAATAAAGACAACAGTTATTTCCTTCAATAATTTTTTGCATTTATTCAATATATTCTTAAATATTTCATATACATACATATAATAGAATCTCTCAGTATTTTCAGTTGAACATTAAAAGGGTTAAATTACATGAATTTTGAATTTTTCAATCTACTCTTTTTCTAGATATTGAGCAACATCAGAGCAGAACACAGTCAAAAATTAACCACTGTTTTGTGACATTTAGGGATGTCTTCATTAAAAGTACCAATGAACCAGTTTTTAGTGGTTACCTAAAACAACTATAACCGTTTAACATGGATTATAGAATTCCCAAACTTTTCCAAAAAGAACCGTTTTAAATGGTTCCCTGAATCAAGAGTTATAAGTCTTTCTTTTGAGAGCAGAAAAAAGTGGTTACCCTAGTAGTGGTTACCTTATCTAGCAACTTCAACAGCGTGTAGCAGTTAACTTGAGTAAGTTAAGGCTACCAAATTTTGCAAAAAGCTGGGGATAAGGTTGTTATTTTAGAATTTGAGCATTTTTGTGGTTTCCAGGAGTTTAAGAGCCCAAAGCGTGGTTACTTTAAAAATGTCAGGTTCTTACTATTTGATGAAAGTTATTTTGTATATTAACCTGTTTGAAAAAGATAATAAAGAGTGTGCCAAGGTGAAATATGTTTCTTAGAATCAAGAAGAGCATTTTGAGTGGTTACCAAGATTGGCAAATTTAGTGAAATGTTTGATAACTTTTAGATTTGCTACTGTGATAAAAACATGTTATCTTGAATAAGTTCTGGATGTACACTGAGTTTAAAAGATTTAAAGAGTTGCTGTGAAATTGAGCTGGCAAATGTGGTAGCATGAAAAATGTATGAACTGTGAGTCATTTTAGTGGTTACTTTATTTTTGAATATCATTTAATACATGAAAAATTATTGGTTGGGAAAACGAAAATACATTGAAGGTCATTTCATTAAGCTGATGAATACACCTTCAAAGGGAAGATTCTACATACCAGCATCAAAGACAGCATTCTTTTTTAAAGAGTGTGTTGTGTAACCATTCGTTCAGCTATCAAATGTTTAAGGATAACTTTTCATGAATGACCACTCAGAAATCTTGTACTTTGTTGAACAAACGGGAATGGCCTCACTGTTGTAAACGATTTTGGATTTTGATTTCCTTTTAGTAACAACATGATTGCTCTTCTTGTTTCTTTATGAGTTATCATTTATTTATCAGATTCACAGAATAGTGTTATGATTTATTTGATTATCAGAAATCAAAATTTTAACCAACTTTGAATTTATATTGCTGACACTACCTTGAGCTGCTAATGTGAGGTAACCACAATTTGGCTCTTTTATACCTTTCAACACTGTTTTGTTGATTTCAACAGATATTGTAATACAAAAAACAATGCATTATGTTGACTGCAAGATAAAGTTTCCTATGATGGCATGCTTTCCTAAAGAAATTAATCACGCACCCAAAGTAACCGCAAAAATCTGCTCATCGTAGGATTTTCGGGCTCTTTTTTGAATTATTATCATATACCAGCACCACTTGTTTATATTTCTACATAATTTTGATGTAGAAATCAGTTTTAGCTTAACTGCAGACATTAGCCCACCTTTGCCCATTTCAACATGGTAACCACACTTTGGGCTCTTTTTTGAAAAAGAAAAAAGTCTATCTCTTAAATAGAATGGTTACCGCAATTTTTTTTGTGTTTGCTTCATATATCGAAATATTATGGTGGTTTTTGCTGAAAATGTGCTTTTTTTGATTCAATTTAATGTCACACAATTTTTGACCATGTTCAGCAGAGGAAAACAATCTGCCTGTAGTGTAGATTCATGTGTACTGTGTGACCCAGCAGAGCCAGCTACCCAAGTCTCCTTGCAGTATTAAGGGTTATCTCCACACAATGGTAAAACTTGAGATCAATGAAACAGATATAGTGCACCAGCTTTAGAGCAGAATCTTCTAAACTCTGATTTATTGTATATTGGGTTCGAGTCTTTGAAAATCCTGTTGAAACTGTCTCATCAATTGAATTTCCTTGGCCATATTGGAGTTGTTTGCCTGTTTATCCAGCAGCAATTCAAGTAATCCTGGCAGAAGAAGCATTTCACCATTGCAACATCCGTTTATTTCACCCTGAAATGATGTTGAATGAACAATATGATGATGAACTAAAAATATTATCATGTCAGTTTGTTGTGTTTCTATTACTATATATTAATTTGCCAGCTACAAATATCCTAGACTATCAAATTTTGCAACAATGCAAGAATTCCATCCTCTAAAAAATTTCAGTTAGCATTCCTTCTCTTGAATTTTATAGAGAAGCCCCCCCATGATACTTGATTTAAGTACTTTAGTGTTTATGCTATTCTTGGATATAAGTTTAGCTTACCCTAAGTTTGCTTATTTACCAAGGCCATGAACTCTTTGAGTCACAGCTGAAAGACCTTTGAAGAGACTTAGAAAATTGGAAGCAAAGCATCCAAAAGGCACAATTTGCCAGTAAAATTTCTTCCAAATATCATTATTTACAAAAGTGTTGAGGGAGGCAGGGCTAGAGTGGTAAAGCCTAACTTACGTAGGCCTAGAACTTGATAAAAGCACAATAGGAATTTTGGTTACTATTATGTTAAATTTGTGTAAATGAGTTAAAGAGGATTTTAAACATAAGCATAACATAACATCATATTTACCTAACTCTGAAGCATTCGTTTTATGTTGTTGTTTTCTTGTCAGTCTTCTGCAGCACGGTTTGCAAACTACCTGATATTGTTGGTTTGATACCAATACCTTCACACAGAATACAACTCGAATATCTTGGGATAACTGTGTATGTTTCAAAATCTTTTCTGCCCTTCCTCGAACACAAAAAGGCAATCAGTCTCACTTCTTTCTTTTTCCTGGTGTTGTTGTAGCGGCAGTCGCATAATTTGCCCAGAAAAGTGAAAACAGTTGCAGAGCAAACATTTTTTGTGATCGCTTTCAAATTCTCCACCGCCCGGCAGAATTGTGTGGAGTTGACGTCAATTTTTTTCGCGCGGGAACGAGCTGCCTCGCTTTCATTCGGCTAGGTAGAAGGCTGCGCAAGGCTGCGCGCGCATATTTTACATTTTTCCTCTATGTTCTGCAGCACTACAATGTTGGCCAAAATCAATGGGTGTAAGGAATCATTTATAAGAAATAAATGAGATTTTTACAATTAATCAATTGTTCAAGATCAAAAATATTAATCATGATAGTATGCAACTAATACTTAATGAGTAGAAGGTTTTCAGAACCAAGTCGTTGATTTCTAGAAAATTGATATTATTTCTATTTCTAGTATTACATTGATCAAGTTTGTCAGGTATTTTAGCTGAAGCATTAGATAAACGAAGTTTGCACTCTGGATAATCCATGTACCAACTCAAATTTAACTTATAATTTTTGTTGCTGTTTTGTTCTTTCCAGCTACTTGACTTTCTCCGATTGTTTGTCTTATTCTCCATAAGTTTAGTCGATGCCTGTAAAAGGTTAGTGCAGTATTTGTTAAAAAAACCACCAGTGATTTTGAGCAATCGGTATTTGGGAAGACAAGGAAATTGAAATTGCTAACTTTTTGGCCCTTTTTTATGATATGATACGTAAAACTGACGAAATTCAAAAGAACCATTCAAAAATTCCTTTTACCATTTCATAGAATTCATATTATTCGTAAACTTTTGGCAACAAAGATGGTTAAGTGAGTACAAAAGACATAAAAATATCTACCAGCATGCAAATTGCTCATGAGAAAAAGACTATCGAAAGCGAGCAGTCAAATCTAAAAAATCTATATTCATGTGTGCGAGTGTTCTAAAAATGACATAATATTATACTCTATTCTTTGACGGGAAAGCCATTAACGAGCATCATCTTGGCAGAAGATCTTGCCTTGCTACAGCTTACGGCAACAAGCTAAAAACAAGGAAAGATACAATCTGATCTCCATGATTAATTTTACGACTTTCCAATAAACAGTATTTCGATAAGAATTTGATAATTTCAACACTTTTGATACTAGAATAAGTTGATGAATTGTTTGCAAGACTGAGTCTGTAATTTTTTATATAAGAATACCCTTGGTTAGAAATACCAGGCTGATGGTTGAGTTGGATTGTAATGCAATCTTCAAGAGTATTTGGAGATAAACACAACACAAATTCATAAACGAAAGTAAAAGCCCTTGCCAAGAAAAGCCGTATCAGCACATTACAGAATGCTATGGGAGACAATGCCTTATGGAGACGAAAACTTTGTGAAAATCACCTCAAAAATAAGAAGCAGCCAGGCTAGAGTCAGAGCAAAGTGTACTCATAAGAACGTGTAGGGTGACAGAAGCATGATCGATCTCCCCTGGGCAGACACGTTGTGTGAAGCTTGTGTGCGCAATCACAAGAGGATCTTTTTAATGTCAATGAAATCGCAAATGATACGACAGGACAGACACGGTTTTGATGTAGACAGACATTTGAAAATACAATTCACCTTCCTTCCCTGGTGCTTGCCTTTAAAAAGGCATTCTGGATACCTATAAATTGCATGAGCCCGCATCGCTTCTTTGAATTCCTGGGACAAGCCATCTTCGGACCACTTGCCTCTTGCGTCAGGCGTGTTACGCTGTAAAATGATTCAACAAATTCAATGCAGGGCCGCAGAGATGTTTCAGGCCCAGGAGCAGAATTGTAATATATAGAACCTGTTATTGAAGTGCACTGAGGATTTAGAAAGAAAGTGAATCTAGGGGTTCTATAACTCATGGGTACTATAAACAAATTTTCTGATTTTCCTATTTGCGAATCTTGCCTTCTGTAGGCCTTTGTATGCTGCCGATAGCAGGGGGTTCCTCTGATTCACCGAAACAGGCCATGAAATTGTTTCACGCTAATTCATGGGGTAGCCAACCCTCTGTGGCTCTGGAGCATTTTACCCCCTGGCGTTCTCCCTACCAGCGGCCTACCTTTCACGACCCCTTCATAAATTGCGAATGAATAAACTTACCAGGTCGGCCAGACTGTACCAAACTCTATTTGGCTGGTTGAAATTGAAACCATTTAACGGAATATGTACGTCACCAAGTCGTTTGTCTTTACCCACAGCTTCTTTACTTCTTACATTCAACACAAGTACTCTGATATAGAAATAAACAAACATTGATGAGTTACAATAAGCAGACAAAGGGCCTGTCATTTGCAAATCAAATATGCAAATGCAGCATCTCAGGGCCCTTAATGAATCATGAATCTTGGGTCCCAGGGTGGGTGGTACATAGCATATAATTCATACGAGGGAAAACATTGTATTCATTTAAGAGGGTAGAATAAATTGAAAAGGGTTCCATTTCAACAATTTGATGTAGAATCTGCAGAAGTTTACCTAACATACAACTTTCTGATAACTGGAAGAATTTTACCAACACTTTTCATGATCAAAGGCACTATAACTAATTTCTGGCAGTGCCAATGGAAAATCAATCGAGATAATTTGTGAAATGAAAATGACCCGAGTAGGACTCGAACCCACGACCTCTAGATTCGTAGTCTACGTAGTGGTAGGGCTCTAGAGTATGAATCTAGGGGTCGTGGGTTGGAGTCTTTACTCGGGTCATTTTCATTCTCACACAAATTACCTCGATTAAAACGAATTTTCTATCAGTCAACGAAAAGTTTCTACATTAGTGATTACACACTTTTTTATAATAACACTTGGCTCTGATTTCAACCTGCCTGTCTCTTATCTTGATGTGATCTTTCACCAATTTACTATTCCCCACTCTTCTCCTAATTGAGTTGAAATTCTTTTCTGCGAAATGCTTTACATTAGTGAACTTATCTTGTGTTTATTGCAAATACCTTTGAAGAGAGCAAAATATCCCGACCTTTATCTTAATCAGGTTTCTTTTAAAGATTATTTCTAAAAAAGACGTGCAATTTATTAAGAATAATGATACTTGCCCATTTTCTAAGCTCTCTCCTTCCAGTTCGAATGCAAAATTTTCTTCAAATACAGGATTTAAGTCCTCTTCCACAACCTTAAAGATGAATGAAAAATATATATACAGTAAAAACCTGTGTACAACAATCTGGGTTTCGAGAGCCTCGAGACCTTACTAAAACTGGGAAGTGGGCTGTGTCAGTTTACAAGCCCTACCGACCCAGATAATTATAAATCTCCAAGCCAGTGATGAAACAGGGTACATGATTCTAGCTCAAGTAAATTGAAGATAGAAATAACCTTGGTTTCAGCTCTCTTTGAGACTCCAGTGACATAACACCTTACAAATGGATTAGACGTTTGTAGGATATCATTTGCTGTCTTCAATTCAGTTGCCTGGTGCAGGAAGACAATCAATTTTGAATCTTCATATTTCAATGAGATCTCAATCCTTCCTGAGATGTCTAGATCAACCTAGAAAATAAAAACGACAACAATTTTGAGTCATGAATAATAATGAAATATGAAAGTTTTGTTTCAAAAATGGACAAAAAGTACAATTTTATGATGTCATCAATTAAATACCTTCATAGAATTGATCTGTATCAATTTTTTCATAGATCTTGTCCAAATCGACCGTGCAGAATCCAAATTTACAGTTGATGAGCTATCTTCATGAACAGAAATAGTATTTTTGGTTATGTTATAATCACCATTGTTTTCAGACATTGAAAAGTGACATTGACAATGAGGAGTAGGACACACCCAAAAATGCAATTTCTGCAAATGATACTAGTACATCAACTGCAAATCGAGCTTTTTTTCGGATTTGATTTGCCTCAATGTTTTTCATAGAAGTCACCTAAATCCAAAACCCAGATTCCGAATTTACATCACTGAACAAATATCATGAACAGAAATAGTATTTAAGGCAAGGCATAATTCCCATTGTTCAAACAATGGTTAAAGACATAGAAATTAGATTGATTGCCTAAAACGCTATTCTCACTGGGGAGACCACCCCAGATAACAAAGGAAAGAGATTCCCTAACTCCCAGGAGACCAAGTTTAAACGCACAAGCATGCCAGGTTTCATTCTTCTACCAACAAGCTGTCCAGTTAGATACTTGTACGATCCCTCCCTCCTCCCTAGTTTCGGCTCGCAAGCCCAGTCCAGATCCTTCATCCGTATCTCCTATGCTAAGAGTATATATCAATAATCAATATTCAAATTTTTCTCATTGTACTTTATGTTATCTTTAATCTATGTTTAAGGGAGCTGGCTATCACAGATGAGTGATCTGTCCCGAAAATTGTCACTCTCTCCTTCCAATAGTGAAATCTTCTTCGCACCCCATATCTTCCGGAATGGAAGGAGGGGCGGCTAATCCAGTAAAAATAAGTAACTATTTTTTTAAACAGTGATAGGTCATTAACTGCAAATTCAGAATCTGCACAGTCAATTTAGGTAAGATCGGTGATAAAATTTGTGATATGGTGAATCAACTTCAAAGATATTTCAATTAAGACCTCATTGGATTGATGAGGTCATAAAAATGTTCAGATTTTGTGAAAATCAAAAAACGATATATCAGTGAAAAGGCCCAATCAAGTGCTATCTTACTATACTATTTTCGAACACCATGGACATACACACAATTAATTATTTGCGAAATTAGTTCTAAAAATGGCATAATGATTTTATCAAAAATAGCACTTTCCGGTCAAAATTATAAATACATGCGAGTCTTACTCAGATTTCCATGGTTGTTTAAGTATAAATCAAACATAAAATTGAAGGTTAGGCAGGTTACCTTATATTTACAGGAAATTCCCTGTCTAATACCAAATGTCAAAAAATATCTTGGCGTGTCATAAGAGGTGACTATAAGGGTTGGCATTTGGAAGGGCCTCCTTTAAACTTTGCTCCAAAAAGAATAAGGAGACCAATCCATGGACCCGTCAACCGCTTGTCTACTGCAAGCAGGGAAAACTGCCAGAGTATAAATTTTGTTTTTTTGTGTCTATGTGTGGGTAACTTAAACATAAATATTGATAAAATAGTGTTTGTGCCAAAATGACAATTTAGGAGCCAAAATAATCGGAAATAGGTTACGTACCAGCACAAGTTTGAGTGAATCTGCAACTGCAGAAAATATAGAAATACAAAAATTATTTTAACATGATATGTATTTAAAGCAAGTTGATTTAGGAACATGGAAAGTTACCTGAGGATTTAATTTATGCCATGCAGCAACCCCCCCATTAACCTCTTCTCTGTACAGTTCAAGGATGATTTCGCCCAAGAAATCATCTTGAACAATAGCATCTTTGTTCCATACACAGACTTTCAGTTTAGCCTCAACAAGATCTTTTTGCTCAAGTGAGAAAATCAAGATTTCCTGGAATTGTGGATTTGCTGTGTTAGATTTCTGTCTTGTTTTCTGTGTCTGTGTAACAGCATCTACTCTGAAATAAAAGAGAATTTCAGTTCACTTTACAGGGCCGGGTCCAGCACCCACAGAAAGGGGGGGCGTAACACATATATCAATTGATAATGCATGAGATAGAGGGTATTACCAAGCTAATTGTATTGTTTTTCTACCAAGATAGGAGAGGCATATCCCCCTTACGCCCCCCCCCCTTGGATCCGGCCTTGCTTCATACTGCACAATGTTTCTTTTGCATTTCATCAAATATACTATACACTCGATTTGCCAAAAGATTATGAAACTTTTTAGGGTACTGCATCTTGTACGCTAAAGAATGTTTGAAAATACTTTTGAACAAAACAAAGCCAAAAAAGGATTTTAGTTATGCATTATAATCAATTAAACCTGAACAGGAAAGTCTTAGGAAAGTTCTCATATTAGCAAATTACTGAGAAAATTTAGACCCACTGCCCTCTTAGTAAGACCCTGATACTCTTTTGAGAAGACTGAAACTACCCCTTTTTAGTCAAGAAAATCATTTAGAACTGGGAAACTTTTAATCTGAGCTGTACTCCTTTTGATAAGTCATTTTAAAGTGTACCTGGTACTGCACTGAATTCAGCTCACAATATAGCACCTAATATGTTGTAGGTGCAAGTACACACAAAAAACTTTGTGATATTAGACTTTCTCTGTCTATTTCTGGCCCAATCCATACTGTGCTGAAAAGGTTTAATTTGAGAACAAGTTGGATTTGGAAAATCAAATGAGATTGACAGAATGAAATTGCCAGGAGAACAAAAATGGCAGAAGAAGGACTCAAACCCACAACTTCTAGATTGGTACTCTAGTGCGCTTATCCACTTAGACCTAGATTGTACTGTGGATAAGTGCACTGGGGTTTGAGTCCTAATTGCGTCTCAATTTCATTCTCACAAATCATTCTGGTTGAAAAGTTTAATTAAATAGAGGAAGTTGTTCTACAGAGGGGCATGCTGAGCAGCCCCATATACCGAGGTATGCACTTTGCAGATCAACTTCCTTGGCATTAAACTTTTCCCTGGCAGCACAGAGTAGTCAAAACCAACTATTCTTTTGTTAAAGTCTAATATGAGATCAGACAAACCTTTTTGTAAACAGATCTACTTGTACAAACGGATTAGGTAGTTTTCTTGCATCAACATTTTCCAAGTTCTTAGCTCTTCCGATCTTCACAAGAAGCGTAGATTCATTTGACTTGTATTTGAGAGATATTTCAATCTCCCCAACAACTTTGCCACTTGAGCTGTCGAGGGAGCCAGCAGGGTCAATTCTGTGAAATATCTCTTTTAACAGTGCATGGTTATCCTGAGAAAATAAGGTGATAACAGGGATGAGTAAAGACAATAAAAGCCCTTAAGTCTTTCTTTTGACCAGTAGGGATGGACTGACTTAGTTAGAAATTTCCATTGCCTGCTTGAAAGGGACCAATTTAGCATGGTCATGAAATAAAGCTGATTTTGCTACAAAGATCGTCCATTCAACCAGAAAACATGGGTACCATATTTTTATGCTGCACCCCCCCTTGCCCAAATCGGCAAATCAAGTAAAAGTTACACTCAGTCCGCAAATTGAGAAAAATCCTGAAATCAGCACAAGAGCAGTTTTGCTTAGTAACTTCACAATACAAAGTTCATTAACGCTAATTTTGCTTTGCAGTAACCAGTTGGCAAATATCAACCTAAAACAAAACTTGAGACACAAGTTGTTAACATAGGCTTTAGATGATTGAAATTTTTCATACCATCAACTAAACTCAGAACTTCAAGGTGACCTGACCCATGAATGGTTGAGAATACTGCAAACTCACCCATTCGTTTTTCCTGAAGATCTTAGACGCATGCAGACATCTTTGAATCTTCCAATTGTTCGACTAGAATACCTACTGCAGTTCCATGTGTCCAGCAGTGAGGATGACCCTAAAAGCCTTGCTGCGCAAGCTCCAATGATCCTAAATGGGGCATTCACCTTGCTCGTGGAGAAAATCCCTCATAGACTTACGCTGGCATTATCCCGAACAATTGCCTTGTATTAATTATTTGTGACGTGGGAAAGTGATTGGGTGCAATTATAACCTGCTCGATGTCGTCATTCTTTTTGAATTTTGAGGATTTTAATGATTCCATTGACACTGATTATATTGCCAAAGTCTGGGCTGAACTCGTATCTAGACAATTCAGGACATAGACATGAAAATGTGTTTGGCAGAAATTCTGATTGTAGTTTAGATTATGAGACCAAACATTTATGTAGCTTCATTGTTTTTAATTGAAAGTCTTTGAAAAGCTCTGTCCTTATCACATTCAATAGCATTTTTTATAACCATCTAGTTACCAAGGAACAGACTTTTCCTTGCCTGAAAAAAAACTCAATTCAATTTTAGATATCACCAAAACTAACAATTTAAATTTACAGAAACAAGTTGGTTTCACATGCATCATGTTTAGAGCCCTATCATATGAAAAGGTAGGGAATTAAGAATCGAAAGTCTCAGGAGCAGAAATTGAGCCTCTCAACAAGAACTAATGTATCTAACAACAAAAGGCAACGCCCAAAGGCCACGCCCGCCCACCAATCAGCAAATTGAGATTACGCACCCCCCTAGCTTGATATCTCTAGCGACGGCCCTAAGAGAGTGCAAATAAATTTCTTCTTTTCAAGACGACTTCACTGAAATTTCACTGACATCAACTTACTTGTTTCTTGACTATGTTATTATTATCAGCTTTCGATTGCCTTTTCGATTTTAAATTTTTCATGAAGACGCCTTTTGCTTTAAGTAAAGCTGGAACTTCGGACATCCGAATCCCTGATGGATCATTGCCATGGCCTAAATCTTCTTCTTCCACGCCATATTGATTTCTGAGTCTTTCCCTCAAATGGTGAGCATTTACAGAGGTCTCTTTCGTTCGCTTTTCTTGCTGCACACTCGCAGAAGCACCCATTTATATTTCACAGCAATCACCGTTCATTTGACTTCCATTTCATGGAGATTTCTTCCATTCATTAATAATTCAGACCGATCACATTTTATCTATCCTCAAATCCCCTATCCAGTATTCATCGAACGACAATGAATATGTTGTTGATTTATGTTGACTTATGCTAATACAGAGTAAAGAACTAACTTCAATCAAAACCTCAGGTTGCCTAGTTACCACTCCTCTGACATCAGTAATGTCATTTCATAAGCATGGGAAAACTTTTCGTACTTCTTTTTATCAATTCGACTCAATATCTAAAGATACATGGTCCACTTGAATCAAACTACTAACTAAAGAGAGTTTACATACAGTGATTTCAATAACAACGCGAAAAGGAATACAAATAAAAATAAGAATGAAGACATTTTATTAGAGAATTTCGAATGTTTGAGTTATCGAGGCCCTTTATAACATGAATAAGGTTTAAGGGGGAATGCCAAATAAAAGCGAGGCGTGGCATTGAAAAACGAACGATAAAATGAAGGCGTATCCTTGCCTTGGATGAGATCAAGGTCGACCCTCTTTACCCAAAAGAGTTGACTAGTTTGGCAGGCTATCAGCAAGAACGCTTGGAAAGGACTTGCAATGGTGGTGGAGTCTCTATTTACATTAGGGACTCTATCAAATATAAGCTTCGCTCCAATGTCCCAGTTGATGACTTAGAAATCATCTGCATTGAGGTAGAACCCCCTAAAAGCAAGTCGTTCCTTGTTCTTGCCTGGTACAGGCCACCAAGTGACCCTATAACCTCCTTTAGGGAGCTAGAAAAGGTTCTTTCCTTCTTAGATAAAGAGGGAAAGGAAATGATACTCTTAGGAGACACTAATTGTGACCTAACTTCTAAGCAAGCTGAACAACCTATTGACAACAGTTCTAAGCACATGCTTGAACTTTATGAGTTGTTCAGCTTTAAGCAACTTATTGAGGATCCAACTAGGGTTACTTTAACAACCTCTTCCATTATAGATCATGTTGCCACAACATGTGTCAGAAACATTGTGAGATCAGGGGTGCATGAAGTTTCCCTAAGTGATCATTATATGGTCTACTGCATTCGCAAATTTAATGGTGGTGTCGAAAAAGACCATAAAATGATCAAAACTCGGAAAATGAAAAATTTTAACGAAGATGCATTCTTGACTGAGGTTTCCAACATATGCTGGGAACAAATGGTTACTGAAACTGATGATATCAATAAAATAGTCAATAATTGGTCAAAACTATTTTCATTATCCATCGAAAAATATGCACCCTTAATTGGAATGCGTGTTTCTGAGAAATACTGTCCATGGATAAATAAAAACCTCAAGGAACTTATGCGAACCAGGGACAAGTTGAAGAAAGCTGCATCTAAAAGCAAGTCTCAACTTCTCATGGACTCTTATCGACAGGTCCGAAGTAAGGTCAATTCTATGAATATTCAGCTGAAGAAAAAATATTTTACAGATAAGATCTCTGAAAATCAGGGCAATATGAAAAAATCTTGGAAGGCAGTCAATGAACTTCTTGGTAAGAGGTCTAAAACAAGTAACATTGGTTGTCTCAAAGATTCTTGCACTGAAATTGTGCAGAAAAAAGACATTTCAGATGCAATGAACACTTTCTTCTGCTCTGTTGGCAAGGAACTTGCAGATAAAATTGATTTTGCCCCTAATCCTCTTCTATCAGGTGAATATGTAGTCAATCAAAATAAGGCAAAATTTATCTTCAAGACCATTGAAGTTAAACAGATCAGGGCTGCATTTGCCAAAATTAAAACTACTAAGAGCTTTGGGTTTGACAATATTTCTAGTTACTTTTTGAAGCTGGCCCCTTCCTCTCATTGAAAACAGTTTGGCTATGATGTTCAACACCTCAATTGAAACCAGTCAGTTCCCAGATTCGTGGAAAGTAGCTAGAGTAACTCCAATTTTCAAAGGTGGAGATAAGACTGAAAAGTCTGACTACCGCCCAATATCGGTATTACCTGTCATCTCCAGGCTCTTTGAAAAGCTTATTTTTGACCAGCTGTACCAGCACCTGAATGAAAATAATTTGTTCTCTGCTGAGCAATCTGGGTTTCGGCGTCTACATTCGACACTTACCTGTTTGCTTAAAAACACAGATGGACTGGTACAATGGCCTGGACCTTGGTCGGCTTGTGGGTTTAGTTTTCATTGATCTAAAAAAAGCATTTGATACCGTTGACCATGACAAAAACGAAAGAATACAATATCAATCAAAGAGGGAATGAACAATAGAAGAAATGCAAAATTCTAGGAAGTCTACATGACACAGAAAACACTTGCTTGAAAAATAATGCTAATTTTTGCCCCCTAAGTGTAACTCGTACAATTAGATCACTAAGATATTTCAGTTAGTAATTATTCTTTATTGGAAAAGGAAAACTAGCACTGAGTTATGGTTGAAAATTGCTCGGGCCGAAATGAAACCTCTCCCACCTGAAGTAATAACCCCATTTATCAATAATCATTAGACCACCGAGTCCCTGTAGATAATTCTTAAGCACCATCGATTGCCTTTTGCATTGAGAATTCGGACTTAGGGTTCAGGAATAATGCTGAGAAAAAATCTACTCCGTGAGTTCCTCTTTTTCAACTTATTTTGTTATAATTGATATTTCTAGCCAAACATTTTGAGGTTTAAATTCATTTTAATATTTGTCCCCGATTTTTTATCTAGGAAAGAACTGTGCGGACAGTTGGACAATGTGGAAACAGTTATGGGAAAACTTTTGTGTGGTAATGAGAGTACACATACTGCCTAATGATTCTCAAAAGTCTTTACTGCTCAGTTATGGGAATAGAAGCTCTGCAAATAAATAATGCATCTGAACCGCAGGAAACAGACACTGGGCCCATCTACAGAGGGCTAGTTCTATATACTGGAACCGAGAATATTGGAATATGGGACTTGGTAACGTGAGAACCGGGGAACGTAAATCTCTAATTGACGGTTAAACGTTTAGTTTGAACCGAGGTTAATCACCCGTGTACACGTGCTGCTTGCTATTGTTGGGTGAGTTCGCTGCTGTTGTTGCTCTGGTCAGCAGTTGGGGGTCTGTGGGCTCATACGCAGATAAAGACAAGATGCAAGACTGAATCAACCTTCAAATTTGCAGACAAGCAGCATGCGGAAATTGCCAAAATACCCTCCCTCCCTTCCCTAGGGTTATTTTCCCAGTAGGTAGCAACAGAAGCTCTGTTAGCTAGTTAGTCATTTTTGCCTAACCTTTTCTTGTCTCTTTTTTCTTCTGGTAACGTTTTCTCTGTCCCCTCTTTTTCTCACCGCACCTCTTTTCGCGGTGGGACGTGTGCATTGTCACCAACCTTAAAAGCTCGTTTTGATCAGGCAGTAATGGGCAGCATGGCTAGAGAGCCGGGGACCTGGGGGCATTCCCTGTTTGTGGTGGTTATAGGGGCTGGAAATCCATTTTCCCTTCTCCAGGCACTGGCCTTTGTCCTTGGGAGGCATATGCTCTGTCCAGGTCCTTGGAGGCTGCTCGTGGTGGCTATTGCACAAAAGCCCAACTTCCTGATACGGGTCAAGGGATAGGGATTAAATAAAGGAACATCGCAATGGCACTTCCTATCGCCATGGCGTTTAAACCAATGGAAAGATCTGCCTCCTTCAACCCCTACACCAAGCTCTTAGGTTCCCTGAGTGTGCAAAATAGCCCTAATCAAAGTTTCATCAGAACGTGGATTTCTCCTGCAGTCTGACTTTCGCAAAAGTCTCAAACATTTTGCAGTGGGATTTTTTTAGGCCTTTTAATAAGTTAATTTGTAGTACACGCATTTTTTTATAAGCAATTTCAGCTTGAGCTCAGTACTGAAAATTGCTTAGCTAGAGGGCGAATTTGAGTACTAAAAATTGCTTAGCAATGGCTTAGCTTTTCATACTTGAAGATTTGTTTCTTAGAATACTATCTCACAAGTTTTTGTACGACAAATGTAAATGGTATCTTGCATAAAAAGGTGTACCAGGGTACTGATATCCACTAAAACCTACTTTTCTATAGCTTGCTGCACGATTTTCATTGCCAATAGGATCTTAACAATAATTTTCAAATTGCTTAGCATTCCTCGATCCAGTACTGGAATTGCTTTAAATTTTTGTCTTGTCGAGTACTGACTTGCTTATAAAGCTATTGCTTATAAAAGAAATGCGTTTATTTTCCTTAGTTAGGCTATTTAGAACAGAATGGTCATTTAGGTCGGTTTTGGTAACATCGGCTAGAGCTCAGTACTAAAATTGCTTAGCTGGAGGGCGAATTTGAGTACCCAAATTGCTTAGCAATTGCATAGCTTTTTTCACCTGAGAGTTTGTCCCTTAGAGTTCTGTATCACAAGATGGTGTACAACAAATGTCTTCGCTACAAACCCAGGGTACTAATATCCACTGTAACCCACTTTCCTATAGCTACTGCAAGATTTTCTTTGCTAATTGGATCAGAACTAAAACATATATTGCCTTACAATCTGCTATCCAGTTCTGGAATTGCTTAAGTTCTTAGTCTTGTCGAGTACTGCCTTGCACATAAAGCAATTGCTTATAGAAAAGAACGCGTTTGGGGCAGGTCACTTTCTTAAAGTCGATTAACAAACGTTCTGTGTGGTAATCGAGACATATGTAAAACCCCCCTGACGTCCACAGCCAATAGAAAAACTAATCAAGATGAAAAAGATTCAAAAAATTCAAAATATAAAACCCTGTTGACGCTCACAGCCAATAAAAAACTAATCAAGATGATTCAGTCTCAGGGCTGGGCGGGACAAGTTTCACCACTTGACTGTGGAATTTAAAAATTCGCTTCGATACATTTCGACACATTGTTTTTGTAAAAAGGCCATTTATAAGAAACCGTAGGGCCAGATTCTCAAATCTTAAGAAACTTTGGTTGGACATTTCGTGTAAACCAAACAAGTTGAGAAACTTTCCAGATTCCTCTTAACGAGACTTTAGCTCGGAACGTGCTCGTCTATTTTCCTAGGTTCAGATTGATTACATTTTATAGGATATTTAGCTGTCTTTAGGGAAAATTGCTTTCATCCTTGCTTCTCTATATCAAATTCATGTTTGGTAGCGAGGGTGTGCCTTTATAAAGAAAAATTAGGTTTTTATGTCTAAGAAACTTTTCGTATCCTAATCAGTGTTCAGCCAAAGAAACTCTGGTACGAAGATTTAGCATAGTTGTTGAACGTTGCAGTTGTTCAGTCCCAGTTGTTCAGTCCCAGCTCTACTCTGGGAGATAATTCACTAACAGCATCTCTTGTTGAACTGGGTGGTGGGGGAGTACTATGGCCCATAAACGCCAGACAAAACTGTTACTTTACTGGACAAACTGTTGCTTCAGTGGAAAAAACTTTACTTCAGCGAGTAAAACTTTTACTTCACTGGACAAAACTTTACTTCACTGGACAAAACTTTTACTTCACTGGACAAAACTTTACTTCACTGGACAAAACTGTAATGAATCTGATCCTAGGAAAATAGACGAGCACGTTCCGGACTAAAGTCTCGTTAAGAGGAATCTGGAGAGATTCTCGACTTGTTCGGTTTACACGCACGGAATGTCCGACCAAAGTTTCTTAAGATTTGAAAATCTGGCCCTACGGTTTCTTATAAACGGCTTTCTACTAAAACAATGTGTCGAAATGTATCGAAGCGATTTTTTAAATTCCACAGTCAAGTGGTGAAACTTGTCCCGCCCAGCCCTGAGACTGAATCATCTTGATTAGTTTTTTATTGGCTGTGAGCGTCAACAGGGTTTTATATTTTGAATTTTTTGAATCTTTTTCATCTTGATTAGTTTTTCTATTGGCTGTGGACGTCAGGGGGGTTTTACATATGTCTCGATTAACACACAGAACGTTTGTTAATCGATTTTAAGAAAGTGACCTGCCCCAAACGCGTTCTTTTCTATAAGCAATTACTTTATGTGCAAGGCAGTACTCGACAAGACTAAGAACTTAAGCAATTCCAGAACTGGATAGCAGATTGTAAGGCAATATATGTTTTAGTTCTGATCCAATTAGCAAAGAAAATCTTGCAGTAGCTATAGGAAAGTGGGTTACAGTGGATATTAGTACCCTGGGTTTGTAGCGAAGACATTTGTTGTACACCATCTTGTGATACAGAACTCTAAGGGACAAACTCTCAGGTGAAAAAAGCTATGCAATTGCTAAGCAATTTGGGTACTCAAATTTGCCCTCCAGCTAAGCAATTTTAGTACTGAGCTCTAGCCGATGTTACCAAAACCGACCTAAATGACCATTCTGTTCTAAATAGCCTAACTAAGGAAAATAAACGCATTTCTTTTATAAGCAATAGCTTTATAAGCAAGTCAGTACTCGACAAGACAAAAATTTAAAGCAATTCCAGTACTGGATCGAGGAATGCTAAGCAATTTGAAAATTATTGTTAAGATCCTATTGGCAATGAAAATCGTGCAGCAAGCTATAGAAAAGTAGGTTTTAGTGGATATCAGTACCCTGGTACACCTTTTTATGCAAGATACCATTTACATTTGTCGTACAAAAACTTGTGAGATAGTATTCTAAGAAACAAATCTTCAAGTATGAAAAGCTAAGCAATTGCTAAGCAATTTTTAGTACTCAAATTCGCCCTCTAGCTAAGCAATTTTCAGTACTGAGCTCAAGCTGAAATTGCTTATAAAAAAATGCGTGTACTACAAATTAACTTATTAAAAGGCCTAAAAAAATCCCACTGCAAAATGTTTGAGACTTTTGCGAAAGTCAGACTGCAGGAGAAATCCACGTTCTGATGAAACTTTGATTAGGGCTATTTTGCACACTCAGGGAACCTAAGAGCTTGGTGTAGGGGTTGAAGGAGGCAGATCTTTCCATTGGTTTAAACGCCATGGCGATAGGAAGTGCCATTGCGATGTTCCTTTATTTAGAGATTTACGTTCCCCGGTTCTCACGTTCCCATGTCCCATATTCCAATATTCTCGGCTCCAGTATATAGAACTAGCCATCTACAGAGTGCCCTAAATTTATCTTATGGCATTCTTTAGGGGATTAAGTAGATTATCACCTCACCTGATCGTGTATACGGCAATTTCAACTTTTTTGCCCAATCCAAAGTTAGGGCACAGATCACAGACGCCGCTAGGGCGGATTGGGCCTGCTCTAGATGTGCGCTTTTTGCCCAAAGCTGTCAGATGGGATTAAAAATTGGCTCTTGCACAACTTGCTTTTAAAACAGTGAACGCTTTCGCTTCGCTGATTCAAACTGACGATCAAAATGTCGGACGAAGATATGGCAATGTTTTTCCTTGTTGCATTTTATTTATCATAACATAAAAGACAAAATAGAATTCTGCGTATGCTATATTTTTTTCGGTGGCTTTCATGGTTCGAAATTCTGAAATGCGAATCGCAACAGTGAAGTGTTTTGCTAACATGTATCAAAATAGGCAGGCATTAGTGTATCACAGACAGGACAATGATTTTGATATATTTTGCTCGACTGACTTGAATATTAGCAAAAACTTTGACCTGTACTATAGGCCAGAAGACTTTTATTAGAATTATGACTTTTATATATATTCATTCTTATATTCGTTTTATGTTGGTTGTATGCAATTCACTTCTGACTTCGAACTTGTCACCCAAAAATAAAGCGGAATAAAGCACAAGGACGAGAAGTTGAAAATGATAGCGTGCATCTAATGAACAATCATCTTTAACATGGCAGTTCATGACAGATATGTGAAACCTCGATGGCAGTGGCGTGACCACGGGGGGGTATGGGGGGCAATTGCCCCCCCCCCTTTTGCTGAAAGAGAGGTCTCGAGGAGAAAATTTTGCGGGGGGGGGGGGTGAGGCGGTGAGCTATCAACGGTATTTCAACTGTTTCGCAAAATCAAAATTTGAAGACTTTCTTTTGTATAAAAAGCCGAGTATTTTGTTCTTAACATTTTAGTCCAGTATTACTTTCTTGTAAACAAATTTATTTAAAAATTGCATGTATTGACTAGTTGTGTGTAATCCTTTATTTTCTTCTTTGTTTTAATTTCTCACCATAAGGCCCTGGCAGAGATCAGGCCGAGACCTGTGTGCCGCTGTGATCAGTGAATGTACAAATTCAGGGGTCTGGACAGTTTGTTAGGGTTTGTTATTAACTGGCCAATTAGTATTCACATACAGAAATGAGATTACACAAAAAACTCACGTCACTTTCCGGGTCAGTTGGATTTTTTATATTGGCCAAGAGTGTGTGCTCAATTCGATTAAAATGCAAGTTAAAATGACTTAGTTATATCCGTTGATTCGCTCTAACAGGAAATTAAGATATATTTTTGGTCGGAACTTGACAGAAAGTGACAACAAAGGGCTTCAGAAACATTATATTTTTACATCGCTTTGAAACAAGACAAAACACATGTGTCTGAACTGAAAGTGAAGTGAGTTCCCGAATGAGTTCTTTGCTTTCAGTGTCCCAACCGTGTAGACTAGAGTAGTTTCGTTTCTGACAATGGCGTCAAGTACACTTTGTGATCCTGCGTCCGAAAATGTTGTAAATATCGACCAAGTACTCATGCTAGGACCCATTCAACCCACTCATATCGATTTTCCCGCAAAAAAAGATGGAAGTAGAAAATATAAATTTCAGAAAAATGGTACAATTTTTACGACTGGCTGGAGTATTCTGTTGAAAAAGATGCGATGTTCTGCTTCTATTGCCGGATTTTCGGAACTCTTGGTAAGTGACTATACACACTTTTTATAAAGAAACCGTTCACAAATTGACGCATGAACGTTCTTTATTTTGGGAGAAATCTATCTCAATCCCTTCTAGTTAAAGTTAAAATTACATTTTTGTTTGTTTTCTAATGTTAAAGAGAACAATAGAATTGCCCCAATCCCAAATCCCACTAGTAAGTTTCTTATAAAGCAGTTTCTTACGTAAAAAAACGGGTAGGCCAAATATTATAAACCGCTCCTGGAGAGGCGCTCCAAAATTTTAGGCGTGCCCAATAGCTATTTAGGAAACTTATCAAGCTTTTATTCATTGCATTGATAGCGTAATATTTCTACGTTGAAAGTAACGAGGGGTGTAGCTAAGGGGGGTGTGTGTAAAATGTGTGAAGTGTGATTTGTTGGCTTCAAAACTACTTCCTCTAGTTTCGTGACTCCATATACAGATATACTTTCCAACACATTAACACAAAGGGCACAAAGTACTCTTTAGAAAATGAAGTAACTGTTGTGTTATACTAGATACCTGGCTTGTGAATTTTACACAGCTTTTATCTCATAAGGAAAATAGGTTGGCTTCCAGCTTTGGTGCTGTGTTCCCAGTATTAAAACTTTCTTAAAAGCTATATTTTGTATAAAAAAGTATTATTGATAAATTTTAGAATTTATTTTGTTTTTCTTTAGTTGGCTGCTCCGAAACCCCTTTCATAAAGGAGGGTTTTCGAAATTGGAAGAACGCATTGGGAAAAGAACGCAAGATAGAGAAGCACATCAAATCCAGAATGCACCAGCTAAGTAGGGAGAGGGCAATCATTAGAAGAACAGCTACGCCAATAAATATGCAACTTTCAAGAGTGGAAGAAGCGAATGCATCGAGAAGAGAGGAAGAGAGGAAGGAAAACAGAGAAATTGCAGCAGTTATCTTCGATGTAGTGCGACATTTGGCTTTGCAAAACAAAGCCTTTCGTGGACATGATGAAAAGGCAACATCGATAAACCAGGGGAAATTCCTTGAGGAGATAAAGTTTCTCGCCAAATGTCACGCACCACTGAAAAAATGGCTCGAAACTCATCGTGAAAACGTCTCTTGGCTCAGCAACGACATTCAGAATGAAATGATTAGTATTGTCTCCGATAATGTGCTCGAAACAATCAAGGAGCAGATAAAAGAAGCCCGATTCTATTCTGTCGAATGTGACGAAGTTACAAGTCACAAACATTCGTACATGTCAATAGTCCTAGGATATGTTCACGAGCACACTATCTACGAACGCGTTGTTGGACTTAAAATCGTCCAGAGCTTAAAAGGCAAGTCGTTGTCAGACGTTCTTGTTGAAGAGCTGAAGAGGCATCAAATCCTGCTGAAGGACATGGTTGGAAAAGGCTTTGATGGTGCCAGCAACATGTCCGGGAAAGACAACGGAATGCAGCAGAATCTTACAGAGGCTGGTGCAACCATGTCTATCTATTTTCATTGCTTTGCACACCGTCTGAATTTAGTTCTTGGGAAGTGTGCTGAGACGCTACCAATCGTAAAAGATGTCTTTTCAACCATTGGATCAATCTTTACAGTAATGGAAGGTTCTCCACAGCGCATGTCTGTGTACGAGGCTGAATCAATCCCTAAGAAAGCTAATGAGGGATAGAGATTTGGCTAAGAAGGGTGCTGAAAAGTCTCCTGAAAAGTGGAATTTATATAAAAAGCTTAGAAATAAAGTAACAAGAGAAATAAAGGCTACTATTCAGTCACACTATCATGGGTTAATCAACGAAAACAAGGACAACCCGAAAAAAATGTGGCAGCCCATAAACAGAGTCTTATTAGATAAATCCTCGAAATCAACAATGCCTACCAGTCTGGAAGCCCATAACAAAAGACTGACTAACGAACAAGATATAGTAGAGGCATTGAATAATCATTTTGTTTCAGTTGGACCCAAGCTTGCTAGCAAAATTGAACAAAAAGCCAACGATGATCCTCTGAAACACATTGATGAGGAAACTAACACGATGAGACTCACCACGGTTAACGATCACTACGTGCCTAATGCCATTAAACAACTGAAAAATGGTAAGGCACCAGGACCTGATAAAATACCGACCATCTTGATAAAAGACGCAGCGGATTTAATAAGTAGACCGCTCACAATGATCTTCAACTCTTCCTTGCAAAAAGGCCTTTTCCTGACGTCTGGAAGGTAGCGAAGGTCACCCCTATCTTTAAATCAGACTCAAAAAGTGAGGCTAACAACTATAGGCCTATATCGGTGATCTCAGTCTTCTCGAGGATTCTCGAAAGAATCGTGCATGATCAAGTTTATGAATACCTTAAAGAAAATAGGATTCTAACAACGAGTCAGGCAGCTTTTCAAAAACTTTGTTCGACAACTACGTCACTGATAGATAGTACTGACTATTGGTACGAGAATATTGATCACAAAAAACTAAATTTATCAATATTCCTCGACCTCAAGAAAGCTTTTGATACTATTGACCATAAGATTCTGCTAGAAAAATTGAGAAAATACGGTATTCGCGAAAATTCTGGAGACTGGTTTGAGTCATACCTCAAAAACAAAAAGCAGAACTGTGCCGCCAACGGGTATGAGTCGAGGCCGAGGACAGTTGCCTGTGGTATTCCTCAAGGTTCCTGCCTTTGTCCACTCCTCTTCATAATTTACCTAAATGACTTTGAAAAATGTTTGAAAGTTTCAAAGGCTGGCATGTACGCGGATGATACTCACGTGACTTTAACATCTACGAATGTAGAGGAGCTAGTTCAAAAAGCACAAGAGGAATTGACAAATATCTCTGATTATATGAGGGTAAACAAATTGAGTGCCAATTCTCAAAAAACAGAGTATATGATAATTGGGCACCCCCGTAGAACTAATAAAGTAGATATTCACGAGACATTGAGAATAAATGGCTCAGATATAAAAAGAGTGAAAAAAACCAAATCACTTGGGGTCATTTTAGATGAAGGCCTTAACTGGGACGAGCAATTCGCAACTGTCAAAAGGAAAGTCAAAGGCGGACTTAAATCCATAAAAAGGTTAAAAAATATTCTCACACAATCTCAGTTGGGCAATGTATATCGTGCTCTCGTGGAAAGCCACGTGCGATATGCAGATGTCATCTGGGGCAGTGTCTCAAGCTCAAAAAGGGAAAACCTCCAACATCTTCAAAACAGGGCCATTTCCATGATTGAAAATTGTAGAATTAAAGATAAATGGACAAACACCTTTCTTCATCATGATAACCTTCTCATGTTTGATCGTGCTGTTATGGCCTATAAGATAATAAACAAACTCTGTCCAGCAAATCTCTGGAATAAATTTCAACAAAAATCCAAATACTCCAGTTATAACACACGATTCTGCAGAGATCTTCAGATTCCGAGGTATAATCTTGAGTATGTCAAAAAAGGATTTTCATATTCGGCTCTTAAGGCCTGGAATGAAATCCCAATAAATATCAGGGAACTTCCTAGCTTGCACAGATTTAAAAAACAATTGAAAAATCATTTGTTGAGCTGAAAACTCAACCAAAGCACAACTCCCTGGAACATCAGCAACCATAGCAATACTTTTATCTCTTAATTTTTATTTAAATACTTTATATATTATATTAATTATTTATTTCTTTAAACAACTGTATATAGCTGAAGGGATTTTGTGGATAAATAAAATGAAATGAAATGAAAATGATGATTTCAAAATGCCAGATAAAAAACGCAGAACATTGCCTAGTCGACTAGCTGATGGTCAAACTCTGTTAGATGCCTCATTCGGTCACAGAGCTGCTGCAGAAACGGAAACTCTTCAAGCAGAATCGCTGGCAGATAATTTCCGTTGCACTTTTTATTACACGCTGTTAGACCTTCTGCTCAACGAGTTGCAGAAAAGATTTTCTTCAACCGCATGCGAAGTCATGACCCAGCTGTCTGCATTTTGCCCTTCAAAATGGAATGAAACAAACGTTGCCAATGTCATCAAGTTTGCCAGCAGATACGATGTTCCAAAGGAAGAAACTGGCCGTGAATACTCCATGTTTCGAGATTCGGGATTTTTCCAAAGTTTACTCCAAGAGATAGATGAGAGAAAAGCAAAGAAACTGAAAAACCCATTTCTGCCCCTCATTCTTAAGAAATTTTCAGAAGGCGATCTTGCTACACTGTATCCAAACCTCTTTCGTGTCATCCAGATTGCTGCAACCTTACCGGTCACCATTGCCAGCTGCGAAAGATGCCACAGTAAAGTAAAAATAATCAAAAATTACATGCGAGCTAGAATGGATGAAGAACGCCTTGAGAGTTTGCTTCTTATCAGCAGTGAAAGAGATCTTGCCAAAGATATCAAGCTGGTTGAACTAGTCAATCAATTTTCCATAAAACCAAGAAAGCTTCGCTTGTAAATTTTAATTGTCCTCCTGTATTATTGTTTTTGATCTTGGAAAATGAAATTAAATAAACATAAAGGCTCATGTTAAATCATACAGAATTATATGCGAAAAATTGTAGCACGGTTTTTTCAATTTTAGCTCTGATTTGAAAAATAAGTGTAAAAAACCTTGTAACGATACTAGCCTCGTTTCTGTTAATTGTGTTTTGTTGGGCATGCGCCCTAATGGTTTGGGTGGTAAAATGGGAGAGTTATAAAATAGCTGACTTGAAACTCGTGTGTTCATCTGCCTTCATTTCCTGCGAACTTTACAAACCTTCCAATTTTCCCCTTCACTAACGGCAAGCAAGATGTTGGGAAAATGCAAGATGTTGTGTATTCTAAGCCAAAGCAAAGGGTGTGGCCCCAAAACCCCCAAGGAGTTGCCCCCCCCCCCCCCACTCCATTCAGGCTGGCCACGCCGCTGCTCGATGGTATTTTGATCTGAGGGGGCAGTTACCCCCACTCGCCGAGTTGAAACAGGTCGGGCGCCCCTTTTTGGAAATTTTGCGCCCCCTTTGAAGAACTGACTTTTGATATTTCTGTTGAAAAGAAGGGAAGTCTTCAGGCACCCAATTAGAAACGAAAATCTTTGTTGCAATTGCACGACAATGGTTACGCAGGAGATGGGAATGACAATGAATATTGACCTGCTGAGACTATTTTGTCTACCCAAATATCAATTTGACGTCAATGAATGTGTTATTTATTCTAATCGTTCTCAAATTATATAAATACAAATGACAAAATTGGCAATTAAATTATCTTAAGTCAAGCACCCGCCGCCCCCAAGGGTGTTACCAGATCAAGTGGATGTAATAACGAGGGAAGCAAACCATTCCAAAGTGCGTTAGTCAGCGGAGAATTTAATTCATACGCGTACGAGTTGCCTGAGAGCCTAAAAGTTATCATTTATCGCCTTCACGATTATACTGTAGTCCGTTATGTTTTTCTTAGAGCTGATGTTTCCCGATATCTTGCAAATGATCTGGTCTTTATTAAAACATATCATACATAGGACTATGCTCGTCATTACAAATGCTCAATAAAGATTGATTTTATGTTCTATAAGATTCACGAAATTCTACGTGATACGCAGACTAATCATTCCTTTACCAAAATTGCTTTGAAAGTCTTCCTAGAACGTGAATAGAGGACCGTCTGTCAGTAGTTAGGGTCGGCAATGATTGTATACAGCAACACAGCTGTTCTTGCAGGTACACTCGTTACAAAATTCTGAAAATTTTTCAGCGCCCCCATTATCAACTGCCCCCTCCCCTTCAGATTTGCTCTGGATCCGCCCCTGGAGATAGCCTTTTAAGAGATCCAATTGTCATAGGAGTGCTTGATGAAAATTTAAGAAAACATTTAATCCAGGAAGGTGGGATCTGTCCTAAGACATTTTGGAGGGCTGCGTATGTGACTACATAAATTCATTGCGCCTTCATGTTTGTTCAAATTGCTATAAAAACAAGTAGTAGATACTAATTGTAGTGATATTACTGAATATACACAAAGATTGCTCAAGAAGTTTTATAAAAAAAGCTTATTAGTGAGTTAGCATGTGAGAGAAAAATCCAATATACCGTTAGAGTTATATCACCATCACACTAGAAGTAAGGTAATATGATTTATCTGAAATTAGTTTATACAGCAGTATCGTGCAGCAAGCAGTGTACCAACCCGTAAACTTGGACAATAAATGAACGTTCAAATGTTCTAATTACGAATAACAACACTGAAGAGCCTATCCTTGCATTTCAAACAATTCAGTGTTTTCTGAAGAAACGTTAAAGATGTGATGTTTAATCAACGGGTGATTATTTGAGGATAAAGGCACCCGTTCTCTAAATTATTAACGAATACTTACAATGTTTTTTGTTTTAACTTTTTACACAAACATCTCAGTAGATCTGGCAGGTAGGAATATATAGACAGGTTATGACCCGGTTATAACGCGGCTATCTCTGTTTGACTGTCATCTACCTCACGTATGCGATGATTGGAGAGTAGCAATCATTTCTATTTTGGTTAAATATCAACCAAGAAACTACAAATATGAGATCCAGATATTTCATGGTGTTTTTGTAAGTTTCTGTATCAATTAAACATATTCATATTATGTCATCTTCAAAATATTAGATCTGATAATCACCACTTATCATGACAGAGCTTTGATATTAAGAAGGGCACTTTTCGGAAGATGGGATGTATCCCTTTCTCATATTTGGGCAATTAGAAATGTGGCTTCTACCCTATTTATTACAACGCTAGATTAAATGGTGTGAGTGTAGAAAACTTATTAGATACCAACTAAAGTATCTTCCAAAAAATCATGAAATGATCCCAAATTGACACAATAACAGATTATTGACAACGTTTAAGTGGTTCTAATCGGTAAATTTGCGCATGTATAGCCTTTAATAGTTAAAGATAACGATAGATGAACTTGTTTATGGACTAAGCTCAACTCAAGCCGAAGAATTATGTTTTCATTATAAAAAGAATTTTCGACATGGCGGTAACCAGCAATCGTATTTCTTTGTTGTCGGGTTCTTTCGGTATTTTTGCTGTGCTGTTAACAATGCCATGGCAACACCAACATGGCTTAGGCCCTGATCGCACTTGTAGTCAGTTTCGTGAATAACTAATCCTCGTGACTTTCCTTCAATGCAATAACACCTGAAACTGTAGTGCGACCAGCATTTTCACCCATGGACCGAATCGTGCATTTCTCATTAATCCCTCAAAGGCTCTAATTTGCCTTAATAAATGCAAAACTTAAATTTTCAATGTCCACCTTAGTTTTGGGCCAAATATGCAGCAGCATATGGAAAAGAAACGTAGAATTCATTAAGAAAATACAAATACGCAAACTACAACTGCAAGCTTGATTGATATAGCTAGCGTCAACGAATGGACCATGCTGAAAAGAATACGACTATCGAAGAATACGATCTTCCTTGTCCACGACTTTCACAATTTTATAATCAAGTTGATGATAAGAAATGATGAGACAAAAAATTGAATTCTCATTTGAAATGATATGTAAAACCGCAGTGTTCAAGACAGAGAAACCATAGCTAACTAGCAAACGCAAATCAATTAACTCTGTCTAAACATGATACAAAATTTCACGAAGGCTATCTTTAAAACACGAATTCCGGACTCCGGATTCCGGATACTGGAGTACGGAATATGGAATACGAACAAAAAAGATGGCTAGCCTAAATGTTGTTAAATTGTTCGTTTTTCAAAAATGTCGGTATCAAAGTTTTACCCTTTTTCTACTTTTGTATAGGTTTTCATGAGTTTGCTGGTAGTAACAAAGAATGAAATGGTAATTTTATCATCAGAATATGCAACAATACGAAAAACACAACTAAACAAAAAAAATGTCTATACTTAAAATTACTTTTGAAACCAAAGACGAGCTTTTTCTGACAAGTACACAAGTATATAGTTTTTATTAAAATCCATTTTACTAAAATCCACGTGAGAGTAAGATTTCTAAATAACGGAAACAATTAACAAAATTCGGGTCAGCCTTCTTTTTCATATCTTAATCAACCAGTTGTCGTATCATTCTGCTAAGTAAAATAGATTTTATCAAAAAGATTAAAGTAAGGGGTAAACCTTTGATACCGAAATTTTCTTATAGTGCAGAAAAGCACGCATACTCGAGGGTATTTGATTCCACGGACATGCTGATATAAAATGTGGCTGGTATTTTTTTGAGGTTGGGTGTTGTTAGAGCCAGAATACACGTTTGTTTTAAAAAACCTCAAACAAGCAGCCCAAGAATTTAAGAAACTTTTACAATGTAAACAACATTTCCTATGGATTTTAGAAACTTTATGTTTTGGTAAACTAGTGCAAGTTTAAGATGCTGATTTCAAATCTGAAATCAGTTTTTCCATGTTGTCAATGGTTGCTAAGTTATGATGTAAGATTGACCAAAAAAATATGGCGTTGTATCTTTTTCTCCCTTCCCATCTCTTTTGGGACATTACAGCTCACGTAAGGTATATATCAAGTTGGAAATATGTTTAAAGTCTATCATTGACTACTTTCAACTATTCGTACCTTTTTATGAGGCTATTGAGCACGCACACTGCAGTTTATAATCACATTTTCGTTGCTAGGGCCATGATAATTCTCTAAGTTTATTATGCTGCCAGCAGTCATATACAATATGTATTAACAAGAAGTTTGTAATTCTTCTTGTTTTTACTATTTGAAGTGAATTGTTTGTCATGCGGATCAGCTATGTCCGTAATAAGCATTTAGGAATGTGACGGAATACCCTAGTAGGAAAGATTTCAAAAGCTCTGCTCATTTCTTCAGCACACTTGCAAATTTAGGCTAAAGCCACACGCATCTTTACAATATTTACTATTGTTGATACTAAATATCAGCAAAATCAGTTGACCAAATGTTGTATAAAGAGCTAGACGGGTCACAACGAGTAACGGAACGGGTCAAACTTTGTTTACTTTAGCAATCGTACATGAAGTTAACGGGTCACGGGTGACAGTGATATTTATTAAGGTAAGGTATATATATCTTTATATCATCACTGTAACCCGTGACCCGTTGATTTTATATACGTTCCCTATAGGAGTAAGGTGTGACCCGTGCCGTTACCCGTGTGTGACCCGTGTGTGACCCGTCCGTGATCCATCAAAGAATCTCTATAAAATCAGTATATATGAGTCTGGTTCCTTTATGTTTGCTTATTTCAATCATTCTTGAGTGTACTGGAAATATAGTTTTATCTACATAGTCGATTGGGAGCTCAAACATAGTTCTCAGAATGCTTTTATGAAATTCTTTTATACTTGTTTTGTTATACGTCAGCGTTATATGTCAGGGTAGAGAAGCCGTAGTAAGGCTGTATATGAAAATGTTTATAAAATTGTGCCCTTCACTATTGGAGGAAGAATCTACGGTACATGTTAGAGACTTTATCTTCTGGCTTCTAAGCACTTGATGATGCTAAGTTCGATTTTAAAATTAGTTTTTGTAAAGTGTCACTGGTAGACGCCGTATTTAGGCTATATATTTAAGTGTATAGAAAACTGTGTCCTAAGAACATCCTCGCCAAAACTGTTGAGACAAATCTTTATTACACAACTTATTGACTTACAGTCCTCCCCCTTGCCCCCTTTTCAATGTTGTTTGGGTAAGTTATATGCATCTTTGTTCCCTGATGCCCTGGAAAAACATTTTACCAACACTGTACAGGGTGCAAGATGGGAGAGCATTTTCCTCTATTTTCTTAGAAAGAGTATTACATATTGAAATTATTTTTTGGTTTGTCTCAAGAGATTTTGGTGAAGATTGTAAGAAACATCAAAGAGGCTGAAAAATAAACCATAAAATACTATTCTTAATATCAGTTTATGTTAGTATTAGTACAGAGCTAATTATTGTTATAGAGTATGAAAAGTTGCAGAAATTGCAGCATTTGAGGGCAGGTAGATTGTCCGAGATCCGGAGTCCAGAATCCATATTTTAAAGACATCCTTCGTGAAATTCTGTATCATTGTTTAACAAAGTTAATTGATTTGCGTTTGCAAGTTATGGTTTTGCTGTCTTGATCACTGTGGTTTTACTTGTTAAATGAGAATGCAATGTTTTTGTCCCATCATTTCTTATCATCAATTTGATTATAAAATTGGGAACGTCATGGACAAAGAAGATATTGCCGTATTCTTTTCAGTGTGGTCCCTTTGTTGACGCTAGTTATACCAATCAAGCTTGCAGTTGTAGTTTCCGTATTTGTATTTTCTGAATAAAATCTACGTTTCTTATCATACGCTGCTGCATATTTGGCCCAAAATAAGGTGGACAGTGAAAATGTAAGGGCGGCATTTGTTTAGGCGTACTCTGCATATTTCTTTGATGAAAAAAGGTGCAATTTGTAGAGGCCAGATATTTCAATCCATGTCTCGATTTAAGAAAAGGAGATCTGATCTGACTGAATAATTTTCACAAAGCCTTGCATGTGTCAAATAAAAACCGAGGATTGGTTATTCACGAAACTGACTACAAGTGCGAACAGGGTCTTAATGTTTAGCATATACAAAAACGTTAATCGAAACGCTGGGTTAAATGTTGGATCGTTTGACCACTGTAGCATTGCCTAAAGTAAAAACCAAATTCATGAAGTTTTCGATATTTCAACCCTTTGCACCTGGATAGCACTGGTTGAATTAGCTTATTATCAAAGAGTGTTCTCCTTTGCAGCTTAAGGGAATAAGGTTGCTTATATAAAAGTTTTATCTAATTTCCACAGCTGAGAAGATGATATTATATTTTAGCTCGTTGTGTATCGGTGCTTTACTAGCCAGAGCACGAATATTGCGACTACAGTGCAAAAGCTATGCTGAATACAGGTATGGATTTTTGTTTCATTTCGGGCTCAAAGTTTATTTTGGCTTTGAAAACAGAGCAGTTCATACAATAAACGAACTTGATTTGCTCATTAGAAAAAGCAAATAAGAAAAGAAAACAATGGACGATTCCACGTAATGCATGATAGCAATTTGCCGCTTAGGAACGCTTAGCTATGGAAATTGCAACTGTATAAACCTGTTGTAGCTGCAGTCAAACTGAAGAAGCTAGTTTTGGTAGCTATGCATTGCCAAGGGCTATATATCTATCATGCATTGCGTGAAATAATTTCTGGTATCTTTTGCAGAATTGTCAATTGAAATTTATCTTTTAGTGGTCATTCGCTTACAAGAGTTGTACAAAAGTGCACCCCAACCATAAAATAAAAAACAATTTTGATTAGAATAAATATGAGGTCAAGATGTTAAAATAGTCTGTTCTGCTATTTTCAGACTATATCTCTACGACTATAAAAAACAAAATAATATTTGGTTTCCTGACTCATAGATAAGGTTACACCTTTTAATTCCATTTGTTGCAAGTTACAAACTGAACCTCCCAGCTTAGTCATCAGTCACCAGTCCTCAGCTCTCTCTCATTCCAAACCCTCGACTCTATTCACCAGTGATAATTCCTTTTCATTTATATATAAAAGGGATACCTTACTTTTAATCTTGAAATTATGTTTAGAAATAAAAAAAGTCGATTTCTAGTGTTGTTTAAGATAAAACCTCTCACCCGAGAAAATTGGGTGATTTCATCATTTCCACTAAATTGAAATCGAAAGAGAGTATAATCACTCTTTATGATTCTGTTCTTTTTTTCTCAGTAAACATAAGGGCATCTTTCGAATTCTCTGACGATTGCATTTCTGAGCTGGAAATTTATGACTGAAATGCAAATTAATTTTGACTGAGAACCTTAAGCTGCGCTGCGAAATCACAAAAAGATTAGAACAGGTACAGTACTCAGCGGCTCTGGCGGTGACTGGAACGTGGAGAGGTACTAGTAGACAAAGGCTCTACCAAGAGTTAGGATGGGAAACCTTATATCACAGGCGATGGTACCGTAGACTAACGCACTTTTTTTCTCTAAAAAAATCCGAAACACCAGAATATCTTTTCAATGAAATACCAAAGGAACGTCAACTAAGATATGATTTACGGAATCCAAATATATATGAGCAACCAGTTGCGAGAACAACTCGTTTTGCTAACACTTACTTTCAGAACACTCTCTTTGAGTGGAATTTACTAGATAGTGAGATCCAAAACTCTGCGTCAATTTCACAGTTTAAAGCTAAACTGCTCTCAATTATTCGACCAGTGAAAAATCCAATATACCGTATATCTGATATCTTGGGTGTAAGGCTACTGACCAGGCTCCGTGTTCAGTTTAGTGCCCTTAATGAACATCGTTTCAGGCATGCCTTTGACTGTCTAACTCCAATTTGTATTTGCGGGTTAAGTAAAGAAAGTAACGAACATTTTCTCCTGCACTGCCCTCAGCATCACGCTTATCGCATGGATCTCTTTGGTCAACTCTCTGAAATTCCTGGAATTGGATTCGCCTCCCTTGATGATGAATCGCGTTGTAATATTCTACTATACGGTAGCCCCAATTGTACCATTATGGAAAATACAATTATTCTAGAATCCACCATAACCTTCATTCAAGGTACAGGACGGTTTAATTAAGAAAATATGCATTTAAAACAGCAGCACTCCCTAAAACCTTTTTCCTTTTTTCTTTTAGGTACGTACCTATTTTATTTGTCTTTCTTTCTTTTGCCCTGTCTGTTTCTCGTCTTTAATGTTTTCATTAATTGTATTTTATAATTGAAAATTGTAAGTGCCATCCATAGCTAGAACTCGGTGACCCAGTGTCTTTTTTGGCTATGGATAGTACACTGTTGTATTACAAGTAATTTTGAGTTTTTAGTTTTAATGATATAGAAAAAAAAAAAAGAAAAAAAAAAAAAAAGCTGCGCTTACACAACTCTGGCAAACATTTAGCAGCTCAGTTTTTCATAAGGATGTTTTGCGTTTACAAAGTGTCATTAAAAAATGTGCTGAATTCCCATGATATTTACACTGTACCTACGCCCAGAAATATTGTGTTTGTCCTGTATATTCTTTTTTTTATTCTAATCCTGAAACCGTGTTCGTTTTTCGCTGTTTTTGCGTTTTCATTTTGAAATCTAATCTGAGACATATGGACATCAACCTTGGAGATTCATTGTCTAGAAATCAGCATCAATATGTTTCAACTTTTGTGCTTAGACTCTTTAATTTTCATTGTTACTTTTCGTTACAGCCTCGTTTCCATGTTGTCAAAAGTGGCTGTGCCAGTCCTGAGACGCGGCTATAATAGGGCTGCGACATCGTAAATCATAATGACGGTTCTTTGTGACGGCTCTGTCGTGGCTGCACTATGGTTCTACCGCAAAGGAGCCACTCGGAAAATTAAATTAATTTCATTTTTCTCCGCTTCTTCCATGCTTCGGCTTCGCTAAAGTCTCATAGAAAAATGGCGCCGTGACTGTTCTACACCTTGTGACCACATGACTCAGCTTAACCAATTAAACCTAATCAAACATGGCGCCAAAAACAGCTATGACGCAATTTGAAAACAGCTATGACGCCATTCAAAAACAGCTATGACGCCATTTGAAAACAGCTATGACGCCATTTGAAAATAGTGGGAGCCATTTTGCACAGCCACGGTAGGGACCTTGAAAGGAAGAGAAGTGTTTCTTTAAAAACACAGAAATTTTCTAACTAATGGCGCATTTCTTGTTACACAGAAATCAGGCTTGAAATGCAATTTTGTTTTGCTCTTCTCACAAATCCATCACCTAAGTTGCAATGCAATTTTCAATTGCGGCATTATTTTCAGTTCTTGGTGTGAATTTTTTACACAATTCACCGTAAAGATAATGAAGTAGCACAGTGTAAAGGTACAGTATAATGCAGCTGCACAATTTGAGCGGGTTGTCCGTGACCGTTCATACGAGGCCGGAAGGCCCAATGCATGATGATGAAATGTAAAGATATTTGCTAAGACGCATTAAGTCGTTTCATGGCATCAATGATGGAGACGTTGTTCACGAAAAGCATCTCCTTTATGACAACATAATTAAACGAATTTGAAATGTTTAGTAAATAAAAGATAGCGTCATACAATGAAAATAACTGACAATACATGTGGGTGTGTTATGTGTATCTCTTAACCAGCTGCTCAATGCTATCAATATTTCCAGGGGTAGAGAGTGGGGACGTAAATCATCCCCCCCCCCCCATCAGAAGAGGGGTTTTCTTCGCCTGAAGATTGATAATACTATAATTCGACTTGCCTAGAAGAAAGTTTTTAATTCTTTGATCCTTAGTCGAAAATAATGGCCTATTTGTCAAAAAAAATCTAGCTGCTATTAAGTAAGCAGGTAACAGTGCTGGTACCAGAGAGAGGACA
Source organism: Pelagia noctiluca (assembly GCA_963924455.1). NCBI lineage: Eukaryota > Metazoa > Cnidaria > Scyphozoa > Semaeostomeae > Pelagiidae > Pelagia > Pelagia noctiluca. Next base: position 17,039,264 of record OZ004317.1, on the reverse strand, counting down.
AGGGAGGAACAAACCCCGTTGAAGGAGGCTAGCCCCCCATCGGAAGAAGAATGATTCTAAAATTTCTTTGTCTTCGAGCAAAATTTTGGTATCTTCTTCCGTTATAGAGCTTCTGGTCCCCCTGTTGGAGGAAGCCTGACTTCACCACTTGTAGGTAATTAAGTAAGTAAGTAAGTCAGTAAGTTAATAGGTAAATGCGTTTTAAGTCTTAATTGCTAGCCTCTGAAAGGCCAGAAACCTTATTTCAAGTAGAGACACGGGACCCCTAGTTTATCGTCCCTTCCAAACGAGCGATCGAGTAAATAGTACAAACAGTTTAGTACAAATTCCCAACTGCTTAAGCCGCTCGGCCACTCGCCCTACAGCCCCCACTGCCCACATTTGGTTACTATAGATCGCGGACCATAGAGTAAGTTGAAAACCAGCTCATTTCGAATTTGAAATGGAGAGATTAAAGGTAGTTTATAGTTAATAGACAAATACGTGTGGTAAGGAACTTTAAAGACCGAGTTTGAGAAATCAGTTCATTGCGTATTATTAAACATCGAAAAGGATTTATTGTTAAAAAATGAATATAATCTCTATATATTCAGGGTGATTATGCTCAGTTTTCTTAATTTCAGATATGTCAAAGAAAACTACAAACTGTTTGGAGCTTCCATTATCAAATATAACAACAAACCAATCGGAGAATGCGAAGTTGCGTGCTTGTCTGAGCCCGAATGTAAATCTTTAAACTCGAATGGGAGCAACTGTGAGTTGAATAATAAGACCATATCAGATGATACTGATCATTGCAAAGAATCTAAAGACCAGAACTTAGCAACAGATGCTGGGGTTAATTCGAGAAACTGTACGCTGTTTCAAGAGGCTGGCTGGGTTTTCAAATCTACAGACTATGCTTTTCCATTGGTGAGAAGAGGTTCATTTCTCCGTCTGTAAAACCCACTGTAAAACATTGTATAAAAATTGGTATCTTACTAAAACGCATGCTTTTTATATTCAACTTCATCTCAGGCTCACTACTGCATTACTTAGTTAGAAGGTAAATTTCATTCCACAAAATTGCTTAGGACTTGTTTAACTATTCGTTAGTATTTTTTAAAATAAAAGAAGAAAAGTTGATTAGTGTGTCAAAACGCTGAAAAGCATCCCTGAGTATGGAAAATCAGCCAGTATTGAAGTCTACAAAACGATAATGATTACACTGTGAGGTGCTGTCAGTATCGAGCTGCTAATCAAGATAGTGGATAAAAAATCCAAGAGGTCTAAAGGATTAAATAGACGCCAGTTCAGGTTGAGCAGCACACGAGGGATGAAAGCTTACAGGGGTACAAGATTGCCAGAACCTAACCTAGGTCCCAGTCCCGCAACTACAAATTAAACTTCTTATCTTACTACGCAACGTTTAATACACAAGAAATCAGTTCACACTTACGTTCATAGATTACTGATTTCCTAATAAAGCTTTTTTATCAAAAAAATAAGTGCATTTCCACGAGGACATATTTTCGAAACCGAAATTCCTTGTAATGTCGTTTCTTTACACCGTCCTATATTAAGGAACATTCATCTAATGTGCTTTATAACATGAACATTGAAAAAAGCTTCACATCCTCTGAGTAAATATTGATCTACTTCCCTCCGGCTACAAAAATGTTTCCAGTCAGCCAATTAAATACTGATGCTGAAATTTCATCTTGTAAAACACGATTCCAAAATGATTTTCCAAATTGATATGGTGGCATGGTGCTACTGCCGAAAAATTTAACATTTTTTGCATTTTCTGTAGGTTGGACCGAACTGTAAAAACGTAAACCCGTGCCAAGAAGAGGATTTGTGCATGGATTCTTGTCAATGTCCCGGATATGAATGCATACACTGCAGCAAAATATCAAATTTCAGATGCCCAGGTTGTGTATTCTATACAAATCGAAAGAGATTTTCTTTCCTTTGTGTCTTGCTATTTCATCGAGGAATGCAACGATGAATGAAAATAGGGACACCAGTTCTTAAGTTCAATAAAATCACTTCAGGAACTAAACCTACGGAATAGACCTCAAACTCCTATGAAGTAAATTCGAACATCCACGCAGGATTGTTAGGAGAAAAATGATTAGTCAAATGAAACTGAAATCAATTGGAAGAAATCTCAAAATACATTAGCACTAATTCAATGTCCGTCCACGCTTAAGACATTGTATGCGCAGTATTCCATTCAAGGAACAGATTTTTAAAGCAAGGATTTTTCTTTGCTGAGATACTCGGTAGAATCAACGCTGCAAAAAGTATCGGAACTTGTGAACTGGGTTCCCAGAAATTCTTTTGGGCTGGCAGTAAAAGATTAGCCGAATTTTGATGGAAAATATATTTGGCCAGTTTTCCATTCATAGGTGTAAATACAAAATATTTTCATGTCAAAATATGGTTAGTTATGCATTTCTAAGTAATTAGATACGTCATCAAGTCTCCAAATTTCCACTTCAGCTGCATTCAGGATGGCACCTTAATTTGCCCTTCTTAATCCTGCTTTATCTTTAGATTCATTAAGATTTCCCTAAGCCCTTTTGAAACCATAACAAACTTAATTTCGAGGCATCTTTATAACACATAGTGTTTTTACTGTGTAGAAAATTTCATCAGCTCCTAGCTTCCCAGAAATAAAAAATATTTTTGCAGATCTGGGTAGAACTATCCCAAAACAGTTTTCAGAAAGAGTGAAAATTTCTGTGCAAACTGCTCTTTTCAGCGCCAGTTCTATTTTTCTTTGAATATCATCAATACAAATCAGTATATGTAGGAATGCATTAATCATTGCGACTTTTATTTACAGGACCGTGTCGTTCTGGCCCGTGTCTTCCACAGAATACCGAGCTATGCATCGACGGGGAGACAGAAAATACATATACTTGCAAATGCAGGCCAGGCTACACAGGGCGCATGTGTGAAATAAGTAAGAGTATTTTGCATATTCTATTTTCAATACTTAAGCCCGAAATTACATTAATATCTATCAGGAAGAGCTCATTGATGCTACAAAGGGGCTTAGGAAAAGACGGTAAACAGCTAAATGTTCTAACTGACAACCTTCGGTTGGATACCAAGCACCCTAGAGATTGTGCTTTACAGCACAAAAGTTGAAGCTGGGAAGGAGCTGTGTTTATCTAGGTGATGTGATATATAATTCATATTCAATTTTTCATTTCTCAATTGAGATTTTTGACTTATACAAAGTATAAATGTGGCTCTGTTGAACACTGGAATGCCTGGTAACAACAGAAAACAAGCAGTGAGATAATGCAGGTGGTAAGAACCAAACTCACAAGCCCTCGGATAGAAAATTGGTTAGTGATAATTTCATTCCGTTTTAACAGATATTGATGAGTGTGTGCCTGACCCATGCATCAATGGACAGTGTCGTGACGACATAAACGACTACAAATGCGTATGCAATCAAGGGTATACTGGAAAAACTTGCGACCGAGGTAAGTTTATCAATTAGTCTATTAGCTGTTAAGATTGCTTTCGACAAGATATATGCTTTATAAACGATGACCTTACCCTAATACATTGGCCATCTCCTACCATTCTTCTCTAACGCACAGCTCGCTGAAGGTATTTCGTGTACAAAACGTACTTTGATAACATGCATAACATACAATGAAGACTTTAGAAGAATCACAACCACTGGTTTGGCGCCTCGATGCTCTACCGAATAAGTTATATCAACTGGATAAATAGCTTAACTCAACAAATCTTTTTTATGTTTTAGTCATACCAGGCTTTTGCACTCTGCGTTGTGAAAACGGTGGCTCATGCGAGCTGGAAAAAGGAATACCCTACTGCAAATGCAAGCCAGGCTTCACTGGAGTGCTGTGTCAGACCAAATAATGGATTTAGCTAGACTGATCAACAAGTCTTTATAGCAACTACGACTCTATGATTACGCCAAACTAGGCATGGGATGGAGGTAGATACTTTTAGGAACTGTTTCGAAATTCGAGTGATACAGGAGTGTATAGAGCGTCGTTTGCGTCTTAATTACATGTGAGGAGTTGAATGTATGTTTACTGCAACTTTTGATTTACATCCAATACCCACAATTGTATATTCTCTCTTTGTATATCATATGCTGAGTTCCCAATTTTGTTTGTGTTGAGTTGAAATATTTCTTGTCATTGTCAGTTATTTCATGTAGCCTCTTGTGTTCCGTTTGATCATTTCAATTTGTATGGCCTATTGTACAATACGTCCTATGAAAGTTCATTTTGGCATTTTGTATTTTCCACAGACAAACCAAACCGTAAATTTCGTATGACCTATTGCACAATATTAGCATAAATTGAATTGTGAACTGGGGATATTAAATGCAAAGAGAGAATTCACAATTGCGGATATGGCATGTAAATTAAGAGTTGCAGTAAACCAAAAAGAATATCATACATAAAACTTCCCACACAATTAAAAAGCAAACGATGCTCCATAGAAATACATTGTTCCGAGCAAAGATTACCTTCTCGATTTGTCTTTGAATGTACGCCATGGCATCGTTTGTAGCAAAACGTAGAATCTACACGTTTCAAAAGATGTACTATGATACTTCTACTGACAAAGCCTTGTAAGTCACCTCTAAAATGAGGCAAAGTTGAAAGCATCGATTACTAATATTATCTATGGTTACCAAATGATCCTAGCAGCAATAAACTTGATAATATTTTGAGAAAGAGAACAACGTTTTTCAAGAACCTGTTTCAATTACAAAAATAATTATCTTCAATCTTCAGCTGTTTACAAGTGAAAGTAAGATCTAAAGTATTTAAACGTAACTTAACAATGAAAATGTCAAGGGATATACATTATTGCATTCCCTTTTATCTTTTACCGACTTTGTGTTTTCTTTGTATTTAAATTTCGCAATAATGTATATCCCTTGACATTTTCATTGTAAAGTTACGTTTAAATACTTTTGATTTTACTTTCACTTGTAAACAGCTGAAGATGATTATTGGTATAATTGAAACATGTTCTTGAAAAACGTTGTTCTCTTTCTGAAAATATTATCTATGGTCTTATCTTTTTCTTTATCTGCGTTAGTATTTGAATATAACCTAAAAAAGTTTTAATAAAATCACGTTTGAATCAAGAATTCTTTCCAGGTAAATATCTCAATCATTAAAAACTTATGATGGTTACTGAGTGAATTGTAGAATACTTATACACTAAGCCATAAAATTGTTTGTAAATCAAGCATGTTCATTAATAAATCATTATCAAAACAGATTTGAATGTAGCGGTGATTGGGTTTTGACTTGCTTTGTATTCAAATTGTGCAAGCCGAATATCCCAAATCTTAGTTCCTTAAGTTTTCGAAGTAAATATTATAGCTATAATGCAATTACCCTTCAAAGTAAAAACTCTAACATGTCTTATATCAGTGAGGTAGTTATTTCATTTTCAATGTCAGTTGAAAATCATCAGTTATTAATCAGTTGTTAATCAGAGGTCCACAACTAGCCAATGGTTTAGAGTGGGCCTATCTACATGAGTGCCCTAAACTTGCATTATGGAATTCTTTAGGGGATTAAGTAGATTATCACCTCACCTGATCGTGCAGATGGCATTTTCCACTTTTTTGCCCAATCCAAAGTTAGGGCATAGATCACAGACGCCCCTAGGGCAATTGGACCTGCTCTAGATGTGCTCTTTTTGCCTAAAGCTGTCAGAAGAGATTAAACATTGGCTCTTGCACAGCTTGCTTTTAAAAAAGGTGCACGTTTTCGCTTCGCTGATTCAAAACTAATCATCAAAATGTCGGATGAAGATATGACAATGTTTTTCCTTGTTGCTTTTTATTTATTAGAACAAAAAAGACAAAATAGAATTCTGCGTATGCTCTATTTTCCTTCTGTGGCTTTCATGATTCGAAATTCTGAAATGCGAATCGCAACAGTGAGGTGTTTTGCAAACATGTATCAAAATAGGCAGGTATTGGTGTATCACAGACAGGGCAATGATTTTAATATATTTTGCTCGACTGACTTGAATATGAGCAAAGACTTGGACCTGTAATATAGGCCAGTTGACTTTTATTAAAATTATGTCATTCTTTTATTCATTTTATGTTGGTTGTATACAATTCAATTCTGACTTCGAACTTGTCTGTCACCCAAGCATGAAGTGGAATAAAGCACAAGGACGAGAAGTTGAAAATGATCCATTGTATCTAACAAACAATCATCTCTTACATGAAAGTTCATGACAGATATGTGAAACCTCGTTGGTATTTTGATCTGAGCAATATCCTTTCGAATAAGGACGGAAATTGAGGAATGTGGCGTTGGGCATTCATAGGGCGTTTTTAGGGCACTCATGTAGATGGAGCCTAAGATTTCTTATAACCGTTGAGAAATCGCGATATTCGAAAATTTTCAAAAGTCAATTAGCAGAAAACAGCAATAAGGCGTTTTAAAGTATGAATAAAAGTTACTTTTATTAAAAAATAGCTGCCTCGGTTGGCTGACACTTCAGCATCAAAATCAAACCCCATTTGTCTCTTTATTATCTTGCGTTTCTGTTGAATGAGATAAATTTCCATTTTCCATCACTATCACCGTCTCAGAGCTTCCATCCCCCTCCATACCAGTTTCAGGCAGCCATAACGCCAAAAAGGAGGCAAAGAATGCTGCGCCACCAATAACAAGAAATGGAAGCGAGGCGTGGAATGTATGCAGCCATTTCGACACCCATGGAGCAAGAGCAGCACCGATGCGAGATTTGATTTGCATGTATCCCATGCCTTCTCCCCTGTTAAAAGAAATTCATAGAATTCATATTCGTATTTTTGTCATGAGTATCTCAACTCATATTCAACCATTTAAGTTTCCGTTCATTTTTCTTGTAAAAATTTAAGTACTCTTTGCTACTTGAACATTGATAATGTGTAACTTCAAATCGTACACCTTGGTTTATTAATCGCTGCACTGCCAGTGTGGTGGTTATTATCAAATAATTATATGTTGCTCGTTATTCTTGCAATTTCGATAAAACTCTTTGTGTATCTAAAGTCATCTTCGGCTATTTCACTTTTGGCTTATTGCTTAAACACATTGGTTCTTCAAAACTATTAATATCTATAGGGATAACAAAAACAAATGGCTTTTTTGCGCATGCGCGCTATACTGGTGGGCAAAAAGAACAACTATGGCCGCTGTATCCACAGTCAACACTATGTCAGCTTACTTTAAAAGCCTTGATAACGCAGCAAAAAAAGCGTTACTTAGAGAAATTAAAATACGCTAAAGGAACTCAGAGTTTACCGGATCCGTTTTCTTTGTCGAATGGTTGGTCAGACAGCCCAGGGGTTGGCCTGACATTACTTTCGGCGATATTTTTCCTAATCTCATACATACACCTGGTAGGTAGCTATACGAAGGAGGAATTGAAAGCCTACAAATCACTTGAAGCATATCGGTAAGTATTCTACTTCAAAGTTTAAGCATACATTACTTCTATACTTTCGAAATGGAAATCTTATTTTCAAAGCTAAACCTTTTTATAGGTTATCTTAGATTATCAATATTTAAGGCCAAATGCTTAGGCCATGTCGCTGACAAAGCACACAGCTACTAAACTGCAAGCGTTACAATACTGGATTTTTCTGTTGGATCGAGCAGTGTTATAGATATTTATTACTGTATCTTTCTGTCATAGATACGTGGTTAGTGGGCATGTGCAAATAGTTTTCATGCATTCGATTGACAACAAGACGCCGTATTGTTTTTTGAAATCGAAAGGCAAACCATCTCAGAGAGCATCTCATTGACGCACATTCTATGCTTTTGTTCGCATTCTGACATTTCCTGTGAAAGGCTTGCCTCACTTTCACATCTTCACAGAGCTAGTTTACATAACAGAAATACTGCAGTAAACGCAAGCTTCAGGAAGATAGTCAGACAGCATATTATAAGTTTCAGAAGGTTATTACTTTTTTAGAAACTTACCAAGCCAGACTAGGCCAAATCAAAACCTATCACTCACTGGCATTGCCGCGTTTTGCAAAAGAAACGACGCAACACAACAAAGATTCTAGGCCCGGAGACTAGCTAAGAAGCTGGGAAAACTTGCCTTGCGCCTTGCTTCATCAAAAATAAGCCGATTGTCCACTTGCTCACCTTTTCGCTTTATCTATTTCATCTTTTAACTCTCTCCTTTAGAAAAAGTATCCGTTAAAAAAATCCAGATTTAGGCCTGTAATCTGAAAAGACTACCACGGAATATCTTCCTGCGAAATATCTTTCCTTAACGGCAAGTGACGGTTTTTGACATAAACCACTCAATGAATGAGAGAATATCATGGGATCGAAATGCCATTCTCAGATTGGAGCCAAAGAAAGTTGCGGTGGTCGCCTAAATATGGCCATTTTGAGCTATGGAGAGTCGATTTTGGACCAGTTAGCCATCTCACCGATACAACGAAAAATAAGAAGATATGAATCCCCCAGGATAAAAAGGAACAAAATAACTTTCTCACCGGATGCCAGTTGGATAGATTTCAACTGACCAAGTATACAGTGCATCAAACGAAATCGTCGCAAAGAACTTTCCAGCCAATCCCAAAACAACTCTGATTATTGGCCAATCTGAAAATCAGGTGGATTAATGATTTGAGTTCATAATCTGTTGTTGCTACTTAAGTCCCATATAATGGATTTTTCTCTCTCGGTTCTGGTTTATTCCACCGTCTTGACTTTCTAGATTGCTGTTTTTTTTAAATTACCATATCTGAATCATCATTTTTATTTTCAAAACGATAAGTTTTTGAAGAGGGGAAAACTAAAGAAATACGATGACAGCTTTAGGAAAAACGCTAGTGGCTACATCTGAAAGAGCATTGGAATTTAAAATGAACCGTTTTTTAATTGAAAATGAATTTTTAAATCTAAAGTTTGGTCAAAATCGTCCAATCAGGAAAGAATTCAAATATTGGTATAGTGCAGAAACAACCAATCATTAGTAGTGCTCTAGTGAGAAAAACAGTTAAAGAGTTGCAAAAAGAACTCCTTCGGTCTTCCCCTTTCTTTTCGTTGTTTAAAAATTGAAATATCAGCAAATTTATCGAGTTAAAATAAATAAAATGTTAACAATCTTACGTTTTGCACCTGTAGCTCCTGCTTTCGCTGGAATGAAAGCCACTGTGATACACAATATGCTTCCAATAAAGAGAGGTATTGCAGTGGTTTTCTTCCTGCCAAGTCTAAACAAAAAATGTTTTAAATCAGCTATGTAGTGTAAGCGAAAAAGGTAAACTCGCGAGAGTAAACTTCTGCTTCTAAAAAGACCAACAGATAATTTGCTCATAAGGCCTAAATTGGTACAAAAAAAACCATAGGACAGTTTCATTTTAATTCACAAAATCTTTGAAGTATTCGACAATATAAAATTTCATTAATCCATTCCTCCTTGCAGTTCTCAAGGGGACAAACAAAATAATCCCGTGTCTCCTTATAACAAGTGCAAACAAAAATTGGGACATGGCCTTCGCAGTCTGGTAGTATTTATGGGGATGCGCTGACTTTTGAGAAACGTGGTTGTATCTCTCGAATCACATGTGGCCATTATTGACCATATTTAAACTTTCAAACTCACCTTTTGCAGAGATAAATAGCAGTTGCAATTGTCGGAAGATCTACCAAGGTAACCAGAATGAAATTCACATATCGGTTACTCCCGCCAAGGTTATCAGCAGTCAATGTTAGGCCAAAAAATACCATACTCTCAACCATCCTAGGTACAATAAAAAAAGTTCAGAATGTACTTGTATTATAGTAATAATGTACTGTTAGTATTAGGAAAAGGATTTTGGATGCCTAAAACAAATATGTGATGTGGCAATTACCCATTATTTCAATATACTAGCTATATATTATGAAATTGCATTCAATATGCAACTAAAAACCCTCTGGACATTTTTGCCATACCTACCAGATGAATCCTTGAATCAATGTTCTGAAAGCCATTTTCTTCGGTCTGAAAATGTTCAGTAGTGGAATACGGCTTGGTTTCTGATGTTCTTGTTTATAAGATGATAGAGTAAGGTGGTCTGGAATTCTGCGACTGTTGTACTTGGCAATATTTCTCAAGATTTCCATTGCTTCATTTACACGGCCAACAGACTGCAGCCAGCGAATAGACTCCGGAATAAACCTGTTGATTGAAATAACAGAAGTTATCCATAGATCTTATAAAAGCACCCTGGGGAACTTCTGTGCATTACTTTTGAGGTAGTTCAGTACTGTGGATGTAGTTCAGCTATCCCTAAAGGTATCCCCTGAATATCTTCCACAGTTCTCAGGGTATCCCACCAGTAGTCATGGAACACTATGCATTACTGAAAAGTTGATGATATCCTCCGACAGTTTTGAGCATACTCCACAGCAATTCAAACAAACTTTCAAGGCTGATGTGTCAGCAATGGTTTATAATGTGGCTGAAACAAATGTGCATATCAGTTGTGCAAGCGGGAAATGTTTGTTCGGTACTGTGGAGAATTTTCAGTATTTCTAAGGATTTTTAGTTATGTGGGATACTATCATTAAACTAAAGGATGTTCAGTACAGTAGAGAGAAACCTTCAGTACTGTTGGGAGATACCAAAATTTCTGTGTAGGATACCATTACCAATAGCACTGTTGGTATAACCTCGATTTTACTGATAATATCCTCCCACAATAGGCTTCATAATTCCCTAGTTTCATCTTTATTCTCTTAAAATTGTACTACTCTAATGAAAATACTTTTTCAATAAACCACTGGGCTTAGGGTCCACCTACAAGCTCTTGCTCAACTTTTTGCTAAATATTTAAATATAAGAAGCCAGTTAAGCAACCCATCAAATTCATATCATCCATTGAATGCTTTTTGCAGAAACGAATATCATACATCCAGGGATTCATGCGTATTGACTTTCAGTATTGCTTATCAAAAAGAAAAACACTTTATAATTCGTTTCAGTATTCTGTATCGAATTAGTTAGATATGTTTGGTGTGATCTAGTATCATTTTAAACTACTGCAAAAACAAAATTCAAATAATTTGAATAATAGTAACAAAGGGTAACTTACCTAAAGTACAACAACAACCAGAAATACGGAGTAGTTGAGACTATAATCAGATACTTCCACTTTCGGATGAAATATGCTTGCATTCCGAGTACAACAAGACTAGGTGCGAAGGAAGCCCAAAGAAGCATTCCAGCAAGTGGTCTGTACTTTGTGCCGACCAGCTCTGAAGCCATGACAAACATGATAACAACAGTGCCAGGTATGAAGAAGCCAATGACCACCCTTGTAAATACATAAAAGGCAAAGTTCGGAGAGAACGCGCTGGCCAGGCCAACGATAAGAATTGCCAATTTCGATACCAGTAATATTTTGAGTCTTCCATACCTATGAAGAAATATATTGAGCATGATATTTAGTATTTCTTATTGGCAGACGTAAAACTGGAGAATTAAGGCCAAACACCACATATACAAGCCCATTCAGGCTTTTCTATAGTACCGTCCAGAGAGAGAAGGTGGGTAGCTAGACTAGTTACTAGTGAAGATGGGGCTCTGAAGGGTCCGCAAAATCAAAGCTATCCATGCATTTTCATTATAAGCTTTTTTATTATGTTTCATTTTCATTATGAGAAATTTAAGACCATTGACTTAGTCTTTACCCTGGGGTAAAATCGTTCTCTTGAAGGTACAGCTTTTCATGGTCTTCAGAATGTAACTAATAATAATTGATTTTCTAGTCTAATGTTAGTAGCACCCCGAAGATAAAAAAAATTGAAAAAAATAATAGTGCTTTTAGTTTTCCAGCCCCAATTTCCTACTTTTATCTTCGAACATAATAACACATAATTTCAAATAATAACATACAGTAAAAACCCGCGTATAAGAACCTTGTGGATTGAGAACCTACAGGCTGAAATTGTCAAATTTTCAATTGTTTTATAAGAACCAATCCATTGTATTCATTGTTTAAGAACCTAGGCTGACTTACAAACAACAGGGTCTTATACGCGGGTTTTTACTGTAATTTTTCCATCTCCTGACGAGTGGGTAACCAAAAAATAGCTTCGGTGAGAATGATTACGAAAGTTATTACGAAGTGAAGCGGCTGCAAGGTGGTTGTTCAAGGTTTTAAACAAATTCACCCAGGGCGGGGGGGGGCAGAGAACATTTTAGGAGGCAGGAGCAACCAGGGCCAATTAAAATAACCTGGGAGACCTCAAAAAGGGTGTTGGTCGATCTTCTGTGGGTTTCGAAGTACGTTTTATCAAGATCTGATAAGAATTTTATGTCCTACCTGTCAGTTAGCCATCCAAGAGTAACAGCTCCTACTGCCCAAGACATGAAAAATGTAGAAGTTGATATATACGGATATACTTCTTTGCTACATAGCAGATCGAACTACAAAACAAATTATAATCTGATTATTTTCAAATAATATTCCATTCACTGAGATTTTTTAATTTCCTCAAAATGCAAGAGGCTGTAGAGTATAACTGCAAAAGCATTTTTCTCTATTAGATACCAAAAGTTCTAATAATTGTCATATTTTCCTTTAAAATCCATCCTTGGTACCACCCACCTACTGTGCCCAGCTGTAACTTTTTTTTGCAACACTATGCTGAAAGTGGGGGTGTCGTGATTCTTTTAAATTTACAGCAGTTTGCTATGGTAGATTTACTAAGGAAGCAAAAAACCCGAGTCAAATCTGAGTTTCCGTTTCTAAGTTATGGACGAAAAAGTGATTAGCCCAAACACTCCACGCGCAAAACAGTTTGTTTCCGTCCAACGCGCCGCGTGACGTCAGTTGTTTCTAAAGAAGCTCAGCTGATTCTCAAAACACATTGAAATCCCTATGGAGTGGCTTCGGAACAACTTACTTAGTGCGGTCATTTAACCTCTTCTACAGGTATTTAAGTGTAAATAAAAGGGTTATGATAATTTAAATATTCTTTTAATAGAAATATCTTATATTAGAAAGTATTCGACTCGAATTATCATCTCAAAGCGATTGTATAAACTACGAGTGTAGTTAGGTTGCCTAGACCATCAAAGTAGGAAGTGCTTCTAGAACTCGATATGGTGTATTGTTTCGACAATTTATAGAAAGATGGAGTTTTATGACATAATTTTCATTCCACGTCCTCAAATACTAGAAAAGTCGGTGTATTGATTTATTGAGAAGAAAATGTGCAGTTAAAAAAGGGCCCAAATAAGCGGACAGCAAAAAAAGGAAACAAATTGTCAAGGCATACAGTACCATAAGGTCATGTTGTTTGTCCTCGAAAAAGTGGCTTGTGTACACGTATTTTTGTATCTTAGAAATTCCTTTGAAAGATTTTTAACTTTCTTCCACTTGAACAAATAAATCCTAAGAATCTTGTTTAACCGTTTTTTTTATAAGGAACCTTAGCTTTTGGCTTTGAGTATTCCAAATTTTTAACCTAATTTTGAGGGGAGTTAACTACACTCTTTTTTCTTTATAAGAACAATTCTATAAGAACGCCAGCCTCAAATTTAGCCAAAACTTAAGAACAAGCTAAAAACAAACCGATGCTGACCATTTTTGGCTCAATATGAAGATTTTATGAAACAACCATAAGACTGAGAAATGTTTACAAAACAAGTAAATTGGCAGCACACAGATATTGTCAGATGGTCAAGAAAGTCAAAATTTGCCACAATTATCACAACTGATAGCCAAAAAGGCCTCCCAACTATTATAAAAGTAAGAAAAATTTAAGAACATTTCAGCCTGAGAATAGAGGAATATTTAAGAACAGTCAGCTTCAAATCAATTTTACTGGTTCTTATAAAAAACAGAGAGTGTAGCTTTTCTAGCTGTTTCACAATATTCAATTATAAAAAATGCAGTTGATACCCATTGATTTTCTATAAACTCAAGAATCAAATTATCAGCCTTAGTTACTGTTAAATAACTAAAAAATACAAATAACAAACACTCGTTTTTTATAAGAAACCATTAATAAGAAACCGTAGGGCCAGATTTTCAGAAATTTTAATAGGATATTTTGTTTGAACTAAAAAGTTAAGAAACTTTTTATTTTTTTCTTATCAAGAAAAACAACTTCCACACGTCTGTCCCACAGAGTCTGTCCCACAGAGTTTTTTAGCTGTTTTGCAATGAAATTTGCATTTAATGTTTGCTTCTCTATACCCAATTCATGTTTGGCACTGATAGAAAATAGGAAACGAAAATTCACTCATGAAAACTGAATTATTCATTTGAATTTAGGAAAACATATGAGGGGGAGTGCTTCAGCCAAATTTCTTAGGTCCATGGTTTTGAAAAAATATTTGTATTCTTTATAAAACATGCCAGTAATAATAGAATCCATTCTATTTTACCAGAGATCCTAGTTGAATAACCCCCTCCCCAAAATCATAGATAAGACTCTTCGGCCAAATAGCCGGTCATTTATAAATTTGCTCATGCTTAGTGTTATTTCATTGTAAGCTACTTTGGAGGGACCTGCATGACCTACAGATGGACAGGTCACTAGGGTTGGCTGCTTAGATCAGAAAAGCGAACCAACTTATTATTATAATGATTACACAACTTACCCAATCATCAATGTCAGAATAATGCAAACTGACATGGTATATGCGAAGGCGGAAGTGCCTTTTTCATAGAACCAGAAATAAAACAATCTGTATTCCTTTCCACGAAAGTCAAGCAATAGATTAAAATTAAAACATAATTTTATACTCATAATTGTCTTTTATGAACCCTGAACCTTTCAGTCAAGAAATAAAAACGACTAGAGGCTTCATCGCTCGCATTTTCATTTGACAATTTTAGCCCATCTTCGATTTCGCTTCTTTCTCGGTCCAGAAAATCGTTTTCTCTCTTTGCATGGCTTAGATAAGGCTCAAACTGATATTTTATAACTTCAGGGGCTACTCATCTTTCTTCTAAATGACTTTCTCGGAATGTTTACGACCAACAAGTGATGTTTAAATCGTCTGGAATGACGGACGTGCTTTTTCCTCCATACGGTTTGTCCATGTTGTCAAACTTGAGTTACAACAACTGACGTCACAGGGACAAAATGGAGAAAAACGAAGCGTTTCGTGTCACGTGGTTTTTTAGCCTCCAAATTGGCACACTATTTTCCAAATATCTCGAGAACGAAATGAAATATACTTTTCGGGTTTTTCACAGTAGTCTTAAAATTACTTTCTCTTTCAAATATCAAATTTCAAAAAATTACGATACCTCCACTTTAACATACCATCCCCCCTAAGTTAGTCTACTCGACCATGATTTTCTTAAACGTACACTGAACTACTGGTACTGACTAGACTTTGCAAGAAAAATTGGGCGTGTTGTACCCCGTACCGGTTTCGCTGCACTACATCGATTTTCGCCTTACGGTCGATGATTGAACCCGAAATAGCCACATTTCCGAGCCAATGCACACATCAGGTAGAAAGCCTACTGAAAAAATACATAGAAAACAAACCATAAATCCAAAACACAAAGAAAGGGACATGGTGGGAGGGGGTTAAGATTAAAACGTCTTCGCGTTATTCTGCGAAATTGCAAAAGAGCACGCTGTGGATTGCCCAGTCCAATTTTGATTAAGAACAATACAGAAACCTGGCTTTGTTCCAATGCTTCTATTGGCCAATTAGGTGCTAAATAAGTCCCTTGGCTACATTACTAACAAAGAGCTGCATGGATACCATTTGATTTACCGCATCACTGATCAGTTGTGAGGCGTAATAATCAACCATAGAAAGACTTTCCCTTGTCTAATAAATCCCTTGTCCAATTAATACAATAACCACTGATAATGCCGTATTGTATGCTTTGTATTACCATGAAAAGGTGCAAGCCTACTAGATACTTAACTAAACTATGCTATCGTCCGGTATATTTCAACTTCATTTAAATTAGGCATTAAACTGGTATTTTCACAAGATCGTGCAAGTTTTCATATTGGATCTTTTTAGAATAGTAATAAAACTCTTCCAGTGCTCTCTCCATTGACAATAAGCCAAAACTGTAATTGTCTAAATGCATATATGGAAATAAGCAAACTGTTCGAGTAACTGAAAAACAAACCTGAGTTACAATTGAGTAGTCTTTTGGCGTCGTGTACTCCCATGAACTTCGAGGCAAGCTGCAACGTAGTCGATTCTTAATGGGCAGCTCGCCTTGCAAACTGCAACTTGAATTCGCACCAACGCATCTCCACGTGGGACTATCATGCGTGAAAAACGGTAGAAAGATTTGAACGATTGAAGGCATTGATGAGAAACACAACAATACTTCCAACAACTTCTGGAACTTCCCAAATTCACCCAGATATGGTAAAATCTGGTCAACTTCCACCGGTGTTTGGTTGACCGCAAACGGTATCTCATCAACTTCATTCTGGGAATCATCCGGATACATTGCTTAATGCAAATGACCGCTCAGATAAGCAGATTTTTCACTTCAACGAGATCCCAAACCTTCTTCGTGAAGCAACGAAGGAGCAAAGCGATCGTAGATTGGGTTGCAGGATTCAAAGTTGTGCTGCTAACCGCACATCTGGCAGCGCATGTAATTGATGAAACCGCTGACATGCAGAGTGGATGTTCTATTTCTTGGACTCCATGCAACCGGACTCAGGGACCCCAGACCCAAAGATTATTCAAGATTCACGATTATTGGAAACATGAATTGATATCCTGATTGATACATGATGGAAACGATACTAGTATGAAAGGGATTCCCGATTCTGACATACATCGGTTTTTTGTCTGAGTCCAAAAACATGTTAAGGGTTTTACCCCATAATATTCAAGTCAACTATTAGTGAGGGCTCACGACGTTCAAGTAAGGGGTAGTTTAAGTTAGGTAAAGGTAAGGTTTGAAAAGTTTTCAGCAAGGTTTTAGTGAGGGTTTAGTGAGGGGTTAGTGAGGGGCGACAAAGTGGCAATGCACGTACCTCTCTTTTCTTCTTTTTTTAAGAATTGAGTCTAGAGGCTAACATGTCAAAGAGAAACTCACTCACTTAAAAAATGGGACGCACTCTTTCAACTTGGTTTTCCATCAATTTGTTTTCTCGGGGGCATGAAACTTGCAATCCGAGTAGCTTACCGTCTAGCAACAAGATGCACTTCCGTTGCATTTAGATCAAGTATCAAAACAATCCTGTTTCAAATGCTGAGCTATGTCCCATCAGTGGGGAAATTTCCAATCTGTTTTCATATGGCTTACTATTTTACCAGACGAATTGGGCAACCTACTTTTCGAAACAAACTTCAACAACATTTGGCAGTGCTAAATCCAAAATCCAAAAGAAGTTTCCTTACCTTGTTGAGTAATATTCAATTCATATGGAAAATTCTTAGCTCACAAAAGCCGGGTCTCACCGTACACGAGGCAGGATCTGTCTCTGTGCGAACAGGGTTAGCCCACTTTTTATATAAGCGCAGCATGCTAATTTCAACGAGGGTCTTAATTATGTTGAGATCTGAGAAAAGTAGGCCATCCCAGTCCATACACATTGACCTACCTCATACGAACAGGGCCTAACAGACTATCCCTCAATGGTGCATTTCCCTGGTCACGATAAAATCTTTTTAGAGATGGATCCCACCCCAAGTGCAATGAAATTGAGTTCATATAGGATATTGAGTTGACTCACAATTTTCGGTTCACCCATGGTATAACAATCGGATAGGTTACCTTTTCGTTCTCTTCCAGACGTACTTCTTTGTTGAGTGTCAGACACAAAGCTATAGTAGGTATTATGTCACCATTTTTTTCGCTATTCTCATATTCTGTACCGATCAACGACATTACAAATTTAAAGTATTTGTCGAACAAATTTTAAAAGTAGCGTTTTAAATCATGCATATATCTTGTACCTTTTGCTCACATCTTCTTTTTATTTCATGAAGTTCATTATTAAAGCTTGAAAAGTGAAATTTTTTGTTGCAGCTCATCTATTTAAGTGTAACCTGTCCTTATGAACCTCTGTTCTATGCTCGCCTTCTATTCATATTTCAATCATCTTTTTGCCAGTCACCTGACGTACTAAATCGGCTATACTTACATGCAAGTCAAGAGAAAGCGATCATAAGGAGTTTTTCTCAACTGTGAATCATGCGTACACTCCATCATTGTCGGAATACGGCAAGCTAAGCGACGGGAGTAAAGCAGATTTTCTTCCGATCATCAAAACATATGGTGACACAACACTCGATTGCCCAGAAACGACAGCAACAGTGATTGATGGTGCAGCATTGGTTCAAATGACTTTGCCAGACGATGTTAAAAAGTTCGGAGAGTATTGTTCGAAGTTGTTTGTACCAAAGATTCCCCAAAAGCTACGAGCTGATGGTTATAGCGTGAGTGATGGAGCTGTTCGGACGTATTTTTCTTCTGCCCTCGATAATTGCAATTTTTTGTGTGGATACAAAAAGCACAAAGATGTTTGCGGTTTCAAAGTTGGTATTTACTTTCCTTGTCGTTATAAGGATATCTTTTCAAGAAGAGAGTGGAGACCTAAATCAAAGAATTTCAGAAAGAGTAAAAGTCTATCAAAGAAACTTAGGCCTTCGTTCGACCGCGAGGATGGGAAGGACATTGTAAAAGTGTTTGGCCTTGTCGTTTTGATTCTGCTCTAAGGCGACATTGAAACCCAACCCGGCCCTGTTACACCTGCTTTCAGGCCCGTAGGAAGCGGGGGGGCAGGGGGGCATTTGCCCCCCCAATAATCCTGAAATTCAATTGTTCACAGCATGGTCCCTGGTCTTCCTTTTGTTCTCTAACAATAGTTGCCCCCCCCCCCCAATAATTCTACCCAAGCTACAGCGCTGCTGCTTTCAAAACAAGAAGTGCTGCTGCTAACTCTACGGATGATGATAAAACCTTTGGTGGAATTGAGAAACTAGCAGCTAGTTAGTCAGCCATTTGTAAAGCTTTGGATGAGATAATGTTGAAACTTCGACAATGCAATCGAAAACCTCAAAATAGAGCTTAAAAGCATTGAAAAGAAGCAACAGTGCATGGAGAAAGATTTGGAGTCAGCCAAGAACGATATCTGCAATAACTGCTCTGCAATACAAGATATGGAGTTCACGATGTACAAGCATGAGCAGTGCAGTAAAAGTTCCGTTCGGATAATTGGCGTGAGGGAGACCAGGGATGAAAATGTCGAGGAGATGAGTATTTCATGCGTTCGTGATCAGTTAGGTTTAGAGTTAGATAAAAATGAAATTGATATTGTACACCGGATCGCGCGGGTTCAGGAAGGAAAAACTAGGCCGATACATATAAAATTTGTGTCACACAAAACAAAATAGCGTATCATGAGCAGTAGCGTAGCCAGGGGGGGAGGGAGGAGCAAGGGGGAGATCAACTCCCCCAATGATCAATAAGTTGGTGTCTGAGAAAAAGCCAAATCTGCAATAAAATCGGCAACTCAGTGGAGGGGTAGGTTTATCATATTTTTGAAAAAACATTATTATTCCGAAAGGAATTTCTTTAGTCATAAGATATTTGGTCAGTTACCTAAGCACGTGTCCTGACAGCTTCTTCAAGGTTATTAGGGCCTTCAGTGCAATTTTGATTTTCGACCACACCAGTTACTATTATTTGAGGGTCATTTGAGGGTCATCTCTTTCTTGTTGGGATGGATTTGGAACAGTCAAAATGCCTTGAGATTCATGAAAATTGTTTGTGCCATTGTGATCCCACTAGAAATCGTTGCCTATTAAAAAAACATCGCATTGTTTCTTAGCGTTAATTTATCGCTCTCATGGTACCACTTTTTTTAATAAGACCTAATGAGAGCGAGGATAGTCATTTTGGTTTTCTCAGTTTGAATGCATATCTCTTCGTGCTGTGTGCTTTTCTGGGCTTAGTGTCATGTCAGAAAGAATGTCAGAAACAGAGATACCAGCTAATTTATCTACATATACCTTTGACCCCTGCTTTCCCATCCCAAGTAACAGAATACCAAGAAATCATATTATTGCTAAGAGAACCATTACAACAAATGCACTGTGCGTTTCTTTTTTTGCAATGATTGTAATAAAATTTGATCTATTTCCCAGTATTCTGGTGAATTGGTTCTACAATTATTAGAATCAATTTTGATACAATGTTCAGTATTTTGGGTGACTTGGTTGTAAAGTTAGAGGTCAGGAAACTTCAAAATTACCCCTGGGTTAAATCCAGAGCTGCTTCATTAGCAACAGGGGATTATATTGTCAAAATATAAACATGACACTCCCAGCCATTACCCAAGATTGCTGACCAGCACGCAAACACATAAGTTAATTGAACGTTGAACGACATTTGAAAATTTCGAAAATTTCGGTCAAGCTAATAGGAAGCTATCAGTTGCTTTTTCTAAAGTGACTTAGCCATTATTATAGAGTTATACTCTCAATTTGAAATTAACACTGATGACTCCCTCGAAACTCATGAATCATCAAGGGATCCCTTTGTAACACTTTCTTGGTCAAATCGTCAAATTGTAAGCTTGCATGTTGAGGTTGCAGATAATGCCACGCTTGTAGTTTTGCAGTATCTTTTGCACCATTGTTGGCACCTCTGATTTTGCCCTGACAGCAAATATAGAGGTTGTTGTTTTATACCTTTGCAACCAGGTCACAAAAATTCTGAAAATTATACCAACATTCAATCCTATTATTGTAGATTAAGAGAATAATGATTCTTTGATTTTGAATTTGAAACAATTTGCGTTAGAGATTTTTGAATCTATTGCGTTTTTTTTGGGATACCCGGTACGTAACACAAACTTATTGGTAAAACCTAGATTTGTCGCTCAAAGGTTTTTTTGGAACTAAAGTTTTTGATGAACTTTTTAAAGAAAAATTTCTTCTTCGTGTCCCTGAAATTAGATTTTCCTTCACGTTTCATATAGAAATGGCTATCACCTTTCAGATTTGAAAATATTAAAGTACTGACGATTGAAGCCCAGTAAACTTCACCACATACAGTTCCTCTAAGCTTATATGTAAAGAACGTCTTGTGCTTGGCATAATTTTATCACAAAATAGTCAAACATAAGGACTTTTTTACTAATCATTCTAGGGTGGTCTTTCAGAAAAGAGCGTTCTCCGATGTTCTGAAGGGCGTGACCCCGA
This sequence comes from Pelagia noctiluca, assembly GCA_963924455.1. NCBI lineage: Eukaryota > Metazoa > Cnidaria > Scyphozoa > Semaeostomeae > Pelagiidae > Pelagia > Pelagia noctiluca. Next base: position 17,018,069 of record OZ004317.1, on the reverse strand, counting down.
AACCCCATTCCTTCATCGCTTCATTCGCTATCTTGCCCCCCCCCCCCAAAGTTCTGACCCTGACAACACCACTGATCATGAGAAAGAAAAAGGAAGGAAAAGATGTCAGATTTTTAATTCCGATAGTTACCACGTTTGGTGTAGATTAGACAAAGTATTCTTCAATTGGGATTTAGATTTGTTTATTTGCTTTGTTTATATTCCACCAAGTTTGTCAACTCTATTGAAATCTGGCGTGTCTTTAAGATTTGAAACCCTTCAAAATGAATGTGCGTCTTTTGAACATAAAGGTTGGGTGTTGCTTTTAGGGGATACAAATGCTAGAACTAACTGCGTCAATTATTTTATTAAAAATGATGAATTGGATGACTACCTTCCGGTAGATGAACAATATTCTTCTGATTTGGCTTTAGAAAAGAGAGTAAATGCTGATAGTAGTTCTTTGAATATTAATGGTTCAAAAATGTTTGAATTTTGTAAAAGCACTGGTTTTCGCATTTTAAATGGAAGGATTTATAAAGATAATTCGTCAGGATTTACCTATTTCTCCTTCAACGGGAATAGCACGGTTGACTACGCTCTTCTTAAACAAAACCATTTTTCATTAATTAAATCTCTTGTAATAAAAGAATTGTCTGACTTATCGGATCATTGTTCATTGGAAATCGAAATCCGTGCGCAGTTGCAATCTGACAATATAAACAAAGACATAGCGTCACAGCTTCAAAACTCCAATTTTTCTATCTCGAACATCAAAAATCTTCGAAACAATTTCAACAAACGATTTTACTTGGGTGATTCAACCATTGATAAACTGCTTGAAGTATGCAATAACAATAGCACAAATGATTTCTTAGATTTAGTCGAAGAAGAGCTTTCCAAAGGGGAAATCTCAATTGACGATATTGTGAGTAAACTCAGGTCGAAACTATTAGAAATCTCCGAGATATGTTTTGTTGCTAAAAACTTTTTCGTCCAAAAACAAAGAAACATCTAAGGCAAGGGGTTGGTTTGTTAGTGAGTGTCATTTTATAAAACAGACTGTTAGCAAAGCCTGGAAACTTTATCAAGAAAGCGTGTGCGTCATTGAAAACGTTACTTTGAATATAAACCCCAATGCATTGAGAAATATTCATTTTCAAAAGCGCAGAGAATATAAGAAACTACTCAAACACAAACGTAAATTGTATCTTATTGTCCAGAAACAACAGCTCTGGACATTAAGATCAGAATCTCCTAAGTCATTATGGGAGTGGTTAAATAAAACGCAGAAGACGGTGGATTTAGGTTTCCAGCCCAATCAACTTTTTGAGTATTTCAATAATTTATTACAAAACAGCTCTGATGTTGTTAATCGTGAAATCGTTAATCATCCTTCCGAAATAGATGAATCTACCCTTCTAGATATGAGTAATGAGCTGAGCTGCCCCATCAAATTTGAGGAAGTAAAGCAAATGATCTGCAATCTTAAAAATGGAAAGGCGCCTGGACTTGACATGATCAGTGCTGAACTTCTGAAAAATTTGAATACTAAATTTTTGGTGATTTTTGTTCAGTTGTTTAATAGGATACTTGAATCTGGCAATTTTCCAGAAGAGTGGGCTATCGGAATTATTGTGTTGCTCTTTAAGAGGGGTGACAAAACAAACCTTGATAATATAGGGGAATCACATTACTTAGCATCTTTAGAAAACTTTTTATGAGAATACTTTTGCAAAAACTACAAAACACTGTTTCAAGATATGATATACTGTGTGAAAATCAAATTGCATACAGGAAAGGGTATCAAACGTTTGACCACATCTTTACACTTCGGGCCCTTATAAAACACCGCCTTCAAGAGAAAAAAGGTCCGTCACATCTATGTTTTGTGGATTTTAGTAAGGCTTTTGGTTTAGTTAACAAATTAATATCATAAAGCATTAGTGGCACTTTCATACAAATTGTTTCATCACTTAATAGCAAAGTTAAGTCTTGCGTTAAAGGAAATTAACTGAATTAACTGAACTTTTCCCGTGTTCACGTGGGGTAAGGCAAGGTTTTATTTTAAGTCCTCTATTATTTGCACTTTTCATAAATGATTTGAATAAAAAAATAAAGGACTCTTCGGCTGGGGTTGATATTGGAGATGAGAGGGTTCACACCTTTCTGTATGCTGATGACCTTGTTTTGTTAGTGAATAGTGCAGAAGATATGCAGTTACAACTTGAACTTCTTAATGAGTATGTAAACTCGATCAAAATGAAAATAAATTTAGGAAAAACCAAAATTATGGTTGTAAGAATGCATAAGTCACGTGGTCAAGCTGAAAACACGAATATCTGGAAAGTTGGCAATAATGAAATAGAAGAATATGACTCTTACAAATATCTGGGTGTAATCTTTATATCTAACGGGTCATTCTCGGGACACGCCGAAAAAATTAGAGTAAAGGCACAGAAGTCATACTTTTCTCTTTTAGCGAAAAGCATAGAATGGGGGGGGGGGGTTTCCAACCAAGATTATTTCTGTATCTGTTTGACCATACGATAATGCCAATATTAAACTATGCGTCGGAGTTACCGGAGAAGGTTACTGTGCTAACTTATTGTCCTGGTTTAGGACAGTGGTTAGCGCACTCGCCTGTGTCCGCACGAACCCGAGTTCGAGACCCGGTGGAGGCATATGTCAATTGCAATAGCCTGCTCTGGTATAATTTAATTACCCGTGTTAGACCATACCTTATGATTAATGGCAAGAGAAGAGAGATACTGCTTGTTTTGCAAAACAAAAAACGATCTAGTGATCGAAGACTAAATTCATTTCCTCATCTTTTGCCTATTATTTGCCACAGAGCGTAAAGAGATGATAAACTCAATTAGTGAAAAATACCCATCTATTAAAATGCTAAATACGGAAAAATTGCTCATTTGGCTTTTACCCAAAGAAGACGCGGCTTGTCTTGAGTTAGTAGGCAGCTTTTGCTGAAAAGGAATTAAAAGTCATAAATATAAATTGATTGGGTTATAAATTATTATGAAATATTGCCAAATGATCATCCTTAACCTGTTTGCTAATCAATATCTTTTGTATCTTCTGTATCACTGTATCTTATTATCGTATTATGTAACTTTATGAGTTTAAGTAGTTATTATGATTATTATGTTATATTAATTCTCCATATTTGCATTGTAGGTTAAGGGTCATCTCTGCCTAAACACCGTTGTTAAAAAAAAATGAAAAACAGATGGTCGCCGACGGGTAAACATCGTTTTCGATCAATATTTGCAAACAAGTTTGAAATCTGAAACAAGAGAGAATAGAGAAAGCGGTTTCAGGGTATCTATTCGTGAATCAACACCTATAAAAAATTGGCCTCAGTTTCTTCGAGTTGATAATAAACAAAAAAAACTCTTTACGATGCTGGCATTATAGCTTGGAAAACAAAATACAAATGGAATTACAATCATTGCAACATATCTTTAAGATGCAATCTATGATAATGTTTCAGTCGCCTTGGCCTCGCTTGCTCCATGCAACCACAAAAAAGCCAATACCAGGATATTCCTTCACACTCTTCACGCTGCTGGCTCAGGCCATCAAGAAGAAAAGGAACTCTTTAAAATGCTGGCAGTAGAGCTTGGAAAACAAAATGCAAATGGAATACCATCATTGCAACATCTCTTGAAGATGCAATCTGCAATAATGTTTCAGTCGACTTGGCCTCGCTTGCTGCATGCAACCGCGAAAAAGCCAAAACCAGGATATTCCTTCACACTCTTCATGCAGCTGGCTCAGGCCATCTGAAAATCTGCACACGAACAGTAGATACAGATGTCGTTGTCATGGGGCTATCTCTGTTCAATAAATTGCAGATTAAAGAGCTTTACATAGAATTTGGTTCTTGCATTGATAAACGATGGCTCCCAATTCATGAGTATGCTGCAGACCTTGGAATTCAAGTTTGTGCCGCAACTCTTTTTTGGTATACATTCACAGGCTGTGATACATTGTCTGCGTTTGGTGGCCGTGGAAAGAAGATGGCATGGGATACATGGAAAGCATACCCAGATGCAACCAACGTCTTCTTGAGGTAATTTCTATTTCTGTTAAGCAAAGCTAAATATTTTTCAGAGTTCTGCAACATTCGATCGGTGGAATATTAACTTTACCGAGTTCTGGAAACTCGCAGAAGCAAGTCAAAGGAGTTATAAAGGAAAAAAGGTAGTGCATTCTTGCGAAGAATACTTGTTTGTGTTTTTAAACTTTAACCTATCACATTTTAAAGATCTTTCCAATCCATCTTCCCTAGTATATAGAATCGCTTCACAGAAATTAGTTTATTTACTAGAAAGTTATGTAAATGAGGAAGCCTATCTTCAAAGCACTTCCTGCCTCAATGGCTACCCTCAGTAGAAAGGATGTGGACGATTTCAGTGGCTTGACTTTCTATTTCATTTCATCTTATATCACACTTATCTTCGACGTCCTTACACCTTGCTAAGATATCATAAACAAACCAAAAGTTAAACCTGGAAAGACTTTCAACTCATCGTCCAGGTTATCAGAATTTTGGAGTCACAATCTCTACGAAGAAGATATGAAACTGCTTGAATGCTATGTAGTTCTGCTTTACGACAGATCAAGCTCACTACACACCGTAAACACGTGTCAAAGAGCACCGCTCACCTCTAAAGGATATGATAATGAAGGAACTCCACTCCACTAGCAAGAGATGTGCTGGTTCTTCATGCAAGGAGAGCTATATGGCAAAGCGGGTAAGACGTTTGAATCAATAGTGCGTTGAATAGCTAAATTTATGACAATGTAATAAAGTTTTAGTTGCTTCATCGTATAATAAGGGTATCTTCACGTCCAAACATACGACGTTTAGAGGATAGCCTTGTATCAAGTCATGAATTATGCTCGTTATAAAGTGCCAATTTGTGTTTTGTAGCTATTTTGAACCGATTTCGTATTTTTTCAAACTTTTAATGATGTCATTTTCTTTGTTTCTAATAACCAAAGACCCTTAAAAGTTGCAAAACCCTACTAAACCATACAGAAATTTAAGGGCACCGATATACCGTTTTGGATACTAAGACGGACATTTTCAACATCAACTATATGGTTCACGATTCAGTCTATGAAATACCATATTTTCTTCCTAGTATAATCTAAAGACAATCACTTCAGAGATGGCAAGAAATGCCAGATGTCGATGACTGGATATCGAACCAAAACGAAAATGAGATATCACCAAGATGGATGTTGAATGAGGAGGCTTCAAAACCATGTCATGAACTTGTAAAATGCAGCTGTAAGCGAAATTGCTCTTCAAAATGCAAATGCAAACAATAATCAATTTTCATGCTGGTATCACCAATTGCGACAATTTTATTAGAAAATCATTTTTGGGGCCTAGAACCTAGTACACCTGTCTAAAAATAGCACTTTGGGTATTTTTAGACTTGGGTCGGTAATTCATCTTTTTCAGCAAATCAAACTGCCTCTATCTACAAATTTTCTTGCTGGTATCACAACTTGAAGAAATAATATTAGAAAACCCTTTTTTGGGGCCTGAAGCCTAGTAACCCAGTTTAATAATAGATGTTTGGGGAATGTTTTAGCTGGGATGTGCACCTTTTTTTTCAGGGCTCAAAATTACCCCTGTGGTCGAAGTTTCATGCTTGTATCCCATTTTGCACAACATTTTTGCTAACAGCCTGCAATATAGACTAAATCTCAACGGATACAAATTCCCATTTCTCCAGTCTGTAACATTCATCTTTTTCTTTTTTTTAAACAAGAACCAGTAAAATTGGTTTGAAGCTGGCTGTTCTTAAATATTTCTCTTTTTTCAAGCTGAAATGTTTTTAAATTGTTTTTACTTTCATAAAGCTTTGCAAGCCCTTTATCAGTTGTGTTGATTGTTGCAAATTTTGACTTTCTTGAATATCTTACATATCAGTATTCTGGAAATCCGCCTCTTTTTTTGATTATTTCTCAGTCTTAAGACTATTTCTTAAAACTCCTACATTGAGCAAAATATGGTCAGTTTTACTTTGTTCTTAGCTTGTACTTAAGTTTTGGAAAAATTCTAGGCTCGTGTTCTTATAAGATTTTTCTGATGTAAAAAAAGAGTTTATGTGCAAATTGAAACCGAGAGAGTGATGAATTCCGTGCCCTCATTAGATTACGTGTCCTCTTGCCTCCGGGCTCAAATTTTCCTCGTGCCCCTCTGTTTTCACTCATCCTGTAAATAATCCCATGTCCCCGTGCCTTCATATATTTCTTGCCCTTACTTAATCAGTGTCCTCGTGGATCTTTGCCCTTGTTTATCGTGTGCCCTTGTGTCCCAATTCATCCCTAGCCAGCATACAGACTCAACAGGTTTGGATGAAAAGCTGTAGTGCGACCATCATTTTCGCTCATGAACCGAATCGTAAATTTCTCATTAATCCCTCATAGGCTCCGTGGTTCTGCCTCTAGCCTCATTTAAACCTTGATTAAGGCTAATTACAGGGGCGGATCCAGGGATTCTGACTACGGCCCAAATTTTAAAAATGGGCGTGGCCAAATATATGCTTAGAGCACGCTGAAGGCACTTGAGATTTTTGCAATTCTGAGGCCTTAAGTCGTTCTGGTAATGCTATAAAAACAATGTTCCAATCAAGACGGTAACATATTTTCTCAGTCTTTTTAGAAAGCTCCTTTCCTAAATTTTAGATCTTAACAAACAATTTTTTCAATTTTATGGTATTCAAGTATTGTAGCACGCTGTAATAATGCAGGCCATTAAGTAAAAATAAATTAAAAGATAAATTGATTATTTAACAAAGCACCAAAATCAAAGCAGTACACTCTCCTTTTCATAACAATAATTTGATAAGAATATTGAGACTTGTTATTTCCAAAGTGAACTGAATAATTCAAGAAAAACAACGATATAGAATGTTGGGGACGATTGCAGTTTAGCGGGCTGTACATAATATTTCCAAAAAGCCTACACTATCACCTCTCTAATAAGTGGATCTGTCTTGTGGACTGCGTAAATGCAGAGGAGGCCTGGACTGCAACCTTATGGAATTTGGAGATTGTACAGGAAACTGTTTTTGATTTTTATCGTTAAGAAGAGGACTAAATGTCAATCGAATTTCATTTTTGCTAACTCCGAAAGAATAAATGAGAAGTATTGGCACCATGCAGATAACACACTGCCAGATTCCTCCTCATATTAGCCCGCGTCACAGACACTGTGCTTTGAAAAACTGTAACGCACTGCCAGATCCGGAATCCAGAATCCGTGTTTTAAATACAACCTTCGTGAAACTCTTTATCATGATTTGAAAAAGTTAAGTTAATTGATTTGCGTTTGCAAGTTATGGTTTTGCTGTCTTGACCATTGCGGTTTTACATGTTAAATGAGAATGAAATGTTTTTGTCCCATCATTTCTTATCATCAATTTAATTATAAAATTGTGAACGTCATGGACAAGGAATATATAGTCGTGTTCTTTTCAGGATGGTCCCTCTGTTGACGCTGGCTGTACTACTCGAGCTTGTGGTTGTAGTTTGCGTATTTGTATTTTCTTGATAAAATCTACGTATCTTTTCCATACGCTGCTGCATATTTGACCCAAAATAAGGTGGACGTTAAAAACTAAAGGATAGCATTTATTAAGGCGTACTCTGTATATCTCCTTGATGAAAAACTGTGCAATTTGTAGAGGCCAGCTATTTCGATCCATGTTTCAATTTAAGAAAAGGAGATCTGACTGAATAATTTTCACAAAGCCTTGCATGTGAAAAATGAACGCCGCAATCGAACAGTATGTGTGTGAAAAGGGATGGCAAATTTCTTCTTTTTCTGCAGGAAAATGAAAAAATTGCTTGCCGTTCCAGTTAATGGTTCATTGCATGCAACCTCAACTAAAACGCAATGCACTTTTTTCAATAAGGCAACCAGGGCAAGAAATAGTACACGTATTTATATAAGCAATTGCTTTATAAGCAAGTCAGTACTCGACAAGGCAAAAACAATACAATTCAAATACTGGATAGAGGAATGCTAAGTAATTATAACATCTTAGTTCTGATCAAATTGGGAATGAAAATTATGCAGCAGCTATGAAGAAGTAGGTTACAGTGGATATCAGTACTCCCGCACACTTTAGTATGCAAGATACCATCGACATTAGTTGAGCAACAACTTGTCAGATAGTTTTCTAAGAAACAAATTTCTTGATAAAGAAATGCGTGTAACATATAAGCAACTCGAGGGCCTGACCCAAATAAAATAAATATTTACACAGAACAGCTCAGCATCCATGTTAGCAACTTATAAGCAACATTTTTTTCAGACATGAAGACTTGCTTTGTTGTTTTTCAGGCATCAGGCCTCTTTCTTATTTGTTGGGTTTTGGGTTTAGGCCTATATTGGTGCTGTTTACATGGAAAGGTGATGTTTACATGGAGAGGGCCAGCCCTCCTAGGAGGAATTGGATTTCACCTTGCGTTAGCATGGGAATTTTCCAGCTCGCATAGGAGGGCTGGAAAACAAAGTTCCTTCGCAGCATTTCATAAGATGAACTTAAGGAAATTTTGGCGCTATAATCGATTAATCATGGCGGACACGAAGCATCTTTTTCGTATGTTTTTTCAAGTTATTACAATTTTTACTGTGCTAATGTTACAACAATACGGCCTTCTAACTATATGGAAAATTCACCAAACGAACCAGTGCAACCAGATGGTAGGTTTTCTGCAACAAAAACGAAGCTATCAGCTTCAAAAATAGAAACCTGCAAAGCAAAGGAGATTGTTACGGAAAAAAAGAGATGCTGGGAAAACCAAGCAATGAGCAGCGATGGACAAATATGATATGAGGGATGGTTCTTGTGGAGGAATTGAGGCCAGATAATTCTCCTGACAATTCTTCATTAAATTATAGACCACTGAGCCCTGATAAAAAGCCCGGAGGGGGGGGTACTTCCATAGTTGACCTGGCGGGATGTGCCGCTAAATAGGGTATACTTTTTCAGTGAAAATTATGGGACAGGGGAGTCTCTTTCTCGTGAAAATTATGCCACAGGGTATAAAAATTTTGAGAGCCTTCTTGCAACAATTGATTGTGTATACTTGTGGCCAAATTTTTATGTGAAAGAGTATACTTTTGGGCAATTTTTTATGCGACAGGGTATACTTTTGAGACATTTTTTATGTGACAGGGTACCGGGTGTGAAGTGGTTTTCCACACACCCCCGTCACTTCAATAGTCAACGCCACGATCCTTAAGTTTCTTAGGCCCTTTTTAGTTAGGTACCCCTTGGCTTATTCATTGCTAGTTCTTTCTCCCCTTTATTTCCTTGTGCATTCAGATAGCTGTTGCACAACAGTAGTCTTACGTCATAGGCGACAGTTATTGCATGCTTGGGATTTTCTCATTGTTTTGTCTACGTAGGTTCGGGATTTTCCCATAGCATTATTTAGGCCTAGTTTAGGGTTACGCATTCCTTTCCCACGTTTAGTTTTACCCTTTTACGTAGTTTTGCTAAGTTTCCCACACGTTTTACGTAAGTTTGTGGTTACAGGAATATTTCTCAGTTCGTCTATGTTATTTGTTGGTTATCGCTTAATTACTTTGACATTGGTGTAATATTAATTTTAGATTATGTTATGGTATATATACTAGTCGTACTTTAACTAAAATCAGTTAGAGTTAGAGCGTGAGTAAAAGACGCACTGAAGACGCCGAAGAGAACCTTTATCGAGATAGGTTAGGGCCTAATGCTTACGTTACATTTATAAGATAGTGCCGTGATTTTGAAGTTGTATGAGATATAAACACAGTGTGTATTTCTGTTGTTTACGTCTGGTTTCGTGACATCAAGTACCCCCCCCCCCCCGGAATAAAAAGATAGCGATCACTTTTTATTATCTGGAAGACACTGGATCTTCGATAATGACAGCAAAGTTATTTGTCATTTCACAAGTTTGCAGAACCATTGGAGCAGTTCTAGGGGCCAAGTATTTGAAGCTTCCAAAAAACCAAGACGAAATGAGACAAAACGTTTCAGAATTTGAAACAAAGTTTGGAATGGTACAAGCCTTTGGTTGTATTGATGGAACACACATACGTATCAAACGCCCTATTAAGGATCCCCAAGATTACTTTTGTTACAAACGCTACTACTCTTTGAATGTACAGGGAGTTTGTGATCATCAGGGCCAATTTATGGATATTGAGTGCAGATGGCCTGGTAGCGTTCATGACGCACAAATGTTTTCAAACTCTTCGATACATCGTAAACTCAGAAACAACTAATTACCTCAAACATTTCAAACAATAACACCTGGTTATGTGAAGATCCCAAACTATTTGATTGGTCCAGCCTATGCACTTACTCAATATTGCATGAAAGAATTGGAAACATGTAACGGAAAAGAGCAAGTTATTTTTAATGACATTCTTCGTGCAGCAAGAAACCCTATAGAGTGTGCATAGGGCAGGCTAAAAGCAAGGTGGTCAATTCTTACCAGAAACGTTGATCTGAAACTGAGACTTACAAAGTCTAGCCCCTATTTGCACCATGGAATTGCTCATACCATCTAATGCCTTTGAAAATGAATTGCCTATTGCTGCTGCTAAATATTTTCTCAATTTAGGCAGGGAATTATCCCCTGCAAACTAACAAACTTGGTAACCTTAGATTTTAATGTCTCAAATGAATACCAATATTATAAGGATAAAAAAACCAAGATGGGACAAAAATTGACGTGGGTCATGTCATCGCTCTTCAAAGTATTACGTCATTAGTCACGGTCACAAAAAAAATCAACTACCTTCAATTTTAAATCTGAATATATATTTAGAAAGAGCATAAAGAGTTATTCAAAATGGTTTAAGGAACTATATTCCTAACATAAACAGCTGAAGAGATATGAGCAATCTAAGATATTTCGGTTCAGGGAGTAATAAAGATAATCAAATTTGCTTAATTCTCCCATATAGCCTAAAACATTTTACGAAAATTGAACTTCAAAAGCCAGCTGATTGATAGACAACATTTCAAGATGATTAAAGGCAAATAACATGTTTTAAGATTCGTTTTTACAATATATATGGGGTTTTTAATTCCTAACATTACCCGCCGATTTAAAGAAAAATGTGTTTCTGAAGATTTTGGGTAAAAATTTTGGTGATAAATGTGTTCCACTGGTAAGAAATCGTAACAAATTCTTCTCTGTTTGTAATGTCCACTTCAATTAGACAAGGAATAATAAAGTAAACCGTAATAAATCATCAAATCCAGGGGGTAATATCTAAATTGATGAACCCAAAAGATAAAATTGTATTTAAGTGTGTGTAGAAAATAGTAAATTTGCCTGTGAAAACACCTCAAAGATATCTTGTGGTAACCATTCTTCACACGAACTTTTACTTGACATAAAGTCGGAGAAATGCACTTTCCTTGTTTTCAGCTAAATCCAAGTCATTGTCGTCAGCGACTTTCTCCGAATCATCACCGACAGTTTCGCTAGTCGATGCTTATCCGTTGCTGTTTTCAAACCATCTTTCTTTCTCTTTGGCTTTTGCAGTACTCCTAGTTGTTTTTTCGCTCGTGGTTTGTTTCGTAGTGGTTGTAAATCTATTATGTCGAATTCGTCATCTGCTTCTGAAGTGGGTTGTTTCTTTTTTGGGTGCACATTTTTCACAGAAGGAGGAAACTGACTCCCGCAAAACCAGACTGGTTTTACTTCTGATTCTTTTTTTTTCCAACCCCACTTCTCAAACTCTAGACGATCGATGATGAAATTGTTGCAATGATGCCATTCGTATGCCTGATAGTGCGCTCTTTTTATCACTTGGACGACGGAGTCTGTGTCCGGAGGTAATGGCATCGAAAACTTATTTAGAGCGTATGAACTCTTTGAAGTGGTCAATATCCTCTGGAGTTAGATTGTTTCTTGACCCAAGGGCCACAAGTAAGCAGGTCTTTGTTTTGTCGGCAAGGACGTTTTTAAGCACCCGAGGTTTACCTGTGCGATAAAAGTAAGACGTCGTGTCACATCCCGTGATGGCATGAAGCGCCAGCAAAGAAAGACAAACTTCAAGTCCCAGATGATCACAAATGACTCTTATTTCAGCATACTTTTCTATATCATACTTGAAAAACCACTTTTCCTGGACGTTGAACTTCGCGTATGCCCAAACCAAGAGTACCAACACCTCGGTATCCTTGCAAACAACAACAACATCGTTGTTCTCTTCAAGTGCAATGGCTATAAGCCTTGTGTCTGCTTCCTCGTGATTGCACTCCTTCTCAATCAAGGTGCCGTTTTCCATCCCTTACATCTTTTCCCCGTGCGTTATGACATATGATGTTTTGAAAAGGTGCCTTCCATTATCTGATATATTTTGTGATTAGTTCCAAAAGCTGCTTTTTATTTTCTGAATGGCTTAAGAATTCATGCCATTTTATTCCTGAAGGCATATGTTGATCATATCCTTCAACAAATTTTCTTGGTACCTTGCCGCCTCTCAGCTTCCTCGTTGATGTTGCACTTGACTGTACTACGAGTTTTTTAAGGAATCCTTTTCAGGTTGGCGTAGGTCTCCATCTAGTGAAGCTACAGACAATGCAAAGATGTAATAGGGTATTGAAAGGCCTCCTCTAAACTCAGTGACTTCGCTGTGATAGTATCAAATGCGTGACGGTCTATTTTCAATATCTCGATAGCGTTTGGTGTCTTCTTTTCTTTTTTTAATCTTGTGTTCAGTTTGTTTTTCTTAACAGGATAAAATAAATTGACACAGCCTTCAACAAGCCGATCCTCGAAAAGAGCTTCAAACTGCTTCTTACCAATTTCAAATGATCGAGACACGTCATTGACGACAATTTCCTCTATTTTCTTTCCATTTGCAATGTTCTTCGGTGGTTCGCTGGAAAATAGATTTGCTCCATAATCTCCAAGCTTGCTCTTTAGACTTTTTACATGTTCGAAATATAATCTCTTTCCAAGTGGTGTAATTTTTTTATGTTTTGAAGAAGTTTTCATGTGGAGCACTGTATGCAAACTCTTTCTAAGCATTGTGTCTATGTGAATCGTATTCAACCAAGTATTGACAGAATCGATATTCGTGCTGAATCCAGACCTGAATGGACCAACCGTCCCCTTTGTTTCTTTATTGAATAGCTCCGTGATGGGAACTCCAAGTATAGCTGAAAATTTGTGGCCAGTAATACTTCCTTCCACCAATGCCTTTGAGTTTTAATTGCTGGACAGCCTCGTGATTTGCTTGCTTTAGACTCATTACATAGACGTTTTGGTAGCTATTGTATCTTGCATAGTTTTGGTGATAAAAGGCAAAAGAATAGCAAATCATTCGCTGCCCTGGTTGCAAGTGCTTTTATATGTCAGTGTCACTAACTGCTGCTACTAGTGATAGCATCAAAGAAATATCTCGCAAATAACTCACTGTCAGATCTGTTTCTGAACCTGCCTCACAATGAAGGACAGTATTTGCCAGCTCAGTAAATTCATCGAGTTCAAGTAACTACTGGGAGGTTTCTGGGGAGGGAAGTGTTCGCACAAACTTGATGACTGCTTTCAATGGTTCACTCAACTTCGTCAGATTGTCAGTGGAAGTTTCGATGTTGTATTGCACAAGTGCATCAAAAAACTCTTTATGAACCCTCATACTGCGATAGTAGTGTCGTCCTTCGAATGCTTGCAGAGCTGATCCTTCCGCAATGGTTTTTGCATTGATGCACCAGTCAATGAAGCCTTTGCAGAAGTGACGTTTTTGGAGCAATCTTCGCATGACTCGAAGCTGGTGAAACCCACCCATTAAATGCACAATTTTGGAATATAGATCTTTGTTTCCCAAAATAATATCACATAGCTTGGATTCTTGTCAGAATGGACGAACATAGATGGAAGCTCTAATTCCTCAATTACATCCAGTAGAAAATTCAGATATTCTTCGCAAAGCGGGTATTCAGGTGGATGGGGAGAAACTGGAAGGTATTCTTGAACAATGCTTTCATAATCATTACTTGAGATTATTTTGTTAGAAGGTATTTAAGGACCATTTTGTGTTTTACCCCCCGATTGTGATGATCTAATACCTTCAAGATAACCAGTTTATACCTGATTAGAATATATATGCCTTGGGGGACGCATTTATTACGATTTCTTAGCAGTGGAATACATTTGACATCAAAATTTCTACCCCAAATCGTCGGAAATACAATTTTCTGAAATTTGGGGGATAATGTTAGGAATTAAAAAACCCCATATATATTGTATAAACGAATCTTAAAATATTTCCCTTAAATGAACTTGAAATATCGTTTGTCAATCAGCTGGCATTTGCAGCTCAATTTTTGTACCATTTTTCTGGCTATATGGGAGAATTTAGCAAATTTAATCATTTTCATTACCCCCTGTACCGAAATATCTTAGATTGCTCATATCTCCTCAGCTATTTATATTAGGGATATAGTTCCTAAATGGATTTGGAATAACTCTTTATGCTCTTTCTAAATATATATTCAGATTTAAAATTGAAGGTAGCCTAATTGATTTTTTGTGACCGTTACCGATGACGTAATACTTTGAAGAGCAATGACATGACCCCCGTCAATTTCTTGGAACGTCCCATCTCGGACTTTTGATCTTTATAATATTGGCTTTCATTTGAGACATTAAAATCTTAGGTTACCCGGTTTGTTAGTTTGTAGGGGATAATTTCCTGCCTAATTGGTTGTCTTCTTTTCCTTCATTTACCAATAGCTAATCACGTTGAGCTGCTGGCATTGTCCTTTGCATATGCTTCAGTATTGTCTATAAGTTTTGGAGATGGTTACACATACTTGACAAAATATCTATTGGCCTAGGCTTTCTTAACCTCGAAAATGTCTTGCCATCTCCTCCCTAACCCAGGTATATTTTATTGGCCTGTCACCATCAAAGTCAACGTTTTTGTATTCCATTTGTATTTCATTTGTATTCCGTAATTATGGAGGCAAGTAATCAGCACATCGACCATATCATCGTTCCAACGTTCCTTTTTGACTTGTCTTCTTTCCTCGCAGAATAAGGCTTCAAGAAAGAGGAAACATTTGCGTTGGCAGCCATGTTTACTCCTCGCACAGGACATGCGCATGCGTATAACGTTGATTTCCAGCCCTCCTAGGAGGGCTAACCCACTTGATTGCGTTTATATGGAAAATTTCCAGACCGGCTAGGCTAGCCCTCCTCTCATATAAACGAAAAATAGTTTTATAAAGGAATAGACCTACAAAGTGAGATCTCGGCAAAAAGGGCCAGCCCTCCTAGGAGGCCAGTCCTCCATGTAAACAGTACCTAAGTCATTTTAACCTAACTACGGCGAGATTAATACCTTAATTGGCCTTATTCAAGGTTTAAACGAGGCTAGAGGCAGGACCACGGAGCCTCTAGGGGATTAGTGAGAAATGTATGATTCGGTGCATTTGCGAAAATGCTGGCCGCACTACAGTCTCAGGTGCAGGTGTTATTGCTTAAAAGATTGGCGGCAGCATTGAAGGAAGCCACGAGGATTAGCTATTCATGAAAACTAACTACAAGTGCGAACAGGGCCTAAGAAATTGTGAATATTATCTTGGCCATTTCCCTTTCATTTGTCAAATAAAACAGCTGTTATTTTAGATGTTGAGTTTGGTTTTTATTGATGAAATGACAGTGTTAGTACTTTTAGATCAACCTGTTAAAAATTTGCTTTGAATTATTTCGATCATCTAAACCGATGTATAAATTTTTTGAAGTTACTCGAAAACTTTCAGTGCTCTAAGGTCGAGGTGTTAAAGAAATTTCCAGTACTGGTATGATTTTGCAGCTGCATGTAACAGAAATATTTTTAGTAGGCACACTTATATCAGTTTGCAGTTTTTGTCAAGTTCATCTTTCCGATAAGCCATTTTCAAGCAAGATATGATTCAGGCCAAGGCAAGGGATGAATTAGCCTGAGCACAGACTCAACTGGTTTGGAAGAAACGAGTTAAGTTGAATTCCGAAAAGTGTTTAGTTGAATTGAAATCTTGCCTTTTTGGCCTCCAGTGGAGGCTGGTACTTAGACTAATTACACGAGTTGCAGTTCTCGCTATTGATACATTCGATGAACGTTCAAACTAAGACACACAATCAAAATCGCACGATGAGCGGACTCAGTTTAGTGCTGGCCTCATTTTCACCATGAGTGAATTGTGGGTCTCATGTAGTAGGTCTAGCTGGGACTCTCCTGGGGGCCAAACATGCAGAATTTTAATTCAATCAATTTTTTTCGAATTCAACTCAGATCGTTTCTTCCAAACCAGTTGAGTCTGCATGTAGGCTGGGGATGAATTGGAACACAAGGGCACACGATGAACGAAGGGCAAAGATACACGAAGACACTGATTAAATAAGGGCAAGGGTTAAGTGAGGGCACGGGGACATGGGATCATTTACGCGATAAGCGAGAACACGGGGGCAACATATAAACAGAATTAGAATTATCCCACTTATGTGGCAAAATATCTATCCATATGAACATACAAACAGAATTAGAATTATCCCACTTATGTGACAAAATATCTATCCATATGAGCATAAAGATAGAATTAGAATTATCCCACTTATGTGACAAAATATCTATCCATATGAACATATAAACAGAATTAGAATTATCCCACTTATGTGACAAAGTATCTATCCATATGAACATACAAACAGAATTAGAATTATCCCACTTATGTGGCAAAATATCTATCCATATGAACATACAAACAGAATTAGAATTATCCCACTTATGTGACAAAATATCTATCCATATGAACATATAAACAGAATTAGAATTATCCCACTTATGGGACAAAATATCTATCCATATGAACATATAAACAGAATTAGAATTATCCCACTTATGGGACAAAATATCTATCCATATGAACATATAAACAGAATTAGAATTATCCCACTTATGTGACAAAATATCTATCCATATAGACATATAAACAGAATTAGAATTATCCCACTTATGGGACAAAATATCTATCCATATGAACATAAAAACAGAATTAGAATTATCCCACTTATGTGACAAAAGATCTATCCATATGAACATATAAACAGAATTAGATTTATCCCACTTATGTGACAAAATATCTATCCATATGAACATATAAACAGAATTAGATTTATCCCACTTATGTGACAAAATATCTATCCATATGAACATATAAACAGAATTAGAATTATCCCACTTATGGGACAAAGCTCAGCATAACAGGCTGGCCTACTTCATACTAGCCGGACCTTACCAACGCATTGATTTTTTTCGCCTTCTACTTGTGCGTTTAGGATAACTTTACAATGAAACTATTGCACATGAAAATATTTGAGATGTTTTGCTTGCTATGTGTCTTTTGAGACAGATATTAGTACTTTATGCAGAGGCCAAACATGAGTAAACTTTCTTTGCTCTCTGTCGTATCGTTTTTGTCGTGTAATTTAGTGTTCTATTTTAGATTCTTTAGCAATGAAACAAATGGATGATGTTTATGATGATACTAGTCATACTGTTCAAATACACCATTACCATCACAATGGTATTAAACACGTTAAGTAACATAACAATTTACAGTAAGGTATTGCAAACTTTCTCATGCAGCATGATTACACTAAGAAAATCTTTTGTTTGTTTATTTTTTAAAAGTTTAAAAATACCGTTATCTAAATTCAATAGAGCTGAGATCACTAAAGTGTTTCTCTTTTTTGATAGACCAAAACAATGTGCCTAAAACAAAAGACTCGAATACGCATGCCTGCACTTAAAAGCATAATAGAAAACAAAAAATCAAAATTTCTATTACTTATTTACATCTACTGATCAATGTTAGGTCGAGCTTGAAGTCATAATAGGCTTTTTGCGAAATCCCAGAATGCAACTAATAACCATTGGAATGCCTTGTGTTCCTTACGAAATCAAAACAGTTTTTATTTTGAATCAGGGCTGTTTTGATACTTCATCTCAATGGAACGGAAGTGCATCTTGTTGCTAGGCGGGAAGCTACAAGGATCGCCAATTTCATGCCTCTGAGAACACAAATTGATGGAACACCAAGTTGAAAGAGTGCATCCCATTTTTTAAGTGAGTGAGTTTCCGTTTAACGTGTTAACCTTTCTAAGACTCGATTTTTAAACTAGAAAAAGAGGATGGTGCATTGATCATTTCTCACCCCTCACTAAACACTCACTAAAACCTTGCCGAAAACTTTTTAAACCCTACCTTTACCAAACCCTTACTAAAACTTTGTGAGCCCTCACTAAAAGTTGACTTAAATATTAGGGTATAAAGTCCCTAAAACGTTTCAGACTTTGACCAAAATCGATGTATGTCAAGAATAGGGAATCTCTTTGATACTGGCATCGTCTCAATCGTGTATCAATCGGGATATTAATTCATGTTTCCAATAATCGTACATTTTGAATACTTTTTGGGTCTGGGGTCCGTGAGTCCGGTTGCATGGATACAAGGAATAGAACAAGCAACTCTGTATATCAGCGGTTTCATCAATTACATGCGCTGCTAGATTCGTGGTTAGTAGCACAACTTGGAATCCTGCAACCCAATCTACGATCGCTTTCCTCCTTTGTTGCTTCACGAAGAAGGTTTGGGATCTCGTTGAAGTGAAAAATCTGCTTATCCAAGCGGTCATTTGCATTAAAAAATGTATCCGGATGATTCCCAGAATGAAGATGATGAGATACCGTTTATAGTCAACCAAACACCGGTGGAAGTTGACCAGATTTTACCGCATCTGGGTGAATTTGGGAAGTTTCAGAAGTTGCTGGAAGTATTGTTGTGTTTCTCATCAATGCCTTCGGTCGTTCAAATCTTGCTCCCGTTTTTCACGCATGATAGTCCCACGTGGAAATGCGTTGGTGCGAATTCAAGTTGCAGTTTGCAAGGCGAGCTGCCCATTAAGAATCGACTACGTTGCAGCTTGCCTCGAAGTTCATGGGAGTACACGACACCAAAAGACTACTCAATTGTAACTCAGGTTTGTTTATCAGTTACTCAAGCAGTTTGCTTATTTCTATATATGCATTTAGACAATTACAGTTTTGGCTTATTGTCAGTGGATTGAGTCCTGGCAGAGTCATATTACAATAAATTTCTTAAGAGATCTAATCCGGATACTTCCAGGATCCTGTTAGGAGTGAAAGAAAAATATAACAAGTTATAGAACTTTTTTTTACTAATGGAGAAAAATGTTTTTGCAGTCAAACTCTACAGCTTCTTGCATTTTGAGACGAAATTCAATTTGAAAATAATCAGATTATTATTTGTTTCATAGTTCGATCTGCTATGTAGCAAAGAAGTATATCCGTATATATCAAGTTCTTCATTTTTCATGTCTTGGGCAGTAGGAGCTGTTACTCTTGGATGGCTAACTGACAGGTAGGACATAAAATTCTTATCAGATCTCGATAAAACGTATTTCGAAACCCACAGAGGATCGACCAACACCCTTTTCAAGGTCTTGTCAATTGCTCCTGCCTTCTAAAAGGTTTTCTGCCCCCCCCCCCCCCTGGATCAATTTGTTTAAAACCTTAAACACCACCTCGCCGCCACTCCACTTCGTGATCATTTTTGACTATACAATATATAAAGCAGGTATCCCAAAAAAACTAGACACATTTGATAAGCTTCTTTGAATCGAATAAAATCTTACCGAGGAATACCGAGGAAAATAAACACCCGAGGGCGTTCTTTGAGGAGATCAAATGGATCCAACTGTGAAGTGAGACAGCATTCCGATCTCGAGTAACAAACAAGAATTCTGCATATCTTTTTATGAAAATGAGTTTATAATAAGTTTAATTAACAGTCTTTACATCGGTTTTCCGTTAGGGTGCTCAATACCTAGAGAAGAGCTAGACATGGACTTAAAAGGAAAGCTTTAAAAGGTTTTAGGAACTGCGAGGCCTGGGGCCGAAAAAATTTGCGGGCCCCCTACCCCCGGTAAAAAATTTGGTCCTAATATTATTTTTTGCGTTTTGTAACATGTGTTCGATATGTTATAGAAAAACCAAATAAAAAGTAAAACAAACAGTACAGTATAGCTTATATATGTTATCATGAAGGAGAGAATTTCTTCATTTTCTGAAAGGTGCGGGGCCCCTTTTTTCTAGCAAAAGCGCGGGGCCTGGGGCCATGGCCCTCCTGGCCCCCTTTAAAAACCGCAACTGCTACCCACTCATCAGGAGATGGGAAGAAGATCAATTAAGATTATATTCGATAATAAAAGTAGGAAATGGAGGCTGGAACACTACAAGCACTATCATTCTTTTTCAATTCTTGTTATCTTCAGGCTGCTACTAACCTTAGACTAGATAATCAATTATTATTAGTCACACTCTGAAGATTGAGAAACTCAGAAAAGCTGGTCCGTCAAGAGAACGATTGTGCCCCAGGGATAAGGCTAAGTCAACGGCCCTAAATTTCTCTGACAGCCAGCATATAATGAAAATACATGGATAGCTCCGATTTTACGGACCTTTCAAAGCCCCAGGTCCCCTGATAACTACCCTACCTACCCCTCACTTTGAACGACACTATAGAAAAGCCTGCATGGGCTTACATATGCGGTGTTTGGCCTTAATTCTCTACTTTTTTGTCTGCCGATAAGAAATACCAAACATCTTATTCAATATATTTCTTCAAAGGTATGGAAGACTCAAAATATTACTGGTATCGAAATTGGCAATTCTTATCGTTGGCCTGGCCAGCGCGTTCTCTCCGAACTTTGCCTTTTACGTATTTACAAGGGTGGTCATTGGCTTCTTCATACCTGGCACTATTGTTATCATGTTTGTCATGGCTTCAGAGTTGGTCGGCACAAAGTACAGACCACTGGCTGGAATGCTTCTTTGGGCTTTCTTCACACTTGGTCTTGTTGTACTCGGAATGCAAGCATATTTCATCCGAAAGTGGAAGTATCTGATTATAGTCTCAACTACTCCGTATTTCTGGTTGTTGTTGTACTTTAGGTAAGTTACCCTTTGTTACTATTATTCAAATTATTTGAATTTTGTTTTTGCAGTAGTATGAAATTATACTAGATCACACTAAACATATCTAACTAATTTGATACAGAATACTGAAACGAATTATAAAGTGTTTTCCTTTTTGATAAGCAATAATGTAAGTCAATACGCACGAATCCCTGGATGTATGATATTCGTTTCTGCAGAAAGCATTAAATGGATGATATGAATTTGATGGGTTGCTTAACTGGCTTCTTATATTTAAATATTTAGCAAAAAGTTGAGGAAGAGTTTGTAGGTGGACCCTAAGCCTAATGGTTTATTGAAAAAGTATGTTCATTAGAGTAGTACGCTTTTAAGAGAATAAAAATGAAATCTAAGGAATTATGAAGTCTATTGTGGGAGGATATTATCAGTAAAATCGAGGTTATACCAACAGTGCTAATGGTAATGGTATCTTACACAAAACTTATGGTATCTCCCCACAGTACTGAAGGTATCCCTTTACTGTACTAAACATCCTTTAGTGTAATGGTAGTATCCCACATAACTAAAAAAAATTATAAATACTGGAAATTCTCCACAGTGCTGAACCGAAATTTCTCGCTAGCAGCACTGATATGCACGTTTTGTTTCAGTCATATTATAAACCATTGCTGACACATCTCCATAGGAAGTTTGTTGCATTGTTGTGAAGGATGCTTAGTACTGTTGAAGGATATCGTTAAAGTGGGGGTGTCGTGATTTTTTAAATTTCACAGTAGCTTGCTATGGTAATTTAACTAAGGAAGCAAAAAACCTGAGTCAAATCTGAGTTTTCGTTTCTGAGTTATGGACGAAAAAGTGATTAGCCCAAACACTCTAAGCGCAAAACAGTTCGTTTTCGTCCAACGCGCCGCGTGACGTCAGTTGTTGTAACCAAACTCAGCTGATTCTCAAAACACATTGAAATCCCTATGGAGTGGCTTCGAAACAACTTACTTCGCGCGGTCATTAAACCTCTCCTACAGGTATTTTAGTGTAAATAAAAGGGTTATGATAATTTCAAATATTCTTTAATAGAAATATCTTATTTCAGAAAATATTCAATTCGAATTATCATCTCAAAGCAATCGTACACACTACCAGTGTAGTTAGGTTGCCTGATCCTCAAAGTAGGAAGTGCTTCCAGAACTCGATCTGCAAAAAGGAAAACTATTAATATATGGTTCATTATTTCGACAATTTACAGAAAGATGAAGTTTTATGACATAATTTTCACTTCACGTCCTCAAATACTAGAAAAGTCGGTGTATTAATTTATTGAGAAGAAAATGTGCAGATTAGAAAGCGCCCAAATAAGTGGAAAGCTGTTGTTCTTTCTCGAAAAAGTGGCTTGTGTACACGTGTTTTTGCATCTTAGAAATTTCTTTGAAATAACTTTTTTCTACTTGAACAAACGAATCCTAAGAATCCTTTTTACCCGTTTTTTTATAAGGAACCTTAGCTTTTGACCTTGAGTATTCCAAATTCTTAACCTAATTTTGAGGGGAATTAACTAGCTTTTCTGGTTGTTTCACAATATTTTATTCTAGAAAATGCAGTTTTACCCATTGATTTACGATAAACTCAAGAATCAAACTACCAGCCTTATTTACCTTTAAATAACAGAAAAATACAAACAACAAAGTCTATCACTCATTTTTTATAAGAAACCGTTAATAAGAAACCATAGGGCTAGTTTTTCAAAACCTAAGAAACTTAACTATTGTATTTTGTTTGAACTAACAAAGTTAAGAAACTTTTTAATTTTTTCTTATTAAGAGAAACAACTTCCACACGTCTGTCCCACAAAGTTTTATTCCTAGTTCAGTTTAGTTAAATTTGATAACATATTTTAGCTGTTTTGCAATGAAATTTGCATTTAACTTTTGCTTCTCTTTACCCAATTCATGTTTGGCACTGATAGAAAAAAGGAAATGAAAATTGACCCATGAAAACTGAATTATTCATTTGAATTTAGGAAACATTTGAAGGGAATGCTTCAGCAAAATTTCTTAGGTCCATGGTTTTGAAAAAATACTTGTATTCCTTATGGAACATGTCAGTAGCAATAGAATCCATTCTATTTTACCAGTGATTCTTGTTGAATACCTTCCACCCCAAAATCATAGATAAGACTCTTCGGCCAAATAGCGAGTCATTTATAAATTTGCTCATGCTTAGTATTATTTGATTATAAGCTACTTTGGAGGGGTTGCATGACCTACAGCTGGACAGGCCACGAGGCTTTGCTGTAGACATCTGAAAAGCATACCAAGTTATTATTATTATGATTACCATAAATACACAATTTTTTACCAACTTATGATAACCATTTTATGGTAAATTAACATTATGAATGAGACTAGTGAAAAGGTACCCTATTTCTCGTGAATGTTCATCATTTATGGAAAACACCTTGACCAACCTTTATAAAAAGCTTTTTCATAGTTTCATACCCATTAATATGCAATTAGAGAAAAATCGTACCAATGTTCGCAAAACTTTCAATATATGAATGGCAGATAGTTACAATTTTATGCCATGCTCCTTTTGCCCTAGGCTCTTACACCTCAAAAAATCAGAGAGGTTTCTTAGAATTATTTCCGCTTTGAAAGCCTGAGGTTACATACTCCTTTTCAAAAATATGTATATTTTCCTGACCCCATCACCTTTAAAATTCTTCATGACTATCAACCCCCTACCCATCAATGTTAGAATAATGCAAACTGGAACAAAATTGATACAAATACATACTTAACATACATACATAGCTACATACTTAAATCAATTAATAATCAGAGGGGAGACAAGGCGTAGTAAAAAATATCTTATAAGTCTTGCCTTCCCTCTAAACTTGAGTGATACCCAAAAAAATGGGGTTTTGAAGTTGAATAAATTCAGGCAAACACAGCTGATAATATACTTATTACATTAGTTGCACCAGTTAAGTACAAGAATGTCTGAGAGATTTTTCATGACACAAGACAAATCAATTTTCAGAAGTGTTGAATTAAAATAAGCATCCCTGAGGCTTCATTCTGCCTTGATGGTAAGACTGCCCAACATGACCAACTGGACTATCAGTTTGTTTTGTTTAGGCCGCCCGTATGGCGTATATGCGAAGGCGGAAGTGCCTTTTTCATAGAACCAGAAATAAAACAGTTTGTATTCCTTTCCACGAAAGTCAATCAATAGATTAAAATTAATTCAAAAATAGATTTCATACTCATAATTGTCTTTTTTGAGCCCTGAACCTCTCGGTCACGAGATGATAAACGATTAGAAGCTTCATCGCTCGCATTTTCATTTGACAATTTTTGCCCATCTTCAATTTCGCTTCTTTCTCGGTCCAGAAAATCGTTTTCTCTCTTTGCATGGCTTAGATATAGCTCAAACTGAGATTGTATAACTTTAGGGGGTACTCATCTTTCTTCTAAATGACTTTCTCGGAATGTTTACGACCAGCAAGTGATGTTTAAATCGTCTGAAGTGACGGACGTGCTTTCTCCTCCACACTGTTTGTCCATGGTGTCAAACTTGAATCACAACAACTGACGTCACAGGGACAAAATGGAGAAAAACGAAGCGTTTCGTGTCACGTGGTATTTTAGCCTATAAATTGCCACACTATTTTCCAAATATCTCGAGAACGAAATGAAATATCCTTTTCGGGTTTTTGGCAGTAGTCTTAGAATTACTTTCTTTTTCAAATATCAAATTTAAAAAATCACGACACCCCAACTTTTCAGTTCTGCATAGTGTATCATAACGACCAAAGGATACCATAAGAATTGTGGAAGATATTCAGGGGATACCTTTAGGGGTACCTGAACTACATCCACAGTACCGAAGTACCTCAAAAGTAATGCACAGAATTCCCCAGGGTGCTTTTATTAGATCTATGGATAACTTCTGTTATTTCAATCAACAGGTTTATTCCGGAGTCTATTCGCTGGCTGCAGTCTGTTGGCCGTGTAAATGAAGCAATGGAAATCTTGAGAAATATTGCAAAGTACAACAGTCGCAGAATTCCAGACAACCTTACTCTATCGTCTTATAAACAAGAACACAAGAAATCAAGTCGTATTCCACTATTGAACATTTTCAGACCCAAGAAAATGGCTTTCAGAACATTGATTCAAGGATTCATCTGGTAGGTATTAAAAGATTGGCCAGAGGATTTTTACTTGCATATATCATGCACTTATATATTATATAGTTAGAATAATCTGGATAATGGGCACATGCCAAATCACATATTCTTTTTAGGCATCCATAATCCTTCTCCTGATGGTTTCACCCCTAGTGGTGCATATCACTTTCATGGGTGTATTATCGTTGGTAAAAGTTGACAACCTTTCAACCTAAGCTTTGTAATTTTTTACCCTTGAAATACGGTTTAAATCTTAAAAGATTAAGCTAAGAGGTTCCTTATTCTTAGTTATTTTTACTTTACCTGATTCAAGGATTGTTGCATATAGTTGGGCTTGTATTTAAAGTATCCTGATATCAACTGTACATTACGACTATCATACGAGTAAATTTTTTAAACATTTTTTTATCTTACCAAGGATGGTTGAGAGTATCGTATTTTATGGCCTAACATTGACTGCTGATAACCTTGGCGGGAGCAACCGATATGTGAATTTCATTCTGGTTAGCTTGGTAGATCTTCCCGCAATCCCAGCTGCTATTTATCTCTGCAAAAGGTGAGTATTAAAGTTTCACTATGGTCAATAATGGCCACATGTGATTTAAGAGATATAAGCACGTTTCTCAAAAGTCAGCGCATCCCCACAAATACTACCAGACTGCAACGGCCATGTCCGGTAGTACTTGTTATCATTATTTTTTGCACTTGTTATCAGGAGTCACATTTTAGGCCCCGTTCACACGATGCCGGATTCATATCGTTTCGGATCGCTTTTCATATCGGATAGCCCTTCTGTTCACACGACATCATGCCATCCAGAACGCTTCGCATCGTTTTTGCGGAGTCAAATCACTCCGCTCTGAAGGTGAAACGTTCCGGATCGCTTTTCATATCGGATAGCTTTTGGGCTCGTGTGAACGCATGAATCCGATACGCTTTGTGCTCCAGAACCTCTTTTTTGATGATGTGCGAACTTTTTTGGCGCCAACTTATCGACCCCTCAAGAGCATGCGATGCTTAGCTGTCAAGTGGCAATTGTTTTAACAATAGACATTGTTTAGGGCCTGTGGGGGGTGCAGAGCGGAGCGTAATCGCGTGAACAGAAAACGAAAGTGAATCCGGCATCGTGTGAACAGGAGAAAATTTCGTATCGGATTGGCTGTGGAATCCGAAACGAAAGTGAATCCGGCATCGTGTGAGCGGGGCCTTATTCTCGCGAGTTTGCTAATTACAAACATTGTTCCATTAATGTACTCTTGAAATAGCTGCTTTATAATATTTTTGTTTAGAATCGGCAGGAAGAAAACCACTGCAATACCTCTCTTTATTGGAAGCATATTGTGTATCACAGTGGCTTTCATTCCAGCGAAAGCAGGAGCTATAGGTGCAAAACGTAAGATTTTTAACATTTTATTTATTTCAATTCGAAAAGTTTGCTGATATTTCAATTGTTAAACAACGAAAAGAAAGGGGAAGACCCAAAGAGTTCTTTTTGCAACTCTTTAATTGTTCTTCTCACTAGAGCACTACTAATGATTGGTTGTTTCTGCACTATACCAACCATTGAATTCTTTCCTGATCCACCTTTAGATTTAAAAATTCATTTTCAATTTCCATTCTCTTTCTGACGTACTACTTCGAAAAGTCTCGCTTTTTCTTAAAAGATTCTTTCCAGTGACTGACATATTTCTATTGACCAATTCTGACCCGCAAACAAAGAATTCGCAATTATATTTTTAATATCTCTAACTGTTTTCTCACAATAAGCCTCCAAAGTTGAAACTCGCCGAGAAAAAACGAAAAAAGTTTTTGTTACATGGGGTCCTTGTGACGTTAAACGGACCCCATATTTTATATGGAAAATTAAGATTGAACTCTTGCTGTAAAACTCGCACATTTTGCCAAGGTTCGGCAGTTTCGAGCAGAACGACATTTTTCGTTTTGTGATTAGGTGTTTGGCAGAGTTTGCACCAGGTTTTGATTTGCTAGTTGAGTAAAAGAAGCAATGGAAGCAATGAACAGATGAAGTCTTTTTTCCGTGTTAGCATCTTTTAAAAAGTTGCACATCTTCAGCAGTTTGAAGTCAAGCTATGCTGGTATTCGCAGTTACTGTAATATTTTAGTCGCAAATGATTTAGAAGCTATAAGATTTGGCTGACAGTCGCACTGTTTGATCAAGCCATTCAAAACCGAGATAAATCCGGAGATTGAAAGGTGGGTGAGGAGGATTAAGTTTGATTAGTCTCATTCTGTTGACTTATTTGTATTTCCTCGCTGGCCTAAGGCCATGACTTTTAGAAATGACTTTAAAGTGAGGAACAGGGTTAAGTAATGAGGGCCACAAAAGGGGCATTTTTAAAGGAATCTGTTACATACAGGAGTCAAAATTGATAATTTGTAGAAAAACTGTGTACATTATTGCAACTACTTTGGCTTTCATGGCCTCTATTCAACAGGAATTTCGAGAAAATCAGACATCCAAAAAGAAAAGTTGAAAAATTTGATGAAAGGTGCATGTAGCCTATACTTTTTGGCTGAAAAGTTAAGGGCTTGGGGGTTATGACACTGCAGCAAGGGGAGGGGTTAGGACTTTCTTAATTTCATGGATTCAGCATTGAAATACCTAAGGGTGCCAACCAAAAATTTGAGCTGTTTAATTGGCCCCCCATTGGTAGGTCAATGTTTATGGTAGTTGTCAAGAAGTTTCCCTTTTGACCTATTTTCCCTTGCTTATTTTGCCTTGCTTGTGTTTGCATGGAATATCTTATGCAATGAATTCAATAAATCTCTGATTGAAAACCTAAAAAAGGAGAATTATAAAAGTTTTAGAATTATATATTTCCAGATAAAAGGTAGGATTGGTGAGAATGAAGTTTGTTCTTCTTGTAAATCCAAATATAAGGCCTGAAATCCACTCACCCTCCTGACAACCCCTATAGCAGGTTGGCAAATATATTATCACATCAATCTTCTATAGACAGATGTTTGATGCAAGCTGCTTCATCTGTCAGGTGTCTCAAGAAAAGAATGAAAAATTGCAATGCATAGGCTCCCAACTCGAATCCAGTTAATAAGCTCAGGGACTTTAGGAAGCATCTGAAATTTTTAAGGAGGGTGGACACAACACTTCAAAGGTACTTTATTCATAAAGCAAGAGGGGCCCCATCTGAAATTAAAGTAACAGATTTTTTCGCACAATCTTGGGACGGTCCCTCCATCCTTGGATATGCTACTTAAATATCAATTCAAACTAAAACTTTCATCATGAAAAAAATGACGGGTCAGCCTCCTGCTGTCCATTCATGTGGTGAAAATGATATTGATAGTTTAAAGTCTAGGTAAAATCGTAATTATAGTATCCATTCTATACTAGTTGAAATTTATTCTACAAGAACTAACCTTGGCACATCTTTAATTTCCATTGTCTTGAGTCTGTCAAAAATTGCTGTTTACTGCTCCATACAGTATAATGATCTTTAAAGGCCTACCTTGTCTAAACCATTCAACTCCATCTACCTTCTCGATTTCAAGTAGACAATATGCCGTTTGCAGTTTATTTGCAAGTTCAGAGTTGACTCAGCGTAGTAGACAGATATTCTAATGTGAATGTTCTTTGAAGATTGAAGACAAACTTCCCGAATCAGACTATCTGTTCCCGCTGCAACTCTCATTCTGTAGCTGGTGGGGCTGATGAGGTTTAGTAGCTATGATAATAATAATGATATTGATGATGATAATGATAATGATAATAATAACTTGCTACACTGTATACAGGAGCGTCGTCATAAACAGTTAGTTATGAAGATAGTTTAAAATAGTTAAAATAAAACAATATTAACAATACTAACAGAGTAGCGGTTAGAGCTGTTCACTTTCGCACATGAAAAACTACAGAAGCGAGAGTAGACAACGAGAAATTTCTGGAGTGTCGAAAATCCGTGTCACGTCAATCCGAAAACTTTTTCAAAAACATTTCAATTCAATTAGGCATTGTAATTGTACACATGATAAGAATTTTTAATAATTTTTATTTCCATATTAACTGTGAACAACTTTTTCTTTGTCGTTAGGATTATAAATACCTGTAACATTTTAACAACACTTACTTTGATAATGATCGTTTGATTGTACGGTCGAAAACTTAGATAAAAGTAATCAAAATGAAGCTTCTGGTTATCTTATTCATAATTAAGATAATTGCCCGAATAGATATTGTAAAAATTCAGTTCAATAAGACTTATACAAATGCTTAGTGTGACAAAAATGTAAGAGATATGCAAAAAAATATTAGAACAGTCTTTGGATGGTACAGAACTTCAGTATAGCCAGAAAAATCGGAACCATAATGAAACGAACACATAGATACTACTTAAGCTTTTCGTCTGACACTCAACAGAGTAATACGTCAGAAAGAGAACGAAACAGAAACCTAACTGATTTATATACCCAGATGTGGATCGAAATAGGCTTGAAAGACCGTCGTTCCCTGAGGAGGTTATCATTGAATTTATGAAATCTGCAACCAGCTCTGTGGAGTTCAGTTCCAACAATGAGATGTACCGCCAAAAGGACGGTGTCGCCATGGGCAGCCCTTTGGGACCAGCGCTAGCGAACATATTTGTCGGCTTCCATGAGCATAAACTCTTTAACTGCCATCAAAAGCCCCTTGTTTACTTTCGCTATGTTGATGACACTTTCGCGATTTTTGAAAAAGAGTCTGAATGTGATATTTTTCTTACCAAACTCAACTCATTGCATCAGTCTCTAAAATTCACCTTTGAAAAGGAGGAAAACAACTCCTTACCATTTCTTGACGTTTCTGTGGAGAAAACTGAACCTGGTTTTCTCACCAGTGTTTACAGGAAACCAACTTTTAGCGGCCTATATACACGTTGGGATTCCTTTTGTGCCAAACAAATCAAAATCAACTTAGTCAACACCTTGGTTCACCGGGCACTTATGATCTGTTCCGAACCAAAACTCAATTTAGAATTGGCAAAAATAAAATCTACCCTCATCAACAATGGATATCCAGAAGATCTCATTTCGGCTTGCTTTCGTAATAAAATCGCAGGTTTCTCGGCTGACAAAAAGATTGGTCCGCAAAAGTGCCCTGTTTATCTAAAATTGCCTTACATCGGCAACGTCTCCATGCAGTTTGAAAAACAAATTAAGAAAGCCATAACTAAGTGCTACGCAACGGTCAGCCCCCGTCTCGTCTTCTCCTCTAGAAAAATGATCCCATCTATCCGCAAAGATTCATTCATTCATTCATTCATTTTATTTAAAATCGATTTTTACTACATACACATATACATTCTAAAAAAAGACTATGTGTACATATAGTTTACAATATGTAAACTAATCTAAATCGATTGAATGAAAAATTACGACAAAGCTAATTGTAACAAAGCGAATTAATTACAAAAGTTAGAGCACAAGCTACATTGGCAATTAGGTCCAGTCCATGTTTTGATTAATTTTTTAAAAGTATTCAAATTATTTGCCTCTTTTATCTCTTTGGGTAGGTCGTTCCAGATCCTTGGTCCAAGGGATTGTAAACTTTTTGATCCAAATGTTACCTGATTTGGTCTGTAGTGTTGGAGGTTTTTTGAATTACGAGTTGAATAGCTAACTTGTTTGGTTTGAAAGATATTTTCCATAAAGGAGGGATTCAAGTTATTCAATGTTTTGAAGATTTCTATGCATAATGACCTTAATCGGCCAACGTGCATGGTGCATCTATCTGACTTGATTAACAAATCATCGTATGAGCTTGTTTGATCATTGAAAAGGAATCTTAGAGCCCGCTGTTGTATTTTTTCTATTTTGTTCGAAGATTTACATGATGAAAAATGCCAAATCAAGGGGCAGTAATTAAAATTCGAGAGTACAAAACTTTCCACAAGTACTTTTTTCTCCTTATAGCCTAGAAATGTTTTCAAACGCTTCAAAACATTCAGTTGAGTTGCAGCTTGTTTGCAGAGTTTAGAGATATGAGGATCAAAATTTAGCTTAAAATCAATATTTACTCCCAATAATTTCACTTGTTCTTCAGTTTTGATTTGTTTATCCTTAATATTAATAAGTTGTCCACTGGTATTTTCTTGGTTTTTCTTAACTATCAAAGCATGAAATTTTTCTGGATTGGCTATCATATGATTGTTCTCTAGCCAATTTAATGCAGTATTTGATTCTTTTTCCAAAACATTTACAAGGTCCGGTATGGTCTTGGAGAAATACGATATGGTGTTATCGTCAGCATAATTGTAAAGTGTAGCTTGTGTTATAAAATAAAAAAGGTCATTAATATAAAAATTAAACAAAATAGGTCCTAGTACTGAGCCTTGTGGAACTCCCGACAAAATAGTCTCAAAAGAACTATATGTATAATTTATTCGGACTGCTTGTTCTCTGCGTTTGAGATACGAATAAATGAATACTAGAGAATTTTCATCCAAACCATAGGCGTGAAGTTTTGCAATTAGTATATCATGTGGAATACAGTCAAATGCTTTGGATAGGTCCATAAGAACAGCACCAACAATATGGTCTTTATCTAGCTTTTCTTTCCAGTCTTCTAATAATTTGATTAAAACGTGTTGCGTGCTATAGGATTTTCTGTAGGCAGCTATAAAAACTGACAGGGTATTTTCTAGATGATGATAAAGTTGTTTTTTCATGATCTTCTCATATATTTTAGAGAATGTGTTAAGAATACTTACAGGACGGTAGTTTTTCTCCGTTGTTCGGATTGATTCTCCTTTGTCTAAAGGGCAAACAGCAGCTTGTTTTGCTTTATCGGGGAAACTACTGCTACGTATGCTAGTATTGATTGCGTTAGTTAAATGCATTGCAATTTCATTTGCGGCAATTTTTACAAGTTTGGGGGGTATATTATCTACTCCTATTGATTTTTTTATGTCTAATGACTGAAGCAAATCCAAAACTTCAGATTGTCTTACTTCCTTAAAAGCAAAAGAGGTGAAGGTGGTTTCTGGGTTTCGGATAATAGCAAGAACACTGGGATGGTTTTGATATTTCTCAAGTATCAATCTAACGATTTGGCGATCATCATATATTGGGACAGTATCTGAGATTCCACAAGGCTTTTTTCCGCTAGATTTTTCTACAATATTAATGTAATGATCGTTGAAGATATTGGCAAGTTCTTCGTCATTCGTGATAATCCTATCATTTTTTATCAGTGAAATATCGCTCCCCTCTAGGCCCCCTTTATTTGAGAGGAACGGTTTTACAAGTTTCCAAAAGGCCTGGCTGTCCATTATTCCGTATTTTGTTGCTTTTTTGAAATGAATTTTTATCGCTTTCTTTCTTAAGGAAACACATTTATTTCGTTGCTTTTTGTAGCTTGCTTCGTTTTCTTTGGTGGGATTTTTGTTAAACCTATTTTTTAATCTTGATCTTGTGTAAATGGCTTTCCTCAAATCTGGGGTCATGAAAGGTGCAGTATTTCCACGGAGGAGTTTAGATTTTGATGGAGCATGTTTTTCCACTATATCTTGAAAAGTGGATGTCAAATTTTTGTAACATTCTTCTGGATTGTTGGAAAGTGCAAAATTTGCGTTTTTCACATCTTCTCTAAACAGTTGGCTCTCAAATTTCTTGTAACTTCGATAACAGATTTTTTTCGTTTTTAACCTTGGGGCTTGACATTTCATTACTGTCATTACAAGACTATGGTAATCACTAAGACCAGTTTCGAAAGCAGAAGTTTTTTTAAAACACCTTGGTTTGTTCGTGAGAATCACGTCTATGGAAGAACTATTCGTTTTCGTGAAACATGTTTTTTGAGTTACCAGATTAGAAAGTCCAAAAACATCACAAAAAGAAACAAGTTTTCTACTTCTGAGATCTTGATCACTGGAAGTGTCAATGTTTATATCGCCCATTAGAATGACGTTATCATATTTATCCAATGCCTTGTTTAATGAAGTTGACAAATTCTCAAAGAAGAGATCAATGTTTGAGATCTCTGGAGGACGATATAAACTATAAATTATCCATTTCGTTTTATTCACTACAAGTTCTGAGCATATAATTTCAAGAGACTGGGGCTCTAAAGAGGGAATTCTATTACAGACCATACCCTTTCTAACAAATTGCATTAGACCCCCACCATTCTCATTTCTATCTTTTCTTAGTGGTTTTTGGTAGTTAGAGATCAAAAAGTTTTCAGTTTTGAAATCGGAACTGAGCTTCGTCTCTTCAATTACCAGTATATCTGGCAGACATCTTTCTACGATCACTCTCAGATCTATTATTTTGTTTCTCAGGCTGTTTATATTTAGGAAACCAATAAGAGGATTATTTTGGAATGTTGTTCTTAAAGAAAAGAGAGCATCAATATCACAGGAAACGGAAGAGTCTGAGAAATCCTTAACTGAATCATTGGCAGGGGTCTCGGGCAAGTTTCTTGGTGGTTGAAATGGAGGAGAGGGTGATGGATTTATTTGATTAATTGTTGGTAAGGTTGTTTCTCTTAAACATTGGGTCATGCTTTGAGATTCTGAATCTCTACTTATAGCCAGACTTTCCTTGCCACTATCTTCAAATACAGTTCTAAAATTAGAGTCAATGTTAATATTCCTGGAATCACCTAGTGGTCATAAATTTGAATTATTTAAATAATTAATAATATTACCTGTTAAAATGTGTGTACCTGCAAAATTAGGATGCAATCCCCAGTGATCTAAGTGACTATGTTTTATATTGTCCTGGCTAATGTATGGGATTCCAACTTGTGCTAGATGCTCCTCTAGTATAAGATTTACCTCTTTCCTTTTGTTGTCCAGATGAAATGAATCTGCCCTCGTCACTATACCTCCCACTGCAACATGTTCAATTTGACGTGCTGTACTCTTTGCCAATTCAATTATGTTTCCTGCAATTTCTTTAGGGTCATCAGTTCTAAGATTGTTAGTCCCAAACATCATAATAATTCCATCAGGTTTTAAATTGATTGTTGGTTGCAAGTATGATTTCATGTCTTCAACTTTTGCTCCTGGAAATGATTTAACATAACATCTCAGATAGTGTGCCTACCACACAAAACAGCCTTGTAGTATACGAATACTCGTGCCGGTGTGATGCAAGGTACGTAGGTCGCACATCTCAGCGGTTATGTGATAGGGTTAAACAACACGTGCCGTCTAGCATACGCAACAAAACTGTTCCTCAACGAGAACAACCATCTCGTGCCTCAAAACCAAAAAGTTCACTAAAACATGACTCTGCTATAGGTCAACATTTGCTCGATAACCCAGAGTGTGCTAAAGCCTACAGTGAGAATTGCTTTAGAATAATTGGCAGAGCAAGATCTACCTTTCACTTAGCTATTTTGGAATCTGTCTACATAAAAACCAGGGATCCCCTATTGTGTAGACAGAAGGAGTTCGTTTTCGCCTTAGGACTCTTGAAATAATCTTATTGGTTAGCTCACTGTATCGTGGGTGTTGATTGGTTTTCCCACACCATACCAATCATTCACCTCTTTTCTGATTGGCCTATTTCGATCCACATCTGGGTATATAAATCAGTTAGGTTTCTGTTTCGTTCTCTTTCTGACATATTACTCTGTTGAGTGTCAGACGAAAAGCTTAAGTAGTATTACTATGTGTTCGTTTCATTATGGTTCCGATTTTTCTGGCTATATAAAAAAATATTAACGGATTCGTTCTCAGCGGATCTGAATTGGTCTTTCAATCAAAAAAAATATTTGACTGAAGAGACTTTTTTAAGTTGTCATCATGTTTCTTTAGGTTTCCCGTTTTCAAAAACTAATCGTTTTGAAAACAAAAATGACAATTGAGATATGGTAATTTAGAAAGAATGGCAATCTAGGAAGTCAAGAAGGTGGAATAAACCAGAACCGGGAGAGAATAGTCCATTATATGGGACTTCTGAGCACCATCAGATTATGAACTCAAATCATTAATCCACCTGATTTTCAGATTGGCCAATAATCAGAGTTGTTTTGGGATTGGCTGGAAAGTTCTTTGCGACGATTTCGTTTGATGCAATATATACTTGGTCAGTTGAAATTTATCCAACTGACATCCGGTGAGAAAGTTATTTTGTTCTTTTTTTATCCTGGGGGATTCATATCTTATTTTTCGTTGTATCGGTGAGCTAGCTAACTGCTCCAAAATCGACTCTCCAGCTCAAAATGGCCCTATTAAGGTCTACCACCACAACTTCCTGTGGCTCCAATATAAGGGCAGTATTGTGATCTCATGATATTTTCTCAGTCATTGAGTGGTTTATGTCAAAAAACCGCCACTTGCCGTGAAGGAAAGACATTTCGCAGAATAGCGTCCTAGTCTTTTCATATTATAGGCCTAGATCCGGATGTTTTTAACGGATATTCCTGCTATGTGAACTAGCCCTGCGAAGATGTGAAAGTGAGGCAAGCCTTTCATAGGAAATATCAAGATGTGCTCAAAAGCATAGGATGTGCGATTAGACAATCATTAAGAGTTTTGAAGAACTACAGTGTGCTCAAAGTGGCACGTAAGCAATGAGCCAAAAGTAGGATGGCTGAAGATGGCTCAAGATACATTACACGCAAGAATAACGAGCAAAATATAATTATTTGATAATAACCACCACACTGGCTGTGCAGCAATTAATAAACCAAGGCGTATGATTTGAAGTTACACATTATAAATGTTAAAGTAGCAAAGAATACTTACATTTTTACAAGAAAAATGAACGGAAATTAAAATGGTTGGATATGAGTTGAGATACTCAAGAAGAAAGATAATTTGAGAGGAAACGGATTTGGAAATTCAATCGAATTAGGCTCGAACCTTCTCTGGTAATTTTTCATTTTCCCAAATTGATTCGATTAAATAAGATGATTTAAGTGTTGAGTAAGTTTAGTGTAAATTTACATCAGAATTGTAGATAATTCATAGAGGAGTTATCATTCATTTCAAGAATCGGTGCATCTTATGACAACAAATACGAATATGAATTTCTTTTAACAGGGGAGAAGGCATGGGATACATGCAAATCAAAGCTCGCATCGGTGCTGCTCTTGCTCCATGGGTGTCGAAATGGCTGCATGCATTCCACGCCTCACTTCCATTTCTTGTTATGGGCGGCGCAGCATTCTTTGCCTCCTTTCTAGCGATATGCCTGCCTGAAACCGGTATAGAGGTGAATGGAAGCCCTGAGATGGTGAAAGTGATGGGAAATGGAAATTTACCTCATTCAACAGAAAAGCAAGAAAATAAAGAGACCAATGGGGTTTGATTTTGATTGCTGAAGTTTCAGCCGACCGAAAAAGCTATTCTTTTGACATAAGGGATTTATATTCATAGTTTAAAACGCCTTATTACCGTTATCTGCTAATTGACTTTTGAAAATTGTCGACTATCACGATTTCTCAACGATGATAATAAATCTGATAATGGTTTACTAATGAACATGCTCGTTTTCCAATCCTTTTATGGCCATCATAGATGTTAAATGATTGAAATATTTACCTTCCTACTATTTATTCTTGATTCAAATGTGATTCTATTAAGAAACTTTTTAGGCTATATTCAAATACTAAAGCAGATAAAGAAAGTGATAAGACCATACATGATATAAGTATACCGATCCTTTCAACCTTGCCTCATTTAAGAGGTGACTTGGAAATATCATAGTACAGCTTTCAAAATGTGTAGATTCTAAGTTTTGCTACAATTAATGCCGTGGCGTACACCCAAAGACAAATCGAGGAGGCAAACTTTGCTCTCGGAACATTGCACTCCAATGGAGCGTCATTTGTTTCTTAATAACGTGTGGGAAGTTTTATGTATGACATTTATTTCTGTTTACTGCAACTCTTAATTTACATGCCATTGTGACTTCTCTCTTTGAATTTGATATGCCAAGTTCACAATTCAATTTATGTTGATTTGGATATATTTCTCGTTATTGTCAGTTATTTCATGTGGCCTGTGATTCGTTTGATCATTTCCATTTATATAGCCTATTATGCAATGCGTCATATGAGAGTTAATTTCAGCATTTAGTATTTTCCACATACAAACCAAACCGTCTATTTTGTATGACCTATTGTGCAATATGTCACAGGAAATGTAAACCACAGGGAAACAAGAAAAATAACCCGCCCAAGGAAATGCAGTTGAAGAGTGGGCCTTGGCTAGAGCGATTTTGCGCTGGTGCTATGCGTTATACCGAGTAATCGTCTAATAACCTAAATAATCTTCTGGACACATGGTATTGTAAACAGATAATTGTGATTTTCATTGAAAGTAAATTAGTAATTAGCAAGACATGTTTATCGTAGGCGTGTTATTATTCCAGATACATACCGATGTAATCCGTAGAGTAAATAGGAGTCGCCCTGGGGATGAACAGAGCGGTTCTGCATTTCGTGGAGCTCGTCAACAATATTATTCTATTCAGCTGAAAGACAACTTTTCCGTTGTGCTCCAAGAATACTTTATAATCTTAGCCTTATTTGACCTATATGATATTTTATATATACGCCCAAGAAAGAGTATTTTTTTTCTGTCTCTGAACTCTGTTCGATCTGAATCCGCCTAGTCTCTTCGCCAAAGAGCATCCACCCCATTGCCGGGGCATTCTACACATTTGAAGATATAGTTTATAAACCAAGTGTAGTAAAGCAAGTTCGCAAGCCTAAAGTCGAGACTCGATCGATTGCATCAATATACTCGGAAGATTGAAGTTAGACGTTCGAGGACAAGCCCAGTGAGGAAGAATACCAATTTGAATCGAGTGGAACCGAACAGCAAGTTAAATAGTTTATGTGATGTTTACCTTTTTGCTTAGTATCGTAAATTACTCGTTAAACGGTACTTTACCTGATGAGGTTCGCCAATTTTGAGCCCCATAGAATATAAGTTTGAAAAAAGTATTTCAATGAAGAGGAGCTTTTGACTCTCCACAATCGTTGAATACAGTCTCCAGGTTATTGCCAAGGGCATACACCTCTGTAGAGAAAAATAATTCGAGATGGCCCATGAAAATTTTCCCCATGATTTAGCGACTCTCACCAAAGGGTTGATTGAAAGGGTTGAAATACCTAAAGGGTCATGCAGGAACTTGGGTGCCACTAAAATCGAGAAATTTAATGGAGGATGGCAAGATATTAATTCTTGGAAAGAGGATTTTGAAAGGTACGCGAAAATAAGTAGGTGGGATGAGGAAGAGAAATTGATCTTCCTATAACATTTCATTTGACGGGGGTTGCCAGAGCCTTCTTTAAAACCTTCCTCCGAACGGTAACAAAAATCATGATTTGATTATAGAGTGACTCCGTTCTTGCTTTCACGGGAAAGAATTATATTTTGTAGAACGATAAGAGCTCTTGAGCCGACAGCAAAAAGAGAATGAGCCGTGAGATGAATATGTCGAGTATGTCCAAAATATGAGCGCAAGGCTAAAGCTTACCGAGACGGGAAAGCTTCATATTTTCTGTCAAAATTTACTGCCTAAACCTAAGAACAACGTCAATCTTAGACTTCCAGAAACTCTAGAAGAGGCTGAGAGTGAGAGATAGGCACGCCTCCGTGCAATGATTAAGGAAGAGTGTAGAATGGGGTGAGGTGAGGAATCACTGAAATTATTAAAAGGTCTGACCCTACAAGAGACTAAGAGTCTTACTCAGGTTATTAGACAGCAAGCGGCTGCCTTTAACGCTACTGGAGAAAACGTATCCCAGCAGCAATTTAACTCCCTTACTCAGCAAGTGGTACAACTGGGGGCTGATGGCAAGAATCTGCTCCAAAGGAATTCCCAAAATAGTACATATGACAATCGATCTAATTATTAAATGCATTTAAATGATAACCAGGATACTAGCCAGCCTATTTGTGCCAAATGCAATCAGCTGGGGCACGTCACTAGGTCTTGTTACGTGAACATTGATTGACCAAGACACCAGAGTTTTCCATAGGCTAACAGGCTACAGCTCGCAGGGGTAGAGGTAGTCTTAACTATTATGATAATGGGAACTCAAGATATCAGCTGAATGTTCTATCATGCCCTCAAAATAGTACTCGAAGTCGGCCCAATCTTGTTAACCGATTTTTTGAAGAATCCGATTCCCTTTCTTAATAGTGTACAGGGCAAACCGAGTCCCAACCTTCTAATTGATGGGTTTATTAACGATTTACCAGCAAGCTGCCTTGTGGAAACTGGAGGCGAAGTCACGGTGGAAGGTGAATAGCTGTGGTGTGCTTTTGAATAAGCCGGTCGTCCTTAGCTAGAGCCAAGCTGCTTGCCAACTATCAGTACTGTTAAGTGTTAGTGAAGACATTCTACAAGTAAAGGGCTCTGCACTCTTTGAATTTCGCTTTTGGGTCAAAACCTACGCCTTCATTGCAGTAGTTATTGTAGGCTTTGGTTATGATGTAGTGATTGGGTTGAAATTTCATAAAGTGCCTCTTCACCGTTTTATTGACTTCACCTCATTCGATAGATTTAAATGCGCTGATTTCGAGAATGAAACAATTTTTGCAATCAGAGGTGTATTTGTTGAGTTGAGCAAGGGCGGTTTTGTGCCCCATCGTGGTGTTACACGAGCAGTCTGGGAACGAGCGAATCTCTGATGTCATAGTGGTAAGGCGCATGCCGACCACAATCACATGATCAACTGTCACGCAGGTGCTGCCCCGCAATATTTTCACTCTTTTTCGACGATTATCAGTTCTGTCAACTGTTAGGCCCATCTTTTTCGCGATGTCTTCGTCTGAAGAAAACAACTTTTAGGATTCGAGCAACACAGAAAATGCTGTAAAAGCGGAGAAAGAAGGAAGAGAGTTTCCTCACGCAATTAAATTCAACCAAGAGCGTTGTTGAAAGCAGTAGTTGTGCCGATGATGATGGCCTACATCAGTTCGACCCCATCGCAGACGAGCAGTCCATCGTCAATTACGAAAGGGAAGTGGAGAAAGAGTTAGAAAAAGACAATGAATTGAACAGGCGATTTGAGGAGATAGAGCCTGTAGCGTCTTGGTAAGTAGGTTAAGGTATTTAATAGGAAAGTCTTTTTTCTCTGTTTCTGATATAATTCATTTCTTCACCAATAAAAAATTCAACTAAGTAGGTAGAGATAAGAAAGTGTAAGGCAGGTACAAATCAGAATTCTAAACTTTTGAAGGAGCTTCGGTGATCAAACTGGAGTTAAGACGCACTTTTTAGAACCACTTATCTTCTCTGCAACCTTTCTATATGTTATTTGGTTAAAACGCCACGAAAGACAGTAAGTTTCAACCGTTACCCTAGCCTGATATACAATCATTTAACTGCCCTTATGATACATTCTTGAATTTCAAATTTATAATAGTCTTCAGGCTAGTGCCAACCATGAAATTTATATTCATCTACCTCTTCCAGGCCTGGCAGAATCGGTCCGGTTGGTGCGGTGTTGGCCCGACCAACTTTTGGGCTAAAACAACCCTTTTGTCAAAAATGATATTGGTTTTTAGAACATTAGATTTTTACGGTAGCTTTTGGAATATTCATGGGGTATGGCCCCAGGCCCAGGAGGTTTACCTTGAACCGGAACAACTCTGAAGAGCCCCTGCGCCGGGCCTGTCTTCTATAAGTTTCAGGAATCTTTTGCTAACTTGTTACCATTTTTTAATTTTCTAAATAAACTTTTACCTTTTTTTTTCTCTAGGGCAAGCAATATGTATTTTAAACTCACTGCACTAGTTTATCAAATATCAATCTTTCATTACAGATTTCTACGAAGTATATCCTATTGTGAATTCACCCGTCTGATGCATGGATACTTGGGAAGGAATAAAAGAATTCCACTTTCTGCCTGTGCATATACAGCAATTCGAATAGCACTTCCAGTTGAAGCAGGCAAAATGACTGGTTATATCCAGGAAGCAGCAATTGACTCAGATTAAATGTATTATTCATATGCAGTAATAAATGCATTAGTGGACTTTAGTTTTACTTAGTATTATTTATTCTTTGGATATTCTATAACTATTCAGTTGTTTTCTATTGCTTATAAATACCAAGTTTTATTGCTGTATCTCAATTCTAAGCAAAGTTACAGAGTCATTACTTCAGGGACCTGGAAACTAGTAGTATTCCATTTTAAAAATAGCAATAGGGGGCACAGCTTGAAGAGGGCAGAGAGCTCATCTTTTTCTAGGCATCGTGTTGCGCATAGATACCAAGTTTCATTGCTGTATCTCATTGCTAAGCAAAAATACAGAGTCATTAATTCAGGGACCTGGGAACTAGTACCCCATTCTAAAAATAGCAATAGGGGGCACAGCTTGAAGAGGGCCGAGAGTTCATCTTTTTCTGGGCATCGTGTTGCGCATAAATACCAAGTTTCATTGCTGTATCTCATTGCTGAGCAAAGTTACAGAGTCGTTACTTCAGGGACCTGGGAACTAGTACCCAATTCTAAAAATAGCAATAGGGGGCTTAGCTTGATGAGGGCTGAGGGTTCATCTTTTTCTGGGCATTGTATTGCGCATAAATACCAAGTTTCATTGCTGTATCTCATCGCAAAGCAAAGTTACAGAGTCATTTTTTCAGGGACCTGGGAACTAGTACCCCATTCTAAAAATACCAATAGGGGGCACAGCTTGAAGATGACTGACAGATCATCTTTTTCTGCGCATTGCGTTGCGCGTAAAAACCAAGTTTTATTGTTGTGTCAATATGCTGGGCAAAGTTATTGCACTAGGAACTTTAGAGATATAGAACAATAAAGCATTGCACCCCATTCTAAAAATAGAATGGGGGCACATTTGAAAATTAAAAGTACTCTGTCGTCTGCGCGCATCAAACTGTCTATGTAAACAAATTTTACTACTTTTTAACTATTTCTTTATTATAAGGCTTCAGTATGGGAAAAAAAGTTGGGTTCCTACTATGACGTCACGCTCCACCCTTGGCCAACGCCTATATGTAACATCGTTTTTTACGAAAAACCCCGAGTTTCACGACTTTGAGAGATCATAACTCAGCAACCACAACTCTGATCGTAAAAAATTTTTTTTGCTTCAGAATCGGCGCATTGAGTTCTATCAAATTACGCGAAGAAAAAAAATGGTGAAGAGGCACTTTAAAGCCCATAAGGCTACTTTAAATTTTGAGAATTTTACTTTGACGATTGGATCAATAACAACACGGAGAGCCAATAACACTTCCTGGCTGTAGTTCTGAGAATACATTGTCTTCCCCTGCTAAGCCTGTTACTGGATACCCACTTCCATCTCCTAAGACGTCTGGTCGAAAAGAAGCGATTAACAAAATAAATAGAATTGACCCGGCAAAATCAATTAAAGAATCAAAAATTTCTAGTGATGATAGAATGCAGCGAGTTTTGAATATTAAATCTGCGTTACCTCATCAAGAATATTCAAATAATAAGGGTAAAATTCTTTCGAGGGATGACTTTTCCAAACACCATTTCCGAATGCATAAACCATGTGTCAGATCGGTAAATAGTTAGACTTGCGGTGAATCAGAACAAAATTCGATAATTTGTTTTGTTCCCCTAACGGTAATAATTGTTTTATTTTTATCAATTGGATGTCTCCCACTAATGCAGTATACTGATAGTAGTTCAATAACGTCTAAGTCATAATCGGCTTCCGAGAAAGAAATACAATGCACGATATTGTTGACTTTGAAAAAGATGACAGACATCCATATTTCAAAATTTATTCACGACCTTTTCAATGGTTCAAACGTCATTTTAAAGGAATGAGACTTTAGAATGTTTTTAATGTTCATATAATTATCATAATTTGTATTCAGAAGTCCAGTTTGTATTCCGCACATGCAGTATACGTGTTATTCAGTTAGAGTTCGGATGTGTTGAGTTTCGGTTATATAATCATGGACATGCTTCCTTGATCGACTCGACTCCTGCTAGAACATTATATTGGCGACGAAGAAAACTAAAGACCTCACAGAAAACCCAGTATGGCTACTAGTAGAATAGACCTCCATCCTTAACAACCGTTTGATCCGCTATCAGAACCGAATTTTAAAGCCAAAAGATGGTCCATATGGAAGATACGCTTCGAAACATATCTCGCCGCGCTCGGAATTCAAGACCACACCCAGAAACTTCCTTAACTCCTTTATCAAGCTGGAGAAGCCACTCAGGAAATTTCTGACACGTTACAAACTACAAGAGAAGCAAACGACTATATTCGAGCATTACAACAGTTCGATGCTTATTTTTCACCAAAAAAATATCGATTCTGAAATTTTCAAGTTTCGCACGACTTTACAAACTGCAGAAGAAACTTTGGATCAGTACGCGACACGCTTGCAGAAACTCGCCTCGACATGTAAGTTTCAAGATATAACCAATAAAATCAAGTCCGTTGTTATTCAAAACTGTTTGTCAAAACGTCTACGTAGATTTGCACTTCTGGAAACCGATCTGACTCTAGACAAACTTTTAGCGAAAGGACGAGCTTTTGAAATAAGTGAAACTCAATTAAAAGGCATTGAAGAATTACTCTGTGCTATCCACATTTCAGACTCCGCTGCAAATATGGTTAATAACCGTCATAAACATAAGCAGGGCCATGGCTTTGAAAATCTGATTTCAAGCCTAACCCATATAATTTCAATGGTTTCATATACTTTCGAGCATGGAGATTCAGAATCAAAGATGGGACCAAAAACATTTTGCCTAGTTATCACGTGATTGATGACGTAATCAAAAAAGGCAAAAATTGTAATAAATCCATTATAACTTCAAGTATAGTCGTGTGATATTGCTGTTCTTAAACTTATTTGAAAGCGCATTTCTAAACCTTTCGAAAGATGTTTTCAATTATCATTTTTAGTTACGTCTTCATTTTTGCTAACGTCAGTATTGTGACGTCACAAGATTT
The DNA here is from genome assembly GCA_963924455.1 of Pelagia noctiluca. NCBI lineage: Eukaryota > Metazoa > Cnidaria > Scyphozoa > Semaeostomeae > Pelagiidae > Pelagia > Pelagia noctiluca. The sequence goes on along the minus strand of OZ004317.1, from coordinate 16,973,927 downwards.
TTCCAATTGTATTGTCATTTTCGTTTTAGATATGCACAAAATATTTTCTAAGATATACCAGAGCACTGAAAGCAGTAACACGGATGGTTCTTCACATCAATTCTTGTTTTTTACAACGTAGCCCTTCTTAGTTAGACTATATTTTGTCGTGCTTTATATGACTCGAATAGTATCAACCATATATTAAACAAACATATAAGAAAAAACTATCACCGAACACAAGTTAAGGGACCCAGTCAAGCCCTCATCGTATTCATCACTGTCACAGCTGCTAGTGTCACCAAAATAGATTGATATCTAGCTCCTGGTTGGTATCAAAGCAATGCATTTAGCTCCAGTATCTACTTCGTCACTTTCACTAATATCGCTGTCCTGTTCTCCTTCTCTCCTTGGCTTCTTACTCTCAGTTAGGGTAGTGCTTGTTTTTCTACTTCTACGCTTGGAATGAAACGATGGTGGCGATTGTTCACCTTGAAAATGAAAGTCATGGATTGCTAAGGAAATCAAAATAAAGGGTTCTGATAGAGAATTTTGAAACATGACATGCATCCATTTACAGTTTCTATGCTTCAAGCAAAAAAGAATTGACAAGGAAAGTTGCTTTAAAATAATGTTATTTTACTGTCTTTTCAAACGACCTAATTCAAACGACCCTTTAAGTTGAAAGACACAACCAGACCAACAAGAAATCCAAACGAGCTAATTCATCACAAACCTAATCAAGTCACTTTTGGTTCGAAAAGCCTCTTATCATTAGTCCCACAAATTTGGAATGCTTTACCAAAAAACCTAAAATTGATAGAAAATAAACAAACTTTTAAAAGCGTCATTAAAGAATGGGGAGGACCAGAGTGCAATTGCAACGTATGCAAAAATTAAAAAGCTTCTGACCGAATTGTATGTTTTGATAAAGTAATAAAGTAAAAAATGTAGTAATGTATTCAAGTAGTTTAGATATTCGATTTAGATTAGTTTCTTTAGAAGCTAGATTGTTATACATCGAATCAAAATAAGATGACAAACAAACAAGACCTAAGCAGCACAGTGTCTGAGTTGAGAAGTACTTACGCTATTTCTGACATTATGGAGACTATCTGTTTTTCAGAGGATCATCTAATTGGTAAAGAAATATTTAGAATTTGAATCTCTTTGGTTGCCATCTATAGTGAGGTATATAAATATAAAATTATCTTATACGTGTAAACCTTACTGGCAACATTTTGTCCTCAGCATTGACATACCATTCGTTAATCTCCAAATTGATGTTTGTAATTTCTTGAAATCGTTGCCAGTATGATGACTGCAAAGTCTGCAAAACCTGGGTCTAGAGGCAAAGCTCCTGAGCCTTTCGCTTTCAATCCTTTCGTTAAAAATTGTATAACCATATCCTTGATTCAACTAAACATTCTTCAAACTTGCCAGTATAAATCATCGTTTATAGGAATCGAGTGGTATCTTTTATTCCTTTCTGGCTTAAATGTTTTGCTTTGCCTATTTCATTTAGCAAAAGAAGAGATTTATCATCCTTTTTCAGTTTTTTCAAAACTTTCACCTTCCCAAATCAATAGCAAAATGAAGTTGTATCACATCCAGTAATGGCGTGCAATTGAGGTAAATAGGATGAGATTCTTTCCTTTATAGGAACGTGTGGACTTCGCTTACATCCTCAAATTTGTCATGGTCTATCTTCATGAGCAACTGTGTCTCTGTTTAATAAGTTCAAGGGTCTGAGCAAAAGATACCTCAAGGAAATGCATGGTCACTATTTTTCAATAACATTGAGAGCCAAACTGACCTCATCTCACTTGTAGTAAAATTACATGAAAAGGAATGAAACAAGAAGTAAGTTTTTGGTGCCTGTGATTTTCAGCGATGGAAAGAAACTTGAAGCCACAAAGGATAGCCTCAAAATCGTTTTCTATTGTAATAAAGAAGGGAGCAACACAAGGCTCGTCCTTCATAACTGCCTTCAAGATATGAATATTGTTATCTTATCAAAGGACACTGATTCTAGTACAGCTAATAGACAGAGTTGGCGCACGAGGATAAACCATGACCAATTTGAAGATGTAAGCAAAGTCCAAAATAACATGCCATTATTAGATGTAATACAACTTCATTTTTCTATGGAGTTGGAAGATAGAAGTTCTGGAAAACCTGAAAAAGGATGATGAATCTCTTATTTGCTGAATGAAAAAGGAAAAGCAGGACATTTACGCCACTAAGGAATAGTAGATGCTAAACGATACGTTCAAACGATCTGTACTCCTGAAATTTTGAAGAATCTTTAGTTGAAACACGGATTCGGTTATATAGAGGATCAAAAAACGAAAATCTCGGAAGCTTTGCCTCTATACCCAAACTCACTATCACAAGCTATCATTTATGTGCGTTTGAAGTCATGCTACTGGCAACAATTTCAACAGTTAGAAATTACAAACATCAATACGGAGAATTACGGATGGTACGTCGATGCTGAGGACAGAGTGCTGCCAATATGGTTAACAGGTATAAGATAATTTTAAATTTATATACAGGGCTGGATCCAGCACCTACAGAAAAGGGAGGTGTAACTCATATATCAAAGGATAATGTAAGCGAAATAGGGTATTATCAAGCTGATTGTATTGTTTTTCTACCAAAATAGAGTGGTCCGGGCCTGATATACCTCACAATAGATGGCAACCAAAGAGCTTCAAATTCTAAATATTTCTTTACCGATTAGATGATCCTCTGAAAAACAGATAGTCTCCATAATGTCTAAAATAACTTAAGTACTTCTCAACTCAGACACTGTGCTGCTTAGGTCGTTTGAAAAACAGGAAAATGTCATTATTTTAAAGCAACTTTCCGGTCAATTCTTTTTTGCTTGAAGCATAGAAACTGTAATAGATGCATGTCATGTTTCAAAATTCTCTATCAGAGCCCTTTATTTTGATTTCCTTAGCAATCCATAACTTTCATTTTCAAGGTGAACAATTGCCACCATCGTTTCATTCCAAGCGTAGAAGTAGAAAAACAAGCACTACCCCAACCAATGGCGTTCCGTCCGGGTATTCAGGGTATGCAGAGAAAACCCTAGCGTTTCCTCACAAAAGATAATTTTTATGCTTTTAATTTCTTATGCAGATCATTTCGTTTTATAGATATAATAATACATGTATTGCTTTTCATTCTGTTAAAAACCATATTTATAGAATCTATGAAGTCATTGCCATCGAATAATTTTTCTTTACGCACTCGCAAAGCCATCTCGTCTTCTCGTGTTGTGCAGTTACTCTGCAAACAAAGGGCTTTAGGCTACGGCCAGTAGGCGGCTTTTAGATTGTTGGTAATTGTCTGTATAAAGTGAGACAGGAACAACGCAAGACGACACACAGATAAAATGTAGATGGATTAAATATTGTGTATATTACGTTTTTTCTGTGTGTGTCGTCTTGCGTTGTTCCTGTCTCACTTTATTTTACCTACTTCGCTGCAAGCATCCAAAGGATCCGGCACAAAGCCTAGTATTGTGGACTTTCTCGCTTTCATAAACGCAAATTGAAATTTACCTCACTCACCCGATACTAAATTGAAAATTATACGCAAGCTCAGGCAAGTTGATTGTATATTCTAACGATATTAATTTACTTTATGCCTTATCAAACATTAAACTATCGATGAGAAATAGATTAGAGGCATTTAGAAATGTTTTTAAGTTGTTTTGAACAAAATATCTACGTTTGTCCTTTGAGTCTCGCGCGCCAGATTGAAATAGCCCCGGTTAGGTGAGATTATTTTCCTCTCATATAAACGTGAGCTGAAAAATAACCTCATCATGGAATAACCTCGGGCAGCCGGAAATATTTCCTTCATATAAACACAGCCTCAGAACCTGCTTTTAGAGCGGGCAAATACTTTTTTAAGCTTTTGACCTAAGTTCCCCGAAGGGAACCTTGAAGCACCTTTAGCCAATCAAAATCAATGCTGGCGAAATCACTGAAGTGGCAAGTCCTATAGGTTTGTATTAGCAAAAGACGCACATTAAGATCCTGCGTCCATCAGGTCGAATTTCGTTTTTGAAATTCGACCTGATGGATCTCCTTTCCATTGTTATTTAACTCTCAAACTATGTTGGTAAATACCTTCAAGTTCACGAGGCACGTTTTCCATATTGATTTTACGACATAAACAAATCGAATAAAGGGAAGAAACAAATTTGTCAAATAGTCTAAGCAAGAAAGAAGGGAAACTTTTAGAACCTTAATGTTTCAGTTGCAAAAAAAAGAAAGCAACTAGCTTGAATTTCCGTAAAGAATATTTAATATCTTACTTTAGTTGTTGTAAGCTATATGGGCCTATAAGGCCACAGTAAAAGGCCTGCAATCTTCTTACTCTTTGTCGAAGCGTCCATTCTATAGGTGATAGTTACTAATTTGTAGTTTTATCAGAATATCATGTTTTCTGTTCAGATGGTCCTTACAGTGTCTATCTGATGTGTATGGGTTTGTGTCTGGGATATTGATCCTACTTTTTGTGGGATATTACACGTTTTTTTATAAGAAACCGGTTTATAAGAAACCTAGTACTAGAGCCCCAAAAATTTAAGAAACTTTTAGAACTATATCAATATCTTTAAGAAACTCCGGAAAAAGATAAGAGGACTTTCCGTGCCGGAAAGTAATATGTCAACAATACATTTTTGCTTGATTTAAGTTTGCTGCACGTTTTTATTTAGAGGAACACAGAATATTGAGTCTACTTTGTATTAGTAGGTGGATTTCATTTAAATACAAGAAATATGCGAGGGAAAGTGCAAAATTTGATGTTAAGTGTTTATCTAGAAATAAGAAACTTTTAAGAAACTTTTAGTACTAAAAACTGGTAAAGAATTAAAGAACTTTTAGTACTAGGACCCAAGCTAGGTTTCTTATAAAAATAACGTGTATAGTGGTATTATATTTTAAATGAAGTTTTATTTGCATAAATTGACTACTCCTATTTTTGCAACATTGAAGCTAAAGTAAAGCAGCGAAAATCAACTAATTTGATATCTGTTAAATCTTATTAAGTCCCAGTCCTTGCTAGAATTTTGGGTGTGGTCGGAATAAATTATCCACAGAATACCCTATCTTTGAACTCACGGAACGCCACTGACCCCAACTGACAGTAAGAAGCCAGGGAGAGAAGGAGACGAGGACAGCGAAATTAGTGAAAGTGACGAAGTAGATACTGGAGCTAAATGCATTGCTTTGATACCAAACCAGGAGCTAGATATCAATCTATTTTGGTGACACTAGCAGCTGTGACAGTGATGAATACGATGAGGGCTTGACTGGGTCCCTTAACTTGTGTTCGATGATAGTTTTTTCTTATTTGTTTGTTTAATATATGGTTGATACTATTCGAGTCATATAAAGCACGACAAAATATAGTCTAACTAAGAAGGGCTACGTTGTAAAAAACAAGAATTGATGTGAAGAACTATCCGTGTTACTGCTTTCAGTGCTCTGGTATATCTTAAAAAAATATTTTGGGCATATCTAAAACGAAAATGACAATGCAATTGGAAAAATCTTGTGACGTCACAATACTGACGTTAGCAAAAATGAAGACGTAACTAAAAATGATAATTGAAAACATCATTCGAAAGGTTTAGAAATGCGCTTTCAAATAAGTTTAAGAACAGCAATATCACACGACTATACTTGAAGTTATAATGGATTTATTACAATTTTTGCCTTTTTTGATTACGTCATCAATCACGTGACAACAAGGCAAAATGTTTTTGGTCCCATCTTTGATTCTGAATCTCCATGCTCGAAAGTATATGAAACCATTGAAATTATATGGGTTAGGCTTGAAATCAGATTTTCACAGCCATGACCCTGCCTAACAGTCTACCTCTCGATCTTCAAGAAATCATCAACATTCTAACAAATCTTTCTCAAATCTCTAACGAAAAGGATTGCAGAAGGTGTGGGAAAATGAACCATTTTGCTAAATGCTATCGAAGCAGCACTAACCCACAGCCTCAGAAAAACTCGCAACAACGTCCTCAAAATGTTCGTTTGGTGGGAACACGTGAAACATATCCCTCAGAGACCAACGCAGATGAGTATTTATTCACCATTATAACGGATAACAAAACAACGCCCAAGGCTAGCGTAAAAGTAAATGATGTTCCTGTTGATATGGTAGTAGACACTGGAGCCTCAATTGACATAATCGATGATCCTACCTTTGCTAAGATTCAGAAATCAATTACAGTGACACTAAAGCCTTCAAACGCCCGTATATTTGCATATGGTGCCGCGTCAAATCTGAAATCATTAGGACAGTTCGAAACACTGGTCGAATCTAGAACTCGCGTTAGTGTATCTACAATTCATGTTGTACCTGGAAATTATGGTTGCTTGCGTAGCTAAAAAACTGCATCAAGTTTAGGCTTCGTTACAGTTTAGGCCTCGCAAATCTCGCACCACAAGCTATGATTGCAGAATTTCCTGATATTTTTGATGGTACTGGCCAACTCAAAGATCACACTGTGAAACTGCACGTTGATAACAATGTTACGGCTATCGCTCAACCACCGAGAAAAATTCCTTTCCACATGCGTCAACAAGTATCTACCGCTCTAGAAAAGCTAGAATCGCAAGGAATAATCGAAAAAGTAGATGGTCCCACGCCCTGGATTTTGCCTTTTGTAGTCATACCAAAGAAAAATAGTGACATTCGTATTTGCGTCGACATGCGCATGGCAAACTGCACGATTCTTTGCGAACGTCATCCTACGCCAACTGTCGAAGACTTAGTACACACACTAAACAGTGAAAAAGTTTTCTCAAAACTTGACTTATGTTCAGGCTATCACCAATTACAGTAGAATCCCGATAACTCGAACATGCGATAACTCAAACTTTCGCTAACTCGAACAGATTTGGCATTCCCCCTGAACCTTCAACACTACTTACATATGAATATACCCCCGATAACTCGAACATTCGCTAACTCGAACGATTTTTTATACCCGCTGCGGCTATTTTCTCTCGATAACTCGAAATTTTGGTGGCAAAGTACTAACAACAACAATGCCAACAATATGTTAATCACAAACTCTTCATTGAATCAAGCTGTTTTTTTTAAATAGAGACAAAGCTCTTAAGTTTAGTGTCTTCAAGGCTGCATACGACAATTAATGGTTGCAATGAATTTATTTAAGGAACGGACAAACCTCTCAAGGTTTCTACTGGTAGCTGTCCCGCAAATAGGCCAGCATACAGCTACTATCATAGAGGTTTGTCAGTTCATTCGAAAAACTTGTGCGAAAACACCCAATGCCCTGTATTTTCTTCCCCCCAAAAAAACTACTTTTTCGAATTTCATGCGACAAGTAAAACCATAGTTGCTAGAAAAATTGGGCAGCAGTACACTGGCCCGGATTGCTAGCACAGAAACATTATTTACTGTCGGTGATTGGACAGAAAAACACATTTTCTCCGAGCCAATTGCACCTGTCACACAGTCATCGGCGAAGGGACCCTCTCTCTGGAAAAATAGATTTAAAAGGAAAGATGTTTGGTGCATTCAGAAACTCTTTTTGTAGAGGTAGAGGTAGCGGTATTACCAATCGGGTACTTCCGTGAAAACAACTATATACTCGGTTCAAGATTACGATTCGCCCCTTCACCGTCGACCGTGGAAGAATAAGTACCGAAGCTGTGGTGGGTAGGGTGGGACTTTCAAGAAGAAACACGAACGGCTTGGCTGCTTGTTTGAACGAATGACCTTCAACCAAGTCACGCCTAGATTTCATGCAAGCTCATGAAAACAATAGCTGATTCGAAATGCAAGAAAGATTACTTTGTTAATCAATCAACCAAACATGTCTTTGTATATAAAATACCTCCATCGCGTCTTTTATTGCTGTAACCAATCAGAACCTATCTAAATATCAACACGTTGGCAACAAACCCCCAAAGGAGCAAGTAAGCGAGCTTCATTGCCCATTAACCGCGAGTAAATTGCATTTAATCGCCATTTAAACCCTTTCCATCTCCCTGATTGCACTTCTTTCCAGTGACTTTGGCACTTAGCTTCGAAGAAATTAGGAAATTATTTTAGAAAAACGGCCAGTATCTTCTTTCTTCAAGTATCCCACAATATTCGCACCTTTCAGGACACAAACAGCATACTTATCTAGAGGGTTTTCAGGTTCGCAACGGACATCCAGATATTCATTTTGCTTTGACGTCCAAATCTCCTTATACGCATGGTGTCCTGTGATGTGTGTTGCAACAGTTATAGTAGTTGTGATGTAGATTGGCAGTTCATTTTGTAGAACAATCGTTTTCAATGAAAAACTTTCAAATTCAAGTTGCATTATCGTTCTGTTTGGCTATTAAGATATTGTTGTTCTTGTTGTTGTTCTCTTCATCAAATTCCGATGTCTCGAAATTTTGGCTGATTTTCTAAAAGTCCGAATCATGGAAAGCCTCGATAGCTCGAACTATTTTGATCGTCCCTTGCATGTGCGAGTTATCGGGATTCTACTGTATTACTAGGCGCAGAAAGCCGTTACATAACAACGTGTTCGACACGCAAAGGTTTAAGACGCGACATCACGCTGAAGGCTAGACTGCACTTTAGCGGACAGGGTTTTGAATTTCTTTTGCTGCCTAGCAACAACAGGCTCGATAGCAGTTGAGTTGCAGAAGAAGTTTACGAGGACTCAAAAACACACTTCGCGAAAACTAGATTTCAATCGCTGAATTTAACAGGGGGTTTGGGGATTTGCCCCCAAGAAAGAAAGAAAACTAAAGAGCGAAATCATCTAAACTGTTATTTAGATTGTTGCAAGCTGCCAAAGACTGGAGTGGTTTTCGCTCTTTAACTTTACAAACTTGAGAAATTATTTCTTTTGTTCGTTCGTAACACACACACTTCACGAAAACCAGATATCAATTGCTGAACTTAACAGGGGGTTTGGGGGCTTTCCCCTAAGAGAGAAAGAAAAATAAAGAGCAAAATCCTCCTAGCTGCCAAAGACTTTTGTTTGTTTACAAGGTATCAAATTCTCCCTACTCACTGGCTCATTTTCATTGATCATTCGAATCTTCGATTGTCTGAAATAATGAAACAGGGCAACGGTTTAGAATTCAACTCAATTTTTGTAGGTAGCAAAACTCTGTCTGCTAAAGTGCAGTCGTCCCAAGCTGAATTTTGGAACTTGTTCCGCTAGCGAGATTTTCCCAAACGTCATTGCAGAAAAAATTCATGATATACTGCTCACACTTGACATCAGCGACGATGTCATTGTTTTTTAAACAAACCAAAAAGGAACATGAGGAAGCTCTTAGACAAAATTTCCAAAGTTGTTCATCTCGTTGTTTCACTCTCAACAAGGAAAAATGCGAGTTTGGTAGACATCAGCTCACATTTTACGGATTTTTATTCTCAGCTAAAGGAATCTCAGCTGACCCTATCAAAGTTGAAGCTATCAAAAGTGCTCCAGCTCCTACAACGCAGTCTGGACTTTGAAGTTTCCTTGGCATGGCCACATATTGTTCTAATTTTTTCAAAAACTTTAGTGACCCTCGAGAGGGGGGGGGTATCTTAACAAAGATAGCGGGGATGTGCATTTTTTAGAGGTACCTTTTTAAAATAAAATACGGAATTATGGGTGTACATTTTCACTTTATAGTTGTTTGTTCCCCAAATGATTGGTATGAATTTTGAGAAAAAATAAAGACCAGGGAAATGTGGTGATCGTAGATCAACACGAAAAAGAAGAATGACACATCATTTACAATGATGTGTGGTATGAGACCTTAATTTAAAAATAGTTTGGCTTATTCAGATACAATTGTGTGATGCTACTGAATTTTTTTCTACATATTCCGTGACACGGAAATATGGGTCCCTTTTTTCAATTTACGACCCGGAATTATGGCCCCAATTTTTTTTCAAAATTACACATCCCTATCACTCAGCCCTCTAAGGTACCCACCCTCGTAGTAAACTTACGCATCCGCTCAGAGATCTGATCAAGAAAAACACGCCGTTTCAGTGGAAACCTGAACACGAAACCGCATTACATAAAATCAGCCCTTACTAGCTCCACCGTTATGTCGTACTTCAATGATTCAAAACAAACTGAACTTGTTACAGATGCATCTCCGTTTGGAGTATCAGTAACATTATCTCAGTATACCCCAGGAAAACAAGATCGCAAAATCATTGCATGAATAAGCCGCTCTCTCTCTCTGACGTTGAAAAATGCTATTCGCAAATGGAAAGAGAAGTCTTAGCAATCGTTTGGGCCATGGAAAAACTACATTTGTATTGATCCGGAGGAAAATTCACTCTTTTCACTGATTGCAGGCCTATACAGATGATTCTTAACGCCTCCTGAGAACCAAAATCTGGTTTCCTAACATCGATAAACGAGTTGAAGAACGCATATCTCGCTGTATTCCCTGTCAAGTTGTAGGCAAAAATACTCGTCCTTAGCTCCTGAAGACGAATACTCTTCCACCCTCACCGTAGCATACCGTACAAATAGATTTCTGCGGACCTTTGAGGCTGATAACATTATGAAGCCTCTCGAAAAATCGATTTGTACTGCTGTTGCAGAAAATAAAAACTGGAAACGAGCTGTATTCAAATTTCTTTTGAACTACAGAGCTACACCGCATTCCTCTGCAGGAAAAATCACCTTCCCAATCGCTGTTCAACAGGCAAATTTGTACCAAGTTGCTTGAAGTTTTCTCAGAAATAAATGAGCACATTGACGAAAATCCTCGAGAAAGGGATGAGAAAGCTAAATTTAAAATGAAAGAAGATGCTGACAGATCACACAGAGCAAAGCCCTTTGAACTAAAAATTGGCGATACAGTACTTGTTCGTCAAAAGAAAGTGAACAAATTGTCTACTAACTTTTGTCCTAAACCTTACCATGTAACTGAAAGAAAAGGATCCCGTGTTACAGTTAGCAGAAATGGACATTTCATGACTCGCAATGTGTCTCACTTCAAAGTATTACCAGATGATAAAGTATATATGGAAAATGATGAAACAGAAGAAATTTTTTTCGATTTTGATGATTATGATGATGGTGATATTCCAGATCAAGAAAAAAGACCTGAAGCTCAAGTGAGATATCTGGTCAGAAATCGTCAGCCAGGACAAAGGTATGGCAACAATATTTATTGTACATAAACCTAGATAAGGCACTAAAAAAACACTTAAGTTGAGTATAATAAATTAATAAATTTAAGATCTTTCAAATCAATCTTCCCTAGTATATACGCAGTCCGTTAACAGATATTAGTTTATATTTAGAAAGCTATGTAAATGAGGAAACCTATCTTCAAAGCACTTCCTGCCTCAATGGCTACCCTCAGTAGAAAGGATGTGGAAGTATAAACTCTTTTACTTGATTCTTAAAATTTATTGAAAATTATAATTTCATATTTAGTAAATTTATTATTTTTAATATCTTAATAAACTCTTTTACTTGATTCTTAAAATTTATTGAAAATTATAATTTTATATTTAGTAAGGGAGGGATTCTATGTTCACATAATTATCAATTTGTATTCAGAAGTCCCGTATGTATTCTGCACATGTAGTACACGTGTTATTTAGTTAGAGTTTGGATGTGTTGAGTTTTGGTTATATAGTCATGGAAATACTTCCTTGATCGACTCCACTTCTACTAGAACATTACAAGGCAGAGAAATTAAATCACCATTTCAAAATCAAAGCTCAAAGCTGTCTCGTTAAAGCAAGATCGCAAGTTATTTGCATGGTGGAATATTAACTTTACCGAGTTCTAAAAACTTTCAGAAGCAAGTCAAAGGAATTATAAAGGAAAAAAGGTAGTGCATTCTTGCGAAGAATACTTGTTCGTGCTGTTAAGATCTTTCAAATCAATCTTCCCTAGTATATACGCAGTCCGTTAACAGATATTAGTTTATATTTAGAAAGCTATGTAAATGAGGAAACCTATCTTCAAAGCACTTCCTGCCTCAATGGCTACCCTCAGTAGAAAGGATGTGGAAGTTTCCAGTAGCTTGACTTTCTATTTCATTTCATCTTATATTATACACATTTTCGACGTCCTTACACCTTGCTAAGATATCATAAACAAACCAAAAGTTAAACTAAGAAAGACGTTCAACTCATCGTCCAGGTTATCAGAATTTGGGAGTCACAATCTCAACGAAGAAGAAATGAAACTGCTTGAACGCTATGTAGTTCTACTGTACGACAGATCAAGTAAGTCAGTACTCAACAAGGCAAAAACAAAAACAATTCAAATACTGGATAGAGGAATGCTAAGTAATTATAACATCTTAGTTCTGATCAAATTTGGAATGAAAATTATGCAGCAGCTATGAAGAAGTAGGTTACAGTGGATATCAGTACCCCGGCACACTTACTTATAAAGCAATTGCTGATAAAAATACGTGTACTATTTCTTGCCCTGGTTGCCTTATTAAAAAAATGATTGCGTTTTAGTTGAGGTTGCATGCAATGAACCATTAACTGGAACGGCAAGCAATTTTTTCATTTTCCCGCTGAAAAAGAAGAAATTTGCCATCCCTTTTCACACACATACTGTTCGATTGCGGCGTTCACTTTTCACATGCAAGGCTTTGTGAAAATTATTCAGTCAGATCTCATTTTCTTAAATTGAAACATGGATCGAAATAGCTGGTCTCTACAAATTGCACAGTTTTTCATCAAGGAGATATACAGAGTACGCCTTAATAAATGCAATCCTTTAGTTTTTAACGTCCACCTTATTTTGGGTCAAATATGCAGCAGCGTATGGAAAAGAAACGTAGATTTTATTAAGAAAATACAAATACGCAAACTACAACCACAAGCTCGAGTAGTACAGCCGGCGTCAAAAGAACAGGACTATATATTCTTTGTCCATGACGTTCACAATTTTATAATTAAATTGATGATAAGAAATGATGGGACAAAAACATTTCTTACCAAAAACATTAAAACCGCAATGGTCAAGATAGCGAAACCATAACTTGCAAACGCAAATCAATTAACTTAACTTGTTCAAATTACGATGAAGAGTTTCACGAAGGTTGTATTTAAAACACGGATTCTGGATTCCGGATTCTGGCAGTGCGTTACAGTTTTTCAAAGCACAGTGTCTGTGACGCGGGCTAATATGAGGAGGAATCTGGCAGTGTGTTATCTGCATGGTGCCAGTACTTCTCATTTATTCTTTCGGAGTTAGCAAAAATGAAATTCGATTGACATTTAGTCCTCTTCTTAACGATAGAAATCAAAAACAGTTTCCTGTACAATCTCCACATTCCATAAGGTTGCAGTCCAGGCCTCCTCTGCATTTACGCAGTCCACAAGACAGATCCACTTATTAGGGAGGTGATAGTGTAGGCTTTTTGGAAATATTATATACAGCCCGCTAAACTGCAATGGTCCACAACATTCTATATCGTTGTTTTTCTTGAATTATTCAGTTCACTTTGGAAATAACAAGTCTCAATATTCTTATCAAATTATTGTTATGAAAAGGAGAGTGTACTGCTTTGATTTTGGTGCTTTGTTAAATAATCAATTTATCTTTTAATTTATTTTTACTTAATGGCCTGCATTATTACAGCGTGCTACAATACTTGAATACCATAAAATTGAAAAAATTGTTTGTTAAGATCTAAAATTTAGGAAAAGAGCTTTCTAAAATGACTGAGAAAATATGTTACCGTCTTGATTGGATGGAAGAACGACTTAAGGCCTCAGAATTGCAAAAATCTCAAGTGCCTTCAGCGTGCTCTAAGCACCTCTTTGGCCACGCCAATTTTTACTATTTGAGCCGTAGTCAGAATCCCTGGATCCGCCCCTGTAATTAGCCTTCTTCAAGGTTTAAATGAGGCTAGAGGCAGGACCACGGAGCCTATGAGGGATTAATGAGAAATTTACGATTCGGTTCATGTGCGAAAATGATGGTCGCACTACAGCTTTTCATCCAAACCTGTTGAGTCTGTATGCTGGCTAGGGGTGAATTGGGACACAAGGGCGCACGATAAACAAGGGCAAAGATCCACGAGGACACTGATTAAGTAAGGGCAAGGAATATATGAAGGCATAGGGACATGGGATTATTTAAGGGGTAAGTGAAAACACAGGGGCGCGAGGAAAATTTGGGCACGGCAGCACGAGGGCACCTAGTCTAATGAGGGCATGGAATTCATCACTCTCTCGGTTTCAATTTGTACATACACTCTTTTTTTACATCAGAAAAATCTTATAAGAACACGAGCCTCAAATTTTGCAAAAACTTAAGAACAAGCTAAGAACGAACCCAAACTGACCATATTTTGCTCAATGTAGGAATTTTAAGAAATAGTCTTAAGATTGAGAAAAAATTAAAAAAAGAAGCAGATTACCAGAATACTGATATGTCAGATATTCAAGAAAGTCAAAATTTGCAACAATGACCACAACTGATATAAAAAAGGCTTGCAACGCTTTATGAAAGTAATAAAAATTTAAAAAACATTTCAGCTTGAAAAAAGAGAAATATTTAAAAACAGACAGCTTCAAACCAATTTTACTGGTTCTTGTTTAAAAAAAGAGAGTAGTTGTACGGTGGCCCATAACTGTCACATCAAATTACATCTCTCACGTCAAATTTAAGCACCTAACATCAAAACTAAGACCAAAAACTCACATCAAATTTGAAAACTCACATCAAATTTGAAAACTCACATCAAATTTGAAAACTCACACCAAATTTGAAAACTCACATCAAATTTCAAAACACAAAGCAAAATTTAGAACTGGCACCAAATTCACACATGAGCTATATGAATATTAGGGCTGCCACGCTGAGGTGGCCGGTTTCCCCTACAGATCATGCTCAATCCCCCTACTTTCCCCTACGGCTATGGCAAACTTTCCCCTACGTTTCCCCTACAAATAATTTATTTCCCCCTACAAATTCCAGATTTTCTCTTGTAATTTTTCCAGGTGGCTAATTATAGCTATTATCAAACTTAAGAATGATTTATGATATCGTGCAAAGTTACTTTTTCCAAATTTTGACTAATTTCCCTTTCTCCAAAGATTACATTGGGGTTTTCTTAAGGGTCTATGTTTAGCATGCTTGACAGAGTTTTTCTTGAGCCCCCATATCTATTCTTCTTGTAAAACAAGTTAAAATCATAAAATCTCGATAACCCAAAAAAATGAAGAGTATTTTCGGTGCACCCAAAAATGACGGCAATTTTTCAAGCTTAAAATAATGGCAGAAATCAAAGAAACCAAAAAAAGGTATTTTCATAGATTGTAACCCTAAAAAAATGACACGAGCATCCTTATCAAAATTTTTACAATGGCCCCCCCCCCATGGGTAAACGGCTGCTACAAAGTATTCATTGCTGTTATTTATCTAAAATTATTTTTCAAACCAGTTTGACCAGTTTCAGCATTGTCATTGCAGTCGAAGTTTGATTTGCGTTTCATTTAAATTTAATCAACTATTTGAGGAAAGGAGCTATTCATCATAAAATAGTAAGTTCCATCTAGCTGCAGAGCATGCAAGCAAAGAGCAAAACCTTTTCCAAAACGGGTGAGCAGCAAATACATGATGTGTACAATCATTTCAAGCTGTCACCAAACAGGCAGAAAAGTCTCATTGAATTTCAGAAATCCGTCAAGATTGTTGATTCTGAAATCTTGTTAATTTTTCAGTAAAATCGTAGTTTTTTATTGTCAGTTGGCTGTTGTTGAAAATCCCCTACGTTTCCCTTCACCTACTTTCTTGCCGTTTCCCAGTTGGTTTCCACTACCCCCTACAAATTCCATCACTTCCGCTACCATAGGGGATTTCCCCTACGAGTGGCAGCCAGAGTTTTCAAATTTGATGTGAGTTTTCAAATTTGATGTGGGTTTTCAAATTTGATGTGAGTTTTCAAATTTGATGTGAGTTTTCAAATTTGATGTGAGTTTTCAAATTTGATATGAGTATTAAAATTTGATGTGGGTTTTCAAATTTGATGTGAGTTTTCAAATTTGATGTGAGTTTTCAAATTTGATGTGAGTTTTCAAATTTGATGTGAGTTTTCAAATATAATGTGGGTTTTCAAATTTGATGTGAGTTTTCAAACTTGATGTGAGTTTTCAAATTTGATGTGAGTTTTCAAATTTGATATGAGTATTAAAATTTGATGTGAGTTTTCAAATTTGATGTGAGTTTTCAATTTTGATGTGAGTTTTCAAATTTGATGTGAGTTTTTGGTCTTAGTTTTGATGTAAGGTGCTTACATTTGAAGTGAGAGATAGAATTTCATGTGACAGTTATGGGCCACCGTATAGTTGAATGTTACAGACTGGAGAAATGGGAATTTCTATCCGTTGAGATTTAGTCTGTAGTTTAGGCTGAAAATTTTCAAAAGTCAATTAGCAGAAAACAGCAATAAAGCGTTCTAAAGTATGAATAAAAGTTACTTTTATTAAAAAATAGCTGCCTCGGTTGGCTGACACTTCAGCAATCAAAATCGAACCCCATTTGTCTCTTTATTATCTTGCTTTTCTGTTGAATGAGGTAAATTTCCATTTTCCATCACTTTCACCGTCTCAGAGCTTCCACCCCCCTCCATACCGGTTTCAGGCAGCCATAACGCCAAAAAGGAGGCAAAGAATGCTGCGCCGCCAATAACAAGAAATGGAAGCGAGGCGTGGAATGTATGCAGCCATTTGGACACCCATGGAGCAAGAGCAGCACCGATGCGAGCTTTGATTTGCATGTATCCCATGCCTTCTCCCCTGTTAAAAGAAATTCATCTTCGTATTTGTTGTCATAAGATGCACTGATTCTTGAAATGAATGATAACTCCTCTATGAATTATCTACAATTCTGATGAAAAATTACACTAAACTTAGACAACACTTAAATCATTTTATTTAATCCAATCCATTTGGGAGAATGAAAAATGACCAGAGAAGGTTTGAGCCTCATTGAATTTCCAAATCTGTTTTCCTCTCAAATTATCTTATTTCTTGAGTATCTCAACTCATATTCAACCATTTCAATTTCCGTTCATTTTTCTTGTAAAAATTTAAGTACTCTTTGCTACTTGAACATTGATAATGTGTAACTTCAAATCTTCCGCCTTGGTTTATAAATTGCTGCACTGCCAGTGTGGTGGTTATTATCAAATAATTATATTTTGCTCGTTATTCTTGCAACTTCAATAAAACTCTTTGTGTATCTAAATTCATCTTCGGCTATTTCACTTTTGGCTCATTGCTTGCGTACCAATTTAAACACATTGTTTCTTCAAAACTATTAATATCTATTCGCACATTCTATGCTTTTGTTCGCATTCTGACATTTCTTGTTAAAGGATTGCTTCACTTTCACATCTTCACAGAGCTAGTTTACATAACAGGAATACTAGAGTAAACGCAAGCTTCAGGAAGATATTCAGACAGCATATTATAAGTTTGGGAAGGTTATTACTTTTTCATAAACATACCAAGCCAAACTAGGCCAAATCAAAACCTATCACTCACTAACATTACCGCGTTTTGCAAAAGAAACGACGCAACACAAACTTTCTAGGCCCAGAGACTAGCTAAGAAGCGGGGAAAACTTGCCTTGGGCCTTGCTTCATCAACAATAAGCCGATTTTCCACTTGCTCGCCTTTTTCGCTTTATCTATTTCATTTTTAACTCTCTCCTTTAGCAAAAGTATCCGTTAAAACATCCAAATTTAGGCCTGTATCCTGAAAATAGTACGACGCGTTTCTGCGAAATATCTTTCCTTCACGGCAAGTGACGGTTTTTCGACATAAACCACTCAATGAAGGAGAAAATATCATGTGATCAAAATACTGTACTCAGATTGGATTTACAGAAAGTTGTGGTGGTAGGCCTAAAAATGGCCATTTTGGGCTGGAGAGTCGATTTTGGACCAGTTAGCCATCCCACCGATACAACGAAAAATTAGATCCCCCCAGAATAAAACGGAACAAAATAACTTTCTCACCGGATGTCAGTTGGATATATTTCAACTGACCAAGTATACAGTGCATTAAACGAAACCGTCGCAAAGAACTTTCCAGCCAGTCCCAAAACAACTCTGATTATCGGCCAATCTGAAAATCAGGTGGATTAAAGATTTGAGTTCATAATCTGATGGTGCTACTTAAGTCCCATATAATGGATTATCCTTTCCCGGTTCTGGTTTATTCCACTTTCTTGACTTTATAGATTGCTGTTTTTTTTCAAATAACCATATCTCAATCATAATTTCTATTTTCAAAACGAAAAGTTTTCGAAGACGGGAAACCTAGAGACACATGATGACAGCTTTAGGAAAAACAAGACTCTTTGAAGTAGTACATCAGAAAGAGCATTGAAATTTAGAATGAACCCTTTGATAATTGAAAATGAATTGTTAAATCCAATGTTTGGTCAAACTTGTCCAATCAGGAAATAATTCAATGGTTGGTATAGTGCAGAAACAACCAATCATTAGTAGTGCTCTAGTGAGAAAAACAGTTAAACAGTTGCAAAAAGAACTCCTTCGGTCTTCCCCTTTCTTTTCGTTGTTTAAAAATTGAAATATCAGCAAATTTATCGAGTTAAAATAAATGAAATGTTAACAATCTTACGTTTTGCACCTGTAGCTCCTGCTTTCGCTGGAATGAAAGCCACTGTGATACACAATATGCTTCCAATAAAGAGAGGTATTGCAGTGGTTTTCTTCCTGCCAAGTCTAAACAAAAAATGTTTTAAATCAGCTATGTAGGGTAAGCGAAAAAGGCAAACTCGCGAGAGTAAACTTCTGCTTCTAAAAAGACCAATAGATAATTTGCTCATAAGGCCTAATTGGTACAAAAAAAAATCATAGGACAGTTTCATTTTAACTCACAAAATCTTTGAAGTATTCGACAATATCAAATTTCATTAACCCATTCCTCCTTGCAATTCTCAAGGGGACAAACAAAATAATCCCGTGTCCCCTGGTAATGGCCTTCGCAGTCTGGTGACATTTATGGGGATTCACTGACATGTGAGGAACGGGCTTGTATCTCTCAAATCACATGTGGCCATTATTGACCATATTGAAACTTTCAAACTCACCTTTTGCAGAGATAAATAGCAGTTGCAATTGTGGGAAGATCTACCAAGCTAACCAGAATGAAATTCACATATCGGTTGCTCCCGCCAAGGTTATCAGCAGCCAATGTTAGGCCGAAAAATACCATACTCTCAACCATCCTTGGTACGATAAAAAAATTCAAAATGTATTTGTATTATAGTAATAATGTACTGTTAGTATTAGGAAAAGGATTTTGAATGTCTAAAACAAATATGTGATGTGGCAATTACCCATTGTCTGAATATACTAGCTATTTACCATGAAATTGATTGAATATGCAAGTAAAAACCCTCTGAACAATTTTGCAATACCTACCAGATGAATCCTTGAATCAATGTTCTGAAAGCCATTTTCTTTGGTCTGAAAATGTTCAATAGTGGAATACGGCTTGGTTTCTGATGTTCTTGTTTATAAGACGATAGAGTAAGGTGGTCTGGAATTCTGCGACTGTTGTACTTTGCAATATTTCTCAAGATTTCCATTGCTTCGTTTACACGGCCAACAGACTGCAGCCAGCGAATAGACTCCGGAATAAACCTGTTTATTAAAACAACAGAAGTTATCCATAGATCTTATAAAAGCACCCTGGGGAATTCTTTGCATTACTTTTGAGGTAGTTCAGTACTGTGGATGTAGTTCAGGTATCCCTAAAGGTATCCCCTGAATATCTTCCACAATTCTCATGGTATCCTTCAGTAGTTGTGATACACTATGCAAAACTAAAAAGTTAGCGATATCCTTCAACAGTACTGATCATCTTCCACAACAATGAAAACAAACTTCCTAGGGAGATGTGTCAGCAATGTTTTAAAACATGACTGAAATAAAAAGTGCATATCAGTGCTGCAAGCGAAAAAAGTCGGTTCAGCACTGTGGGGAATTTCCAGTATTTCTAAGGATTTTAGTTATGTGGGATACTATCATTACACTAAAGGATGTTCAGTACAGTACAGGGAAACCATTAGTACCATGGGGAGATACCAAAATTTCTGTGTAGGATACCATTACCATTAGCACTGTGGGTGTTACCTCGATATTGCTGATAATATCCTCCCATAAAAGGATTCATAATTCCCTAGGCTTCATTCTCTTCAAAGCGTACTACTGAAATGAAAACATTTTTTTCAATAATTAACTGGGCTTAGGGTCCACCTACCGCCTCTTGCTCAGCATTTTTCATAACATTTGACAGATTAGCTACTTATCCCTACCACAGATTGCTGTATATTTGCATGTTCTAGGCAAGAAGAAGCCAGTAAAACAACCCATCAAAATCATATCGTCCATGAAATGCTTTTTGCAGAAACGAATATCATACATCCAGGGATTCGTGCGTATTGACTTTCATTATTGCTTATCAAAAAGTAAAACACTTTATAATTTGTTTCAGTATTCTGTATCGAATTAGTTAGATATGTTTGGTGTGATCTAGTATCATTTTAAACTACTGTAAAAACAGAATACAAATAATTTGAATAATAGTAACAAAGGGTAACTTACCTAAAGTACAACAACAACCAGAAATACGGAGTAGTTGAGACTATAATCAGATACTTCCACTTTCGGATGAAATATGCTTGTATTCCGAGTACAATAAGAGCAAGTGCGAAGGAAGCCCAAAGAAGCATTCCAGCCAGTGGTCTGTATTTTGTGCCGACCAACTCTGAAGCCATGACAAACATGATAACAACAGTGCCAGGTATGAAGAAACCAATGACCACCCTTGTAAATACGTAAAAGGCAAAGTTCGGAGAGAACGCGCTGGCCAGGCCAACGATAAGAATTGCCAATTTCGATACCAGTAATATTTTGAGTCTTCCATACCTAAGAAGAAATATATTGAGCATGATGTTCGGTATTTCTTATCGGCAGACAAAAAAGTAGAGAATTAAGGCCAAACACCACATATACAAGCCCATTCAGGCTTTTCTATAGTACCGTCCAGAGAGAGAGGGTGGGTAGCTAGGCTAGTTACCAGGGGACACGGGGCTCTGAAGGGTCCGCAAAATCAAAGCTATCCATGCATTTTCATTATAAGCTTTTTTATTATGTTTCATTTTCATTATGAGAAATTCAAGACCATTGACTTAGTCTTTACCCTGGGGTAAAATCGTTCTCTTGAAGGTACAGCTTTTCTTGGTCTTCAGAGTGTAACTAATAATAATTGATTTTCTAGTCTAATGTTAGTAAGACCCTGAAGATAGCAAAAATTGAAAAAGAATCAGAGTGTTATCAGTTTTCCAGCCTCCTTTTCCTGCCTTTATCTTCGAACATGATAACACATAGTTTCACATAATAACATACTTTTCCCATCTCCTGATGAGTGGGTAACCACGAGATAGCTTCGGTGAGAATAATTACAAAAATCATTACGAAGTGAAGCGGCTGCAAGGTGGTGTTTAAGGTTTGAAAGAAATTCACCCAGGGGGGGGGGGCAGAAAACCTTTTAGAAGGCAGGAGCAACAAGGGAGACTGAAAATAACCAGGGAAACCTTGAAAAGGGTGTTGGTCGATCTTCTGTGGGTTTCGAAGTACGTTTTATCGAGATCTGATAAGAATTTTATGTCCTACCTGTCAGTTAGCCATCCAAGAGTAACAGCTCCTACTGCCCAAGACATGAAAAATGTAGAACTTGATATATATGGATATACTTCTTTGCTACATAGCAGATCGAACTATGAAACAAATTATAATCTGATTATTTTCAAATTGAATTTCGTTTCAAAATGCAAGAAGCTGTAGAGTTTGACTGCAAAAATATTTTTTTCCATTAGTAAAAAAAAGTTCTATCACTTGTTATATTTTTCTTTCACTCCTAACAGGATCCTGGAAGTATCCGGATTAGATCTCTTAAGAAATTTATTGTAATATGACTCTGCCAGCACTCAATCCACTGACAATAAGCCAAAACTGTAATTGTCTAAATGCATATATAGAAATAAGCAAACTGCTTGAGTAACTGATAAACAAACCTGAGTTACAATTGAGTAGTCTTTCGGTGTCGTGTACTCCCATGAACTTCGAGGCAAGCTGCAACGTAGTCGATTCTTAATGGGCAGCTCGCCTTGCAAACTGCAACTTGAATTCGCACCAACGCATTTCCACGTAGGACTATCATGCGTGAAAAACGGGAGCAAGATTTGAACGACCGGAAGCATTGATGAGAAACACAACAATACTTCCAGCAACTTCTGAAACTTCCCAAATTCACCCAGATGCGGTAAAATCTGGTCAACTTCCACCGGTGCTTGGTTGGCTACAAACGGTATCTCATCATCTTCATTCTGGGAATCATCCAGATACATCTTTTAATGCGAATCACCGCTTGGACATGCAGATTTTTCACTTCAACGAGATCCCAAACCTTCTTCGTGAAGCAACGAAGGAGGAAAGCAATCGTAGATTGGGTTGCAGGATTCCAAGTTCTGCTACTAACCACGAATCTAGCAGTGCATGTAATTGATGAAACCGCTGATATACAGAGTTGCTTGTTCTATACCTTGTATCCATGCAACCGGACTCACGGACCCCAGAGCCAAAAAGTATTCAAAATTTACGATTATTGGAAACATGAATTAATATCCCGATTGATACACGATGGAGACGATGCCAGTATCAAAGAGATTCCCTATTCTTGACATACATCGATTTTGGTCAAAGTCTGAAACGTTTTAGGGACTTTATACCCTAATATTTAAGTCAACTTTTAGTGAGGGCTCACAAAGTTTTAGTAAGGGTTTGGTAAAGGTAGGGTTTAAAAAGTTTTCGGCAAGGTTTTAGTGAGTGTTTAGTGAGGGGTGAGAAAGGATCAATGCACCATCCTCTTTTTCTAGTTTAAGAAAAGATTCTTAGAAAGGTTAACACGTTAAACAGAAACTCACTCACTTAAAAATGGGATGCACTCTTTCAACTTGGTGTTCCATCAATTTGTGTTCTCAGAGGCATGAAATTGGCGATCCTTGTAGCTTCCCGCCTAGCAACAAGATGCACTTCCGTTCCATTGAGATGAAGTATTAAAACAACCCTGATTCAAAATGAAAACTGTTTTGATTTCGTAAGGAGCACAAGGCATTCCAATGGATACTAGCTGCATTTTCAGATTTCGCAAAAGGCCTATTATGACTTCAAGCTCGACCTAACATTGATCAGTAGATGTAGATAAGTAATAGAAATTCGGATTTTATGTTTTCTTTTTTGCTTTTAAGTGCAGACATGCGTATTCGGTTCTGCTGTTTTACGCACATTGTTTTGGTCTCTTAAAAAAGTTGAACCCTTTAGAGATCTCAGCTCTATTCAATTTAGATAACAGTATTTTTAAACTTTAAAAAAAGAAATAAACTAAAGATTAATCTCCATTGCGTAGTTCAAAGGGCATATGGATTTTCTAAGACCGCAAATAAAACCAGATTTGTGAAATGAGGGCAGAGCTCACACAGAAGGAACACCGGCATTTTAGAATAGTAATGAAATTCTCGAATAATTCTCAATCTACATATCAATATAATCTACATACGCAAGCTACATGTTCGCTGCATACGGCTAAATACAGTAAATGGAGGGGGGGTTGCTGGGTCGTGCAAGTTCTGGGTGAGCCAGTGAACGAAAGATATAGGTAAGTGCTTCCTCTTCCGGCTGCAACCCCAGCAACCCCTCAGGCAGGCTTTAATGCCATATCAAAAGGACATTTTTTGCTGGTGAGGGTAGTGGTGAAAGGTAAATGCAAAAGATTGCACAATATTAACGCAAATGGTTAGTGGAAGAATGGAGGTCGAAGGTAGTGGTGAAAGGTAAATGCAAAAGATTGCACAATATTAACGCAAATGGTTAGTGGTAGGATAGAGGTCGAGGGTAGTGGTGAAAGATAAATGCAAAAGATTGCACAATATTAACGCAAATGGTTAGTGGTAAGATGGAGGTCGAGGGTGGTGGTGAAAGGTAAATGCAAAAGATTGCACAATATTAACACAAATGGTTAGTGGTAAGATGGAGGTCGAGGGTAGTGGTGAAAGGTAAATGCAAAAGATTGCACAATATTAACACAAATGGTTAGTGGTAAGATGGAGGTCGAGGGTAGTGGTGAAAGATAAATGCAAAAGATTGCACAATATTAACGCAAATGGTTAGTGGTAAGATGGAGGTCGAGGGAATTGGTGAAAGGTAAATGCAAAAGATTGCACAATATTAACGCAAATGGTTAGTGGTAAGATGGAGGTCGAGGGTAGTGGTGAAAGGTAAATGCAAGAGATTGCACAATATCAACGCAAATGGTTAGTGGTAGGATGGAGGTCGAGGGTAGTGGTGAAAGGTAAATGCAAAAGATTGCACAATATTAACGCAAATGGTTGGTGGTAAGATGGAGGTCGAGGGTAGTGGTGAAAGGTAAATGCAAAAGATTGCACAATATCAACACAAATGGTTAGTGGTAGGATGGAGGTCGAGGGTAGTGGTGAAAGGTAAATACAAAAGATTGCACAATATTAATGCAAATGGTTAGTGGTAGGATGGAGGTCGAAGGTAGTGGTGAAAGGTAAATGCAAAAGATTGCACAATATCAACACAAATGGTTAGTGGTAGGATGGAGGTCGAAGGTATTGGTGAAAGGTAAATGCAAAAGATTGCACAATATTAACGCAAATGGTTAGTGGTAGGATGGAGGTCGAAGGTAGTGGTGAAAGGTTAATTCAAAAGATTGAACAATATCAACACAAATGGTTAGTGGTAGGATGGAGGTCGAAGGTAGTGGTGAAAGGTAAATGCAAAAGATTGCACAATATTAACACAAATGGTTAGTGGTAGGATGGAGGTCGAAGGTAGTGGTGAAAGGTAAATGCAAAAGATTGCACAATATTAACGCAAATGGTTAGTGGAAGAATGGAGGTCGAAGGTAGTGGTGAAAGGTAAATGCAAAAGATTGCACAATATTAACGCAAATGGTTAGTGGTAGGATAGAGGTCGAGGGTAGTGGTGAAAGATAAATGCAAAAGATTGCACAATATTAACACAAATGGTTAGTGGTAAGATGGAGGTCGAAGGTAGTGGTGAAAGGTAAATGCAAAAGATTGCACAATATTAACGCAAATGGTTAGTGGTAAGATGGAGGTCGAAGGTAGTGGTGAAAGGTAAATGCAAAAGATTACACAATATTAACGCAAATGGTTAGTGGTAAGATGGAGGTCGAAGGTAGTGGTGAAAGATAAATGCAAAAGATTGCACAATATTAACGCAAATGGTTAGTGGTAAGAAGGAGGTCGAGGGAATTGGTGAAAGGTAAATGCAAAAGATTGCACAATATTAACGCAAATGGTTAGTGGTAAGATAGAGGTCGAGGGTAGTGGTGAAAGGTAAATGCAAGAGATTGCACAATATCAACGCAAATGGTTAGTGGTAGGATGGAGGTCGAGGGTAGTGGTGAAAGGTAAATGCAAAAGATTGCACAATATTAACGCAAATGGTTGGTGGTAAGATGGAGGTCGAGGGTAGTGGTGAAAGGTAAATGCAAAAGATTGCACAATATCAACACAAATGGTTAGTGGTAGGATGGAGGTCGAGGGTAGTGGTGAAAGGTAAATACAAAAGATTGCACAATATTAATGCAAATGGTTAGTGGTAGGATGAAGGTCGAAGGTAGTGGTGAAAGGTAAATGCAAAAGATTGCACAATATCAACACAAATGGTTAGTGGTAGGATGGAGGTCGAAGGTATTGGTGAAAGGTAAATGCAAAAGATTGCACAATATTAACGCAAATGGTTAGTGGTAGGATGGAGGTCGAAGGTAGTGGTGAAAGGTTAATTCAAAAGATTGAACAATATCAACACAAATGGTTAGTGGTAGGATGGAGGTCGAAGGTAGTGGTGAAAGGTAAATGCAAAAGATTGCACAATATTAACACAAATGGTTAGTGGTAGGATGGAGGTCGAAGGTAGTGGTGAAAGGTAAATGCAAAAGATTACACAATATTAACGCAAATGGTTAGTGGTAAGATGGAGGTCGAAGGTAGTGGTGAAAGGTTAATTCAAAAGATTGCACAATATCAACACAAATGGTTAGTGGTAGGATGGAGGTCGAAGGTATTGGTGAAAGGTAAATGCAAAAGATTGCACAATATTAACACAAATGGTTAGTGGTAAGATGGAGGTCGAAGGTAGTGGTGAAAGGTAAATGCAAAAGATTGCACAATATTAACGCAAATGGTTAGTGGTAAGATGGAGGTCGAAGGTAGTGGTGAAAGGTAAATGCAAAAGATTACACAATATTAACGCAAATGGTTAGTGGTAAGATGGAGGTCGAAGGTAGTGGTGAAAGGTAAATGCAAAAGATTACACAATATTAACGCAAATGGTTAGTGGTAAGATGGAGGTCGAGGGTAGTGGTGAAAGGTAAATGCAAGAGATTGCACAATATCAACGCAAATGGTTAGTGGTAAGATGGAGGTCGAAGGTAGTGGTGAAAGGTAAATGCAAAAGATTACACAATATTAACGCAAATGGTTAGTGGTAAGATGGAGTTCGAGGGTAGTGGTGAAAGGTAAATACAAAAGATTACACAATATTAACGCAAATGGTTAGTGGTAAGATGGAGGTCGAAGGTATTGGTGAAAGGTAAATGCAAAAGATTGCACAATATTAACACAAATGGTTAGTGGTAAGATGGAGTTCGAGGGTAGTGGTGAAAGGTAAATACAAAAGATTACACAATATTAACGCAAATGGTTAGTGGTAAGATGGAGGTCGAGGGTAGTGGTGAAATGTAAATGCAAAAGATTACACAATATTAACGCAAATGGTTAGTGGTAGGATGGAGGTCGAGGGTAGTGGTGAAAGGTAAATACAAAAGATTACACAATATTAACGCAAATGGTTAGTGGTAGGATGGAGGTCGAGGGTAGTGGTGAAAGGTAAATACAAAAGATTACACAATATTAACGCAAATGGTTAGTGGTAAGATGGAGGTCGAGGGTAGTGGTGAAATGTAAATGCAAAAGATTACACAATATTAACGCAAATGGTTAGTGGTAGGATGGAGGTCGAGGGTAGTGGTGAAATGTAAATGCAAAAGATTACACAATATTAACGCAAATGGTTAGTGGTAGGATGGAGGTCGAGGGTAGTGGTGAAAGGTAAATACAAAAGATTGCACAATATTAACGCAAATGGTTAGTGGTAGGATGGAGGTCGAGGGTAGTGGTGAAAGGTAAATACAAAAGATTACACAATATTAACGCAAATGGTTAGTGGTAGGATGGAGGTCGAGGGTAGTGGTGAAAGGTAAATACAAAAGATTACACAATATTAACGCAAATGGTTAGTGGTAAGATGGAGGTCGAGGGTAGTGGTGAAATGTAAATGCAAAAGATTACACAATATTAACGCAAATGGTTAGTGGTAGGATGGAGGTCGAGGGTAGTGGTGAAATGTAAATGCAAAAGATTACACAATATTAACGCAAATGGTTAGTGGTAGGATGGAGGTCGAGGGTAGTGGTGAAAGGTAAATACAAAAGATTACACAATATTAACGCAAATGGTTAGTGGTAAGATGGAGGTCGAGGGTAGTGGTGAAAGGTAAATACAAAAGATTACACAATATTAACGCAAATGGTTAGTGGTAGGATGGAGGTCGAGGGTAGTGGTGAAATGTAAATGCAAAAGATTACACAATATTAACGCAAATGGTTAGTGGTAAGATGGAGGTCGAGGGTAGTGGTGAGAGGTAAATGCAAAAGATTGCACAATATTAACGCAAATGATTAGTGGCAGGATGGAGGTCGAGGGTAGTGGTGAAAGGTAAATGCAAAAGATTGCACAATATTAACGCAAATGGTTGGATGTAAGATGGAGGTCGAGGGTAGTGGTGAAAGGTAAATGCAAAAGATTGCACAATATTAACGCAAATGGTTAGTGGTAAGATCGAGGTCGAAGGTAGTGGTGAAAGGTAAATGCAAAAGATTGCACAATATTAACGCAAATGGTTAGTGGTAGGATGGAGGTCGAAGGTATTGGTGAAAGGTAAATGCAAAAGATTGCACAATATTAACGCAAATGGTTAGTGGTAGGATGGAGGTCGAAGGTGGTGGTGAAAGGTTAATTCAAAAGATTACACAATATTAACGCAAATGGTTAGTGGTAGGATGGAAGTCGAGGGTAGTGGTGAAAGGTAAATGCAAAAGATTGCACAATATTAACGCAAATGGTTGGTGGTAAGATGGAGGTCGAGGGTAGTGGTGAAAGGTAAATGCAAAAGATTGCACAATATTAACGCAAATGGTTAGTGGTAAGATGGAGGTCGAGGGTAGTGGTGAAAGGTAAATGCAAAAGATTGCACAATATCAACGCAAATGGTTAGTGGTAGGATGGAGGTCGAGGGTAGTGGTGAAAGGTAA
This sequence comes from Pelagia noctiluca, assembly GCA_963924455.1. Lineage (NCBI taxonomy): Eukaryota > Metazoa > Cnidaria > Scyphozoa > Semaeostomeae > Pelagiidae > Pelagia > Pelagia noctiluca. The sequence goes on along the minus strand of OZ004317.1, from coordinate 16,945,400 downwards.
ATGCAAAATATTGCACAATATTAACGCAAATGGTTGGTGGTAAGATGGAGGTCGAGGGTAGTGGTGAAAAGTAAATGCAAAAGATTGCACAATATCAACACAAATGGTTAGTGGTAGGATGGAGGTCGAGGGTAGTGGTGAAAGGTAAATGCAAAAGATTGCACAATATTAACGCAAATGGTTGGTGGTAAGATGGAGGTCGAGGGTAGTGGTGAAAGGTAAATGCAAAAGATTGCACAATATTAACGCAAATGGTTAGTGGTAGGATGGAGGTCGAAGGTAGTGGTGAAAGGTAAATGCAAAAGATTGCACAATATTAACGCAAATGGTTGGTGTTTGGATGGAGGTCGAGGGTGGTGATGAAAGGTAAATGCAAAAGATTGCACAATATTAACGCATATGGTTAGTGGTAAGATGGAGGTCGAGGGTGGTGGTGAAAGGTAAATGCAAAAGATTGCACAATATTAACGCAAATGGTTAGTGGTAAGACGGAGGTCGAGGGTATTGGTGAAAGGTAAATGCAAAAGATTGCACAATATCAACACAAATGGTTAGTGGTAGGATGGAGGTCGAAGGTAGTGGTGAAAGGTAAATGCAAAAGATTGCACAATATTAACGCAAATGGTTAGTGGTAAGATGGAGGTCGAGGGTATTGGTGAAAGGTAAATGCAAAAGATTGCACAATATCAACACAAATGGTTAGTGGTAGGATGGAGGTCGAAGGTAGTGGTGAAAGGAAAATGCAAAAGATTGCACAATATTAACGCAAATGGTTAGTAGTAGGATGGAGGTCGAGGGTGGTGAAAGGTTAATTCAAAAGATTGCACAATATTAACGCAAATGGTTAGTGGTAAGATGGAGGTCGAGGGTATTGGTGAAAGGTTAATTCAAAAGATTGCACAATATTAACGCAAATGGTTAGTGGTAAGATGGAGGTCGAGGGTATTGGTGAAAGGTAAATGCAAAAGATTGCACAATATCAACACAAATGGTTAGTGGTAGGATGGAGGTCGAGGGTAGTGGGGAAAGGTAAATGCAAAAGATTGCACAATATTAACGCAAATGGTTAGTGGTAAGATCGAGGTCGAGGCTATTGGTGAAAGGTAAATGCAAAAGATTGCACAATATCAACACAAATGGTTAGTGGTAGGATGGAGGTCGAAGGTAGTGGTGAAAGGTAAATGCAAAAGATTGCACAATATTAACGCAAATGGTTAGTGGTAAGATGGAGGTCGAGGGTATTGGTGAAAGGTAAATGCAAAAGATTGCACAATATCAACACAAATGGTTAGTGGTAGGATGGAGGTCGAGGGTGGTGGTGAAAGGTAAAAGCAAAAGATTGCACAATATTAACGCAAATGGTTAGTGGTTAGATGGAGGTCGAGGGTATTGGTGAAAGGTAAATGCAAAAGATTGCACAATATTAACGCAAATGGTTAGTAGTAAGATGGAGGTCGAAGGTAGTGGTGAAATGTAAATGCAAAAGATTGCACAATATTAACGCAAATGGTTAGTGGTAGGATGGAGGTCGAAGGTAGTGGTGAAAGGTAAAAGCAAAAGATTGCACAATATTAACACAAATGGTTAGTAGTAAGATGGAGGTCGAAGGTAGTGGTGAAATGTAAATGCAAAAGATTGCACAATATTAACGCAAATGGTTAGTGGTAGGATGGAGGTCGAAGGTAGTGGTGATAGGTAAATGCAAAAGATTGCACAATATTAACGCAAATGGTTAGTGGTAGGATGGAGGTCGAAGGTAGTGGTGAAAGGTAAATGCAAAAGATTGCACAATATTAACGCAAATGGTTAGTGGTAAGATGGAGGTCGAGGGTGGTGGTGAAAGATAAATGCAAAAGGTTGCACAATATTAACGCAAATGGTTAGTGGTAGGATGGAGGTCGAAGGTAGTGGTGAAAGGTAAAAGCAAAAGATTGCTTAATATTAACGCAAATGGCTAGTGGTAAGATGGAGGTCGAAGGTAGTGGTGAAAGGTAAATGCGAAAGATTGCACAATATTAACGCAAATGGTTAGTGGTAGGATGGAGGTCGAAGGTGGTGGTGAAAGGTTAATTCAAAAGATTGCACAATATTAACGCAAATGGTTAGTGGTAGGATGGAGGTCGAAGGTGGTGGTGAAAGGTTAATTCAAAAGATTGCACAATATTAACGCAAATGGTTAGTGGTAGGATGGAGGTCGAAGGTATTGGTGAAAGGTAAATGCAAAAGATTGCACAATATTAACGCAAATGGTTAGTAGTAGGATGGAGGTCGAGGGTGGTGAAAGGTTAATTCAAAAGATTGCACAATATTAACGCAAATGGTTAGTGGTAAGATGGAGGTCGAGGGTATTGGTGAAAGGTTAATTCAAAAGATTGCACAATATTAACGCAAATGGTTAGTGGTAAGATGGAGGTCGAGGGTATTGGTGAAAGGTAAATGCAAAAGATTGCACAATATCAACACAAATGGTTAGTGGTAGGATGGAGGTCGAGGGTAGTGGGGAAAGGTAAATGCAAAAGATTGCACAATATTAACGCAAATGGTTAGTGGTAAGATCGAGGTCGAGGCTATTGGTGAAAGGTAAATGCAAAAGATTGCACAATATCAACACAAATGGTTAGTGGTAGGATGGAGGTCGAAGGTAGTGGTGAAAGGTAAATGCAAAAGATTGCACAATATTAACGCAAATGGTTAGTGGTAAGATGGAGGTCGAGGGTATTGGTGAAAGGTAAATGCAAAAGATTGCACAATATCAACACAAATGGTTAGTGGTAGGATGGAGGTCGAGGGTGGTGGTGAAAGGTAAAAGCAAAAGATTGCACAATATTAACGCAAATGGTTAGTGGTAAGATGGAGGTCGAGGGTATTGGTGAAAGGTAAATGCAAAAGATTGCACAATATCAACACAAATGGTTAGTGGTAGGATGGAGGTCGAAGGTAGTGGTGAAAGGTAAATGCAAAAGATTGCACAATATTAACGCAAATGGTTAGTGGTAAGATGGAGGTCGAGGGTATTGGTTAAAGGTAAATGCAAAAGATTGCACAATATCAACACAAATGGTTAGTGGTAAGATGGAGGTCGAAGGTAGTGGTGAAAGGTAAATGCAAAAGATTGCACAATATTAACGCAAATGGTTAGTGGTAGGATGAAGGTCGAAGGTCGTGGTGAAAGGTAAATGCAAAAGATTGCACAATATCAACGCAAATGGTTAGTGGTAGGATGGAGGTCGAAGGTAGTGGTGAAAGGTTAATTCAAAAGATTGCATAATATCAACACAAATGGTTAGTGGTAGGATGGAGGTCGAAGGTAGTGGTGAAAGGTAAATGCAAAAGATTGCACAATATCAACACAAATGGTTAGTGGTAGGATGGAGGTCGAAGGTAGTGGTGAAAGGTAAATGCAAAAGATTGCACAATATCAACACAAATGGTTAGTGGTAGGATGGAGGTCGAAGGTATTGGTGAAAGGTAAATGCAAAAGATTGCACAATATTAACGCAAATGGTTAGTGGTAGGATGGAGGTCGAAAGTAGTGGTGAAAGGTTAATTCAAAAGATTGCACAATATCAACACAAATGGTTAGTGGTAGGATGGAGGTCGAAGGTAGTGGTGAAAGGTAAATGCAAAAGATTGCACAATATTAACACAAATGGTTAGTGGTAGGATGGAGGTCGAAGGTAGTGGTGAAAGGTAAATGCAAAAGATTGCACAATATCAACACAAATGGTTAGTGGTAGGATGGAGGTCGAAGGTAGTGGTGAAAGGTAAATGCAAAAGATTGCACAATATCAACACAAATGGTTAGTGGTAGGATGGAGGTCGAGGGTAGTGGTTAAAGGTAAATGCAAAAGATTGCACAATATTAACGCAAATGGTTAGTAGTAAGATGGAGGTCGAAGGTAGTGGTGAAATGTAAATGCAAAAGATTGCACAATATTAACGCAAATGGTTAGTGGTAGGATGGAGGTCGAAGGTAGTGGTGAAAGGTAAATGAAAGAGATTGCACAATATTAACGCAAATGGTTAGTGGTAGGATGGAGGTCGAAGGTAGTGGTGAAATGTAAATGCAAAAGATTGCACAATATTAACGCAAATGGTTAGTGGTAGGATGGAGGTCGAAGGTAGTGGTGAAAGGTAAATGAAAGAGATTGCACAATATTAACGCAAATGGTTAGTAGTAAGATGGAGGTCGAAGGTAGTGGTGAAATGTAAATGCAAAAGATTGCACAATATTAACGCAAATGGTTAGTGGTAGGATGGAGGTCGAAGGTAGTGGTGATAGGTAAATGCAAAAGATTGCACAATATTAACGCAAATGGTTAGTGGTAGGATGGAGGTCGAAGGTAGTGGTGAAATGTAAATGCAAAAGATTGCACAATATTAACGCAAATGGTTAGTGGTAGGATGGAGGTCGAAGGTAGTGGTGAAAGGTAAATGAAAGAGATTGCACAATATTAACGCAAATGGTTAGTAGTAAGATGGAGGTCGAAGGTAGTGGTGAAATGTAAATGCAAAAGATTGCACAATATTAACGCAAATGGTTAGTGGTAGGATGGAGGTCGAAGGTAGTGGTGAAAGGTAAATGAAAGAGATTGCACAATATTAACGCAAATGGTTAGTGGTAGGATGGAGGTCGAAGGTAGTGGTGAAATGTAAATGCAAAAGATTGCACAATATTAACGCAAATGGTTAGTGGTAGGATGGAGGTCGAAGGTAGTGGTGATAGGTAAATGCAAAAGATTGCACAATATTAACGCAAATGGTTAGTGGTAGGATGGAGGTCGAGGGTAGTGGTTAAAGGTAAATGCAAAAGATTGCACAATATTAACGCAAATGGTTAGTAGTAAGATGGAGGTCGAAGGTAGTGGTGAAATGTAAATGCAAAAGATTGCACAATATTAACGCAAATGGTTAGTGGTAGGATGGAGGTCGAAGGTAGTGGTGAAAGGTAAATGAAAGAGATTGCACAATATTAACGCAAATGGTTAGTAGTAAGATGGAGGTCGAAGGTAGTGGTGAAATGTAAATGCAAAAGATTGCACAATATTAACGCAAATGGTTAGTGGTAGGATGGAGGTCGAAGGTAGTGGTGATAGGTAAATGCAAAAGATTGCACAATATTAACGCAAATGGTTAGTGGTAGGATGGAGGTCGAAGGTAGTGGTGAAAGGTAAATGCAAAAGATTGCACAATATTAACGCAAATGGTTAGTGGTAAGATGGAGGTCGAGGGTGGTGGTGAAAGGTAAATGCAAAAGGTTGCACAATATTAACGCAAATGGTTAGTGGTAGGATGGAGGTCGAAGGTAGTGGTGAAAGGTAAAAGCAAAAGATTGCTTAATATTAACGCAAATGGCTAGTGGTAAGATGGAGGTCGAAGGTAGTGGTGAAAGGTAAATGCGAAAGATTGCACAACATTAACGCAAATGGTTAGTGGTAGGATGGAGGTCGAAGGTGGTGGTGAAAGGTTAATTCAAAAGATTGCACAATATTAACGCAAATGGTTAGTGGTAGGATGGAGGTCGAAGGTGGTGGTGAAAGGTTAATTCAAAAGATTGCACAATATTAACGCAAATGGTTAGTGGTAGGATGGAGGTCGAAGGTATTGGTGAAAGGTAAATGCAAAAGATTGCACAATATTAACGCAAATGGTTAGTGGTAGGATGGAGGTCGAAGGTAGTGGTGAAAGGTAAATGCGAAAGATTGCACAATATTAACGCAAATGGTTAGTGGTAGGATGGAGGTCGAAGGTAGTGGTGAAAAGTAAATGCAAAAGATTGCACAATATTAACGCAAATGGTTAGTGGTAGGATGGAGGTCGAAGGTAGTGGTGAAAGGCAAATGCGAAAGATTGCACAATATTAACGCAAATGGTTAGTGGTAGGATGGAGGTCGAAGGTAGTGGTGAAAAGTAAATGCAAAAGATTGCACAATATTAACGCAAATGGCTAGTGGTAAGATGGGGGTCGAAGGTAGTGGTGAAAGGTAAATGCGAAAGATTGCACAATATTAACGCAAATGGTTAGTGGTAGGATGGAGGTCGAAGGTAGTGGTGAAAGGTAAATGCGAAAGATTGCACAATATTAACGCAAATGGCTAGTGGTAAGATGGAGGTCGAAGGTAGTGGTGAAAGGTAAATGCGAAAGATTGCACAATATTAACGCAAATGGTTAGTGGTAGGATGGAGGTCGAAGGTGGTGGTGAAAGGTTAATTCAAAAGATTGCACAATATTAACGCAAATGGTTAGTGGTAGGATGGAGGTCGAAGGTGGTGGTGAAAGGTTAATTCAAAAGATTGCACAATATTAACGCAAATGGTTAGTGGTAGGATGGAGGTCGAAGGTATTGGTGAAAGGTAAATGCAAAAGATTGCACAATATTAACGCAAATGGTTAGTGGTAAGATGGAGGTCGAAGGTAGTGGTGAAAGGTAAATGCAAAAGATTGCACAATATTAACGCAAATGGTTAGTGGTAGGATGGAGGTCGAAGGTGGTGGTGAAAGGTTAATTCAAAAGATTGCACAATATCAACGCAAATGGTTAGTGGTAGGATGGAGGTCGATGTTAGTAGTGAAAGGAATATTTACACAAATTGTCTAGTCAAATTACAAAAATAAAAGCCGAAACCTGGGACAAATTGCAACAGAAACAATTCAAGTGAATTTCAAGTCAGGAAAGCATGTTGAATAACATATCGAAAGTCCCCCGAAATCGCCCTTGAAGAAAACCTAAAAAATGCGTAATTTACTTTAGGAATGGTTAAAGTTCCCCTGTGGAGGCGCAAGAAACAATGTAAAATATCCTGTTAAAATATCGTCATTAAAGGTCATAAACAATCAATTACGTCTCTGCCTCAACAAAACTAGAATAGAAAGTAATGTCAGCATCTATACATATGTCCCTGCGGAGGAGCCGTTACTTAACTAGAGTACTAAAGTGATGACGTCACAAAAATATATTTTTTAGAATTTCGAATTCTTCCTACCATAATGTCAAAGACCGTCAAAAATAACATTGTAGGAATATAAAATCACCTCTGTATGTTGAATATTGACTGAGATATGACTTTTTAAAAATTAGAGGCTTCCTAACAAATCCCTGCATTTTTCGGCCAGTTGTAATACCACTTTAAGGGGGTACCACCTGTGTGGGTTCATGAAGGCGTTACGAATATAAAACATGAAGATGTAAAAACTCACGACCTCGAGATCTTTGACGGGAGTGGACGCGAAGAAACGGATTTTCTCTGTAAACACTCTTTGATGTAAAAACCACGATAAATTACAGCTACGTATTACACGGAGCAGTCCGGCTTTCTTGATTATAAACTTACAGAGCAGTTCGGCTCAAACTTATCTTATACACAGAGCAGTTCGGCTCAAAGTAGTTCGGCTTTCTAATTACTTGACTACGCGAGCAGTTCGGCTCGAAACCTATCTCAACTTAATTTCGACTTTTAAAACTAGAACTTCAAAACTATCTTGAACTTGCTTAGAAAACAGGGGTGGGAAAACTAATAAATACGATAACCTGACAGAAGTGAAGAAAGTGACGGGAAGGACCATATAGGGTAAAACTGCGGGTAACAAATCAAATTGGACCAATAGCAAAGCGTGGAAAACTTAATAATAAACCTAAGAAATGCGTGTGTGACCTAGCCAGTGATAATTGTACAGGCTCCTACTTCTTAATTACTTAACGATCTCGTGAGCAAACTTAAAGCTAACTATAGAACGTCATGAAGCAGGTCTGTAAGCAAAAAACTGATTGGCTTTGATTCTTTCTAAAGTTTCATAATATGTAAGACATCATCCTGTTCTCTCGTGCCTAACAACAACAGCTACCATCTTTTTATAGCCCTTACATCCAAACGAGGACAAAACGAATACGAGACTGACACTGACAACAAACAAATAAGAAAAACATTTACTTAACACAAGTTTGAATGAATATATAATATCCCCATCCTTTTAATAGTAAATTGTTTTATTTCAAGATTGTTCAGATCTTAAGCAATGAATGTCTGCGTAAGCTCTGTCTTGCAGAGTTTTTGTGAGCTTATCATAAGACAAAGTTTATTAAGACATATTCTGCTTTCACTGACACTCTATGACAATATCAATTTTCAAAGTCACTGCCGTAGTACTTAGGGTTGGCACGCCTTTGTCTGGTTGACCTCCGAGGCTGCACAACCAAGGCATTATTTTTTTGGGACTGCCCACAATTAGCAGTGCTTGCTTCTTGTTCATTCTCAGATACGTAGCTATCCTCAAATGGTTCAGTACATTCTACAAACAACTTTTGCCATTGTTTTATCTCTTCTTCCTCAGACATTCTTTCACATGTAGCTGGAAACTGTCCCTTGAATGGTTTTACATCATCTGGATGTCTTCTGAAAGTCTTTCCGTCCCGATCTCTAACAATAATAAGTAATCTCTTATCCTTTGATACTTCTAGGACTTTGAATGCTTCAGGAATGAAGACTGGATCAAACTTGGAGCGTTTATTGAAATTTCGTATCATTACAATGTCGCCAACAGACACGTCCATTGATTTACGATATTTTGAAGCGTTAATCTTTTCCTCCCGTTCATGTTTAATTGCTTCATCTTGTTTCCTAGCAGATTGTACTTGCTCCTCTGTGACTTGGACTCTGGGAAAAATGCTTTGTTGATTTTCACGGAACATCATAGCAGATGGTGGGATACCTGTTGCGGGATGAGGTGTATCTCGATAATTATCTAATAACTGCTGTAAAGCCATCGTATCTGGATGTCGATCTTGGTGAGCTATTTTCATCGTTTTACCCAAAGGTTTCATAAATGTCTCCACTGGATTTGCAGAAGGATGGAGCGGTGGAATATTTTGAAGATTAATATCTCTTTCCCGAGCAAAATCTTTCATTGCTTTAGAATTGAATGGCGGGCCATTGTCCGAAAGTTGATTGTTTGGGTTCCCATAGGCATTGTAGATATCTGACAGAGCTGGTATAACCTGACCTGAGTTAGTAGATGTTACTAGTTTGGCTGCAGGAAATCTTGATGCCAGGTCTTGTACAACCACCACATGTTTTGATGAAGGCATTGGACCGAATAAATCTACTGCTACTGTTTCCCAGCATTTTGAGGGGACTTCGTGAGCTTTAATTGGTTCAGAAATCTTCTTATCTGTAAATGAATTACATGACAAGCATTTCTTTATGTAATCTTTCACTTTCTTCTGCATATCATGGAAGAAAAAATGGTACCGAAGTCGGCGTTCCATGCCACTTTCTCCAGGATGACTACCTCTATGTGCTAGCTCAATGGCAGTTTTCTGTAAACTTTCTGGAAGAATTATGCGGTGTCCCTTTAGAAGAATTCCATTACCTGTAGTGGTGATTTCAGATAATATCTGTTCAAACTTCCTTAACTTTGGATCTGCTTTTTTGGATATCCATGCTTTTCCTTGTTTAACTATTGCTGTTAAATCATTGAGAATTAAATCATTTCTTGTATGCTTGGCGATTGTAGCAAGGCCAATACTATCCATTACTGGAGTAGTATGAAGTGCATAGAGAAGATTATTCAAATCATCAGCTTCGTCTTGTTCATTTTTGGGAACTTTCACCCAGGGTTTTGCTCGTCTTGATACAAAATCGGTTTGATTTAGCCTTCCTTTCTGATATTCCACATGGAAACGTATATCTTGGTGTCGCATTTTTATTCTTTCTGTTCGTATTGAGCCAGGACGATTGCCATTAAATATTCCAACCAATGGCTTGTGATCTGTTACCACTGTTGTAACATCAGGCGAGCCCAATAAATAATTACGAAATCTTCTCAATCCAAAATCCACACCCATAGCCTCTAGGTCTAATTGTGGATACATATGTTCTGCTACACTAGTTGCTCTAGATGCAAATGCTACAGGCTTTGCTGTAGTTCTGCTCTCTCCTTGTGCTAACATGGCGCCAAGGCCTGTTATGTGAGCATCTGTGAAAACAAATGTTGGTTTCCCCATATCAAAATAACGCAAAAGCACATCCTTTTTAAAAGCTTCAATGAGCTCCTCAAAGTTTTTTTTGATGTTCTTTGGTCCATTTAAACCTTACTTGTCTTTTTGTTAAGTCTCGAAGTGGGGCTGACTTCTTTGCGAAATTTGGAATAAAATCTGCATTTGATTGCATCATGCATAGAAAACTAACTAAGTCTTCTCTTCTTGTTGATGGTGTAATATAATCCAGTGCTTCAACTTTTGCTGGGTCAGGTTTGACTCCATCAGCTCCATAAATCATTCCCCAAAAAGAAATTTCATTTCTACCAAAGAAGCATTTAGACGGATTTAGTGTTAGGCCTGTCTCTGATATTGCTTTCATGCATTCTTCAATTACCTCAGCATGTTCCTCTTCTGTCTCTGTTGCTACAATGAGGTCATCATGAATTTGATGAGCCTTTGGTATATGAGCAAAAATTGGCCTCAGGGCTATATTTAACTCTCCTTGAGCAGGTTTGATGCCCATTGTCAATCGTTTGTATCTGTACAATTTGTCATTGGCATGAAACACTGTTAAGTATCTTGATGATGGTTCTAGCTCAATCTGCCAGAATGCTGATTTGAAGTCCATCTTAGAAAATACTTTACATCCATTCAATTTCGCCTTTATATCCTCATGCCGAGGGATGGGCAAGTTTGTAGATTTTATCCTTTTATTTACATTACGAGCATCAAGAGTTACTCTGATTGATCCATCAGGTTTGGGGGCAAGAACTGCATTAGCAATCCATGGTGCTGGTTCATCTCGTGGATGTTCTTCAATAACATCTTGCTGAATCATTTCATCAATAGCTCTTTGTGCTCTTTCCTTAAGATGATAAGGCATAGATCTTGGAGGTACATTGACAGGCTTTATTTCTTGATCAACATGTAATTTTACTTGATGATTCTTTAATCTACCTAAACCAGTGAAATTCTGAGGATACTTAATAAGGCAGTCTTGTAAGTCCTTCTTATCTTCACTGTCAATCATCAAAATTGGTTGAAATGCATTTGGTTGAGAGTTAAACTGTATTATTCCAAGTTGTAGAGCTATATGTCCAGCTAAAATGGGTTCACAAGAACCAGAAATTATGTGCCACTTGACTGGAACTGAGGTTGACCCAAAGGTCACTGCACATCTTACTTCCCCATAAACAGGTATAGGTGGACTGTTATATGGTTTAATCTTTACATTTGATGGGACCAACTTATGTAGCATGCCCCATTTTCTTGCTTGTGCTGTTCCACAAACACTTATTCTTGCTCCAGTATCAGCAACAACAGTATCCAAATTATTGTTTATTACAACTTGAACTTTAAAATCTTTCACATTTCTTTGAGAAATAAATCTAGGTTTAACAGTTCTTCTTGTTGTTTTGATTCTAAACAAGTTAATGTTATATAAATCTCCATCATTGTTGGTATCATCATCTTGTTGTTCCTTGGTAATGTCTTCAACATGGCGTATATCTTTTGGGCTTCTACAAACTTTGGCAAAATGGTTTAGCTTACCACATTTATGACATTTTACATTCTTAGCCGGGCACTGTTCCTTGTGCTTAAGTATTGGCTCTGATACTCTGTTCCCACAGTTATAACAATTTACAGGTTTTCTTGAATTAACTTCACTTGTGATTGTTTCTTTATTCTTTTTAATGTTAGAATAAGAGTATTTTCCAAGTTTGTTCAAAGCTTCACCTGCTATTTCTGCACCACTCCTTGCCGCACTTTCCATTTTCATTCCTTCACGTCTTAAAGTGTTTAAATCCCATGATTTTTTTAAAGCTTCTTCCCGTATGGGATTATTTGATGTACCAATTATGATTTGATCTCTAATAGCAATTTCTTCTGCAGTGCAGTTATCATCTGTACATTTGAAATAGCAATGCTTTGCTTCTTTATGAACTCTATTACAGAATGCTGTAAATGTTTCTTCTCTATTCTGAACAAGTGCACGGAAATGAAAGTTTTTCAGTGTTGAGTTTTCTGTTGGTTTATAGTATTCTTTCATTTTTGTAATGAATACTTCCCATTTAGAGAGTTTTCTTAGTGCTTCATCCGGTTGTGCCACACGCTAGTCTGTGTATAGTCTGTTTGACGAGAACATACCTAAAAGTTTTGCTACTTTGTCTCTTGAACGCCATTCTTCTCTTATTTGATCATATTGTTCTAAATTTGGTTTAGGTTGAGGAATTGCTTCTGTTGTGTTTGCAACTTTCCATCTCTCAATAGCAGCATCAAGGGAAACCTTGGGTGGGTCAGGGTACTGTGCATCATAACGCAACTCAAAAATTTGTGTAAATTCTTCAAAAGCCTTCAGTGTGTCTTCAGGATGCTGATCTGGATCAAAAAATACTTGATGAGTTTCTGTGTTCATTCTTGCGATTCTTTTTTTTTCAGACGTAAGCTAACTGAGAATATTCAGACTTCTGTATTATCCGTGTAGGCCTAAATTAAATGGACTAGCCTGGACCTAGGCCTAACTAAAACATGTAATTGGCTAATACCAATAGAATATTCCTTTGATCCTCGTCGCCATTTATAGAAAGTCATGAAGCAGGTCTGTAAGCAAAAAACTGATTGGCTTTGATTCTTTCTAAAGTTTCATAATATGTAAGACATCATCCTGTTCTCTCGTGCCTAACAACAACAGCTACCATCTTTTTATAGCCCTTACATCCAAACGAGGACAAAACGAATACGAGACTGACACTGACAACAAACAAATAAGAAAAACATTTACTTAACACAAGTTTGAATGAATATATAATACTAACAACGGATAAAATAAAAAAGGTGTTCGTATGTGAATAAACAACAACTAACAAAACAACTAACAAAACTAGATGGCTAAATAACTTGTCAAACGTTTCAAAGTCAAATGCGCAGCAACATGCGCGTCATCATGTGCTCGCAAAGGCACATGGGTATCACAGCACAGTTCTAAACTTTATGAACTGAACAAAAAATACAGTGATTTTATATTGAAAATGAGATCCATCTCAATCAATATTCAACATGCAGTGGTGATTTTACATCCATACGATCTCATTTTTGACGGTCTTGAAGATTGTCGTACTCAAATTTGGAAATTCTAAAAATAGATTTGTGATGATGTTACACTTTAGTACTTTATTTTGCTTTGAAATTGCTACTTCTTCATCTACTAACTTATTTGTAGAGTTCATGCAGTTTGTTCCATGACATGATCCACATGCTGTTTAGTATTCAAGCCCATTTTTCCTGCAAGTGCATTTTAGTGTGCAAACTTTCTGGCATTTGCAACGTATTATCGTCAGTACCTCTTTTGGTGCATGCGGCAAATCTGTTCTTCTTTGCAAGATATGATCTCCATCTTTCCTCTAACCCCAATCAGTTGGGTTGAGGTCATCATTGTCTTTCCATTTCTGAACTTGATAATATACCCTTAAGCTGTGTTACTTCAATGCACCCTTTGTAGGTGGCAGGCTCTTTGATTCAACAAACTCATTGCACCTGGCTACTTTCTGGCAAAAAATGTTGTAGCGAAGAGCATTGAGATCAGCTGTCTGTTTGCCTCCGAACATTTGCACAGTCAAAGCTTCCCCCGCTAAAATTATGTCATCTGAATTTGCTTTTTCATCACTGTAAACAAATAGAGCTTTTCGGAATTCTGTATCTTTAGCGCTTTTTTGAAAGCAACTCCTTTACCAATTCCAAATATCCTCGATGTCGTATCACAACCGAGGGAAGCATGTATCGGCAGAATTAAATTACACATTCTGTCCCCCAGTGTTGTTTTGATTTTGTGAATGTCGAATCATTTATATTTACTTGTAGAATTCTGCTTAGGCTCAGATTTAAGGAGCACAAGACATGTTTCAATATTTACATGATGAATTAACAACATTAATAAATCTGTGTCTTCACCAATGACGACAGTTTCTTGGCATTCAGCTGCATTTACTGCTGTCATAACAATGCGTAGGTCTGCATCTCCTTCTGCATGAACGGTATTTACACCATTTTCATTGAGAGCCACGCTTATTAGCATGTTGATGAAGTTTTGCTTTTTGGATTTGTTGTTCAGAAATTCCTCTTTCTTACTGCAAAGGGGCATGTTTGCTGTAAAATTAACAAAGGGGCCGATTTTTCCTTGTGTTCTTCTGTTATGTGTCACATCTTTGATAGATGGTCCATTTGCATAACCATCAAAAACACCAGTTGCACTAGCATACCTTTGAACAACGTATTGGGTCTAGTTCTTGCAAATATCTCCAAAAGAAGAGCCTCTTTGCCACAGAACTGTTTGTACTAATGCGCCTCCATCTAAAACATATTTTGGACTATCGGGGTAACATTCACCTTCTTCTGTTACCATTTTCATGATTGCTTCTGTCAATGCTGGCTTATTTGCTTTTCGAAGAACAATTGGTGCCTCAAAAAGGGCTTGAGGATAACTGCAAAGTTCGTAACTCATGAGAGGCTCCAGGTCATCCGCTTCACTTTTTGCAACTGTTTAAAAATTCACAATTCTTGACAAACTAAATACATTATGTGGGGTTCGGGAAGTGTCGTTAGTGGCAGGGTGTAGTTTTGTGAGGGTTGCTGGTTCGTGCACGTGCTGGGTGAGCCAGTGAACGAAAGAGGTAAGTATGAGCTTCCTCTTCTGCCTGCTGCTCCCAGCAACTCTCCAGGCAGGATTTGCTGCCATAACAAATTATTGTACGAGATGATCTTGGGGAGAGTGCAAAGAATTTGCACTTCCTGCCACTAATTACACAACGTGTGATGCCCCAAGAGAGACGAGAAAATATTTTTAAAAAAAGTAATTCAATAAATCTTTTATAAATAAATCAATAATTGTACTAAGAATCGGAAAAGAATCGACGTTTCAAGCATAGCTTTTCGTCAGGAATATTCAAGATACCCCTATAGAAAATATTTTGTTGGTAATATTTTGTTTTGTTCTTATAAAGCGAACTTAACTCAAAGAATTCGGCACGAAAGGTGTAGTGATACAATTGATGTTCTATTGAGGGGCGGCCTAAAAACGACTGAGCATGGTTTGGTTAGGCCCGAGAAGGAATTTTTTATGATCAGGGCGATAAAGGGGAACTTGTTACATGTTCAAACTGCAAGCTAGATTGATAGGAATTCGAGAGAAAAACGTGTGATGAACTTTAATTTGACGAGGTGTTTACCGGAACAATACAAAATTCAGTGATCCATATGTTTAGGAGAGGGGGCTGTGCATCACTTTGGAGTCATTGAGTGAAGCACGGATTGGGCAGTATCTTGGAGCGAAAATTGTTCGAACATTTCCTAGGCAATTTTCAGGGGGGCCATATGTTGGTCAGGGTCTTTTTGGTAGGCCGTGGGCCTAGGGGGCCAGCTGACGAAAACTGTTCTCCTGAAACGATAGAGATAATCAGCCAGTTCCTTTAAGGTACCAGGGACATGCTAAGCTTTGAATAAAATTTTATATACTCGATTGAGATAAGTATGAGACGCCTATCCATTTGCATTATTTGTTTGCAGTGGGATTGTTTTGAATTTTTACGTAAACTACTGACATGTTACCACAGTGAAAGATAACCAGGTGGCTACCCATTGCTTACCCCCATATGGAACAAGCCACGACAATATTTCTGCCAGTCAATGGAAATACCAAGGGAGACTAATGTCTGGAGAGGTCGCTTGGAACCACCGAGTACTAAAGACGACCCCATAGCTAAAGACACCCCCATAGCTAAAGACGCCCCTAAAGCTAAAGACACCCCCACAGCTAAAGACACCCCCACAGCTAAAGACACCCCCACAGCTAAAGCACCCCCACAGCTAAAGACACCCCCACAGCTAAAGACATCCCCACAGCTAAAGACACCCCCACAGCTAAAGACACCCCCACAGCTAAAGACAGCCCCACAGCTAAAGATACCCCCACTACTAAAGATACCCCCACTGCTAAAGATACCCCCACTTCTAAAGATACCCCCACTGCTAAAGATACCCCCATAGCTAAAGACACCCTAATAGCTAAATATACCCCCATAGTTAAAGACAGCCCCACTGCTAAAGATACCCCCACAGCTAAAGATACCCCCACAGCTAAAGATACCCCCAAAGCTAAAGATACCCCCATAGCTAAAGATACCCCCACAGCTAAAGATACCCCCACAGCTAAAGATACCCCCACAGCTAAAGATACCCCCATAGCTAAAGATACCCCCACAGCTAAAGATACCCCCATAGCTAAAGATACCCCCATAGCTAAAGATACCCCCACTGCTAAAGATACCCCCACTTCTAAAGATACCCCCACTGCTAAAGATACCCCCATAGCTAAAGACACCCTAATAGCTAAATATACCCCCATAGTTAAAGACAGCCCCACTGCTAAAGATACCCCCACAGCTAAAGATACCCCCAAAGCTAAAGATACCCACATAGCTAAAGATACCCCCACAGCTAAAGATACCCCCACAGCTAAAGATACCCCCACAGCTAAAGATACCCCCATAGCTAAAGATACCCCCACAGCTAAAGATACCCCCACAGCTAAAGATACCCCCACTACTAAAGATACCCCCACTGCTAAAGATACCCCCACTTCTAAAGATACCCCCACTGCTAAAGATACCCCCATAGCTAAAGACACCCTAATAGCTAAATATACCCCCATAGTTAAAGACAGCCCCACTGCTAAAGATACCCCCACAGCTAAAGATACCCCCACAGCTAAAGATACCCCCAAAGCTAAAGATACCCCCATAGCTAAAGATACCCCCACAGCTAAAGATACCCCCACAGCTAAAGATACCCCCACAGCTAAAGATACCCCCATAGCTAAAGATACCCCCACAGCTAAAGATACCCCCATAGCTAAAGATACCCCCATAGCTAAAGATACCCCCATAAGCAAGGGAACGAGAGGCATCGGTGAACAGATGAAGTTAATTAGAACTTTCAAAATAATTACTAATAATAAAGAAAAATTTGCATCTCTATGAGGAGATAGAGCATTTCCACATACGATATCATCCAAAATTCAGCCTTGAGTCTAACATGATGATGGAGTTTAAGTAAGTCGATCTTGAGCTAGGGATAACCTTGCCGGCAGAATTCAAGGTGCTTATTAGGAGTGGAAAATCAAATGAAGTAGCTTTTTTCTTAGTCTATCACCTTCCAATCTCGTATTCAACGTAAAAGTTTATCTAGGAGGAGACGTGCTATTCAATCAGCATGTTATCTCGGGCCTTAGCATTGGAATTACTTAATTGCCTTATCCATTAACGAGTTTATAGAATCATAGCTAACTTGAACCCCTCCCTGAGATCTGTGAAGAGTTTCTTAACAAACCTTGATCTGGATTCTCTCAAAGTTCTTTTTCTAATCAACCACTAATTACAAAGTAGTTGCAGTCATAAGGCACCATCGATAGGAGAGAAATAGTTACGGAGCATATATAACTGGTGACAGTGAATTTTGAAAAATCTTGGATATAAGCATTGAAGGACTGCCAGCCAGTCGTTAGGCTTGTCAGCTTTAGTGAGCTCATTCAATGCAGGGCAATTATCGATACCGGACAAGGCTAAATTCGCAGGAATACGTAGTGTATAATCACGTGGGTTATGGAACATATTTGGATCCCTAGTTTAGTTGAAATTAAGATAACTAGGCGTTGCCGGAAATTCTGTTCCTTCATTCAGTTGTTAATCCATGGTAAAATCGAGATACTAACTGTTTTGGAGAAATGCGGGTGTGCAATTAGTGTTAAAGGCTGGCAATTGGCTAGGGGCTGGACGGATTTAGGGCATTGGAGTTTGGGATGAGGTGGAAAATGACATGTTCTGCTGAGCACAATTGGGTCAATGGGAAAAAGAGAAACGTAAGAAAAATTTGCTTTCCTGTGAATACCTGAATCCCAAGTTGCAAATCGACGACTGAGCAACGGATCTTTTTGTCGTTGGCTGATTTCAGGCAGAAGTTTCGGGCAGCAAGTCCGTTGGCTGATGGTTTCCATCGCTTGAATTTCCAGCAATGTTTGGTGTCATCCCTGTAGGGCTATTTGGAGTACAGCAGTCTTGAACTAAGGTTACTGGCCCTGGCAACGCTCCTCTTGCCTCTTCGCTATCTTGAAGCTTGCTTTGGCATGTTACTAGTTTTCTTTTCTTGTGTCTGGGCACTTATTTTTAGCAGCTGGTTTACTACTTTCATGCTTTGAACTTTTTAAAAGAAAGTTTGAAAGGGGAATCTTGGTTTTAATGTTGAATATTCGTAGGAAGCTGGGACTAGTTTAATTCTAAACACGAGGTGGAACATTCTTAACAAGGGGAGAGATACATCGACGTCTTTTGTTCTCGCGAATGCAGCATTAAATGGTATTTCAAACTTTTAACAATGAGCAAAAGAATGCAACTTTCCGTACTCATCAGAGGATTTTATTTTTATAGAGAAAAACGGGAGGTATGGCTTGAACAACTTATATCGATTAACAACAGTTCACGCTTTGCCAGAACTTTCATTTTACATAATGTTATCATGCTGCATGGGAAAGTTTGCAATACCTTACTGTAAATTGTTATGTTACTTAACCTTTTTAATACCATTGTGATGGTAATGGTGTATTTGAAAAGTATGACTAGTATCATCATAAACATTATCTATTTGTTTCATTGCTAAAGAATTTAAAATAGAACACTTAATTACACGACAGAAACGATACGACAGGGAGCAAACGAAGATTACTCATGATTGGCCACTGCATAAAGTACTAACATTTGTCTCAAAAGACGCACAGCAAGCAAAACATCTTCAAATATTTCAAGGTCCGGCTAGTATGAAGTAGGCCAGCCTGTTATGCTGAGCTTTGTCCCATAAGTGGGATGATTCTAATTCTGTTTATATGTTCATATGGATAGATATTTTGCCACATAAGTGGGATAATTCTAACTCTGTTTATATGTTCATATGGATAGATATTTTGTCACATAAGTGGGATAATTCTAACTCTGTTTATATGTTCATATGGATAGATATTTTGTCACATAAGTGGGATAATTCTAACTCTGTTTATATGTTCATATGGATAGATATTTTGTCAAATAAGTGGGATAATTCTAATTCTGTTTATATGTTCATATGGATAGATATTTTGTCACATAAGTGGGATAATTCTAATTCTGTTTATATGTTCATATGGATAGATATTTTATCACATAAGTGGGATAATTCTAATTCGGTTTATATGTTCATATGGATAGATATTTTGTCACATAAGTGGGAAAGTTTTAATTCTGTTTATATGTTCATATGGATAGATATTTGTCACATAAGTGGGATAATTCTAATTCTGTTTATATGTTCATATGGATAGATATTTTGTCCCATAAGTGGGATAATTTTAATTCTGTTTATATGTTCATATGGATAGATATTTTGTCACATAAGTGGGATAATTCTAATTCTGTTTATATGTTCATATGGATAGATATTTTATCACATAAGTGGGATAATTCTAATTCTGTTTATATGTTCATATGGATAGATATTTTGTCACATAAGTGGGATAATTCTAATTCTGTTTATATGTTCATATGGATAGATATTTTGTCACATAAGTGGGATAATTCTAATTCTGTTTATATGTTCATATGGATAGATATTTTATCACATAAGTGGGATAATTCTAATTCTGTTTATATGTTCATATGGATAGATATTTTATCACATAAGTGGGATAATTCTAATTCTGTTTATATGTTCATATGGATAGATATTTTGCCACATAAGTGGGATAATTCTAATTCTGTTTATATGTTCATATGGATAGATATTTTGTCACATAAGTGGGATAATTCTAATTCTGTTTATATGTTCATATGGATAGATATTTTGCCACATAAGTGGGATGATTTTAATTCTGTTTATATGTTCATATGGATAGATATTTTGCCATATAAGTGGGATAATTCTAATTCTGTTTATATGTTCATATGGATAGATATTTTGTCACATAAGTGGGATAATTCTAATTCTGTTTATATGTTCCTATGGATAGATATTTGTCACATAAGTGGGATAATTCTAATTCTGTTTATATGTTCATATGGATAGATATTTTGTCAAATAAGTGGGATAATTCTAATTCTGTCTTTATGCTCATATGGATAGATATTTTATCACATAAGTGGGATAATTCTAATTCTGTTTATATGTTCATATAGATAGATATTTTGTCAAATAAGTGGGATAATTCTAATTCTGTTTATGTGTTCATATGGATAGATATTTGGTCAAATAAGTGGGATAATTCTAATTCTGTTTATATGTTCATATGGATAGATATTTTGTCAAATAAGTGGGATAATTCTAATTCTGTTTATATGTTCATATGGATAGATATTTTGTCAAATAAGTGGGATAATTCTAATTCTGTTTATATGTTCATATGGATAGATATTTTGTCACATAAGTGGGATAATTCTAATTCTGTTTATATGTTCATATGGATAGATATTTTGCCACATAAGTGGGATGATTTTAATTCTGTTTATATGTTCATATGGATAGATATTTTGTCACATAAGTGGGATAATTCTAATTCTGTTTATATGTTCATATGGATAGATATTTTGCCACATAAGTGGGATAATTCTAATTCTGTTTATATGTTCATATGGATAGATATTTTGTCACATAAGTGGGATAATTCTAATTCTGTTTATATGTTCATATGGATAGATATTTTGCCACATAAGTGGGATGATTTTAATTCTGTTTATATGTTCATATGGATAGATATTTTGCCACATAAGTGGGATAATTCTAATTCTGTTTATATGTTCATATGGATAGATATTTTGTCACATAAGTGGGATAATTCTAATTCTGTTTATATGTTCATATGGATAGATATTTTGTCACATAAGTGGGATAATTCTAATTCTGTTTATATGTTAATATGGATAGATATTTGTCCCATAAGTGGGATAATTCTAATTCTGTTTATATGTTCATATGGATAGATATTTTGTCACATAAGTGGGATAATTCTAATTCTGTCTTTATGCTCATATGGATAGATATTTTATCACATAAGTGGGATAATTCTAATTCTGTTTATATGTTCATATGGATAGATATTTTGTCAAATAAGTGGGATAATTCTAATTCTGTTTATATGTTCATATGGATAGATATTTTGTCAAATAAGTGGGATAATTCTAATTCTGTTTATATGTTCATATGGATAGATATTTTGTCAAATAAGTGGGATAATTCTAATTCTGTTTATATGTTCATATGGATAGATATTTTGTCACATAAGTGGGATAATTCTAATTCTGTTTATATGTTCATATGGATAGATATTTTGTCCAATAAGTGGGATAATTCTAATTCTGTTTATATGTTCATATTGATAGATATTTTGCCACATAAGTGGGATAACTCTAACTCTGTTTATATGTTCATATGGATAGATATTTGTCACATAAGTGGGATAATTCTAATTCTGTTTATATGTTCATATGGATAGATATTTGTCACATAAGTGGGATAATTCTAATTCTGTTTATATGTTCATATGGATAGATATTTTGTCACATAAGTGGGATAATTCTAATTCTGTTTATATGTTCATATGGATAGATATTTTATCACATAAGTGGGATAATTCTAAATCTGTTTATATGTTCATATGGATAGATATTTTGTCACATAAGTGGGATAATTCTAATTCTGTTTATATGTTCATATGGATAGATATTTTGTCACATAAGTGGGATAATTCTAATTCTGTTCATATGTTCATATGGATAGATATTTTGTCACATAAGTGGGATAATTCTAATTCTGTTTATATGTTCAAATGGATAGATATTTTGTCACATAAGTGGGATAATTCTAATTCTGTCTTTATGCTCATATGGATAGATATTTCATCACATAAGTGGGATAATTCTAATTCTGTTTATATGTTCATATGGATAGATATTTTGTCAAATAAGTGGTATAATTCTAATTCTGTTTATATGTTCATATGGATAGATATTTTGTCACATAAGTGGGATAATTCTAATTCTGTTTATATGTTCATATGGATAGATATTTTGCCACATAAGTGGGATGATTTTAATTCTGTTTATATGTTCATATGGATAGATATTTTGTCACATAAGTGGGATAATTCTAATTCTGTTTATATGTTCATATGGATAGATATTTTGTCCAATAAGTGGGATAATTCTAATTCTGTTTATATGTTCATATTGATAGATATTTTGCCACATAAGTGGGATAACTCTAACTCTGTTTATATGTTCATATGGATAGATATTTTGTCAAATAAGTGGGATAATTCTAATTCTGTTTATATGTTCATATGGATAGATATTTTGTCAAATAAGTGGAAATAATTCTAATTCTGTTTATATGTTCATATGGATAGATATTTTGTCACATAAGTGGGATAATTCTAATTCTGTTTATATGTTCATATGGATAGATATTTTGTCCAATAAGTGGGATAATTCTAATTCTGTTTATATGTTCATATTGATAGATATTTTGCCACATAAGTGGGATAACTCTAACTCTGTTTATATGTTCATATGGATAGATATTTGTCACATAAGTGGGATAATTCTAATTCTGTTTATATGTTCATATGGATAGATATTTGTCACATAAGTGGGATAATTCTAATTCTGTTTATATGTTCATATGGATAGATATTTTGTCACATAAGTGGGATAATTCTAATTCTGTTTATATGTTCATATGGATAGATATTTTATCACATAAGTGGGATAATTCTAACTCTGTTTATATGTTCATATGGATAGATATTTTGTCACATAAGTGGGATAATTCTAATTCTGTTTATATGTTCATATGGATAGATATTTTGTCACATAAGTGGGATAATTCTAATTCTGTTCATATGTTCATATGGATAGATATTTTGTCACATAAGTGGGATAATTCTAATTCTGTTTATATGTTCAAATGGATAGATATTTTGTCACATAAGTGGGATAATTCTAATTCTGTCTTTATGCTCATATGGATAGATATTTTATCACATAAGTGGGATAATTCTAATTCTGTTTATATGTTCATATGGATAGATATTTTGTCAAATAAGTGGGATAATTCTAATTCTGTTTATATGTTCATATGGATAGATATTTTGCCAGACGAATTTGCCAGACTCTTTTTCAAAACAAACTACAATAACATTTAGCAGTGTTAAAACAAAATATTTTCTCGTCTTATCGGGCTGGCCTGAGTAAATTTCAGTTCATATGGAAAATTTTTAGCTCACGAAAGCCGGATCTCAACGAGCACGAAGACGGGACGGGATCTGTGCAAACAGGGTTAGCCGGTTTCTCATATGAACGCATCATGGTAATTTCAACGAAGAGTCTTAATTATGGTGGGATCTGAGAAAAGTAGGCCATACCCGAACACCAAGTTGACCCAGCTCAAATAAACAGGGCCTTATAGACTATCCCTCGATGGTGCATTTCCCTGGTCACGATAAAATCTTTTTAGAGATGGATCCCACCCCAAGTGCAATGAAATTGAGTTCATATATAAAATTGAGTTGACTGACCATTTTCAGTCCACCTATGGGCAAAACAATCCGTCAAGTTTCATTTTGTTCTCTTTCGGACGTACTACTCTTTTGATTGTTAGACACTAAGCTATGGTAGATATCATGTTTCGCTATGTTTCTATTTTTCCTCGCTCTCCTCGTGTTCTGTACTGATCAACGGCTTTACCAATAGAAATATTTTTCTGACAAATTTTAAAAGTAGCGTTTTAAATCAAACCCATATCTTGTATTTATTACTCAAATCTATTTTTCATTTCATGAAATTCACAATTGGAGCTTGAAAAGTGAGTTTTTTGTTGCAGCTCCTCCATTTAAGTATAATCTTTCCTTATGAACGTCTGTTCCATGCTTGCGTTCTATGCAGATTTCGACCCTTTTCTACCAGTCAGCTGGTGTACTACATCAGCCATACTTACATGCAAACATACATGGTTTTCAGGAATGTATCCACTGTTAAGGTGTGGCTCTTCAACTCTGGTTTGTTGAAGAAAAATCAAGTCTTGCAAAGTTTTGAAAAAAGTAAAAATAACAGCAGGACATAACACATTACAAACATACACTAAAACAGTACATCAACGTAGCCTCGTTAGGGACTCAATAGCCTTAAAATCAGTTAACGGTTTGTAAACAACACCTTCGTAGCCAAAGGACTGGGGACCAAACACAGCCAACGTCTTTTCAGTACACATAGACGGCATAGCAGGGAGTAAAATGACAGAAACACGCAGGCCATACCTGTTTTCTTCCGTTGTTATCACTTCACCTTTATCACTATCAACAATCGATATCAAGTCAGGGACCGTCGCCACAACAGCATTCGTTACCATGTCGACAGCAACTAGAATCTCATTTTGAAACTCTATTCGCATTTTTTTCCCTGAATCGAGGCCGAGACCCTCGACGATGACGTGACCATGGTCGAATCCGCCTTTCGTCTCGTGTTTTACTTCGACAATCTAGAAGAAGGCAAGAAAACTTGGTTCTTAGAATCATTGAATATGGTTACATCAAATAAAGGAAAGACATATGCAGTCTATCATAATCATAATCTTCATCGAACTTTTGTTCACTCAAAGTAAGCTATTCAAAAATTATTGCAGAATTTCTGTTTGCATAGCAATATTTGAGCCTAAATGTGCTCTTGATGACTTTCCTTTCATTAAAATATTGCTAAAAGGCTAACTAACATTTCGAGACATCAAACGTTCCGCTATTACAAAACTTATGTCTTTCAATGGCGAAAATCAAAAACATTTTTTTCCCCAGACTAAATCTCAATGGATAGAAATGTCCATTACTCGTGTCTGTAAAATTCATCTATGTGCAAATTAAAACCGAGAGAGTCTGATAAATCCCGTGCCCTCAGTACGCTACTTGCCCTCGTGCCTCGTGCCCAAATTTTCCTGATGCCCCTGTGTTCTCGCTTATCGCGTAAATAATCCCATGTCCCCGTGACCTCACTTAACCCTTGCCCTTATTTAATCAGTGTCTTTGTGTATCTTTGCCCTTCGTTCACCGTGTGCCCTTGTGTTCTAATTCATCCCCAGCCTACATGCAGACTCAGCTGGTTTGGAAGAAACGATCTGCGTTGAATTCGAAAAAAATTGATTGAATTAAAATTCTGCATGTTTGGCCCCCAGGAGAGTCCCAGCTAGACCTACTACATGAGACCCACAATTCACTCATGGTGAAAATGAGGCCAGCACTAAACTGAGTCCGCTCATCGTGCGATTTTGATTGTGTGTCTTAGTTTGAACGTTCATCGAATGTATCAATAGCGAGAACTGCAACTCGTGTAATCAGTCTAAGTACCAGCCTCCACTGGAGGCCAAAAAGGCAAGATTTCAATTCAACTAAACACTTTTCGGAATTCAACTCAACTCGTTTCTTCCAAACCAGTTGAGTCTGTGCGCAGGCTAATTCATCCCTTGCCTTGGCCTGAATCATATCTTGCTTGAAAATAGCTTATCAGAAAGATGAACTTGACAAAAACTGCAAACTGATATGAGTGTGCCTACTAAAAATATTTCCGTTACATGGAGCTGCAAAATCATACCAGTACTGGAAGTTTCTTTAATACCTCGACTTTAGAGCACTGAAAGTTTTCGAGGTACTTCAAAAAATTTATACATCGGTTTAGATTATCGAAATAATTCAAAGCAAATTTTTAAGGGGTTGATCTAAAAGTACTAACACTCAACATCTAAAATAACAGCTGTTTTAATTGACTAACGATAAGGAAGTTGCTAAGATAATATTCACAGTTTCTTAGATTTCTTTCTTATAAAATCTTATGATTTCATTGGCATCAACAAGGATCTGAGCCCTACTAGAGCGCAGTCCTGTGGTTTACACGCCTCTTGTGTTTCTCCAAGATGGCTGCATCTGAGAACGCTGCAGCTGAAGGCACGAAAAACATCGGATCTGCATTAGAAGAAATGAAAAAACGGAACTCAGTCAGGAAATAACGAGTTGGATAATGATAATAACTACTGTGAGGAGCAAGATGACGAAGGAAACACCGAGGATGGAGAGGATTCCCAAGGATACTCACGCCAGCGTGAAGCTGAGGAAGAGACAGAACAGACTGATCGAAAGAAGGTTATATCCAAGCATGCCAAGGGGCCTCAAGGCACCTTCTCCGGCATGAAAAGAAAGGCTAAAATGCCTGCGAAAGGTGGGAGAAGTAAAAAAAAGAAAACGATCCTTCTCTTCTGCATCATCCACTTCTAGCGAAGCATCCTCCTACTCCAAGAAACTAGCCAAAATATTCGCCAAAAATTTAAACGAGCATTTTACTTATGAAGACATCAACACTGATATTCTTGAGGAGAATAATGTGGCGAAAAATATTCCTCCAATACTCCAACTAGAAAGCATAATAGAAACCTACCTTGGGAACAATAAAATAGGCAATGTAGCTGTCAATGACAATGCATTGTCAAAAATCACATCAAAACTTAGGAACATAACTGGCCCACTAAGCAGAGTATGGAAATAATGTCACAAAAAGAAAAGCACCATAAGAACAAAATCCATTCGGAAAAGAATGGATCAATCAATGATACTAATTTCACAAGCCATGCAAGCTTTAACCTTCCACAGAAGAAGAACTGTCCTTGCCTCACTGGCAAGAGACCAAGACAGGGCACAAAGGTGGCTAAAAGAAAAATATCACAAGCACCTCCAAACCTCAAAACCTGAGCTCTTTGGAAACAACTTCATGAAAGCTGTACAACATGATGCCAAGTCTGTGGAACTAAACACAATGCAGTACCCACAAAACCAGTCAAAGAGGCCAAACAACCCTTTCGTGGGGGCTCAACAGCGAAATCAAGATCAAGCAGCAGCAGCTACGTGGAGCGAACAAGAGCTGCCCCAGCCTCAAGCTGAGGCATGCGAGGTAACAACTCAGACAAAAATGAGCAAAGCACCACCTACAACATACAACTAAAACCTCTCAGCCTAAAGAATGTGCATCTCCTCATACAGGAGATGCTACCAAACTCAAGAAAGTCACTCCCAATCGGAGAAAGACTGAAACATTTCCTCCCACAATGGAAAAAATTAACAAAAGACCAAACAATTCTGGCATGCGTCCAAGGTTACAAAATCCTACTTCCGGAAACACCGTATCAAAACCTAACTATAAAACAAACAAAATTAAACAGAAAACAACACGAAATAGTGACAACAGAGGTTCAAAATATGTTGGAGATGGGTGTAATTCAAACAGTAAATCACGTCCCAGGGGAAATTATATGGAATATATTTAGGAAATTTGTAAGATTCCCTGGTTTTCGGGTTCGGCCCAGCCCCAAAATTTTCACAAAAATACTGAAAGTCCCAGTAACACTCTTGAGGAGACTAAAAATCAGATTAGTAATCTACATAGACGACATGCTGATTCTAGCAAAGTCGCAAAAAGAAATAGAAATAGCAAGGGACACAACTCTCTTCCTCTTACAAAACCTGGGGTTCCTCATAAACTGGGGAAAATTTGTACTAACCCTAAATAAAACAATGAAATTCCTAGGAATAAAGATAGACTCAGGGGAAATTCCAATCCAAAAGATCAAAGAACTAGTCTTTGTCAAAAAACCACTCAATCTTCACACATATTAATAAGAAACCTCGCCAGCATAATCAGCAAATTCAGGGAAACAGCCTCGGCATTCTCGCCAGCCCCCCTTCAAGTAAGATATCTCGAAAATCCTCGGAGGGAAGATCTGAAATCAAAGTCATACGAATCGCAGATTCCCCTGTCCCCAGAAGCCCAACTAGAGCTAAAATGGGAGGAAAACCCCACAATGCCCAATGCACAGGGGAAACCACTGAAAATCCAACCCCCAGAAATTACCATATCGTCAGACGTAGCGGGGGGTCCTCAGGGGTGATGGGGAGCTGCTACCCAAGGAATGACAACTGGAGGGGCTTGAACCCCTCAAGAGAAGAAGCTCCACATCAACATACTAGAAATGATGGCAGCCAAAATGGCCATCAGAACATTTACCAAGAGGGCAAGAGGAAAATGTTGAAATCCATTCACCTGCAAGTGGACAATATGACAGCTCTACATTATATCCTAAAAATGGGGGGAACAAAAAACATGACACTAATAGAAATAACGAAAAGGATTTGGGAATATTTGCTTTCCGATGGGATGACGCTTTCTGTGGAATATATCCCCTCGAAACTGAACAAATCAGCGGACTGGGAATCACGGAACACACAGGATTCCAGGGAATGGAAACTAGAACCTGCAATATTTCAAAAGGTCTGCCACATTCTGGGGAAACCCCAAATAGACATATTTGCATCTCGGGTGTCTCACCAAACCCAAGGTATATGAGCTGGAAGATGGACCCAAACAGCGAAGCTCACAATGCACTGCTACAAAACTGGGACCGAATGTTCCCATATGCATTTCTCCCATTCAACCTGATAGTCCAGACACTGAAAAAGGTCCTCAAACACAAAATAAAAATGGTCCTCATAACTCCAATTTGAGTAGCTCAACCGTGGTACCCCCAACTCCTGGGAATGGCCATACACAACCCAATACTACTACCAGAAACAAGGAAACTACTATCGAACCCACAGGGAACAACTCACCCACTATTGGGAGAAAAAACCCTAAAACTAGCGGCATGGCTGATCTCAGCAGACGAATGCAAATCAGGCTTATCAAAATCAGCTTCCAGACTTATCGCCAACTCCAGGTCAACTGGTACAAGAAGCAATTACAACACAGACTGGGAAAAGTTCTCTAGCTGGTGTAATCAACAACAAGTTGGTCTATTTCGATGCTCAGTAAACTGCATCATAAATTACCTTTCCCACCTGTTTGACACAAAGAAAGCATAAACAATCACAGGTCAACTATCTCTAGCCTGAACGAACCAATTGACGGTTTCCCGGCAGGCCAGCACCCTAAAGTGATAGCACTCTTGAAATGAATCTCCAAAGAAAGACCACCTCTTCCCAAATACTCTTTCGTATGGGATGTAGAACAAGTCCTACAATATATAAAGTCCAACATGCAAAATAACAATGAATTGACTCCAAAAGACCTTACACAAAAACTGATTTGCTTAATGGGGCTCACAGCCATAAGCAGGGGCTCAGAGCTACATGCTCTCTCCCTTAAAGGCAATAAACAACTCCGAAACGAAATATGTCCCATTGGAAATCTAAAGATTTCTAAACAATGCAAAAGTAACCAACCAATTTCCTTCCATGCTTCTCCACAGGACAGGTACCTCTGCCCAGTAGAATGCTTTGACAAATACCTCAATATTACACAACAATGGAGAGAAAACCTAACAACCGAACAAAAAGATTATTTTTGGCTAAGTTTTGCCCCTCCACACAAACCAGTATCCAAATCCACAATTATTAGATAGATAATGTCCCTTCTGGAAAAAGAAGGTATTGACAAAAAAACATTCAAATATCACTCTTTAAGATCTGCTAGCTCTTCCAAAGTTTCAAAAGCAGGACTTACCACAACAGACATACTCAAGAGAGGGAATTGGAAAGGGATTTCGGTGCGGGAAAAACGCAATCATCATAACATTTAACACCATCTGAAAGGTACTCTACAACCTTGCTGAACTCTGTACAGCAAAGCAAAAGCTTTGAACGAGGCGTGTAAACCACAGCACTGGGCTCTAGTAGGGCCCAGATCCTTGTTCATGTCAATTAAATCTTACGATTTTATAAAAAATTAAATTCATGAATTTCTATAGGGCTGAAAGCCTGACAATAAATTTGGATTTTATGATTATAAAATCTTAAGATTTCATTCCCACCCACCTGCCCTACCTCTCATAATATGGAGTTACAACATACCTTCTCAATCTACAGGGGGCAGCACCAGAGGAAGAGGAAGAGCAAGAGGAAGAGGCCAAAGAGGGAAGAACAATTACAAAACATAGATCATGATTGTAAAGTCAAACGAACATATACATCTTGTTTCTTTTATCCTATTCTTCACACAACGATTTCCGTTAAACGTTAAACGTTAAACGTGTTGTTGTACAAATGATACCTTAAAATCAAAGCTAAACTGACTAAGATGATATTAGCAACCTTAAGTATGGACAAATATAATTTCATATAAAACTCCACAAACAGTAGTACGTCTTTCTGATCAAACCAGAAATTCATTCATTTCTTGCAATTGTAATAAATTTCAATTCGAAGGTCGATAATCGAAGAAACATTGGAAGGCATGTTCTGGATAAAACATGCACTTCTTTTGTGAGTTTGAGAGAAACAATTAGACCAGAGCGTAGCTATCTAATGATAAGCACTTCCTAAACACTACTTGAAATATATCAAACTCGACCTTAGCTGAACGCTAAGGAACACTAATTAAACCCTATCTGAATCCCTTCAATCTGAATGAGCACCACAAAACCCTATTATTTACTACTTCGAAATTATCTCAAGAAATATTTTTATATTTGTTCCACTCTATATCATGTAAATTTCATCCTGAACCCTTCTGAGAACTACTATGCTCCAAATGGTCACCCAAATGGTGCATATCATTATAAGTTATTTCAAGCTCTATAATTGAGTGAGTATGATGTACAGCGCATGTTCAGCAAAGGTATCTAAGCAATGGGCCATGATATAGCGGTGATCCTATGAAGTATTTCTCAATGCTTCTGATTTTACTCACTATTTCGAAAAAAGGCACATTTTTCTCAAACGGAGAGAAAATTCCATCAAGTGCGAATTCCCTTTTATGATTTCAAAACCTAAGATTTACCTTTCCAACAATAAGCACGGTGGTGTTTTCACGCTCAACCAAAGCTTGCACAGGATCCGAATGGCGAGCTCTTGCTGACAGGACTGCATCACCAATACGCCATGCACGACTCAGTGTGTACTGTGGACAATGCTTGCAGACATCCTCGATAGACAACGCTATTGCAAAGCCAGCCACACAACTGTAAAAGAGCATAATTGCTTCAAAATCACAGAGAAGGGTTAACAACGGAAAAGGGTTATTTATCAGGGGGTCGGTAGTTAGTAGAAAGGCACAGTGTGTATTTATTGAAAAAATCTATATTATCAAACACCAACCACACTTAACGTACTTAGTATTTTTAAATTCAAATAAAGGGATTCAACACCCCCAAATTTTTGTGGGTTTGAGAGATGGTGGAATCTGTTATGAAGTATGGTGAAAAGAAGATGAGATAATTTTGAGCCGAAAGAGGTTTTCCTTAGAATTCTCAAACAGTTTTTGCCAAGCATTCTCGCCAAGTTATGGTAACATGGGGCTCTTAACGCTAACTCTGAGCAACGTTAGAAAATCACAAAATGAAAATACTTGCTCGATTTTATGTAGCAATATTTGTCATGAAGCCAGGGATAAATATGGCCTCGCAGTTTGGAAAATACTATTCTTCTGAGGTGGGACTCATGTAGCAGCTTTGGTTAAACGCTCTCCTATTACATAATTCACAAGATCTCCTTAGACTATTTCATTCATTTTTGGTATTCCCTGAAGCACTGTTAATGTTGAGGTGGGCAGCCACTGTTTTAGAATTATACAAGTACAAGGCTGCATGCTTAGAACAATATTTTGTGAATATCAGGGTAAGGTTTTTGGCAATTTAAATTGGATAGTTTTGCACTTAATGAGCTTAATATCAAGCTTGTAGATTCTTAATCTTTGCGCTGCTCGCTTTGTTATTTGGCTTTCTGTATTTTTTTGCTCCTATTCTCTCTGTGTATTTATTGCAGCTCTTTACTTGGCGAGTTGCTATTTATCATTTGGTTGTTTATTTCTTTGTCATTTCGGCTTTCCTTTATGTAGCGTTCTCATTGTTTTTCCGTTTGTGTTTAGCCTAATTTTCGTTTCTAAGGTGTTACAGCGGCATTTCCAAATCCTATATCCAAATTCTTCACTTTTCTGCACTTGTTAACTTCTCTTTGTTTTCTCATTCGAACCTTTATTTTATTTTTAGTCTAACCGTTATTGCATTAAGTAGGTCCTTGTGTAGGTTTATCTCCTTGTAACCCTGTGCTTTGTAAATTGAGTTTTCAAGTAAGTCCCCAAATCATTGTAAGAATAGTTAACTGATGAATATTTGATCGAAACGTTTAAAAGCATGGTATACTTTTGAATTAATCTATTAGAGTTTCATAAACTTAGGTACTTGGGCTCTCGTATTATTTTTGCTTATAAGTAGGAACTTGCTATACTCTTACCCCATTCTGATGACATGCTTTCTGAAATACTCCTCAAGGTCACGGCCTGATTTGACGGAGACAACAGCAACCACTTCTCCCTTCTCGTCGCATATAGCTGCAGGGGCAGGGGAACAGCCATTGATACATGGAATCATATGCTCGAGCTTGGGAAATGCACGGCCAATACAGTCGCAGTCAAGCACTGGTAGGCCAGCCTGCGATCCGGCAATAAGCGGTTCTACGCAGTTCATGCCTCCTATCTCACCACTCATTAAGGCAAGGATGGGAAGCTCGTCCACGTCATCCGAATTGCTCTGTAATAGGGATACCACGTCATCGATAACCTATGAAAATAGTGAAAATGAATAGCATTTTGTTCTTGATAAAAAAAGAGTAGCCTCAGTGAAAGCAACTATATTGTAGACCTTAGGCCAATTTTACAATAATCAATAGAAAGGTAGTCAAGAATAGAGAAGCAACAGACATTGCCTTCTCATTGCACCAGCCAGCGGTCTTGTCATGCATGACGAGAGTGCAGACTAACAAAAGAAAACAATGAAAATGATTACGATTTTCTGAACACATTTCTTGGTTCCAAGACTTTCTCTCTCTTATAACTAACCTTATATCGTAAATTCGCTACCAAGTCCCAAAAGACCTAATCGAAATCAATGGTGGGGTTTAAAAGAGGGGGAAACTTATTTTTGAGAAGGGCTTACGGAGAAAATGTTTTGGGGACGACAGAGGCTGCGTTTTCAAAAAGATCCGGGTACGAATGGACAAGACCTAAACCATACAGATGAACGCAATCAATCGTCCAAGCAAACCAAGGATACAAACAACGCCGACGCCCAGGCTACTTACCCCGCTAATATACTTGATTTTCTTGGAATTCAAACGTCCTACTAGTGTGAAACATATTCATCAGAACAAGAGTGGGTGCTTGCAATTCGCACAACATTTTGATCAAGCAACAAACAGCTACAGAAACTGCTAGTGACATAAGCAGAATGAACCCATTAAAAAGAGACATTTTCTTCTGTTACTCTGAGTTTCGTGCTTACGCACTCGTCAGACAGACTATACTAGTGACATAAAATATTTTTGGAATACAAAGATACCTCAACATTGTCGTCTCTCCTGATACTGAATGTTTTCCTTTTTTCATCAGATATACCCGCATCTTTTTCAGCTAGCCCCGATGCGTGCATCTTCAACACAGCCTTGGCCGCCGTGTTCAGTTCTTCTCCTCCAATCAGTTTTTCAATCAGTATCGCAGGTGCACCCATTAATGCGGTCATCAGTACAAGACCATCCTTGCCTTTCAAGCTGAAAGAGAGAAGGTCGCTATTTTACGATATGCAAAGAGAAGAAACAGCATAGTTAATTTTTCTAGATCGAGATTGCAAAGAGTATTGCTAAGCAATTGTTTTAGCCAAAGGCAATTAGAGTTGAGTTTGGCGTAAAATAGTATAATGGGGCTTTCTTTACTGGAACCACTAGCAACTCGCTCTTGGTATTTGCTAAGGGAAAAAGCAGGTCAAATTATTTGGATTAAAAGGTTTGACCAGACAACTGTTCGGCATTACAGCTTTCCAGGACCTGAGAACATGAGGTGGTAAAAAAGTTTTTCCACCATCACTTCCTTTGACGATGGAAACCAGATTCCAGATTTTATGCCATTGGCTGCAAGTCATGCAGTTGATGGTATGACTAATTTTTTGGCTCACAGTTGTGTTAGGTTGCATGTTGGCGGAAAAACTGAGGGTTTTCTTCATTCCTCAAAGTTTTAGTAAGCGTTCTGGCGGTGAGCTTGGGCCAAGATACTGATGGCCATTCTAAAAGCTCTGTATGATGAGAGAACGCATCCACAAATGTCTAAACAGCTAATATCAGGACTGGCACTGTCTGATAGAGCTTTGTCTTTGAACGGGGTCGATTTTGAACATAAATTTAATTGATAATAATAGACCATCTCTATAGCGATTGCGTTGTCAACACCGCATTACAGTGCTCGAAGTACGAACGTATAGAGCGATATAGAAGAGTGACAAGAAAGGAGACTGGCTCTCTGTTACTTAAAGTTTCATGCTCACGCGATCATCAGACAGACTATTATCGTTAATAGTGTGTCTGATGTTTGCGTGAGCATGAAACTTTAAGTAACAGAGAGCCAGTTTCCTTTCTTGTTTCTCTTCTAATAATAGATTTATAAATACTGAAAATATTAGATTTTGAAGAAAGTATAAACTTGAAAAGTCAGTGTTTCTACATCTATTATCAATACAGTACGAATTGTCTTTCTTGTTTAATCTAGTAATTATAATACCTGATACAACACGCATAAAGAAGGGCTGATTGCTGATTCACCTTAACATAGTCAAATCTTACTTCTTTATAAGGAATAAGTGTCAGGCAAACGTTGTGCACTTTGGTGTACTTTTCAACATCAAACATGAATCAAAGAAGTACTACAATAAGCTCATTAACCATCTTTTTCTGTTGACTATGAATAGTGCAAGCATTTCTGAGTCATCTTCCATGTCAAATCTTACTTATCTTATAAGGAATCAGTGTCTAGCATACATTATATTTCTTTTCCATAATTGGATTTGACAATAAACTACTGGCTAAAATTGATTAGCCACCTTTCAAAAAAGCACAAAAATGTCAAGATATCTATAGTCTAAAGAAGGACGTTCTAGCTATGTTGATTTCATTAAAATTTGTCAGTTTTGCCCCTCCGAATGAGGCTCCATAATCAAACCTTACATTTTTATATGGAATCAGAGTATTAGACATTATCTGTCAAAATTCTTTCATTAATTCACAATAGGCTTTGTAACTACCTTCTTCTATTAACTATAGATAGTGTAAACATTGCTGATTCACCTTAACATAGTCAAATCTTACTTCTTTATAAGGAATAAGTGTCAGGCAAACGTTAGGCACTTTGGTGTACTTTTCAACATCAAACATGAATCAAAGAAGTACTACAATAAGCTCATTAACCATCTTTTTCTATTGACTATGAATAGTGCAAACATTTCTGAGTGTCCAAAACATTTTCTGGAATAAATATTTCATGATTTCAAGTCGTTTTACATTTGACCTTTTTGATAGTAAGAATAATCAGGGAGTGCGGTAGCATGCACATGTGAAAATACAGGAAGTATTTGTCAAGTGCACTAATACTGATTAAGTCGTAGTGACATCTGCCATCCACCAACTTGCATTAATACAAGTAACCCTTCTGTTCGGCTATAAATCAATTCATTGGCTTTGTTTATACACAGGAATCCCACAGCAAGGAACAATTTCCAAACCAGCTGACTTCTAGTCACTCAAAAGTATTTTCAATGATGAAAACAAATATTTGTGCTTCCATGCAATAGATATATCTTTATAAGCTTGACTGAGCAGGTTCTGAGGTGGTTATTTGAAACAATATTTACCGACAAATAAACGGATTGAAGTATTTTGAACAGTGTTGCCTCGGTTTGGTGTGAACGAAATCCCACTCGTCCTAACCAGACTTACAGTTCCAGTTTTTATACTAAAAACTTAATCTAGATATCAAAGTTAGTTATTTAAGAACGGAGAAGCAATAATGTATACATGATTTAAAATATAACTGCCTACAATAACAATCTGAAAGTTAAAAATTATGATGGCTTCTTCGTTCTTAAACCACTTAATTTGGTTAAAAGGTAATGGTTTCAGCATAAAACCTTGAATCAGAAATCTAAATCTGGACAAGTCTGGATTTCATGAACAACTTTCAGTTTGAGTAAGGAATCAACGCAGACATTGATCTGGAAGGGAATAACGAAATGCCGTCGTTAACTGTAACTCTTGGCTATACTATCTTTACCACTGGGATTCTAGGAATGGCAGCAAATATCGCTCAAGTCATTCAAATAAGCCACGATAAAAAGCAAAGAAATCTTGTCTTTGGCCTGGTTGTGCTAAGCTTAAGTGCCGCTGATTTACTTGCTTCAGCAACTTATTGTTCACAAGGTGTCATATCGTTCATTGGGATTCCCAGAGCCGTGGATCTAACATCGCCCCTCGATCGCCTTGTCATCACCATCGTCGTATTTTCACTCGCGTCGTCTTTCACTCACGTCGTTTTCATCGCCGCACAGCGAGTGATTGCCGTGGCTTTCCCATTCAAAGTAAAGCGGATCGTCACAAAGTCAAATTGCTGCATTGTAATATCCATTTTATGGGTCTTATCAATCGCATTGGCCTCAATATCTTACTTCAGAGCATTTGCGGTGTTGACAGTATTATCGCTACTGGCGATAATAACTGGTATATCACTGGTTATCATGTATTCCGTCGTTTGTTACAAAACTGTGAATAGGCGCACCGTCAACATCAGCAATAACGAGGGGATTCAAAGACGAAGGCAGCAGGCAGATACAGAAGTCTCCTTGTATTCCTTTGTTGTCACTATCATTTTTATTATTTGTAACTTTCCTGCATCCATCGAAGTCTTGGTTAAGTACCCCAACGACCCTACCTTCGTAAGTGAAGTACTGCTTTCATTGAATCCGTTTCTCGACACCTTGCTGTACTTCGCATGGACTTATTGCAAACGACGAAGGGATGCCACTGTTAGGCAAACTCCACCAGCAGAAAAACTACAAGTGAGAAATAATGAGTCTGCTGGGTACAGTACAGCTCGTCTATGATCAGCAAAAGAAGTATAAGGCGGTCTCTGCAGGTGAACACTCATTCCGGAATGGCATCCTAAAGACTCATTTCGAAAACAGAAAGATTGACATTTATAAACGCGATGCATTGACTGCAGTTTGCAAGAAGTTCATACCGTTATAAGTTGGACACGTTTCATAAGCTGTTATTATTCGAATTTTACCTTGAATAAACTAAAAGTAGTTTGCATCGAGGCTACAGAGACCAACTCAGGATTGAGGTATTCCTGTAGCTAGAATATATGTATTGCCACCTTGGAGGAGACCTTATGAGCCCTACATATTCTGAGCAGTGTCGGCTTGAATCCGAATATGGATGTAGTTCAGGCCGCTTAGGGGGCTTTTCTGAGGTATAGGATGTTTATGTCCCTTTTTGACCAAGAAATATTTTTGTTTTGATTCACATTTCACATTTCATGATCGCAAGCCTTGTAAGAATATCAATAAAATGACTGGAGAGATTCATGTTATTTCAGATATTTCAAGTGATTAAAGAATTTTTTCATATACATTCCTCCTTTATCTAATCCTTCATAAAACTGGCAATGTTTCCTAAAGCCTCGAAATACGACAAAATTACAATCTGCCATCAACTTCCTGCAATCAAACAGCTTTATTTGTTGATGTGAATAAAACGAAAATGAAATGTGATAAATCGAAAATTACCTTATGGGATCCACAACACGGATTTTCTTCCCCTCTTTTAGGGCTTCCATCAATCTTAGCCGACCGATATATGGACTTCCCCCTCCACCACATCCCATTATCCCAGCTCCAATACAAATGCAGTCAACATCCCTTTCATTTAGAATCCATTCCCCATTCTCGTCAATAACAGGCCGATTTGGATTCATCTTGATATTGGTATTTTCAGACTGACAGTCCACATGACTTCCAGTTATAGATTCAGATTCAGAATCTATACTATTAATGTCAGCAGAGTCAGTATTTATCGACTTGGTGTTTACATAAATCTTCAACGTCTCAACCCTTTCTAGTTTGTTGGCACGAGCTTTCTCTGAACTCTCATCATCAGCTACTTTTTCATGTTTCTCTAGATCCCCGACGGCTTTGACTTTTATTCTACGAGTTGGAACAGCAACGTAGGTCACACTAGTGTCAGAGATGTCGATGATCTCGACAGTCTCTGGTATTGCACCGTTTTTAATGGCCAGATCCACGGAAATCTTTTTGGCAGAATCAATGGCTTGTTCTATGGTGATTTTCGAAATGTCAACAAAACGATCGAATGTTCCACTAACCTGGCTCAAGGCAGCTCCAACAGCATTAGCGACCTGTAAGAAAACGAATTTCAAAAAGTATCTTTATACGTAACATTTAAAATTCAGTAATTGTTTTTATTCCAACACCTCAAATATTCTTAAAAGTAGTTTTCCATAAGGTTAAAAAGAGGTAGCACTATAGCAGAGACCCTAACCCTAACCATAACCCTAATGTTCTATTCAGCAAAGTTTAACCCTAATCAATTGTTTTTTATGCTCGTAACCACCGTCCACCACGTTGACCTAACATCAGCATTGACATATTTTTGCAGAAAACAATCGAAACGATGTGATATTGCTTGAAACCAACATGAACTACTTTTCAAAAATCAAAAAGTAGTTTCTTAAATGATTAAGTACTCTAGTTTATGTCAATTCTGATTCATGTTTGATTTAAACCAATGTGCATCATTTCCATCTAAGCAAGAAATAAATTAACCTCAAAATGGCGGGGTTTGATCAACCGCGAGACGCCTTCGAGCTTGATTCCTTCTTTGACCAATATACTTCCACCTCCAACTATTATCACAGGACATGACTCACTATCAAGCTGGTGAAAAATCAAATTAAAATCATTAGAGTTGTTCATTCAATATGCAGTGATTTCACTTGGAGACATCAGAATATCAGCATAGGAAAGTCCAAATGGAATATGGAAAAGGCCAAAATACCAACACAGAACATGATGGGTAGTGATCTCCTGAAGACACAACAAAACATTTATCAATCTGTTACCAATACCAGGCCATAAAGGACTTTTGCTTGCTATTTTGAACACACAACCGTCTACCGCTGGGGAAAAAGATACAGAAAAGATAGTGTTTATCTTTGCAAACAGAAATTAAGGAGAGAAAGTTTTTTGTTTTCACCAATCATAGCACCAATGGACACAAATATTTACCAGTGCGCTTGCACGGGTAAAATTATCTAAGTGTGCGAAAAAACACACGCACAATTTATCTAAAGAAAGGAGTGAGATGTAAATAGAACTCTTATATATTAAAAGCTAGCTTACATACCTTTACTTGGTCAATAACAGATTCCAATTTTAATTGAATAATTTGCAAAACATCTTCACAGAATTTCTTGTCCAGGTCTTCGACTCTCCGAGGGTCCCCAATCTCCACGATTCCTGAAGCAACAGCAACATCAGTGGTCGTAAGTGTTTTTCCACCAAATACAAGTGCCTCTCTTTCCAGTCTCCTCTCCACACTCTGTGCTGATATTCTTATCTATGGAAAACATTGACAATCGTCGTTTCCTTGTTATTTCCTTTCGTAATCAAGAATTAAAACAATCAAGAATCTATAAGTATGAGGTTCAATATCAATAAACTGTGTTCCTTATCTCTTTCCTCTTATCTCTTTCTTCCCTCAATCCTGATTTCGATTGAAATCAAACTAAGTCTCGACATGGTTTGATTGAAAATTAACGAGTTTAACGCATTATAGACGCACAAAGGTTTCTAAAGAAAAATTATGCAGCTAAAAACTGAAAATAAAGAATCAATTGGCCTCAAACATGTCAATCATTAGCAAATCCTGACCAAAATTTTCAAACTTACATGTTATCTCATAAAAAACGAGCCAAGAAGAGTGAAGACTGAAATTAGTGTTTGGAAGCAGTTTTTGCAAAGCTATCCTAAGATTTAACTAAAATTGATTTGCCAAAGGCTAACTCTAGATTCTTAGTTGCAATAACCAATAGTTACTAAAAGTCCAGTGAATTGAACAGGAAATCGCTCTTAATTGAATTGTCATGATCAAAGCACATTGGACCAGACAAAAAATCGATGAAAATACGAAAACAGATCCTCACATTATGATCTTGAGGATCAGATACAATGGATCCACCACCTAGTCCAATACACAACACATCTGGCATTCGAAAGTTCGTATTCACTCCACCAACCTTAAAAAGTATAAGATAAACAGTAGAATCGTCTTATAAAAACCCACTTCGAAAAAAACAGCAAAACAGCCTACTTTTGAAAAAAGCGTCTCCTAGTTTTTACAAGCGTAAATTATCAAGGCATGGCTCTTATGAGAGGGCTTATTACAAACTAGCCTACATGGAGTACCAGTATTAAATGGATGATGATCTGGAATTTCAGTGTTAGGATTAAGCGCATTGCAAAGATTATTGAAATTCAGCTATATATTTCGAACAGCTATGTTATTGAAGACTAATTTTTTATACTACTCAATATTCAATAAGTTGCATAGAAAGCAGATGGGAAGCGCCTTTATATCGCACAAAGCCTAAAAGTAAAAATATAACTTTTGAAACAAAGTATTAGAGGCCCAAGCTGAAATTCTCAGGTCCTAGTCCTTTAATCAAATAGTGTTTTTGTATGTTTTCGGTTTTGACTTTCATGTTGACTATCATGAATCAAAATGTGTAAATGCATGATAGAAATGAATCTTCTACTTTTCGATACGTCGTTTTTTCAAAATTTTTAACCAATTGAAGCTTTATCCGTCAAAAACATCAATCAAAAAACGTTTCAAATTATTTAGCTCGTCTACAGTAAATATTAACTTTAAATCGGAAATCGAGCCAATGGAAAATTCATAGTAGTATCAAATGTATGTCATAAAGTCATTGGATGAACTACCTTGACTCTGGTAGAGGACTCTTTGGGGAATCCTTTATGCAAAACTCCAACATCCGTAGAAGTGCCACCAATATCCACAACAATCGCATCCTTCACACCAGTGAGGAAAGAGGCTCCCCGTAAGCTATTAGTTGCACCAGATGAAAATGTATGAACTGGAAACTGTAGGACATCTTCCGCCCTACAAAAACGACGAATTGCTAATGCTCAATCTGAACCAGTCAAAAAAATTGTGAGAACAAAGTCCCCTAAATTTTGGAAAAAAAATCCTACATATATGTTTAAAAGATGTATAAAGTTCATAAGGTTTACCGAAAAGGTGCTCGATACATATAAGCAGAGCGCTATGAATATAATACATATAGGAGGTAAGGCTCAAAGACATGGTCTATGAATTATTGTAATTATACACATGGCTCTGAAGAAGGATTTAATTTGAAACAAGATTTGATGCCTCAATGTGGAAAGATCTCAAGGCTGCATAGAAGAAGGGTACTGCGCTAACTTATTGTCCTGATTTGACGGTGATTAGACAGTGATTAGCAGGCACACCTTGGTAGGTAAGGTCCCGGGTTCGATACCTGGTGGAGGCGTATCAGAGTTGTTTGAGTTATTGGAGAGGTATCAGTTATTTGTAGAAAATTTTCAACAGATCTGGTGGATAGAGGCCCATACGACAAGTCATTATCAATAAAAATAGATATTGTGTATTACCAACAACCCCTTAATGTGAATGCTGGTTGTTGAAAATTGCTATGCAGCATCATAATAAACATAAAAGAGGGTGCGGTTGATGTTTGAAACCACCATGGGACTAAATTTTTGGGGTTCGCTATATGGGAAGTAAGTTAGGAAGTATTTTTACACCATAGTTTAGAAAACATATAATTAAAAGAAATATTGAATAATAGTACCTATGCTGGTAGAAATAAGAAAATGCATTTAAACTAGAAGAGCTAAATATTATGGCAAAGATAGCATAACACACAGGTTAAGATGAACTTATATTTTCATTACAGTCACTGTCATTAAAGTGATTTGAAATATTCTGTTGCATGGAGAGCATTGCAAATACTAGGAACTTATCGACTATTGTAAACTGTGCCTCTACTAGGGATAATACTTTTTGTGGTTTTTCATAGGCTAGCATTTTAAACATAAACTCACTCCTACAAAACCATGATCATCATCACCAACAATGTGGCTTGTCATGTAATTTACCCTTAGACTTGTTGTCAAGTCCTTTATAATGAATTAAATCTCGAAAGCTCAATTTTGAATACAAAACATTTCAATTGCCACTTTTTCTATTTTCATTCTTGTTTGCCCCTAATTTATGCTGTATCGAACGCAAAAATCTATTTTCAAATGATGTTCATCCCACATCGCACAAAATCAATAACAATATGTTTAAGTGCTGAGAATAAATTTTCAATTCATTACACGTAGGGCTCGGGGTGGAACAATGTCGTCAAAAAAGGAGAATTGAGTAAGCGAAGAGTGAAAAAAACTGGGCATGGAATAAACTGGGCATTGAAGAACACCAACAAGAAGATTTTACCTACAGAATCCGTCTCCACAGTGGAATATACAAAACAACAAAACAGTTGATATGATGATAAAAACATATATTGCACGCGCATGAGATGAAACCTTGACAAAAAATAATGTTC
The DNA here is from genome assembly GCA_963924455.1 of Pelagia noctiluca. NCBI lineage: Eukaryota > Metazoa > Cnidaria > Scyphozoa > Semaeostomeae > Pelagiidae > Pelagia > Pelagia noctiluca. The sequence continues at coordinate 16,902,769 of OZ004317.1, read as the reverse complement.
GTTGACGAAAAATATACGAAAATAGGCAACCAAAATAAGACTGTGCTGGAAAACTGCGCTACAACTTAAAGAAAAGAGAAAGTCTTTAGACATTTCTGAGGGGATGAACTAACAGAGAGTTTTAGTTTGTCAAACTTGCATATCATTTGCTGCCCTAGAGCATCGTAATTGTCATAGTTAAAGATTTTATGTATGTATGTTCCTGCGCAAGTATGTACTATAATATTCCACAACACAAAACCTCACCTAATGAGAGTACCATCGTTCTGTGTTAGATAGAATTCAGAGGTGACACCAATTCGCTGTAATTCCTGCCCAAAACCAGTGACAATCTTTTTACTAAGAGATTTGAGGCTTTCATTCAGAATGGCTGCATTTTCCCTCTCTAAAATTCCATTGTGACCAATTTCATGAGATAAAGAAATGCTTGAGCGCGGATGGTGTTGTGAAATGATTCTCTTTACTTTTTCTTCTTGTTCTGGGTTGCTAGTCGAGAAGATTCCTGTGGTAAAGATACATGAAGTAACAGTGGTAGATCCAGGCTCTAGAATAGCAGGCATCTTCTCAAGTACTAAAAGAGGTGTATCCTTTTGGAGAAAAACTTTCAGATTGTAGATATGCTCATCACTTCGATAAAAGTGTAAAAAATATTTTGAGGTTTTTTACGATTTGTTGAGGTTTTATGATTTCTGAGATTTTTTCAGATTGAATAGTAAGAAAATGAAAGAACTTGGCATAGATCCAAGATTCAATGCAATAATAGGAGCTGCTTCAGAAGCATATTGAGCATTAGCCATATAAAAACACATAGTCCCAATCTTCAGTCACCATTTTGTCATAGCTTTTGTCACAGACAAAGACATCGTCGTCAGATTTTTACAATGCATTGATTCAAGATTCATCTGTCGAAAATAACTTTCAAACATTCCTTATTCACGAAACATTAGCACATGGAAATATCAAGAGGGTAGTAAATGGGGGTCAAAATCACGAGCCATGGAAATGGCATTAAAAAATATTCACATGTCACGTAATTAAAACTATCATATCAACGTTGAACAGAGCATAAATAACGCCTAAAACATTCTAACACCAATAACATCTTACAAAATATTCTTAACCACTCTTTATCAAGGTTAATGAGCCATTTCCGACTCCTAATTTTCGTTTATGATACTGTCAATAAAACTTCACCTAGTTGCTTTCATGACTTTTTCTTATTCAATTAATCTGTTCATCAATATTCCACAAGACAGGCCTGTCATGGCAATTTATATATGTCTCGTAAAAATACCCTTCAATATGGTCTAAGGTCAATTCGATATCTTGGTGCCAAACTTTGGAATACATTACCTGTAGAACTGTGAAATGCTTCATCCAAAATATTGTTTAAAACGAATTTGAAGTCTTATTTACTGAATAAAGCAAACCAATGAGTATAAGCTATATATACTGGCAGAATTTTTGTAATCTTGAAGAGCATGCAAATTATGCGAGTTTATAAAATTTCCCGGGTGATATATTAGATGGGGGGGGCTCTCTCCTCGATTAGTTTACCTATTGAGAGAGCTCCTCCTTAGTAATTCTCTACTTACAATCTACTTAATTTTCATGTATATGTGTATTAATTTGCTGTAAATTGTTTAATCTTCTATGTAGCTTAAATATTTATTTTAGTTCATCTTGTAGATTGTATGAAGTGAGTTTAAATAATATGAAACTGAAACTGAACTGAATCTCGATTTTTCAAGAAATGAAGATTTTCGTTCAAAGCTACAGGCATCAATTCATGAGGGCAACGTTGCAACAAGTCAAACGATTTTGCAATATTGTTGATTGGATTGAAATCGACACAAGAATCATGAAGTTGATTGGACGTCAAAACAATATAATCAAAATCGACGTCATAGACAAAATTCGAACTCGACTGTTTATCAATCAGTGAAATCATAAACATCTATCAAATTAGAATTGCTATGAAGAGTTTATCTAACTGTGGAGAAGATTAAAGAAGAATCTCACAACAACAAACTAGAACTACCAAAAAGATTTAACATTCAAGATAACTACATTCATTACATTCAAGACATCATATTCAAATTTCGGTAGAGTACTATTCGAAGATGAGCTTCTTGAAAGACTATAACGCATCTCTAACTAACAAAGAAACCAGTTGGATAAGTAAGTACTATTTTTATGTTTCTTCATAACATTTAACTTTTCTGAGATGGGCAATTCGTTGAAGCGAGAACGAAGTCGAATCTATTTTTTACTGAGATCTAATTCAAATCGTTTGTAAAGAACGCAGAAGGCGGATGAATTTGGTAGCATAATTTAGAAAGATTCCAATTATAAATAGTTTTACAAAAAAAGAATCATATATAAGCAAATCAAAGCATTTGAAAGATAAGTAATCATCAGTAAATCAAAATATTCAAAAGTCAACAAGCAACTAATCTTTAGAGAAGAAGTCGCAGCAAGGCATATTCAGTATTAAACATCTTAGGCAGAAGATAAAAGACTGATGGCAAAAGAAAGAAGAAAGACAACAGAAATACACAACAGGGCATAGAAGATTGCAGAACTAAGACTAAAATATAAAAAATGGAAGATAGAAGACATAAAAGACAGCACAGTAGACCAAACAAAAACCATAAATGACAGAAAAAAAGAAGGCAGAAAATGGAAAATAACAAACAGAAGATACTACACTGAAGCTGATAGACAGCAATGGGAAGACAGGAGAATGGAGACAAAAGAATAAAGAAAAAATCAAAACAGAGGGATGATGAAAGGAGAATGCAGACAGAAGAATGAAGAAAGCAGAGATGAAGACAGAAAAAAATGAGGAAAGAAGAATAAAGACAGAAGAATGATAAAAATCATAACAGAAGAGTGATGAAAGTGGAGATGAAGACAGAAGAATGATGAAAGCAGAGTTGAAGACAAAAGAATCGAGAAACAAGAATGGAGACAGAAGACTGAGGAAAGTGGCCATGAAAACTGAAGATTGGAGAAAGGAGAACGAAGACAAAAGAATAAAGACAGCAGAGATACAGACAGAAGGATGGAGAAAGGAGAACGAAGACAGAAAAGTGAAGAATGAAGAATAAGGAGACAAAGGCAGAAGACTAAAGGAAGGAAAATGAAGAAAAAAGAATGATGAAAGCGGAGAAGAATACAGAAAAATCATGCAAGTGGAGATGACGATAGACGAATGACGGGAGCAGAGATGAGATTAGAAGAATGATGAAAGACATAATGAGGACAGAAGAATGGAGAAATTAGAATGAAGACAGAAGAATGATGAAAGTGGAGATGAAAACAGAGGAATAAAGAAAGAAGAATAAAGAAAGAAGAATGAAAAAGCTGAAATGAAGACAGAAGAAGAAGAATGAAAGCTGAGATGAATAAAGAGGACAGAAGAGTGAAGAATGAAGACAGATGAATGATGAAAGCAAAGATAAGACAATAGAATAATGGCAGGAGAATTAAGACAAAAGATTGAAGCAAAAATCAAACCAGAAGAATAATGAAATCAGAAATGAAGACAAAAGTATGAAGACAAAGGAATTAAGACAGAATAGTGAAGTTAAAAATCAAATCAAAAGAATTATGAGAAAAGAGCATGATGATAGAAAAATGTAAAAAGAAAACAGAAAAATGAAAAAGATCCTAACACAAGAATTGAAAAAATCCTAACAGAAGAATGATGAAAGCAAAGATAAAGCAGAAAATGAAGAAAGAAGAATAAAGACATTAGAATGAAAAAATTCATAACAGAAGAATAATTAAAGTGGATATGAAAACAGAAGAATTAAGAAAAGAGAAAAAATATCAAAACAGAAGAATGATGAAAACAGAGATGAAGATAGAAGAATGAAGAAAGAAGAATGAAGAAAAGAAGTTAAAACAGAAGAATGATGAAAGTAGAAATAAGGATAGAAGAATGTCAGCCAACATTTCTACTTTTTACTAAAATTAGTATCAGGAGAAAGCATTTTTTGTTGCTGTTTTCCCCACTTTTCCTACTAAATTCCTAGAGTTCTACATTAATAAAAACTACATCTAAAAGGTTTCGGGAATGGGGTGTCAAATGTATCAGCCCTATATACTGCCTGATAAATATGACCTGTGTGAGAGTTCATTGAAACAGGCAAATTTTTTCTGGCCAATCCACCTTGTCCCATAGAGGAAGAATCACCATGAGGAGAAAGAGGAGGATGCGGAAAAGAAAGAGTGAAAGAGAGTGGAAACTCTAGACATTTAAACGCCATAAAATTCAAACCTATATTTTCTGATTTTATTATCGATAGGAAACAGCAATGCACAACATGCTAAACCAAATGACATGGCGCAGCCTGATACCTGAAAGGACAATAGACAGTAGAACAGCTTCCCCCTGGAAGTATTAACAGCTGTTAAACTCTGCGCCCCTAACAGATATTTACATAAATATGGTACAGGTTAGGCTGTTCTGCGAATCAAGTAATTCTAATATATAATTGAAGAGAGGCCAATGATTAGCACCTTTGTAACAGGGATGCTTTTTGAGTTGAAAGGGGCTCATAGGGCGTACGGCATGATCTAAAAAAGAACGCCAAAGTATAAAGAGCCCAGATTTAACCTAATGATAGTTTACTCTCTTGAAAGTGGAAAAGGTGGAAATTACACAGCTTTGATGGCATTCAATACACCATAGACTTCCTACATATCCAAGGCAGGACGAGAGCCCACAAAAGTCATAAGTCTAGTTGGCTGGGGCAGTGGTAACACCAGGCTTCAAAAATTGGTGCAAATAAGAGTGCGGTCAAGAATTCTATGACTACAACCTCACCTTTATCTTGAAAACCTCTTAAATTTTCTTATTGAAGTTAGCCTATACCAAGGACTGTCTTAAGCAAAAGTGGAGGGACATGTCCCCTAGTCCCTCTATTGGGCCACTACAGGACCTTGGATGCTTTTACTTCTTGTATCCCTTCGAGGTCTACCTTTGATCCAGTTATTGGCCAGGAAGGAATTATTGTTCCAGTTTGGATTTTTTGAGCCCGTAAAGATGCCACTTTGCCCTAAGAGGGCCTATCTTTCTCTCACAATAATACATTTGTTCTCCACTCCTGGATCCAGACTTAGGCCTTATTGTTTAGAGAAAAGTTGAGCAGGGAAGGTCTTCCCTGTGCATGGACTTGCTCAAGTCTCTCCCGGGTTTATACACAAAAATTACACTACTGCTGCGTAGGAAAGAAGGGAAAGCCTCTGGGGAGGAGGAAGGAAAATATCAGCATTCTCGTTCTTTCCTCAGCAGAGGTGTATTCTGGTTTTGGTTTTTTTTTTCACTGAAGAGACTTGGGCAAGTCCATCCTGTGCACTACAAAGAACGCAAACTAGCCAATGCACTTACCCGCATGAAAAATGTTAAGTACAGTCTGATCATATTCTACTTATTGCTATTTCTATCAACTTCATCACTTAAAAGATCTTTGTGGGTAAAAGGCCCTAGATTACAGACTGGGCTATCAGCAGAAAGCTATCTGAATTGTATATGAGTTGAGCAAGTGAAGTTTTGATAATGAAATGTGGAGCACTATTTGAACTTCAGTTTCTTAGGATATAGAAAGTGCTTTACTCTTCCCATAAGTATGATTTTACAATGAAGTTGTAAGATATATTTCAAATGTATATACCCGAAACGACAATGTTGTTGATCCCAAGGCTTTTGACATCGTTGGCAACAGAGATAACTTCTCTCTCATCGAGGCCACTGATTTCTTGGCCATCAAATTGGAATCCACCACCAACCAGGTGGACACTTCCACATACCACATCCTTGAGGTCACCAGGGAAGTCGTAGAAAGGTGGCAGGGCTCGAGATGCAGGTCCGCAAAGTCTCACCACAGAAACTTTATCGAGATGCTTTCGCTGAATGACTGCATTTATGAAATGCGTCGTGCCAATGTTAACACGAGAAATCGTCGATTTGATTTTCTGCGCCGATTCATTGCTTGAAACTGCAATGTTTTTTATGACCATCTCGATGCAATTCGCAACTCCGCTCGTTATGTCTTCTGTTGTGGCGACCTTGGCTTTTCCAGCGACGTCATTGCCTCGTAGAATAACTACATCTGTGTTTGTTCCACCAACATCCACGCCAATTGTCAGACTTCCACTCATTTCGGTTGATTTCTGAAGGGCAGACCAGTGTTCTTCCAAACTTAGGCCTGCTTAAGCCCAACAACTTCGTGCTAACCAGAAATCACGTGCGAAGGCGGAAGTGAAGTGTATTTGTAGCACCACACCACACTAAAGGCAAATGACAGATAGAGACAGGGGGTCGATGGGATGTTGGTACCAATAATGGGCGCATTATGGAAATGAAATAAGGTCATGTTGACTTTTGTAATGCTATCCCTAGCACCCTTAGTTAGGGGTGTATCTGAGCTAAGATTTCTGTCTGATGTATGGGTTCTTTTAAATCATCTTATTCCTGCAGCAATCAGTTTTCAGTTTTGTCATGACAATATGATACACACACACATACAAACTGTGCCACAGGGCAAGGTGGGAAAAAATGTTTTGACCAATCATGGCAATTGCCTATCAATGATTCGTCTAATCATATCACTGAAAAGACAATAGATTTCGAGGATTCAACTGCTCAAATGCAGCGAAAATGGCAAAACGACGCGAAATTTCTTCCGCTTACGAGGTTGATATTTTGCGTAGTTGTTATAAAATTCCACTCGTGTCATTGCGAGATAACAGTTGCAGTCAAAAGTATAGCTTATTCGAGGATTATCAGCAAATATAGCAATAATGCCATTTAAAAGTTTGAACGATGTCACTCCAGCATACCTAAAGGACTAAAGCAACATTTTAAGTATTCAACTGATGTGTACACTCTTTTTCTTATAAGAATACTTGAAATTCTTCTGAGCCTCAACTTTTCCATTATTTATTCTTAAATTTCCATTGTTCTTTGGCAATTTTGAGCCTCAATATTCTTATAAAATTCATTCTTATAAAGAAATAGATAGATACAATACAAGATCTACAACATGTAAAAAGTTACACCTATCTCAGAAAAGAAACTCCTGAAAATAAAAACAGTTAGGGCAAGGACCATTAAAATATTGAACGATCTACCACAATCAACAACAAAGTTAAATAGTTTTGTTTTATTCAAAACGGCACTTTGAGCAAAAATTTCATATTCCCGATGTGTATACTGTATAATGATAATCATTATAAATATTCATCTTCAGATTTATTTTTCTATTGTAACACCCAATTGACGGCTTTAAGGTCCTGCTGTAAAAAATTGAACTTGAGGCTCCATTTGTGCAGGGTATCCACTTTAATCATTAATTATTATTGTTATCATTATTACCAAGAGCCAAAAAAAGAATCTCCCACCCATGTATTTCCACGGGCAAGACAAAGCATTCCTTCATATCATATACAGGAATTCTCGAAGTTAAATATCTCTACAAATGGACGAGATTTTCATCTTTTTTTTGTGGATTTACATGTGTTTAAATGCGCTGCTCGGAAAAATAGCTTAACTTTTCAGCCATTATGTAGATATGTATAGTGCTTCAACGCGATTGTATACCAACTGGAAATCAAATAGCATTTCACTGAAAGACTCTGAAATCCAAACGTACGACTAGTTTCAACGTGAAATTTTCATGAGTGATCTTGAACTCCTCACATCACCTGTAAAGCCATTTTCCTCCTCACACTAGAAAATACTTCAATCATGCAATGCTTGATAAGCGTTGTAGACATCTTATGACGACAAGCAAGAGAAGAAGGAAGACAAGGGCCCGTTAGCAGGGAAATCTTTAAGAATAAAACGTTTAGCGAATAAAATGGGTTGCTTCAAGAGCTGAGAATGAATTACCGCGAGTTTCACTTTTCTTTTTTTTATTTCTGAAGATTAAGGCCAAATGCCGTCTATAATGCATTCCGAATACCTAAAATCAATACAATCTAAAGTTTCCATTGATTCGAAGACTCATTTTCCTCTGACTATTTCCTCAAATATTTTTGAAGTTTTATAAACGTTATTGTGATAAACGTAATAATCGCCAGGTGAGTACCAGTCTTAAGCCCAGAGAGATAATCTTGAAACTATGCGAGTGTCTTGTTTTCTCTTTTTGTGCTGAAAATCGTACTAGTTTTCATTGTGTCCTGCTGTTACTGTGCACTCTCGTTCTGCTCGACTGCTGAATCAGTCACACGACTTGATGTGATTTTTCCTTGTTTTTTTGTTAGTAAGCAATCTCGTCATGCTCAGCAAGATAGCTGGCTGATGCCATTTTGAAAACGATGCCTTTTTGGTATCTTAACTATGTAGGGGAGGGAGGGGCAAGTTGTCACAGGGGTGAGTTGTCACAACCTCCTTTGGGTCTAAATATTGATGGCAGCAGGCTCGGTCGAATGATATCAAAAGAAAGCTTACATAAAGTACTCCACCACGCCATCAATTTTGAATTGATAACAATCTGCTTGGACCAAAAAAAGAGGTTGTGACAACTTACCCCTGTGACAACTTGCCCCTCCTTCCCCTACCTCTCTTGTGCCTATGATTTTAAGTACCCAACGCGATATTTTTGTAGATAGTTGTTTTTGTTCAGCAAAAATATGTAGATAAACAAACAATAAGAAATCCAACACAACAAACCAAACTTCGTAGATAAAAATTATTCTGAAAGTCAACTGAAATATAAATAATTTCAGCATAAAAAATGTTAAATTGGAAACGTTAACAAATATATCTGCTACAGCCAGAGTCAGTCAGGAAAAAATTATAGTCAATGACCGGAGGAAGGCGAAGAATAATGACAAATTAAGGGAGGTTCCTTTATGTTTTTATTAAGAAATCACCCTTGTAGATATAAAGAATGCAAGTTCCAAGCAGTACTTGAAAGATTTCTATCCCATTTTGCGGAAAATCTCACCTAGCTGTATTTCTAATCAGGATACACGATAAGTTACTAGACTTTTTTAGGATTCGTAAGAAGGTTTACTACTTTCCTGGACTCTAGTTGCAGCCATTTGATTACATTGAAAAAACTTTGAGATAAAACTGATTTTACGGTTTATTAGTTTTGACTTCACTTAGCCCAAGCATAAAGGCTTTTCGATGGTTATCTGCTATTTCATTGAAGTGGCTATACATGTCACGTGTGCTCTTCTTCATCGCGTCCATTGAGGAGAAATACACGTTCCTCCTGTGTATCAGCTGTTTCGAGCTCTTCGATTCATTGATGGTAGAAACTGCATGTACTGCAGGGCGTTCATTGGTATAGCAATCCTTACTAGCACCTGGACAGGATTCTTGAGGACTAGCCTTTTTACGTGAATTGGCTTTAGTAGGTTGATTGGGCGTTTCTGATGTTGGGTGAAGAAGGGGCTGGTACAAAGACCGCTGAGTAGGATGCTGCGGTATTTGGTTTGACGGCATTAGTGGTATTTCCGATGATTGACTTCCAGACCCAGGTGAGGGCTTGTTTTGGGACCACCGAGGAGACTGTTGCAACAATGGACTGGAAGATCGATTTGGGTGATGGTGCATTGGCTGATGAGCACACAGAGGAAAAGAAAACTGCAACGGTGACACGATAAAAGATCGAGCTACAGGCGATGAATCTGAAGACTGAGACACAGACGTAGCTGGATTAGACATATTTTCATGAAATGAGCCACTAAATGGCTGACCTGAGCCCTGATGTGAAGAATTCCGTAATAACGAATGTGAATTGTCGTTTTCGGTTGCGACTAAAGACTTCTCAGACAAAGCTGTGTGTCTGTGCGAAATTGACTGATTTGAAGTTTGACCCAACCGGTTCGAAGATTGACCAAGCTGGTTCGAAGATTGACCCAACCGGTTCGAAGATTGATCCAGCTGGTTTGAAGATTGATCCAGCTGGTTTGAAGATTGATCCAGCTGGTTGGAGTGATGTTTTGAAGTTTCAGCTGATTTCGTTTGCAAATTGTTGGAAATTGCTTCGTTATTTGAAAACTTAAACACTGGCATCGGTGAAAATCCACTGTCGAAAGAAGTTGAGCTAAAATTTGTCAACTTTGACTTACTGATGGTTTCAAGGCCATCTTCAATATCTTTTTGAAATTTCCAGCAAAGAGCTGTGATATCATCGCCCTCTGGGTGGTCTTTTCCTGTATAAAAAAGAGAGATGATAGGCTATTACTGAGTTGTTAAGTGACATATGTGATAGTAGTTTATAAATCATCTATTAAGAGCCTGAAAGGGGTGAACTTATCAATAGGTTAATTGTGATTAGAACATTTTGTTTTGCTTGCAGAAAGCCACAATGTACTGACTGGGCTGGTTTTCTACCGCCCTGTCACTACAGTCTCGAGCTGCTATGGTATCGGCGATGATAGTTTTTCTTGATCTTTAATTCAACTTGCCTTCTTGAAATGCATTGTAAAAGGAAATCAGTCGATATGACAAGCCTTGCCAACATATGTAGATTAATTGTCTTCAATCCAATGCTTATTTACATAAAAGAAATAATAGGTTTTTGCTTCTAACAGAGAATATAATTCACTGTATGTCCTCCACAATCAGCAATGACTTAAAAGAACAACGTCTTTGGTCTAGATTTAAAGCATGCATAAGCCTCTACAAGGAGTAAATGACCAAATGCTACCATGTGAAAATACAAAAATAAGTCGCAGGCAAGTAGATTTATTTGTTAACGCAGCTCTGGAGTATGGCAGCGTAAAGCTGATGTGGACCTTAATAATGTGCTCCAGATATAATATTCCAAAATGAATCTCCTTGGTACTCATTTGCTGACCTCGAAAGGACAGATAGCTGAGTTTGCTGACAGCTTGTAGTTCTAAACTCCGACCGTTCTTGGATTCCACCATCGTTACAACTGCCATCTCAATGAAATATATCTAAACCTGTATTATGATCTGAAAACTCTGCAAGGCTCTGACCTTAAGGCGTGCCTGATTCGCTGTTCCCCATCGTCCAGGAGACCACCGAAGAAGTCATCTAGCGTATCGTCCATCGGATCTCTGCGCCCTAAACCTGACGAGCGGTCATGAAGGCTGTCTCTCGCATCCCTTTCACGACGCATTGGACCATACAGTTCCCGAAATTGTGAAGGAACGTCGTAACGAGTTTCTCTATCCCGATAAGGAAGCTCTCCAGAATCTCTATTACTGATACTAATCAGAGGAAGAGGACTCGGGCGATCTTCCAATCTTTCATATTGTTTTGAGTATTTGCGCGGTGAATCATCAGTTTCTCTACCCTGCTCCAAGTAACCGCATGCAGGACTACGAGTGGCGTATTCGTCTGAACGGCGACCTCGGACATCCCAGGCATCATGTTCTACAAAGTCATTCCCTCTGTCGAAATCCTCATCGCGACGATCATCCCGATGGCGATAGTATATGTCGTCTTTGCGATGCTTTCTAAAATATTTGACTCGGGGCTTTTCATATTGTTTACCATCAGAATACTCACGCCTTTCATATATTGTATCTTTCGAATATTGCGTCATCTCATGGCGTCGACGATCAATGTCATTGCATCGTGGATCAATATCAATATTGATGTCATCTCGCCGATATTCAATGGCATCATGATCTCTATCATCAAATATATCATTGCGATGGTGACGACGGTCATACGATGTTCCTCTGTCAAGGACGCTCTCGTCATCTTCATGATATTCATAACGGGGCCGCCTCCTAATTTTATCATCGTATTGCCCATGGGATCTACGGTCCATGTCGTAGTGCTCAATGTCATCTCCATCATATGCATCACGAAATCTATCTCTGGCATCACGAATATCTTCTCGATCTACATCATATCGCTGAACTTCTCTTCGGTAGCCTAACCTTTCAAATCCGTCTCTCTTAGTGATATGCTTTTTCCTGGGTTCTGAAAGAGCTCTGGTGACTGATTCTTCGGAAGGGATATCGATTTGAAACCCATCTCCTCTCGGAATCCTTCTTACTTGATCAGCACCATGGTTATAAGCCGGTTTATCAAACTGAGAAATTTCATCAGGGACATCAGGTGGATTTGGGGACCTAGTGCTACGTAAAAGTGGAGTTGGAGAAATTCTATCATAAACAGAAGGACGTGGAGGTGATAATCTGTCATATACACTGCGACGTGCTTGAGCTTCTTGCTGTTGGATTTTATGATCTACCGGCGACACTCTATCATATGCACTATCTTGTGCTGGAGATACTATATCATGAATTCTACGGTGTGCTAGGGAGCCTCTATCATGTGCACTATCTCGTGTCGGCGATGCTGTATCAGATATCATATGCCGAGTTGGAGACATTCTATCGTACATACTTGCTCGTTTCAGTGATACTCTATCGTGAACACTGGGTCGTGTTGGAGCCAATTTATCAAAAACAATGTGTCGAGTGGGAGATACTCTGCTGTCGAAATTACGTATTGTAGGTGGCTCTCTGCCATTAGTGTTTTGCTGCATAGACGGTTTCACACATCGCACATTGACTGGTGCAGGAGATGCATCATGAACGTCACGGCGTATCGGAGAAGTCCCTGCATGTACATTACGAGCTGCAGTGGGAGGAGCATTGTATACAGTTTGAGACACTGGAGGCTTGATAGCTCGCACATTGCGTCGTGTGGGGACCATCTTACCATGTCCATTACTTGTCACAGCAGTAGTCGTATCATTATCACTATCATACGAAATGGGAGATATTCTGCCCGGTTGGTGGCGTGCAACTGGGGACATCAGACTGGGCATGTAACTCGTGTTTCCAGAACTACTAACATTCGCACTGCGCGGAATATCTAATTTCGGTAACGGTTTGCGGTTTAGTTCGTTCGCAGATCTTGATCTAGTAGGCTGGTTGTAATTTCTGAGAAGTGGCCTACCCCTACCTATACCTCTAGCTTGTAAATTATGCAATGGTTTACTTTGTGGCTCATTGCGGTCGTCTGCAGTATGTTTTTCTGAATATACGCCAACAAATTGCTCCTTTGGTTTCACAACATAAGGCTCCTTAAGTTTTGCTACATTTCGTTGGCAAGCATCATTTCTTGACTTTTGTTCAGAAGGTCGAACTGTTGCAGCTTGTTTCTGTTTTGGCGATACATTTTCAATAAATGGCTTACGATTGAGTAAAACTGGGCATTTATCAGAAGCTGTACCTTCATCAGCGTTTTTAAGTTTTGCAACATTATTATTAGCAACATTTGAAGAAGCAAGAGATGCGGATGAGCTTGAATGAACTGGATGGTGTGGAACCAAGATGTTTCCATTTTTTTGCTTTTCAGCTTGCTCTTCTGTTCCAGTATGTATTTGTCCACCTTTATCACTTGCATGGGCACTAACACTATAAAAAAATAAAATGTGTGAGAAAATATAGCATGACATGATACATAAGAGCCATTTTTGATCGGTACAGAGCTTGATGATGGCGAGGAAAATTGGAAACAAAGCGAAACACAATAGCGAATAAAAATTTCCGCCTAACACTGAGCAGAGTAATACGTCATAAACATATCATTTATACATTTATTTTACTGATCTATATACTTATCCTAAATCCTCCATTAAAAATGAAAATCAAAGCAAAAGAAGACTGCATATGCAGTATCTGCCTTTTATCATATTGGTAAATATCATCTCCCATTTGATCATAGACCCAACAACTATAAAGAAATAGAGTGACATAGAACATAGAACAGTTTTCTATGTGTAGCTGATGTTAAGCTTGGTCATTTAGGTTCATATCTGGATGAGTGACCTTGGAAGTGTTGCCTAAACAACTCAATCAATTTGCTTTTTAAAGGACGTTAAACTAGGGTTCCATGCCTCTCTCGGAATAAGAACTCTAGCCTTTCTCAGGCTGGCACGTTAAACATAAACTTACTTAATTACTTGGCAAAACATCCCTCCTTTTTCTTCGCCGTTGAAGATCTTTGCTCATTCAGTACGGGTTATTTTGTGCGAAATTACACTAAACCCAAAAAACCATTCATTAGGGTTTGGCATTCAGTAGAGTATTTTGTTGCCATATCGCAGCAAGTTCAGGTAAGATTTAAGACAAATGAATTTGAAACAACAAATACCTAGGGTCACTTGATCCTTGTTCTGTTGCATCATGTGGTGGACTGAATGTCTTTGAAATCAACAATGCCTGCGTTTGGGACCATGACATTAAATCTTGCATGATATTTGATGGACTCTGTAGAAAAAATGATTAAGTAGAAAATAATTCCAATACAAACTTTAGATTAGCTTAGCAGATAGATATTTTTTTTACACAGCATTGAAAATATCTCTTTCTTTTCAGATAAAAGAAAATATAATGAAAGACCTATAAAAGAGGAGGTAACCCATTTTCATTAACCAATTTCTTATGAATATTAAGCTTGCAATGTCATATCTTTTTTCTGATCATAATAATAAAAACGTTTCTTGCACTGATCTCCAAATAGTGACTGGCTTATGCATACTGCAGTTTCTAAACTCAGATGTTTGAAGCCAGTTACTTCGGCTCGTATTTGATCCCTCTAATATGGCTGCAAGAAGAATGTATTGACTTCATTGTTCTTAAAGATCCTCTCCAGCGAAAAAAATCTGATATTTTTTGCATGAAATGCAGTTAGTTGCAAGTATGAAGCAAATCTATGAAAGGTGTATCTATGACTCAAATCAATGACTGAAATCAGAGTAAAATAAGCTTAACAATTTACCAAGTGTCTCTAACTGAAAAAGAGCTGCAATCCTTACAAAATTAGATCCAAAGAGAAAATCAAGAGTAATGAAAATCAAAAAAACATTACAAATGCAGGTCATTATTCGGAACATTGATTAACAAACAACCCCTTCTCCTCTAATCAGTGTTGTGATTGTACAGCACGGGCTTTTTCCTTCATAGAAGAGTATAATCAACATCGATTTAGAAGGGAGAGGGTGCATATTTAGAAAATTGAAACAGAACAACCACCAAAAGAAAAATCTAGAGCATTTTAGCAGTTGGAAATTTGACTCTTTAATCGAAGAATTTGTTATCAGCAAATGTTGGTATACTTTCATCTTGAGTATCGTCAAATGTATTTTGAACGGAAAACTTACAAATATTGGCGCTATCTCACTGTCATAATCACTGCCCTCCAGAGCTGGAAGAAAAATTAAAAAGGATTTACTAAAACAAGAAAATACAGTACAATAGTATACCAATGTTTCAATATGAATAAGTAAGTAAGTAAGTTTATGTTTAGCGTGCTAGCCTGCAAAAGGCTTGACACCTCATTTCCAGCAGGGGTACGGGAGCCCTAGCTTTAAGTTCCTTCCCAAGGGCGGTGGGGTGAGTTTAGTCAAGACCTTGAAGAACACCTATCCAGATGACCAAGTGGACCAAGCTTATTGGACTAACATTGTATTTGAGACGGAAAAGGATTTTGAAAGTCAATAGAGATAATTTGTGAGAATGAAAATGACCCGAGTAGAACTTAAACTCACGAACTCTAAATTTTACTCTAGCGCGTTAATACAATACAATATTAATGGAGATAATTTGTGTGAATGAAAATAACCTGAGTATGACTCGAACCCACGACATCTAGATTCGCGGTCTAGTGCACTCTAGTCTCTAGGCCCCGATAGAGCAGTGAGGCCTAATAACTGCTCTATCGGGGCCTAGAGACTAGAGTGCACTAGAGTGCGAATCTAGATGTCGTGGGTTCGAGTCATACTCGGGTCATTTTCATTCACACAAATTATCTCCATTAATATTATATTGTATAAAAGGCTGTCTTTTAAAGGCATCAATCACTTACACTGGTTAGAAGTATCAAGTGATGCTGGATCGGGTGGTAAGGGTGGTGTGTCCTCGAGTATGTCCTGAGCCAAAACCTCCGTGTCAGTCTCGGCTTGACTGTCAGTGCAAATTTCCATATCTACTACCTCGATATCATCTTTAACAGTTCGCTCTTCATTTGCTATTTCTTCATGAGCGCCAACCAAACCCTGTCCCCATTTTTGACTCTTGGCATCATTTACAGTTGCATTAGAATTTCCTAGGTGAGAGAAGATCGGTGGTTAGAATATTTGCTACATCTGAGAGATTAGAGCATATTGACCTAATAATACTATAGGATTGAATAAAAATCAGAAACATGGTGAAAGATTATATATCTAATTAAACTTTTAGTCTGACACTGATCGTAATCCAACTAGATTGTCAAAAACTGTGTATGTAAGCGTAGTCCTAGTAGATTTAAGATAGGTCTTGAAAATGACAAATTCTACAAAACAGAATCCTGAAAGATAGATTTTCAAAAATCATAAATGTTTCACTAACATTTTGCAAAAGGAATTAAACATTTTTAACATTAAAAATAGTATCAAATGAAACTCTTTAATTTTCTGCATAAGATTAATAATGCTGTTAATCTACTACAAATTATCAAGATCTACCTTGAAACGATCAAAAAGAAGCAAGTGAATGATTAGAACATTAAAAAAGCGTTGAAGCATTTGAGAAGAAAAACCCCAATCTATTGCTGCTAAAGCTTGGAACAGACTTACCTGAAGAAGTCAAAGAAATTTCCGAAAGAGAGTTATTCAACTAAACAATAAAAAGCCACTTCCTTTCAAATTATTACCGAGCTCATAATGAATCTTGTTCAGTCTTTTTCTCATTATTGGTGTAGTATATTATGTGTTAAGATTATTCTCTCCTTTTAAATTTCCTTTTTGCGAGTTGGTTCTTTCAAACAGGTAGCCGAAGCGAACAAACAAGACGCTAATCTAACTCTAATAAATAAACGATGTGTTTTGTGTTTAAAACAAAACAGATGTATTTTGAGAAAAAGTGTGGACTCAAAATGAGAGATATTTGCTTTCATCTGAAAATAGTGTGAACTAGGAAGAAAAATAGCTGAACTTAAGGACTAAAATAACAGCAACATGAAATAAGATAAGTGAAAGGCTATAGCTAAATTCATAGGTCAACTGTAATTTTGAGCAAATCATAATGCATCAAAATAAAAGGTAAATTTTCAATGACTTTGATATAATTACAAACTTACCAAAAGACGAGTTTTCTTTTCCATCTCCATTTGTGATTCCTCCTTCCATACCTCCGGACCCAGCTTCCTTCTTTGAGAAATGAGCAAACGACGTCCCATTAGAATCGAACTTCTGCAGCTCTTCTTCGTCATACCAATTCAGCGAAACACAAGGTTTGTTGTCCTTCCCTTTCTCTATGTCTTCTTTGTTATTCGTTCCTTCAGTAGGCTTAGCAGCTTTATTCGTTTCTTCCAAACCGTTACTTCGACCTGCCTTGAATTTCGGCATTGGAGAATGGACGCTCAGTTGCAACCAGGGAGTTACGGATTTATTGCAACTAGATGAGAAATGCCCTTGCTTATTTCGAACCTCATGTTGCGAACTATCAAGTTTCTCGGTGAATCTCCTTTTTACAGTAGTTTTGTCCTTGACTTGTTTTGATGGTTTTGCTGAACTTTTAGCCTGCATGCTTTCAATATCACTAGTTCTAATTCTCTTATGTTCAGCATTTAATTCCTCTTCTCTCTTCCGCTTTTCACTCTGCTTCTCAGTACCAATCTTGTCTTTTAATAACGATGCAGTCAATATCTTTTCTCCTTTGTTTCCTTTATGCAGCGCCTCATTTACTGCAATGGCTATAGTAGGTATAGGGCTCGGATTGTGGTTAGAATCAAGCCAAATTTTCTTTTTGTCAATGTCTTCGTTTTCATCGATGATAATAGAACTAGCAGCTACTACTGACGACGTAGTGTTTATGCTGATATCACTTGTTAGAGCCCCTTTTACGAGTTCGTGCCTCAGATCAGTTGGTGATTCCCTGCCAGTTCCTGACTTAGAGGCGTTGAGACTCTCGAGATCGTTCAAGACGCTCAGTATCTTCTGTAACTTATCAGGAGGAGGTGTGGGGGCGTCGGCTCGACTGGATGAATCTTGTGTCTCATTCGGGGTATTACCATGATCAGGAATTTCCAAAGAGCCATCAACCACAAACAGAGTAGTTTGATCAGATATCGCATTGTTGGGATTACCTTTCTTGTCAGAGACACTAGTTTGATCAGCAGTTGGAGCAGATGGAGAATCTTTGCAAGACACTTCTGCTTTTTCCTGATTGCCAGATAAGTCAAGGCGACGAGACTTGGATTTTGAAGAATCTTTTGGACGTATATCCCTGCCGAAACGATCTACAAGCTGGGATTTAGATTCAAGTGAAGTGCTCCGCGATGCTCTCTTTGAATTACTCGAGTAATGTCTTGAATCTCTTTGTGACCCCCTGTCTCTGCTATATCTTGAGCGGCCAGGGGAGCCTCGGTATCTTTCTAGGCTATCACTTCGATGGTATCTTGAACTTCTAGATGAATGTTCGTCCCTTCTTGGGGAATGTCTATTTCTTCTCGGGGAATGTCTATCCCTTCTCGGGAAATGTCTATCCATTCTCGGGGAGTTTATATCCCCTCTTGGTAAGCCTCTGTCCCTTCTTAGTGAGCCTCTATCCCTTTTTGGTGAATCTCTATCTCGCCTCCAGGAATCTCTATCGCTTATTGAGGAATCTCTATCGCTTAAAGAGGAGTCTCTATCCCTTCGTGACGAGCCTCGAGATCCTCGATATCTACCCAAACTAGCAGAGCGTCGAGAACGATCCGAGCTAGTAGAGCGTCGAGAACGATCCGAGCTAGTAGAGCGATCCGAGCTATGACTTCGACGAGATCGTGACCTTCTAGAAGAGTGTCTGTCTCTTCTATAATCAGAACGGTAATAGTCTGTTTCCCTGGGTGAGCTGCTACCCCTACGGTGCGAACTAGATTTGCTAAGGAAATCTAGGGCTCTGTCGAGGCTACTACTACGACGATATCTTGTGCCTCTTTCATAGTCTCTCCTATACTCAAAATAATCTCTTCTGTGGTCGAAGCGGTAAGATGAAGCATCCCTACTTCGTTTTCTTCGAGAAGATCTATCACGGCGAGATCTAGACGGAGTGGGAGAGCCTTTATCACTATCCAAGCTGTAGCTTCGATTGCGTCGGCCACGCGATGCGTAATCCCTGTATCTCTTATGGTCCTGGCTAGATTCACTATCACTTGCCGTGTCTTCTTCCTTTTCTTTGGGCTTGTCATGGTCTAGGTTCGATCCTCTCGATAGACTCCTAGGATTATCTGATTTTCTATTGAGGAGATGTCTCAAGTCTGCTGGTACATCTTTCTTCCTTTGAAACGAGTCATCTTCAATGGATTCCAAATCAGAAAATGGAGTTTCAGCAATACTTAGATATTCGATATTTTCTTCTGCAGTCAACTCCTCCCTCAACAACTCTCCTTCTTCACTAGGCTCTTGTCTACCGGTTGACTTAAGTATGTCGGCTGATTCTTCATTATCCGATGCTTCTGAATCATCAGATGCTGGCCTACTTTGAAGGCCAACGACAGACTCCAGCATACTTGAGCTATCACGAGAATCCGCTTCACCAGTAACTTGTTGACGTATCCCTGATTTCATCGTATTTGTATTACCGGAGTCTCCGTGAAGGTTGTTTAATTTCTCTCTGAGATCAGATACAGGCAGGTTTATCAGACTCTGGTTGTCATGTTTTATACCACTTCTTTGCGTCTTGGTAGGCAGTCTTTTAGCAGAGTCTTCATCCACATTAAAGTTCTTATAAGAGTTGTTATCCTTAGAGCGTTCATTTGTATCACCTTTCTCTTCGCGCGTATCTTCAGCATTGCTTTGAAAATCAAAAATCGAATATATTGTATCAGAATCACACCTACCTTTAGATGAAGCCTCCACTTGATTACCTCCACCCTCCTCTTCATCTGTGATGCAATCGAATTCTTTGAAGCCAGGCTGATTACTTGCTTCCAGACCGTAATACAGCTCACCGTTGCGGTATTCGGGATAAAGGTTGCCGATAGAATCCTCAGAGGGCTCTTCATTGTTCCTGACTGGCGAGGCTTCATTACTGATAGGCTCCAATATTATATGTTCTTCTTCATTCTCAGTACTGGTCTCCGTTCGCTCTGTATCCAGTCTCTGCAATCGATATTCTAGAAGGGATATTTCATTTTCTGCTTGCTCCTCGGCATCTGAAATATCTTCTACCTCTGGTAGTAATGGTACAGGACAGGGAGGGTTCTTAGCAGAGTCATTCTCCTCGAAGGTATCTATTACTGGGGAGGATGTGTTCTTCTTGTTAAGAGTATCATGTACTAGAGAGCCCCTTATTGATTCTTCTCTATCTTGAGATTCAAAAATATTCTCAACAGAAGATAATTGATCATGGTTTCTAATCTTCTCAACGATGGCTTTCTTAGGATTAATCACTTCCCTGTTAATAACGACAGAAGCTGTTGAAAGCGTTGATTCTTTGTTATCATCTGCATTTATACTTTCCTCATTAATTTCCATCATACTTTCTTCTTGATCTATTACTTCAGCTACTTCGCCATCGGTCACTTCCGACAATGGTTTGTCGTTTTCATCATTTTCACTTTTATCATTGTCATTTTCATCATTTTCATTTTTATTATTGTCATTTTCATCATTTTCATTTTCATCTTCATCACTATCAATTTCATCATCCATTGATGTTGACATCGAGCTTTCGTTGCTCTTTTGTTCTATTCTGCCATCAATACCACTTGGCATTGAATCTTCTCTCTGGTCAGTATCATCATCAATATCATCATTTTCATCTTCATCCTCATCATCCTCGATATTTCTTGATTTCGACTCATGTTCGTCAATTTTGTCTAAATTTTCGTTTTTATCAACACTCTTTGTAATGACTCTGTCTTCATCAACACGGTCGATCTCATCATCCCTCGACTTTGGCAAAAGTTTCTCTTCTTGGATAGATGTTTCTTCAGATATTAACGATTGCACGATTGATGATGATTTTTCCTTGCTGGATTGCTCTTCATGAATCAAATCGCTAGGTGGTTCTGTCTCAATAGGGGACTGGAAATCCCACCTTTGCCTTTTGGCAGTTGATATCTGTACAGAATCCTCATGCGGACGTTTAGATGGCACAACTTGCGACACAGAGATAGACGTAGAAGAACCAGCAGTGCGTTTCGCTTTCTCTGCTGCACCAGTTGAAACACACCCCTCAGCTACTTTGTTTGAATTGATATCTTTAGCTTTGTGAGGCAAATATTTCATAGCAGGTTCTTTGTCTTGCTTTGGGGCGAAAGGCCTACCATCACTTGCAACATTACCCTTAGAGCTCTCTATTTCTAAACTTTGGTGTAATGATGCAGTTTCTTTGCATGAAGAATCTTTTTTATCCATGTAATCACTTGGCAAATCATTTGATGCAGCGGTCTGCTGTTTTGATAATCTGCTTTGAGTTGAAATGCTATCATTCAAAACTGACTTTTCTCGCCTTTTTGCCTTATCATTCTCTCCTGTATTGCTTTCCCGTTCATCTGAGAAATCACTTGTTCCATCTGATATAAAGGGAATGTTCTCAAAACTTTGCTCTTCAAAATCTGGCAAAGGAGGTGTGTTAGATACCGACAATATGCTTTTCACAGGTAGCGAGCTGGGCTTTATCATTGCTAAAGGAGCAGACTGCTTGACTGTCACACGTGATATACTGGACCCGGACTGTGTATTTTTCATAGGTGTCAAAACGATTCCATTATGTTTACATGTTTTGCTTTTCGAAAGTGCAGCAGGCTCTTCGGGCTGTAGATACGTCAGACCTGGTATAGGAGGCTGAGGTGGCGTACTTGCCACATGCAATGCGGCAGGCATTGGCAGTCTATTTCTGACAGGCTGCATATTGCGCATTGGTGGTACCATTGGCATTGTTTGCGCCCTAGCCATCAACGGCAAACCAGTAAAGCGCTGCATCAATAATATGGTATTCATAAAGGCTGTATTGGGCACAGTTGGGAAATTTGTCATGTTTGGCATATTAGGTATTTGCGCTGGGGCAGTTGGTATACTTAACAATGATGCATCAGGCGTAGCTGCTATATCCCACGCATGTGGCGAGCTAGGAGAAGGCCGCATCGAGGTGATAGTTGGTATAAATGAGCCTTGTGTAGAGTAAGACTGTAAGTTAGCCACAGGTGGTGGTGTAACTAACATGGGATCATCATTTCTATCATTCATATCGTTTTGGTCATGCCGTATCGTTGTGATGGTAGGTATACTAGACCCTTGTATAGAGACTGGTTGTATGTTAGCCACAGAAAGTGGTGTATTTGAAACAGTTGTAATTTTCCTTTCATTGCCTTGTTCAGGCAAATTAGAATGTTTTGAAGACTTGGTTTCTGTCGACTTTTTCTCTAACCATTTAGGTGTAGAGGGTGCATAATGTGACCATGAGGGCAATTTCACCTCCATTAAAGGAGTAGGCCTGCCAGTAGTATTGACAGCAGTATTAACACCACTGTTCGTAACATGCATAGGACTTAGCAAAGACCGTACCGATGTAATAGTTGGTATGCTAGACTCTTGTGTAGGAATGGATTTATTAGCCACAGGGGGTGTATCAAGCACATGCGTATCTTTTATAACAGGTACATCATTTTGCATAGGTCGTATTGTTGCCGTTGAAGTTAAATCAGACCCTTGCGTAGAGACAGACTGTATATTAGCCCCATGCAGGGTACTAGACACAGATGTACTTTCAGTATAAAGTTGTGCAATAGTTACTGACGGAGCCACTGTCGCAGTTGTTGTATCAGGTTCTGAAGCACAAATAGTTTGCATAGTAGTCACCGGTAGTCTACTAGGAACATCGGTATCTTTTGAAGAGTGTGGTATACAATGCACTGACGTTGTGACTGCAACGGATGGCTTTTCAGGAGATTGTGTAGAAATAGCTTGTATACTTGGCACATTGGTTAAGTCAGGCACAGGGTTCTCCTTTGAAATGTGAGGCTTGCTGAGTACTGAAGATGTCACTGAACGAGTCGATACACAGTGAGCTTGCATATCAGCATATGGTATAACTGACGAACAGGGTAAACCAAGCACAGAGCTGTGCCTTGAAACATGGGGTAAGCTATGTACTGAGGATGTCACTAGAAGGGTTGTTGGATAGGGCACTTGTATAGAGACAGTTGTTATACATACAACAGATTTGTCCTTCGAATAATTTGACATGCTAGGTATGGATGATGTAACTGAAGGGGTTGATATATAAGGCACCGTTGTGGAGACAGTTGCTATATTTGCGGCACGCAGTGAACTAGGCGAAGGGCTGCTTAATTGAGGCATGCTATGTAGCAAAGATGTCACTGAAGATGTTAATACATATGGCGCTTGCGCAGAGACAGATGGTATACTTGTCAAACAAAGTGAGCCAGAAACGCAATGATCCCCAGCAAATTGAGGCATACTAAGTACCGATGATGTCACTCCAGGGGTTGGCATATATGACAGTTGTGTGGAAACAGATGCTATACTTGCCATACGAAGTGAACTAGGTACAGGGTTCGATACCAAATATTGAGGCATGCTAGGTACAGAGGATGTGACTGCAAGGTTCGACACACAAGGCACTTCCATAGGGACAGATGCTATACTCGTTACACGTGGTGCACTAGACATTACTGGGGTATCTTTTGCAGGTCTACCGGAAATTCTCGGGTCAGTTACTTTTGATTTTGGTAACGTCTGCACATTTCCTTGAGGCGGCTGGGATATCTCGTACCTGGACAGATGTTCAGGAGTAGCTTCAGTAAATTCTTGCTGTTCAGTTCTAGTTTTTCTTTCATGGCCTTGATGAGGCAAGTTTGAATTTTTTGAATACTTCGTATCTATCGAGTTTTTCTCTGACGTTTTAGGTGTAGATGGCGCGTCGCCAGGTGACCATGAGGGCAATTTCACCTCCATTAAAGGAGTTGGCCGATCGGCGGTATTAACATCAATCTTGGGTAGGCTCTTATTCAATAATTCCATCATCTCTCTTCGTATTGGCGCCTTGAAAAGTGAAGAAGGTTTATTCCGTGCATCCACTGATGGCGAGCTACGTTTATCATACAAAGACGATCCTTTTCTCGCTTCTACAGATGTAGCTTTATCTGGTCGTGTAGGTTGTCTATGTGATGAACGGGGAGCTTGAGGGTAACGAGATCTCCCAGATAGCCTTGGATCCACGGGATGTAGAGCCTCCTTTTCTTGAATCAAAGGTTTTGTTGGTAAAACTGGTGAATCTTTACCTTCAACTATGGGAGTAGAGTTTTTAGTTGGTACAGAAATCAGGGGTGCTGGAACGGGTAAAATGGGTATAGGACCTTTAGCTGGTATGGTGGGCTGTCTAACTTTTGTCGGCACAGCTTCCTTTGAGCTGCTGCAAGGTAAGCTACATGGCTTTTGGACAGACATCAACGTTTTCTCCTTCGCAGCCTTGCGCATTCTGTTGAGTCCAATACGTACAGCTATCTTTTCAGTGTCGGTGAAATAAATAGGGACATCATTGCTGTCCTCATAATCATCATAACGTCCGAATGGGGACACGGATTCACTGTCTATGTCAATGATTGGGGGAGGATTCTCAGTTGGTGTTGTTAGCTTTAGCTTTTCCAACTCGAGGATTTTCGAGCAATAAATGGTTCTTGCATTCTTGAAGAAATCAGTGCAGCTATCTCGGAGATTATTCAAGTCTGCAAAAGAATGATTGATTTAATTACCAACAGATGAAACTATGACCAGCTGGTGTAGCAATATTCCCAATGAAAAGATATCTTATGAGGTGAAAGATTCGTCGCCTTGGTGTTTACAATGCAAAATTGACAATGTTTTAGGATGGATTGATTAGAGGCACTAATTGTATTATGATAGAGTGTTGACACAATGAATTGTGTGTAAACATTAACATAACAAGGAAAGATGTAAGGATATTTACAACATATAATGATAAATGGCAGCAGAGGAGTCCAAAATTCAATTAATGGAGAACAGGCTCTACAATCATTATAATATATGAATACCAAGGTTTTGTACAGTACTTGCATGATAAAGTCAAGTTTGTTAAATACAGCGATGAGTAGTAAAGTAGGGTATTGAAGCTTTACCTGAAGTTTTACTGGTGAATAGAAGATGCAGCACAGCAGGGTATCCGTCCTCTGTAATTCCTTAAACGGAAAAAACTCATGTTCACTAGACTATTCAAAGTATTGAACAAGCCGATTCAAAATGGCAGCAAAATTGCAAAGCTGTGAGGGCTAGGCCTAAACTAAAATTTCCATAAATTGTGTCAGATCGTCAAAATATTATTTTCGTGGGAAAATTTAGGAAATTTTTGCTGACAACATAACTTAAAACATTAAGCAATAATAAATTAAGGGAGAAATTATTCATGACTTGGGATCTGAGTGATGCTAAAAATAGATAAGCAAGGACTTTTTGAAAATCCGCGATAGCAAAGAACGGGGGTCAAGCGAATTTACAAAATTTGTATTTGAAAATTGAGATTTACATACACTTTCATCATTTTCTTTTCTTATCATTAAAAATTGATTTAAAAGATTCCCAAAAATATATTTGATGAATAAACAGATTCTTGATTAAATGGATAAAGATTAGATAAATCGCACGAAGAAGACACGCAAATTTAGCTGTATTCCGGGGCCACCCCCGTTTTAGCTACAGAGACCGCTTTGTTTCTTGAGCGAGCCATTAAGTGGATTTTCGCAGCAGTTACGTAAGATATCAACCTCGTAAGCAGTAAAAATTTAGAAAAAATCATTATAGATTTGAGAAAATTAAGAATGGTACTATCAAATACTATCAATATTTACTGCACAAAAACAGAAACCTAAACGCTATTTCTTTCACAGCGTTCACGAAGTTCCGCAATTTACGCAGCATTTGAGCTGTTTAATCCTCGAAATCAATTGTATTTTCGGCAATTAGATTGGAAGAATCATTGGTAAACAAATGCCCTGGCTTATCAAAAACGTTTTTTCACTTTGCTGGTAAAATATACATGCATTGGTACGGTACTTAAACCAACCATCACTCACCTATTTTACGATGGAACAGACCAAAGAGGTAGAGGTTAGAGTTGTCCAGCAGGCTGGTAGAGATTTAAAACAACCTGTGTTTTTGACCAAAATTTGTTAGGTGTATGTATGTAGCTTCTTTGTGGAATGGCCTTCTTCGGGCTGTCATAATTCTTTGCTTCCCTCGGTATCTTTGTTGGGACTAATATTAGTTGCTGGTAATTCATTTATTGAAAAATAGAAAGAGATAAAAAGCAAAGCAATTTCAACATACCAAGATGTTTGCTGAGGTCACTGGTGGGAAAAATAAACAGGTCATATTCGTCATGCAGTTTTATCTTCAGGGCCTGTAAAAAAGAAGGTCGTGCTTAATATTCTTTAAAGGGTTGTTCGGATATCATCATTGGGACGTAATTTGATAAAGCAGTTTGGAAAATGAACATTAAAACGATTTTGTAATTGTGATTTGTAATTTAAGCCGTTACACTAAAATTTATCATCGTTTAAAACGGTTGCTAGAGGTGACAATTCGTCATGAATGACCCCAAACTGTTACAAAAGCCTATCCAAATGGTCCTAAAAAAGTATGGTAATTTTCAGGATAAGTATTGAATTGAGTTTTCAAGCTTACAGTATCGACTATTTTGAAAACTTTCCATGGCTTCCAGGAACATTGATCTTGGTGTAGAGACTCCTACACTTAGGCCATCACACACTAGTGTGTTATAAACATTTATAAAGTGGAAAATATCACCTCTTGTCGTGTTATCAGGCATCTTTGAAGCCGTGCAAAAGACGTGCTTCTTTTGTTGACCGGGTAAATCTCTGCATGTAGAAACTCTCGTCCATCCAGTAAAGCTAAATAAAATTTGAGCAAATATTTTCATAATGTCAAATGAAATATAGTTTGAAAAAAAGACTTTTATGTCGTTGAATAGATAAGAAACAAGAAAGGATACTGGCTCTATAAGACTCAAAGTTTCCTTCTCTCGCAATAATGATCTACATCGCGCTGTACCTACGTGCATCAAGCACTGTGATGAAGACAAGTCGTAGGAAGAAAGTAGGTCGCTGTCAGAGATGAGGAGAAAGGGCGCGACCCCTAACCTTAATTCGAGCAGCCCTTATGTGAATAATTTTGCACAGTTTGGTCGATGAAATGGATTGCCCTCAATAGCTCGAGCCCTGGGTTCGAGCCCTGCTTTCGTCATTCTCATTCACGCAAATCATACCGATAGAATATCTCGAGAGCCACTAACCCTTAATCCTACTTTCTATGCTAAGTGCTATATGAAAGAAATCGAGTAGCATTTGTCATGATTCAGCCACGATTTGGCCGAGGATTGAACCCACGACTTCATGACACAGTGGCGTGAACAAGGCCTATGCTTGGTATGATATCACAGCATTTACTTGTCTTAAAAGGAAGAACGAAAGATCTTTCAAAAATGAGAAACTTGGTAATCATAGCTACGCAGAAAGAATTTAGAGTTGTACATAGCTAGAAATGCCCAGTGAGAATCATTTGAATAATGTGCCAAGCTTCTAAAGCCACTTAGTTACAGAATTCAAATTGCTTTACAACGGAAAGAGTCTCAAATGGTTGTAAAGAAAGAGTTAAGTAGATCAAGATTATCAAAAACATATGAAAATATTCAAGTAATATTACCTTTAGAGACCTTAGACTTAAATGGAGTGGACTTAAAGAGATTTATCGGTAGATATTTCTTCAAATGGCTGATCTCCATTTTCATCCTGAATGCCAAGATATCACTAAAATAAAATAAACACTGAGCATCAACAAGACTAAAAGTGTTTACTTCTCAACCCTATCAACAAGTTGGGCTGCGAACCCCTGGTGTAGGAAAATTTCGGCCCTTCTGAAAGTCCCGTGCTGTAGTTAAATAACCCGGATAGTTTCGTCTTTGCATTCGGTGGCGATAGTTTAATTTGTGTGATTGCTCTGACTCGGCCTGGTTGATTAAAAGGACAATCTATGTAGAGGGATTTAGGCACAACCTAGAGATTGTGGGTTTTCACTTATTTTCATTCACACAAATGAATAAGATTGGCATTAATTTGTGCATTTTGTCTCATTAAAAACGTTTGATTCCCATTTGTCAAAGCAATAAGAAATAAAAAATTGCAAGACACACCTAAGTAACGGCAGATTGACGGGTTCTGCAGAGTAACAAACAATCTTCACATCCGTCATCCTTGTAGATCTATTGTACAGTTTTCCTGCCCACAAAACTTTTCCTTCCTCTTGCCCTTTTGAACCAAGGTCTCCAACCGCTGAAAGTCAAAAGAGGCAATATTAGTAATAAGAAAAAGCGAAGCAAAAGCGTTATTCAGCAACCAGGTCTACTCAAACATTTTTGCATGAAGGTAATTTTACTCCTTCATGTTGTATTTTCTATGATTACTGCCAAGCACCAACGCTCTTTAAAAAACCTCACAAAGTTGAGCACAAACTTTACTAAAATTAATCAATCAGGGTCTTGGTTCCTTTTGCAAGAGCTTACAAAAGTCACACTCTAATAAGAACTGTGTAAAAATTCTGTGTATTTTCTTTCTAATCAAAATGTTGATTAAAATTCAACAAAAAAAATAATTGAACAACAATAAAAGCGTAACAGAGACGGTACCTAAGGAAGCATAAGTTCAAGGCTGTCCTAAGACCATTAATACGAAAGAAGTTAAATATACAAGTACAACAGATTGCAGGAATAAACCAAGTATGAATTCATTTGTTTATTGTGGTGGCCTTGAATGCATCAAGGAGAAATGAAAGTAAGCTTAGCTTATTTTTCAAGTCTACTAGTTTCGTTGATGAATTTAGTCTTAAGCTGGGTATGTATTTATTAATAAAGCTAGTTTTTGGACACCATTCAGGAAGGTACTTGATTAGGAGAGTGACGCTGCATCTGTGGGAAAACCTGTGCACACCCTGTAACCTGTCACATAATCTTTTTTTCAAAAGTATACCCTGTTGGATAACAAGTTTCCCAAATGTATACTCTTTCACATGAAAGTTTTACTAAGTGTAAACACCATTGACTCGCTTCGCTAGGTTGTTCATAAACCTTTTAGAGCCTGAAGACGCTGTCCTGTAATTCCAATTTCTATATGACACCTAGTGCCATAATTCTTGCTGGAAAGTAATGCTCGTTTAGCAGCAAGTCATGTCAGGCCAACTATGAAAATTTCTCCCTTCTGGGTTCACAACAAAAGCTGTATCAAAGCCTAATTTGCAGGGATAGTATATCTAAAAAGTGTAATAACTGACAAATCTACAAGAAATAACTAAAAATAATCTAGAACTTATCGTCCCTTCTTCGTTGATATAATGACGAGCTTTATTCTCTAACCAACAGTATTTAACCATCAGTATTAGAATTTAGAAAGTTTTGCAGAAGATAACAAATTATCGAAGACGACAAACCTGAAGTATCCTTTAGGTTGGTTTTTGCTGGAAGCTGGGGTTCGTTTTCTACTAGCTTTGAAGCAACAACCTACAAAGATTCAATTTATTTAGATTTATAATCATCATCAATGAGGTAATCAAACGATCATATTGACTAAGAAAGTTATATAGTTCCTTCTCAACGTTACCAGCTATTGCTACACACATATAAGATTGCTAATTTTGTTGCAATTCTTAATTTTTATGTATTTTCTTAAGTTAAACAAGTCAATGAAAGGTGGGGAGACTCAAACAAAGAACATCTTGGTTAGAAACTAAGAATTTTAGTGATTGTGCTTCAAAACGATGAGGCTTTTGTCTGTTGGTTCTAGAAATGTTTGTGTTCAGGAGAACCGCACTTATCTTTCATATAAATCAAAATCCATAGTTGAGAAATGAAAAGTAAAAATAATTTAGAAATTTCGATTATTTATTATGCATCGAAATATGATGATGTCTTTTAATGCATGCTTGAAGGCAGAGATAACTAATTACTATCTTTAGTTATGCACTACCTTGAAAGCTCTTTTCAGCCCCGACTCTTCATACAAGAAAGACTAAAATCTGATGAGCTAGGGATAGCTAATGGATGTATTCCCTTGTAATAATGCTAATTTCTAACTTCACAGGCTGATGGTGAAGAATTTTCATCTTCAAATCCTCTTTGAAAAGCATCAATCCAATTTTCAAAAATATAGTCCTAGATTCTGATTCCATTCTCTAAATACGCCTATTCTATATTATCACGCGCATTTTCTTCATCAAGTTTACTCATATTGGTAAAAAATTCGAACGGAACATACAGATAAATCTCAGGACTTAGACCGATAATACTCTTTTCATTATAAAGACATCAAGAACATTTTTCAAGTACATGTTTCAATTACAAATTAATCATCATGAGCTTTATTCGAAGTAAAATAAAAACTGAATATTCATACGTATTTTTACAATGACAGTGTCAACGGATCAGTTAGGTTTTGAAGAAATATACAAACAAGCATACAAACAGGCGGTAAAGATAAAAATATGCAGGTATTTTAGGTATCTTAGTGAAAGGTATTTTAGTACTAATGAAATTGATAATAGATGAAAGAGAACATTGAAAGCAATTAAAATGTTAAGTTTGCAGGGTAAAGTTGTTTGTTAAGACATGGCTTTTCCATTCCAATGTGGATTGCCTCCTTAATCTTCAGTTGATAGGATTAGGGATTAGAGTCCAAGATGGTAAAACACTCATCAGAGCAAGAATTTTTGCATAACTTAAAGGTCTGGAGATGTTTGAAAATATGTAAGTTCTTGTCCATCACCAAATGCTCACAAACAAAAGTTGTTAAGTAACTTAACTTTATTACGAATGAACTAAATGCATGACTATGTGGTATAATAACAAAGTAGATAAGTGTTGTAAATAGTTGAGATAGATGAAAGGGGGGGAGAGGGGATAGAGATGAATTAATTGTTGAGTGTAGGACAATCCCTAGGCTAAGGATGAGAAAACACCAAAGAATTAGTAAATAACAAAGAAAGTAGTATAGCTGCATACCTTAACTTGAGGTTCGATAACAGGTTTCTCGACAACAGGCGGAGGTACAAACGTGAAGTGAACAACTGCATAAGGTAAACACTGTCTTGGTCTTTTTGCGTACAGGTCGCTGCTGTTCAAGTCGAACTCGTACAAAAACATCTGCAAATGAAAATAAAGAGAATATACATAGCTATATCAAGAAGGGACTTTCTGGGAAAACGCTGTTTTACAGTTTCTACTCTTTAAGCCATGTGCCAAAGCCAACGAATTATCTTTGACAGCCTAAAAAAATTCTATTGGATCAATTTCGAATATAAAATTTGATATTTTATTCAGAAGAGCTGAAAAATTTGATACACATTTCCCTCGATTTTTGGCCATGAATAAAAATCTTAAAACAGTACTAATAAGCGATTTTGTAAACACAATTTATTGAACAATCTAAGATCTATTTCTATCAAGCAGTTAGAATGGTGATTTTTAACAAGAAAACATGAAATGAAAAGCTAAAAACATGCGGAGACACCATTTAATGAGATGGCTAGGCCTTGAGAATCTTAGCTTGAACCTGCAATGTCTTGTTTCAAAAATTACTTTTCTGGTTACAGGCTTGGTGTTGTATAAAGGGCATCGAAAGCCGCTTTCTTTAAAACTAATCGGATCTTGATAAATGTAAAACAATAATACCAGTGAGCCCCTGCTTGCGGGGGAAATGGATATAAATTCTTATTTGTGTGTTGTGCGTTTCAGCGTCTTTATATCGAATCAAATACCGTTGGCTTTAAAGCTCGACATGTACTAAGCATAAGTATAAAAATCTAGAAACATTATGTTTCGATAAGTGTTTGTTACCTGGCAATTATCGAATATTCTAGCATGAAGATTCGGACGAGGAGTTTTAACCATCTTGCGGAACTCTTTTGAAAAGTGACCATCAAAGTCGGGGGTGGGTTCCATCAGCACTTGGTCTTTGCCAACGGCATGCTGTTCAGCTACTATCTTTATTCGACCCTGTTGAAAGGTAAATATAGACCATTCAGAATTATAAATAAACTTAAGTCATGACATATAACATGCTTCTCTGGTTATTTCATAGGGGAATATGAAGATCATGAGGACAATTGAGAAAAAATGAAACAGGATAACTTCTCAAACTTTGCGTGTACATCTGACCCTTGTCAGAGTAGTACATCAGATAGAGAACGAAAAGGTAACCTAATGCTGTGTTATACCTAGGCCTGATTATTTGAAAAATGTGATTCATTTATAAATACTTCTTTAAATGTTTCCTAATATAAGTGGTGTGATTTGCGTTTGGTGATTTAGTTGCTCTTTGTGCTTTTCTTAGAAATGGATTCTGAATTTGATTCTTCTGACTAAGGGGACATTAAATAAGCAAGACATGAGGAATTATAACGATGGAAGATGAAATCCAATGAAATTCTAATCATTGAATGCTTTCTTAATTTGTTTGTATTTGCAAACTGACATAATCTATACCACGAGCGGGCTCCTGGTCGAAAAGTCCCACTACAGGTGAAGGATCAACCACTTGCCACGCAAAGTCCTTGTGGAGAGGCCTGTATACTCTGAGATGGATCTTGGCCAATCAGAGTGGAGGTGCATGATTGGTATGATCTGTCTCACTGGACTCCCAGTGATGTTCGGTTGTTTCTCGCTATACTAATCAACAACCCTTAATGTTTGGTCATGATCCACCTAAGGGTATGACATTGCGTTAGGTTTCGTTTTTGTTCTCTTTCTGACATACCACTCTGATGAGAGTCAGACCCAATTTAGTAGTTATCATGTGTTTTTGAACTAACCATCATCAAGTTCTGTAATGATGAAAGACTGTTAAAGGGAATAAACAAAGTTATATTGACAAGTTGCTATAGATGGGTACGAGAAATACCCACAGTCACATCATTTCCATCCAAAAAATTCTTGATGCCTTTTAGTATTGGTTATGTTTTGCTATTTTTCTGATTTTCTTCCCATCCAAAAATAGTAGACTACCATAAGAATACGCCCCACATCATTGCTGATCTCTTCAGCTCTGTCTAGTTCGAGCTTTTTATAATTTGATCGTTTCTAAGATTCCCAGAGTGCTGAAATAAGACAGAGAGGATTGTAGCAACGTGATAAATACCAATATTTCACTCTGGAATCCAGGGCATCATCAGGCAAGGCTAAGAAATAAATACTAGTAGACAACCTTAATAACGCTGAAAACAACCATCAGGTAACGCACACCAGTTCTTGGAGGACCTCTGTACATTACATCAGCACATCGTGATAGATAAACACCTGAAACCAAATGAAATTGATAAATAGACACAAAGCATCAAACAGGCTTGGCCAGCATATGCACTGGAATGAATATGTAGTGTATATAGATCTAAATTTTTTGTTCCTTTATGTCTAAAAACTTTTGAAAAATTGGAGATTTATTGCAGCTGCCTTAAACATTCAATGAAATGAAAATGTTCCACAAGTTGGGCTTCTATGCAAAA
Organism: Pelagia noctiluca; assembly: GCA_963924455.1. NCBI lineage: Eukaryota > Metazoa > Cnidaria > Scyphozoa > Semaeostomeae > Pelagiidae > Pelagia > Pelagia noctiluca. The sequence goes on along the minus strand of OZ004317.1, from coordinate 16,869,236 downwards.
CGAACTGTGTGGGCCATCAAAGGCTAATTTTGCTAACTAAAGCCCTGTTCACAATTTGGTGCCCGTTTTTGTTTTTCACCCTTTTACTCCAAAACAGAGATAAAAATGGGTATGTCAATTGGTCTTCATACTTTTTCTCGAAAATTCATCTAGTTTTCTCTTTATGAAAACAAGATTATCGTCATCTTTATTTTTGTTGTCAATAGCGTATTCAAATTCCTCCATTTTTAGCATTCTCATTACAAATATCTAATTTTCTTTAGTTCCTTTTTGACGGCATATTTCTTTATCTTTGTTTTTGAGTGCATTGGTGCAAATGCAAAAAAATTGAGCTAACATATCCATTAGTATTTTAGCACTAATAATGATATATTATATTGAAAACTTCTGCTTAGTAATGAAATTGTTGTTTGTTAAAGATGTTTTTTCAATATTTCCGTCTTCATGCAAAAATAGATAAGCGCAAAGAGGGAACAACTAAGAACGCATAGTTTCATGGAAATGAAATATTTATAATTAAGGACAACGTGGAACAAGCTAAGTTTGATGAACTAACCTGATTAAGGGCAGACCTTGATTCAAGCAGGTGACACGGTAACATGCACTACCTTCAGTTAGGTTTGGGTCCTTGGTTCATATTCTACAAGCCTCTTCTTAAGAACGAGTGTTTTGATGATGAAACAAGTAAGTGTAGTGTTCTCAAAGCTACTAGGAGGCTTAGTCCCTAGTGGTAACGATTACTACCCAGAGGGATGCCATAGGAAAACGTCCAGTGGCTGAAAAATGATAGCACATAGCTAAGCCTGACTTTTAGGTGCACATAAACAAATAATAGGGTTAATTAGAGATATTTTGATGAGTAAGAGTAATAATCTGTAGGGAAAAACTTACCAAATTGAGGATCTCCAAGACAGGTGCTTTTTGAGAGCGAATAAGAAGTAGAGGAAAGGCCAGCTCTACACATTTCCTTTGCCTGAAAAACAATATGAAAATAATCAAAATGCTATAGGGAAAGATATTTCATAATTGTATTTTTACAACCAGCCATAGTTGGTTTACTAAAATTTGGCAGAGTTTCTTCATAATAAGACCTTGCAGGCACCTATAATAAAATACCTGAACGTGGCAAATAGTTTGATCTCTATCAGTTATCAAGACTACACTCTTCTCCATAAAGTCTTAGGACAGATTCATATTTTGCACGGCATTGATGCAAAAATTGAATGTTTAAGAATTTTAAACGTGAATTTCTTCAAAACCCTTGGACAGATTTTCTTGAAAATTTTGCAAAAATTTTCCTCATTACTAAAATATACTTAGGGCTTAGAAAATCAATTGTAAGTGTAAGAATAAAAATCTCATTAATATTTCTTGTTAAGGTGGTAGAAACAAAGGCCGAAAATTAAGTTTTGAGCAAGAAATAAAAACTACTAGCTAAAACAAAAATGCGATTAGCTTCTAACAAACCTAGTACATCAAAAGATTTGTAAACTCTTTTGCTTTTTGAATTAACCAAAAAACTCGAAATCTGTTATGCATAAAACATTTAACAAGACAAGGAAGAAGAAGGAAATTTACCAGAGGGATTTTTATCATCACGCCATTTTGACGGCAAAATTTTTTTAAAATTTTGAATATTGAAAACAACTTCAGGATAAAATACTGAGAGTGCCAAACGCAAATAGAATTCTACCGGTATCTCAAGAACAGGCGGATCAGAATTACCCCAAAAATCTCCAGTGATTATGTTAATTCTTACCAAAGTTGAGCTTGTAACTTCAACTTTTTGATACATTGCAAAGTCCTTTTTATTTGTTACGAATCGATTTCCAAATCTATCCTTAGACTTTAAGGAGAAGAGTGTACTATTCATTGATTATTTTTTCCTTTCAAGAAGCATGAAGAACCAATCAGTCACTTCTTGGACGATCAGACAAGTATCGGCCTCTGTAGGAACAACATTCTGCAAAAATTTAGTAAACGGACGATATGGCTCTAAATCGAGGAAATGCATCTTTCCCTTTTGGTTCAGGCAAATTACAGTTTTGACAATAATTAATCTAACTTTGCTGCTATAAAGTCAGAAACGATTGCAGCTCCACATGAGGGACTGGGGGGATTTGTCTCCCCCCACCCCATTTCCCAAAAGTCGGCAAAATTGAAATAGAGGAATGGCATAAAATTAGTTGGGTTTTTATTAAGATGGGAAGAGGTAATTGATAAAATGGTCTTTGCTTTGAGGCTGTCAGAAGCAATTGCTAACTATCTAAGCAATCTAATTTGATGAATCAACTTAATCATTAATTCAACATTTCCAATTAAGTATTCATTAATGAATTCTCGGCTGCTTTTTGAGAAGCCTGTCCCTAATCTTTATGTGACTGGTCTGAGGATGGGTTTAAACCAAGGACAACCTTTTAATAGGGGCTGGATGACTGAAAAACTCAGCCATCCCTGTTACTGCTATTGCTGATTTCTACCTTGATCCTGACAAAGAAGAACTTGCATACAAATTGTACAGATCCATTTGGATTTCCTCTGACTATGAGTCATTAAGAAGATAATTAGAATAAATATAAACCTGCTTATAGCTATCAACATATCGATAGCCATAAATGTCCACAACTTCTTTGTTTGACCTGGAATCTTCTTTCTGCATCACAAGCTTCTTTTTTGTATACTAAAATGAAATAATAAAAAAGGTAATATTGATTTCAAGATGAATAACTTTGAATAACTGAGCTCAATGCAATGCTTAGATACAATGTGTTCTGCTAAAACTTTATATTACTACATTCCTACGATAAAATGCTCTAAAATGTTATAAGTGAGTATTTTCTCTTTAGCATTTAAGGCCGGGCCTTGTTTCCAGCAGGGGCCAAGTAGCATGTACTGCATTATTTGATATAAAACAAAGGGTCCATATGCTTACTGTGCCTTTTTGTGATAAACTAAAGCAATCCTCATATTGATATCTTGTGCTAACTGGAATTTTACCAAAAAGTGAGTTTAACACTTTAATTTTTCCTAAAAACTAGAGGGATAGCAAAACTTTTGAAAAATCTGATGTTGCTCATAGAGGGCCCAGCCCAAGACTAAGATCATGATAAATTTTCTAAAGTTAGGAAATGATAAAAAAATAACAGATTCAGGATTTTTGAATGGGGGGCAGATGCCAACTTTTCAAGTGATACACTAGCTTTAAGCTCAGAGAGAAAATTGAACAAAGGCCTCAGTTGCAATTTTACAAGCACTTGGTTGCAAAGCTGAGTCTTTTCATTGGAAATTCCATATTTTGTTTCTCTGTGCTTGCATTGGGCCCCTACGCCCCCTATAAATCTGTGACTAAAAAGGTAAAGATCACTGAACAGGTAAGAAGAATTGGCAAATGCAAATAGAGCAGTGAGCCTACAAAATAATCCGTGGCCCCAAATAGCCCTTCAGCTTAATCTAACTTAGCTCAAGGGATTAAAATTTCAAAATGCCAATACCTCACTGAAGAGTTCTTGGTTATTCACTATCTCGACTTTATTGATCTTGAGACCGCATTTTGAGTTCCAAAGGGAATGCTCTATATTTGAAGCCAGATCACGATACTGCCTGGAGTTCTGGTCAAGCTCTTGCAACAATTCTATAACAAAAATATTTGATGAAGATTTGAATAAGACATGGACGTTTTTTGAATTTTGAACAGAAGTGCCATTTTTGACGACGACAATAACTATCATTTTTGGAGAGCACTCAAAGTGACTTTTTCATTGGTATATCATTCATTTGATTTAGACAAAATCTGGACAATTGTTATGACCTCATCAATCTAATGACATCATAGAATGGAATCGTCTCAACTTTTTTCATTGATCTTATCCAAATTTCCCATGCAGATTCAGGAATTTGCAGTTGATGATCTATCATCATGTGGAGAGATAGCATTTCTGGGCATGTCATAATCACCATTGTTTCCAAACATTGAAAAGTGACTAGGGCAATGAGGAATTATGAAATGCCAAAAAATACAAATTCTGCATTTAATAATAGTAATTACTGCAAATTTGAAATCAGTATCATCAATTTTGGTAAGTTCAATGAAAAAAATTGAGACAAATTCATTCAGAATATAGCTGAATTATGAGGTCATTGCATTTTGACATCATAACCATTGTTAAATTTGTTTTCAATCAAACCAAATGATATATCAATAGAGAGGTCTACAGCAAGATTGTCAAAAGATTGACCTTGCTTAAGATATTTCGGCTCAATTCTTCTTTATGTGAATGGTGATTGATCACCCTGAAGGAAACCAATAGGTTAAAAAATCGAACAGTGGGATTTTAAGAAACCAAACTAGCAATTAGAAAATCTTGACCCTTCTGATTAAAAATTCATTAAAAATAAGTACCGTCACTTAATGAAATGCAAACTGGCAAAAAATGTTTCTGGATGGAGAGTGCATTCAATGTTTTTGCCAAAAATTTATAAAACAGATGCTTAACAACAACAGATGTTTTACCCAAAGTTGATCTGGCCAACGCCGAACGCCGCACCAACCAGACCAGTTCTGCCGGGCCGGTTATCTCACCACTTTGATGCATAACAAGCTTTTTTTTGGGCCCTGGGCTAGCTGCATGAAAATATACTTCCATAATGAACCATTGAGCACCAAAGGCTGCCAGTGATCAAAGTCACCCCTGTTGACTGTACCTCCTTATGACTCGCACAGGCGTAGCGATTGGTGCTCTGACAATCATGGCGCATTTTTAGAAGAAATCATTCAAATCTAGATTAAACTACTAACTAAGTGTGTTCAATTTCAGCAAGTGATTCATATATTAGGGTTGTGTTACTGTAAGTTTTTTGGTGAATATTACTCTAAAATCAAGAAGAATTTTGAGCGATATGCAGTCCCTATCTCTTTGACCATTTCCATCCTCTACTCACCTGTACTCGCTGTTTTCTTTGGAATCGTGAATTTTCTGGTGGACATGATCCTAGGCAGCCTTTGAAAAGGCAAGATTGCATCAAAATTATTGTCTCAACCAGCTAGAGACAAATTTGACGGCTCGGAGAGAGAGGGCCTAAAATGTGTCCAGTCCTAAAATGTGTCCTGTCCACTGTCCAGTCCAACAGCTTGGTGCACATGTTGCAGGCAAACTAAACCTGATCCAATCTAGACCATATTGTGTCTTTTTGTTTTTGAAACTTCAAATCTTTGAGCTTATCCGATCTTGCCAAGGGTAGTTGATGCAAGACTTAAGGAATTTATTTCATTTCTTCTTTATCAAAACGGCAAACAACTTCATAAACTAAGCAGCGAAACATCATCAAAAGATCATCACTCATTCCGGATCCTCCGCATGGTTATTTTTAGTATGCTTCAAAACCTTTTTCTTGCGATACAAAACACACTTGATTTATAAAAGAGCCGGTAGATTTGATTTGAGGCTGGCTGTTAATAAATTTTCTGTTATTTTCAGGCTGAAAAGTTTAAATTGTTCCTACTTTTTTAATTATTTATTTGATGTCCTATTTTTGCTGTCCTTAGAGTTGAATGGTCGAAAATGTTTACTCAAAGGGGCCCCGCAGCCTTCATAAAAGAAAAAATTCTCTCCTTCATAATGACATATATTAGCTATTTGAAATAACGTTATGCTCAGACTTACAAAAAATTTGAGTTGTACAAGCTCTCTGTAAAGAGAACACACAAAAAATATTAGGACCAAGTTTTTTTACCGGATGTAGGGGCCCTGCAAATTTTTTTGGCCCCAGGCCTCTCAGTTCCTAAAACCACCACTGCCTGCAACTTCTCGCCTAAAGCTTGCCATTGATCAGTGTAATCAGCATCATGTAGATAACAAGCCCATTTGTAAATTCAACCAGCTCCTAATTGACTTTCAGACCCTAAATTTGAAAAACTTGAGAAACAAGGCATTAAAGAGGGCCGGTATGGGTATTTTCGTGCAACGTTATCGGGATTTTCCATTCTTCGGGTTTCGTGTTTGAAACTTTATAATTCTCCGTGAATCGTTATTGATGTTACCGTGATTCGTGATTCGTTCAGATCTTCAAAAGTTTGATATTCGTGATTCGATATTCATCCATTTTATTTTTCGTAAACCGTTCCTGGGACCCCCCCATAAAAGTTTTGGTCACTTTTTGAGGTTTCCTGATAAGGTTTTGGTGCATAGCATTGATACCTAACCAATTTCAGCCTGAGAGTCGGCGGAAACCGACACATGAAAACCGCTGAATTATGTCATGGATGAACAACTCTATTCCGCACAGGCGAATATCAAAACAGAGAGGAAAACAGGGCGTACAGGGGTATAGAGAAAAAAGGGAAAACAGTATACAGCGGGAGGAGAGAAGAGAGAGCTCTGCTCCCCCTGCTCTCCTCGCCTTTCCTCCCCTTCCCTCCCGTCTCCCATCTCCACTCCCTTCTTTCTCTTCTCTCCCTTTCCCCTTAACGTTTCATGGAGATTTAGGATTCTTGGCCGTTCTCCTTCTGTCCTGCTTCTTTCTAGGAAAGATTAAATATAATGGATTTTCTTGGTGCATACGGTTGATAACCTTTGAATCTCTCAATTCCATAGGTTAAATTTTAAATGCCTTTTCTACTGGAAAGTGGGAAGGACCCACAAGAGAACTAAACGAATCTTATAATTTGCATTTTATATACAACAAAGTTAGAAACTTAAACAATGAAAACGATTACGTGGTACAAATCTAATTTAGAAACATGGCAAAACATTCCAACTACTAGTAATAATACTTATGTTTTTAAGTAGTTATCATGTTTAATTATAAAGACATGAAAGTTGTTATAACTTGAACTAGGTCTCTGATTTTCCAGGCCATCCTCAACTCTCCTTTGAAAAGACGACTTTACAAAGGATGGCAGAAGTCATTTCACGCAATGCATCATTGAAATATGACCCTTAGCAACGCATAGGTACCAATATTGAAACGGCCATGCGATATGTGTAATATGCTCCACCATCTTTTGCGAAATCACCTTTTAAGTACCTAAGCTTGATTTGGGATATAATTGGTGTTTAAATGTGAGAGAACCAAATCAAAATCAATTTGCCTTTTTGAACCATTTCTAAAAGTTTAGCAAAAAATGACTCCAATTTGTTGCATTGTGTTTTTCTGCCATGTAAGGGTAAAATGTGAGAGCAAACTTGGTAGCGTACTTAACATTCTCGATAGGTGCATTCGACAGAAAAGGATGACTCGGTGCATTTGCTTTGGGAAAGGGATAGTGTCTTAGCGGACCGGGCCAAAAAGGTTTAGCGGCAAAATATGTTAGTTGAGGAAGAACGAGTAGAAGTGAGAAGTAACAGACAGTGTTTGCTTTCTATCTATCCCCTAATGAAAGGATCTACATGTATAACTAATGCCAGCCTTTCCGGTTTTTTTGTTTCTACAGGTTCAACGTTTTAGTAAATGTCTTTTTTGATATGCTGAGGGCATGCGTTTTAGAGGGAAACAAAATTTAGCCGGTAATAATTGGGTCTGTGTTAGGGATATTGTTTTTGAACTTCACTTAGAGTATTTGAAGCAATATTGGATTCATATTGGCTTACCAAACGTGTCTAATTTTTCTGGCTTACACGGTATTGGGGAATAGATAGATAGTGGACATGTTGCACCATAAAGGTTTTCTTAACCTCACAAACTTTCTCAGCCCGAAATCTTAAGACAGACCATAATCGGTGCAGTTTTGAAAATTTAGCTGCACACATATTCGGTCTAGTCATCAATATTAAGTCCAGGAACGTAATTACGAACGCTCGAGTAAGAAAATAATTATTGCACAACATGTCCTTTTCTCTACCATGATCTAGCTACAACCGTAAGAAAATTAACATATTACTGCGTCACGCTTTACTCTCCATATAGAGGACGTTCTTTTAAAGTTTTGCACGCATGCGTTAACCATTGGCTTTGGACAGCTACCATTACAAGGATACCGGCAATCAACCAGAAAATGTTTAGAATAGTTTTTTTGCTCGTTCAGCCAATCATTAAACGAGTCTCTAATTGTCCTATTGTTCACTCTAACACGTGACCAAGTGTAGTCAACAATAGCTTGCCCATGGCCTAGGCACGAATTAGCAAAAAGTCCCGCTGACTTCATTTCTCTCAGCGTTTGGTTCATGGTTGAAAACATCACGTTTCTAAACCGAAGGATTTGCTCCCGCTCTCTCTGAGTACACTTGTCATTGTTATAGACACACGTGAGCCCCTGCAGCTCTGACAGTTGCCAGTGGTCGTAAAGTGAATTCACGAAGTAGGCAGGAGAACTCGTGTATTTCAGAAAATATTGCGGGAATAAGCACATATATCTCTCTTCGTCAATCCTGTCCCTTTCGCACTTGTGTTTCAGCTTAGGCTGGTGAATCGCGTACAGTCCTTTAAACTGATCTCGTATGATATTAGGCCACTCTGGCCCGGGGGAGTTTATGAAGAACCCGGCATCAATCAGGTTGGTGACATTCGCCATCTTTGGCAGCCCCCTTCTGATGTAATCGCCTTGTAAAACGACAGCCAATCCCCCTGCTGACGTTCCGCTCAATATGACATCTGATGCTAGTTTCAGTCCTCTTCTCTTTAAGCTATCTAGCATCGCTTTCAAAATCCGCCTTCCTCTGAAGTACAACTTTTTATTTCCGTACACAAGCGGATCTTTACGGTCACCAGAGAACAAGCCCCCGTCGCAATACGTTTGTACGACAACGTTCCAGTTATGAAACTTTGGATTGACTTCCATCTTGTCTGACAGGACCCCCTGGAAGAAATTAGTGATGTTCTCTGCCGACCAGTGATGAGTTGAGCCAAGCACAGACAGACTTCTTCTATAGCATGTTTGCAGGTTATAACACCATGCACCCCCGTGCAAATGAATAATCCACTTGTTTTTGCCCAACTCATAGCCAGGTCTGAAGTAGTATCCAGGGGTTGATCCATCGATGCATACAGCACCCAGTTTCTCCGTATTCTCGATCTTGTAATATTGAACATTTTTAGGCATGTTGTTCTTGATATCCGGTACGGTAGGAGGGTTGGGTTTGATTTCGGTTGAATTTGAATTCAGCTCAGACCGGGTTGTTGCTGAAGGTTTCCTTCTTTCGTGGTGTTTGCGTTTCTTCTTAATTCGTTTTACTTGTTGATGATGCTTTGGTTTCTTTGCTGTTTTTTTGTAGTCTGTTCTCCGGATTTTAGACCCACGAGCCTTTTGGACTCCGTATTCTAGACTCATCCCAGTCTTGTGATTTCCGCTCCTTAAAGAGGTCTTAAGTTGCCTATGTGCATGTTGCAATCCATTCGTATATTGCTGATAATGTTTCTCCTGCTGCTTGCTCGATGCTTCGTTCTCGACAAGGTCGATCAGGTTCTGGTGATTGACTTGGTAAAACACATCAACTAACGGAGTGATGTTCATTGAGACTATTTGAGGATTTCTCCATAGACTGCTATTACCAACGAAATACTTATATGGACCATGATTATCATTATCATTCTCTTTTTCCGTTTCCTCACTCTTCCTGGCATTGGTTAAGAAGTCCTGCAAATGAAAATGCTGAGGCATGGACTGCAAGTACATGCTGTCCGTAATATCATCATCCTCCTCTTCGCTAAGGTCAGGAGATTTCAAACGCTCCTCCTCGTTGTACTCACTTAAATTGTCATTTTTAAAGCGATTTACCAAAACAGGTTGCGAGAAATTTTTGCCGGATTCGTTCATTTGTTTCACGCTAAGCTGCCCTATGTCTGACTGTTGGTTGCTTCTAGTTTGTGTTTCATTTTTTGTGACTTCAACTTCTATATTGCCGTTCCAGCTGTTGTTTCGAGAATTTTCTTTCAAACCCTCGAGCTTATCCATGTCGATGTTTGCATCTAGACCACCTCCTCGCTGTGCCTGTAGAACTGTCTTTCCTGGGTTCTCAAACTCTGTTGTGCCATTTATCAGGATCCCATCATGAGCATCACTTTCTTTTGGTAATTTTGGAATTTCAAGTGGAGTTTTGAAAGATTTCGTTTCGTAACTAAGCTCTGCTAATTTGCCAAGCAATGTCTCTTTGGTATCGAGCATGACTGGCTTTGAAACAACTTTTAAATCACCCTTCCTGCTGGCCTCGATCTTTAGATAGCCTGGATGCAATGTTTGATTGAGTGGCAAATTTTCTTTTTCTGCCATGGTATTCAGGATTCTGCTGGCTAAGTTCTTTCTTCTATGACCATGGCCTGGGTGAAATCCTCGATTACGTTGACCATTTGTAATTTTAAATTTCAAATTACTCCTAAAATGAGCTTGTTTTTGAATTTGTTTGTGACTCGGTGCAGCTACGATAACTTCAACATAATTTGATTTGTTGTGATCATATTTCTTCCTGCGCATGGAGTGTTTTCTCCGCCATTTTTCTCGGTGATGTTTCCTGTTCACAAATGCCTTCCTCGTGTCGTGAATAAGATGCAGGTAAAGCCTCCTGGCTTTTTGACTCATCAACATCGTCTCAAACGCAATGTCATTCTTGAATTTCAATCGGTTGTGTCTTCCTTTTTTTCTGCCGTGAATCTTGGCTTTGATAAGCACTCGATGATTCTTGGAAGTTTTATATGCAGCATGCTTATTCATTGCTTTGTGTCTTCTATGCAGTTGTTTCTTTCGTTTGCGTTTCATTTTGTTCTTTCCGTGATGCATTCTGGAATAATGAATCATCTGAGGAGGCAAGTTCAATAAAGGGAGATGAATACTGTGAACCTTGGTGTCACCAGGTAACGTATTATTCCCAAATGTTTCAGCAGTTTCATCCTTGTTTGTTTCCATTTTTTCAAACTTTTCTTTCATCTTTTTCCTTTCTTTCCGAGTATCAATTCTGAAATTAGTTACAGAGCCCGATTCATTTGATTTGCTTGGCTTAGTATTCTTCGAGTCTCTTCCTATCAGGCTCATACTTTTCTCTGCAGCATTCTGAGCTGATTTCCTATTATATATTTCACTGTCCCATGTTTGTGTCACTTTCTTCTTATCTTGTCTAGCCTTCTGTGGACTATCATGTCTAATGAGATTCTTTTCCTTGGCTCTCATTTCTATCCTTGCAACTGGAACATTCTGTCCTGATTTCCCTTCATCTCTTTTACTGTTCCATGTATATTCGTCGATTGATTTTCCATGATTTCCAGGAAATGTTTGAGTTACTTTTTTCTTATTTTGCCCATTTCTCTGTGGACTATCATGTCTAATCAGATCCTTCGCTCTCATTTCTATTTTTGCAACAGGAATATTCTGAGCTAATTTCCTATAATCTACTTCACTGTTCCATGCATATTTGTTGACCAATGCTTCATATTTTTCAGGAGGCATTTGAGTCACTTTCTTTTCATCTTGTCTGCCTGTAGGTGAGCTTCCATGGCTCATCTGGTTCTTTTCCTTGGCTCTTATTTCTAAGTTTCCAACAACAACATTCTGAGCTGATTTCTCGCTATCTTTTTTACTGTTCCATCCAAATCTGTCGATAGATTTTCCATAATATTCAGGAAACGCTTTAGTCGCTTTGCTTTTATCTTGTCCATATCTCTGTAAGCTTTCATTTCTAATTTGGTTCTTTTCCTTGCCTCTTATTTCTATGCTAGCAATAGGAACATTCTGACCCGATTTCCTATCATCTATTTCACTTTTCCATGCAAATTTTTCGATTGACTTTCCATAATTTTCAAGAGATATTCGAGTCATATTTTTCCTATCTTGCCTAGTTTTCTTTGAGCTTTCATTTCTGATGTGGTTCTTTTCCTTGGCTCTCATTTTCATCCTTACAACAGAAACATTCTGTCCTGATTTCCCTTCATCTCTTTTACTGTTCCATGCATATTCGTCGATTGATTTTCTATGATTTCCAGGAAATGTTTTAGTTACTTTTTCCTTATCTTGCCCATTTCCATATGGAGTATCATGTCTGATGAGATTCTTTTCCTTCGCTCTCATTTCTATCCTTGCAACAGATATATTCTGTCCTGATCTCCCTTCATCTCTTTTACTGTTCCATGCATATTCGTCGATTACTTTTCCATGATTTTCTGGAAATGTTTTAGTTACTTTTTGCTTATCTTGCCCATTTCTCTGTGGACTATCATGTCTAATGAGATTCTTTTCCTTGGCTCTCATTTCTATTTTCGAAACAGGAATATTTTGAGATAATTTCCTGTTATCTAAATCACTACTCCATGCATATTTGTTGACAAATGCTCCATATTTTTCAGGAGGCGTTTGAGACATTTTCTTTTTATTTTGTTGACTTTGTGAATTGTCGTGCCTAACATGGTTCTTTTCTTTGGCTCTCGTATCTATCATTATTATTGATTTTCCATAATTTTCAAAAGACATTAGAGTCATATTCTTCTTATAATGTCCAGTTCTCTGCGAGCTTTCATTTCTGATCTGGGCCTTTTCCTTGACTCTCATTTCCATGTTTGCAACATGAACATTCTGACCTGGTTTTCTGTCATCTATCTCACTGTTCAATGCATATCTATCGACGGATTGTCCATAATTTTCAAAAGAGGCTGAAGTCTTATTCTTTTCACCTTGTCCAGCTCTCTGTAAACTTCCATGTCTAATATGGTTCTTTTCCTTGGCTTTCATCTCTATTTTTACAACAGAAACATTCTGGGCTGATTTTCCATTATCTTTTGTACCTCTCCATGCAAATTTGTCGATAGATTTTCCATAATTTTCGAGTGACATTTGAGTCACATTCTTCTTATCTTGTCCAGCACTCTGCGAGCTTTCATTTTCAAAATTGTAGTTTTGATTAGTTTCTATTTTTATAGAACCAATATACTGACTAACTGGAATATTTTCTAGAATCTTCTTTGAAATTATATCCGAAGCTTCCAAGCTTTGAAATCCTGGATCAATTCTACTAGTTTCGTACATTTTTTTATCTTTAATTACTTCATCACTAGCTATTTTCGAATTCCTCTCCCTAGAACTTTTATTTGTGATGTGTGTTAGTTTTTGACTATCTTTCTGTGATTCGTGAGCATGATCGAGCCCTTGAGAGAGTGAATGAAGTGGAGATTTCCACGTGCTAACCGCTTTCTTTGAATTCTCAACTGTGGTCAAGAATAATTTCCGAACAGCTTCTTCACTACTTAAATTATCATTCACTTTCTGATTATCTTCAGTATAACTGTCTATCCTTCCTTTTAATGATTTTTCGGTCTCTCCTCGAATGTTTTGTTGTTTGGTATCATCAATTTCAGAATCGAATAGTCTAGAGTTGTCGATCGGTGAAGATTTATCTTTATATTTTTGATTTATGATGGTGTTATCACTTTCATTTCGGGATTCATTGTTATTTTCAATATCGAAATTTGAATTTTCGATTTCAGTAATTTCATCTTCTCCTCTAGTAATTTCCTCTACATCTTGCTCTCCACTAAATTCTTCTTTTTCCTTACTTTCACCTTGCTTTTCATTTATTTCTCCACTCCTTTGTTTTTTCTCTGACCTTTCCATTTTTGTTTCATTTTGTACTTCTAACTTTATTTGCTTTATTGCTGATGTTGCTAAATTTCCTTTTCCTCCTATATTTTGGTTGATTTCCTTGATAGACTCATCACGGCTCCTGTTTCCACTTCCTACATTTATTTCTTCTTTGTTTTCATTTTCATCTTTATCGCCAAATACAGCTGCTTCTTGTACTTTAGTTGATATTTTCCTTTTCATCTCTCCTATATTTCCTTCTTTAATCTTAAGAGCTTTATCTTCTACCCCATCAAAATTAGTTTGCTCTGAGTTTCTATACGCATTTTCGTTTATGTCTGTTTTGATACTATGTGCATTTTCTATCTTATTTAATCCTTTTTCCTGAGACCTTGACTTACCTAATCGCCCATTTGGCTTCATTTCATTTGCCTCCACTGCTTCAACTTCATTATCAAGTTTCTTGTAAGCCTGTCGTTGAGCTGCTCTTCCTTCTTTGGTGCCATTTACTCCATTGCTATTTTGTTTATTTTGTGTCTTGTAAACTTTATCAGCATCTTCTTTGTTTATCTCCAATTCATCTCTATCCTTTTCTTTCAATTCGACTTTTTTCCTTCGATTGATGGTTGTGATTTCTTTTGCTGAATCTTCACCATCATTCTTCCGGGTTTTCCGTGTTTCATTATCAGCCAGCTCCTCAACTTCATCAGGTGCTTTTTTTTCTTTTTGAATTTCTCTATTTTCTTTGACGTTTTCTTTGCTAAACGATTCGTTTGTCAAATCACGATTAGTTTCGCCAAAGTGTCGGGTATCAGAAGACGCCTCATTTTCGAGTATTTTCTTCTGATTCATAATTTCAATGTGCGTTTTTTCAAGCGTGCTATTGTCATTTTCAGATATAGTTAAATTGCTTTCAGAGACTTCTGTCCCTGAATAGGACTTTTCTTTCTTATCAGATTCTGTATCTTCATTTTCCTCATGAAGATCTCCAGTTTTCTTCTGATCTTTGATGATCGAGCTTATCTGCATGAGACGACCATAGTTGGCGGTAGTGACAGAACTGCCGTTTTCCCTATCATTGTCTCTGCCATTGTCACTGACAGAGCTGCAATTGTGATTGTCTGCGTCATTGTCATTGACAGAACTGTAATTGTCATTATCATTGACAGAGCTGCCATTATCATTGACAGAACTACCATTGTCTCTATAATTGTCTCTGTCTTTTTCATTAACAGAGCTGCCATTGTGATTGTCTACGTCATTATAATTGACAGAACTACTATTGTCACTGTTATTGAAGAAACTACCATTGTCTCTGTCGTTGTCTCTGCCATTGTCATCGAGAGAACTACCACTATAATTGTCATTGGCAGAACTACCATTATCATTGTTATTGACGGAACTCTCATAATTTTCATTGACAGAACTACCATTATCAGTATCATTGATAGTACTACTATTATCATTGTCATTGATAGAGCTCTCATTGCCTCTGTTATTTATATGAGACAAAGTTAGATTCACAGTGTCAGCTGCCGAAGGTCGAACAAATGCAGAATGATTTTTTGATTCTAGTTGATGTGAAATTTGTTGAATCAAAGTCGAAGCTTCTTCATCTCCGCTGAACCCACTCAAAGATTCTCCACTTCCCGAGTCACTATCATCACCAGACTCTTGCACCTCTTTCTCCTTTTCAACAAAATGTTCTGATTTGTTTACATCTGGCATTTGTTTGGTAATATCATTACTTCTGTCCTCATGAGTATATTTACCATGTTTGTTGTCGGTATCGTTATGGTTACCTTTCAAAGCAGTGGATCCATTTGCACTCTCGTTATCGTCATCGCTTTCATCACCAGACCCTTGTACCTCTGTATCGCTTTCAGCATCATCTTCTGATTTGTCTACATCTGACGGATGTTTTGTCATGTCGTCGATATGATCGTGGTTACCTCTTTCAACATTTAAAGTAGTTGCTTCAATTGCACCATTCCTACCATTATTAGCAGATATATTGGCAAGGTGTTTTTGGTGGGAGTAACGATCTATGTTCGTTCCATTTGCAACCTCCTTCCTATCATCAGCAGATATGCTGCCTAGGTTTTTGTGTAGCTGAGCACGATTTATATTTGCAGTTTCATCAAATTGCAGAACACCATTAGCAGTCGTCATATCGTCAATATCAACATAAGACGAGTTGATCTGTTCGTTCGTATCATCGACAGATGAGGGAGTTCTTTCATCATTTGCAGTTTTCTCTTTATGATCGAGATCCTTGAAATTAGGGTTATTTTGTTTATTCGTAACCGTCGCTCCATGATATCTAGCCTTCAAGTCAAAATTGCGTCGTTGATTCTCGCCCGCCTCGATCTGCGCATCCACACCCAACACAGCCTTCTTATACCTCGATAACGGCCGGAATAGCTTTTCGAAATCACTCGGCCTCTCAGTCGATATCTCAGCAACAAATACGTCGAAGTCTTCGTTATCCTGCAGCTCGGCATTGTTTGCCGTCGACGTATCGACTGCATCGCCCAGAGTCGGATGATTGAGAGCGTTCGAAAACTGATTAATTTTAGATGATTCTCTGCTTTTTTGATCACCAAAAGCAGCCGCTGAATTTGGTAGAAGGAGAACTGAAATTATGAGATATAGTGCACGAGTTTCATTCATCCTGATTCAACTTAAGTTTCTTTTACCTCGAACTGTCTCTACATTGCATTTTGCTATTCATCACCATAACTTATCGAATATCTTCAGGATTGGTATAAGATTCAACCTCGGCCTAGACCGACCCCAGCCAATGGATGTGAACGGTTGGTTAAGCGCTTGCAGTATCCAGTGTTCAGCTAATCAAGCATGGATTGTTTTAACCGAGCATGGGTTGTTTCCGTTGCACATGATTAGCGCCGAACACTTTCATCAATGAACAATCACAGGGTGCTTCGAGATAAGCGAATAGCAAATTAGTTCTTTATTCAATGTTTGCCGTTAGCTGCTTAGGTCAGGCGCACCGGTTTAAAATGCCATTGAGTATCAATTTCTTTATCAGTTAAACTAGGTCGAGTTCAGATGGAAGTTATATAATTCGAATTATCTAAATACACAGGAATATTGGAAATGGCAAAACAATTTATGCTAGAACATTTTGTCGGAAAGCTCTAACACACGGGCGACGCAGATCATGAGCTAAAATGATTGCCAGAGCATTTGAATGATTTTTCGATATGACGCAAAAACTTCCCCTCTCCCTTTGAAACTAGGGGGAGGAGGGGTGAAATCTTCGTGATGGCTTATATCCTTTTAGTTTTCGTTCATAAATCAGCGGAGTTTTTGGGTGTTCCAGGTGATTCTGGCCTGGTATGCATTGTTGATGTCCGGTCTACGTCTTTCTAGTCAGGGTTCTGAAATTTCAATATAGTAGGATGATAAAATGCAAACTAAATGTTTACTTGGTCTGTGAAATCTTTGTCCGCAATTTAGCCTTTTGTCATAAAGAAATTCTACACGAAGACCATAAAAACCGCACCCAGGACATCTAGTTTACCGTCTGCATTATCCGAATTGTAGACCTAGCCACATTTCACCCGACTATTTTGTCTAACTCGTCAGGTGGCAACTCAAGAAGATGTCGTAAGATAAATGAAGAATTTTCCATTATAAATTCTATAGCAATGATAAAATCTTGCAATCTATTTATTTACCTATCTCGATTTATCAGCACCATCAATTTAAACAAAAGCAACAGAGAATCAACTCATTCATTTACCCAGAGATCAACTGGTAGCCAGTGAATATGGCTGCAGATTCGCAATCATCGATTGAACGAACTCGTTGATGCTTGTTGATTTTGGTGATCTTCGCTGATTCACTTACAAATCTCAAAAATCTTCTTTCTGAAAATATAAGAAATAGTCACAAGCCCATAACAGATGAACACGTTCTCCCCGTTTACGCTAATCGGTTTTTGCAGGAAAATGGATTTGTTTAGCTCGGGTTTTGGCTTTACGTCACATTAATCCACCATAAAACCCTAACTAAAGCTCGAAAAGTTTCTACAGCAAAATGAAAGTGTTTTCACTTAATCTATCTTAGAATGAACTTGATAACTTCTCTGAATTTCAACTGCTACAGCCAATCAACAGAATAGGTTTTACGCTTTGATTTCACAACTGTTGTATAGGCCTAATAAAATTCAACGCCATTAATTTCTTTCCACATTTTCAAAGAAAAGCAACAACAAACGATAGTGTCCTGCAACTGTCTATTGCACAGGGAGCGTAGTTAAGAGGCTGTACAAAAACTCGCACATATTTACACAGAAATTTATAGGACTACACCAGACAAAGAATACCACTTGAATACACATGTTAATTGTGAACATGAATTTCCATACACATTTGTGCATTCATTATAGTCTCATCTTAAATTAACAACATTTTATCAATAGACAAATAACCTTTTAGTAAATAAATATTGTAATTGCTCATTGCAATATGCTACAACTTGGCTTAAATATTGTAAATACCCCCACACAAAGCTTTTCTAAGAAGACAGTCAAGCTTTAGGGACCGTTCGTTATTTATACCCCAGTTTGCTACCGAAGAGAAACAAAACTTTGGTGACATTTTGCATTTTCACAGCCTGTTGCAAATCAAAAGATGACAAACCAACCAAAGCAAAAGTCAAAAAGTTTTAAGATATACCCAACCATGAGGTGTTTTTCTGATTTTAAGTAATTCAGAAATCATTCTGGTCAAATCAAATTACTTAAATGGCAAATGTTTTTCAATCCAAATCCTTCGAAGAACAAAATATGTTTTTATCCAAACTTTACATGAGCCAGAAAATAGATTACGCAACAAATTTCTCTTTGGTGCAAACTTCAGCACAAGTAATGAACATTCTCCTATAGCTTCATAAAGTTTCTAGTTTAAAACTAATAAATTATCTAATTCTATTGATCAGGAACGTAGGTAGAACACAGGAGGGGTGTTGCTTGGGACATATGAGTGCCTTCATCTCCTGGTGAAAAATTGTCCTCAGCACGCCACAACGCTTTGAATTTCAGATGCTTTCTACGTCTCTGTCGACCATAGCTAAGCTCCCTTAACCTATCTATACAGCGACATTGCGATGATTCAGGAAATAAACATATTTTTGAGAAGAAGCAGGATTAGTAAATCAATCAAGCGTGATTGACATGGCTGGAATTGCTCGAATGCCCGAGTGCGGAGTTGGAATGGAGTTGACGCGCAAACGCAAAGCTCATGGGTTCTAGCTCTACTTCAGTCAAAACATTTATCACATTCACGCCAAATACCTTTTGAGATAGCAATAATTGGTTCCTTACAATCCTGTACAAAAGCAAGCAGAAATCAAACTTGGAAAAAATGGCAAAAAACAAATACATAACTCAATATTTCACATTCAAGCTCTCCTGGCCCCTGAACAATGTCTTCTTTTTAACTCGGTGTCGGAATTAAAAATTATAGCTCGAGGGTCGGTCGTATTTGAATTCCAGAATTTTCATAGAGGATGGCAAATGTATTTTGTGTAAACGAGATTTATTGCTTGGCAGAGTCTCTTACTTATAGTTTATATATTTTGTGAAGAAATGAGCCAAGAGTTAAACACTGCGTGTCTACAAGTCTGTTCCATGGTTGCCCTCTCTTCAGAAGATGTTACCTCTCCTAATGAGAGGGCAACAAAGATACTACATCCAGAGACATGAATATCAGAAAACAGTATTGGTGGTGGTACAGCGTGCTACAGCAATAGTGGGCAACAAAGATAGTACCATACATCTCCTGATAGGTGGGCAACTACAAAACAGGCTTAAAGAGATGCCGAGTTTAATCTCTTGACTCTTTTCTTTACAAAATATTTATTGAGCTCTTCTTTTATGTATCTAGCACTTTATAAGGGAAAGCTGAAGCACATACTTCTCAAAATATAGTTTATATAAAGAAGTTAATTGATCAAGTATTGCTTTTTTTGAAATTGCCCATTAGCACACGTTGTGACGTCAATAGGCAAGTCTGCTAAAACGAGTATCCCAGCAACATCAACAAGCACTGAAAAATGTCAGTAAAACATAAATCGAACCATTAGGTTGTTAGTGATTAAAATAAGAAATCATCCGCAACCGTTTTTGGCTAATAGCTGATTCTGTATAATATAACCGATAGGATAATTGATAGATTGGGCAAGAATTAAGGTTAGAATGTGTTGTATTTTGCTATTGAAATCTAAGAAAGTCGTGTCACCGTACACCAGCTTCCAGCCTGCTAGAAACAAATAGAATTTATCTGAATAAAACTAGTTAAGTATTTTTGTGAAAAGGATATAGTCTGATAATTATGTTATCTGTAATGAACCCCGTTTTATCAAGCAGTCCCATAAAACGTTAGTGAAATAGACTCCACCATTCCGGCAACTGGACTTTCAGCCAATGATAATTCTTCAGTTGGTGATCTCCTCTTTCTACGATTCACGTATCTTTCTTCATCATCAACATCATCTCTTGCAACAGGATATCGGCTTCGCACTTCATCAAATGCTCGTTTGTAAACCTCAGCATCTGGGACATGGTAGTCTGCTTCATCATCAGATGGCTCATCATCTTCAAAATCTGATCTAACGCTTTTCTTCTGGGCATCCAGCTGGGCCTTCCTTTTCTTCCTGTCGAGCATTTCAATATACACCTCCTCCATGTCTCTTTTTATTGATGATTTCTGGGGAGTTTTCTTCCTGTCAATAAACTTCAACACCCAAGTGCCCTTTGGATTCTCGCCCCAGTTGTACACAGTCATAAATGACCAGTTCTTCAAACCGTTCTTCGAATCATCCTTGCTTCGTCTATGCAGCAAATTACTGAGAGTGTTGTTGGGTGAATACAGCTCAATACTTAAGTCACCTCTGTAACGATACTTCAATGTCACAGTGACAACAACATGCTCCAATTTGTTTACTGCATTCTTGCATGTACCATTGGCATCTTTGTCTTTCAGGAGGCACGACTGACAAGCATCAGTCTTAATCTTTATTTTTAGTGCTCCTTCACTTGGAATGTCCTTATTCTTTATTCTTATGGGGAAGTGACAAACATGCTGTGCCCCAACAGTCTTCCATTCCAACGCTTTCTCTACCATCTTTAGAGCATTCAGAACCCCAAAGCCAAACTTCTCATTGTACCGTCTTCCAACACCATTAGTTCTCCAGCCCTGGTCCAAAGGACTTGTTAACTGGGCAGTTTGGAAAACAAGATGCTGCATATCACGCCACGTCAGTTTTGGATTAGCTTGCAAGACAAGGGCAAAGATGGCAGCGGCCAAAGGAGCAGCAGATGATGTGCCAACAAAATGATTTGTGCAATGGTGATGCAAGTATGTTGTGATTACGTTTGCTCTGCTGTCAGTGAAGCCGTACTTGTGAAGCCCACTGCAGTAGGTAACTGCCATGGTAGAAGCACATTTTTCACCGTAGTAAGTTGATACACCGTGTTCATTGACAGATCCGATCGAAATGGTGTAAATGCTATTCACGTAGCCATCTGCATTGCAATCATCTCCTGCCATTCCTCCATTTCCAGTCGCCCACACAAATATGCTTCCTTTCCCTGAAACAAAGAGAAAGATCATTCAAATATTTGAAATCAAAATCTTTCTAGAAATAAGATCGGCAGAGCTAGATATTGAAATAAAAGCAGGATTGAGCGTGCATTTCAAGGTTAATTTATCTCTTTACTTAGAGCACATCTGATAGTGAGAATAATCAGTGTTATCGTGATGCCTTGGAGAAGCAAAATCTTTGTGTTTTGCAGGGGCTTTGAGTTGCTGTGAATAGTGACAAAAATGGTCGAATTGGTCAAAAGTGAGCAGAAAGGAATTATGTATTTCCACAGGTTGCAGTTACAGGTCATCAGTCACTGGTATATGCGGGATGTGAAATTTACATGGCGTAAAAATGTTGCCAAATAATCGTTAACCATGCTAACACTTAGACCATTATTTGAACCCAGGAATAATGTACTCTAGATGCAAGTTTGAAACAGCACAACTATGGTCTGTCCTTAAATTCTAGTATCAAATGGTCTTGGTGCTAAATTCAAAAACCATTATTTTGTAATAATTTAATTTCATGTCCCTGAATTACCAGCCACTGTTAGAAGTTATAGATGGAAGCAAAACTGAGCCTTAGTTTCTGAAATAAAGTATATTAGTATTAGTTATATTCAATGATCAATTTAGTTTGAAAATCACAAGAAAGTTTATTAAAACATGGTTCTTTTCTTTTAAGACACTTAGGCTCTGTTTTGCTTTGACCTGCAACCTGTTAGGATCTACAGCCTGTGGAAAATAATAGTTGAGTTGAGAGCAGTCAATCTTCCGATTCCATTGAAAACATGATCATTAGAGATTCCCTGATTAGTGATTCCTTTTAAGCCAATAGTACATAGCCTATTCTGAAACCAATACAGTTAATTCATTCTGATTTTACTCATTAAATATTTATCCTTTGAGAAGAAAATATTTGCCACCTGCTCAATCTGTAGTCTTACAAAATCAGCTGCAGCGACAACAGAAAGTTTTCTCACAGAAAAAACTTATATATTCATTTCTACCATCAGACTTATCAACTCGATTCATATTTCCTGATTTTTTAAAAACTGACTTCCAAATACGCAAACAGGGCTTTTGATAAGACATTTTACAAAAGCTTTGCTATAGGGTAGTTTAGATTGCATTATAGAGAATCAAATCTCCAAGAGATGATCTTTATTAGCAATAAGATCTCAACATGAGAAAGACATAAAGGTCTAAGAACAAATAAATACCCACCATTTCTTCCCAGTGTGGCACTTGCCTCCAATGCTAATCTTCCATATTTGCCAGGTCTACCAAAAGTTTTCCCATTATCTTTTGGTCCCCATGAACAACTGTATATATCGATATGCTGGGGATTGAATGAAAATGCATCTGCTTCCAGGCTGTCTGTTGCTTTGCCATCGAGCATTCTTATTGCCCCAATTCCTGCATCATATGCCAATCCAGTGCCACACAAGTTGTTATTGGCCTTGGCCGCAATGGTCCCAGAACACTTTGTGCCATGTGCATTGTATGGATCAGAGTCATTTGGGAATGGATCAGAGTCACGGCTGTTTAGATCTGTACTTGCTTTGGGATCATAATTGTCTTTCAGTTCCGGATGGGTGTGGTCCATCCCGTCATCTAAGACACTGACCACAACCCCCTTCCCTGTGTATCCCCTCTTCCACACTTCAAAACTTTTGCTATCAAAACTCGGTGGTCCCGTTGTTTGACCTGTGTTGCGAATGTACCACTGTTGTGGGAACATGGGGTCATTGAATGAAAGCTCAGACTTGATTGGAAGTCCTTCCCGTTTATCTCTCTTCAAAACCCTTTCTCTTCGAACCCATCTGACTTGAGGGTGGGAGCGCAGCAAGTTGGCATGTTCAAGGTGATCTCTCTTCGTCCTGACAGGTGTTTTCGATTCATTTTTGGTAATTTCTTCGGCATCATCGCTTCTAGGCCCATCACTTTCTACATGATGCGAGTGGCTTTCGAGCGGGTGATAGAATTTATAGACACCATCGAAACTACCGACCTGTCCTCCGTTTTCGAAACCATATTTCTTAGCAATAGAATCAGCGATACCAGAGTCTTGTGGATCGATTCTTACCACCCAAGTGTTCACATGAGAGGTCTCAGCGTCTTCACTTTCCGCCTCATCAAACTCTTCGTCAACCGGGTCTGGCAACAGCGATCGAAATTTTTTTAACGAATCTTCATCAAACTCGCGCTTTTTATTGGTCTCCAACGACGAAGCGAAATAAGTGACACTTAAGACTAAAACTAAATATTTCAAAATCATATTCACGATTTGTAGTGATCAGAGATTGATCAAAGATCACCACAAGAGCACACCAGAGGAACACTTCGCTCCCGACATCTTGTTTTATTAGTGTTGTGTTTTCGAAACCAATATATTGCCTTCATGTGATTGGTTAATTTTCTGTCATGGAAATGACGATTGCGTGGGTCACGTGGAACGGATGACAGATGGCCAGATTCACCGCCCACTGAATTTCCATGAAAATTTAAAATGCAACAGGGAGATAGAAAAGAAATTTAAGCTTCTCTAAAAAAAGTCTATTCAAAACCTAAACAGATTAGAAATAGTACTGATTAACAAACTCAAAAAAACTCGAGTGAATCTTTGACATTCTGGATTGAAACTAAGGTAGACGCGGTAGACGTCAACATCGTCAGCTAAAACACATTCTGTGAACATAATAAATGTACCACCTTTAAAATGGTGGACAAAGAGTATGGGTTGTGTCTAGGCTCTAGTTTTTATGTTTGTCGCATCTTTCTCAGCAAGTAATGCTTTCCCTATTTCATGAGATTCAGGCCCAAGGCCATTTGGGAAATTAGTCGCCATTTTGTTTGGGGTGGTGCAATAACTACGTATGTTCTATGCTCATCTAACCTAGTGTATACATTTATAATACAAATCAACAAATCAACAGCAAACCATTGCTGCAAGTATCTTATCAGGGTTCTAATAAACATTTTCAGATTTGCAAGAACACAGAAAACTTCAAACCTGGTTTTGGGGGAAATTCTGTCCAACAAATTAGAAGGTTTTGTTCAAAAATACAAGCTGAAAACGTGTCCATGTGACAGCATTTGTACTGGCATAATTGTTCGTGCTTCCTGTACACCTTTTCAAAATAAATTCTCATTATTCACACACAACACTACGCCCCACATTCAGACTGAGCATTTGAGATAAGGTCAAGTTCTGCTCCAAAAAAGGCCACTACTGACAATGAGGGGAAATATAGCCTTTAATTTGACCAATTACCCCCTTAAGACGATAAGTGAGCGCCAAAATAGCGAAGACTGGAGAGGATATAACTTGCCCATAACGTTTGGTGGTAGTGTAGCTGCTAATCGTGTTGAAATAAGTATGATTGCGGTTGGAGTTCCTAACTTTCTCTACAAAACTGGAGATATACCTAAAATACTAGATATACCTAAAACCTGGAGAGGAGTATCTAAAAACCTTGGGGGATATAACTAAAACCTATAGAGATAAATCTACTAATCGCTTTATTTTGCTGTTTCATTTCTTTCATACGTATTTTTAATCCTAATTGCAAATTCTACACAAACTTAGTTCATTATATCAATCTTTTCTCTACGTGATGCAACGGAAGAACTTAAAGTTGGC
Organism: Pelagia noctiluca; assembly: GCA_963924455.1. Taxonomy (NCBI): domain Eukaryota; kingdom Metazoa; phylum Cnidaria; class Scyphozoa; order Semaeostomeae; family Pelagiidae; genus Pelagia; species Pelagia noctiluca. Next base: position 16,844,485 of record OZ004317.1, on the reverse strand, counting down.
AGAGGCAGAACTGCTAAAAAGGTAATACGAATTCCTAAATCAAAAAGCCTAAATCAAATGTTTTGAATGACTTAATCGAGTATGAGATGGAGGGCAAATGCATACAACAAACGTTCATACTATGAGGGCTGGTAGGTCTGCCGATGCTGTTTTTTCACATGGGGCTGTACGATCATCTCCTTTAACAGCTGAACATAAACCTTAGCTAATTCGGCAAACAGTTCACTGCCATGCATCATATAAAAACCAAACTTGATTTCACCTATACAAAGACTAGCACTTGCATTTATGATACGTCTCTTATTTGTTTCAGAGCATCAACTACGTTTTTACCAGAAACTATCCCTTCTCGTTCTTGAGCGTTCAAGCACATCTGATATAATCGAGTCTCTTGCTGATAGCGAGGCTTCTGATAAAATCTCATTCTCGACGAGATCCAAGTTGCTGTTATCGAGGGCGTAAGTGCGACCAACATCGCTCGGCTGGACAAAAGCTCTGGGTGGTTTTTCAAACTCATCAAATTTTACGTTTTTCCTTGCACTCGAATCAGATTGCAAAACATCAGGCACAATCTCGATGTCTGATAAAACCAGAGCTTGGTCGTTTTCTTTATCTTCATAATCATGGAAACGATATCTTTTTGTTTCCCCCGCACTCGATGAATCTTTCTTTCCCAACGCCACATTCTTTCCATGCGCTTGTGAGAGCGGCATCTTTTTCAATACAACCGCAGACACTTCTTTGTTCTCACCTGCGTTGGACGCCGCCCATGCCGTCGAGGGATTCCTACGAGATGGCTTTTTAGCTGGTGACCTGAAATCGTGAAGCGGAGGAGCAATTTCCGATGAGAACTTCTTAGGAGGGGATTGAACAACAGTGCCACTTCTCAAAGGCGTGGTTCTGTCCAGGTTGTGCCTTCGATGCTCAGCGCTGCCTGCCAGACGAGCACTGTCGATCCTTGCCTTGAACAGGTTGTTGTCGGATTGAACAGTTGAGGAAGTGCTGGGTCGCGAGCTGTCTTCTTCTTCAGCTGCAACACCAACATCGTGTTCTTCTTCATGACTCTCTTTCAAATGACCATCCCCTTCCACTGATTCACCAGCGTTTTCTGCTCCCTCTTCAACATTTTTAAATCCATTTCTATCACCCACTGCTGTGAGGGAATCCTTACCCGCAGCTCTTGTTTCCCTGTGCTGACTTACAAAATGGCCTCCACTGTTTGAATCAGCTGAGCTCTTTCGGCTAGAGTTTCTCGATGATTCGCTTTCCTCGTTTTCAAGCGAGGCGAGAAATGTCGTAGGATAATGCGTTTCTCGCGCTCTGACTTTGTATTTCTCTGCTTTGTTGCGGAGATGCAGCACCTGTGAGGCAAATAAAGGCATAGTGAACGCTGAGGATTCATCAAAAATCTGGAATCTGGTGAGACTTGGGAATGATAGGATTTTCTATAACTAACTGACCAGCTAACGTCAATATTAGCCTCAAAGTATGAATTATGAATGAATCTATGACGTCAAACAGGCGTCGGTGTCAGGTTCTAAGTTGAAGTTTCTTGATTGGTGGAAAGCTGTTTTGGACTTGCAAATAGCTATTTAATCGAGATAATTTGTGAAAATGAAAATGAGCCGAAAAAGAATCGAACCCTTGAGTTGTAGATTAATAGTCATATGGGGCCTCGAGAAACCCACGCTTAAAGAGCTATTCGATTTGATAGCACTAGAATCTATTTTCAGATTTAAGCTACAGAAAGGTCTTGGACCAGTTACAGTAAAAACCCGAAAATAAGAACCACTTCTTTTAAGAATCTGTTAGGGTAAAGATTAACGGTAATAGTTCTTATAAGCCGGTTTTTATTGTATAGGTTTGATATTCAACTTCTTTGGTCATCAGTGGTATGGTGGTGTAAATTCGTGTGATTGATATGACTTTGGTTAGCCGATTTAATCCATTGCCCCGGCACTCAGCTGGTAGAGCGATGAAGGAGCAAAATAAGATGTCGTGGGTTCGATCTTACCGGGTCATTTTCATTCACAAAAATCATTTCCATTGTTAATCCATTGCATTTAACAACTTGATGCCCATGGTTTCATTTTGTGGTGATGGGAACCAAGGGCTTTTGGGCGTTTCTCCAGGCTCTATCTATTACAGCTTTCCGAAATTTCAAGATCTTTTCAAAGAGTAACTTTGAAAAGAAAATGATCTTTGAATAGCAATCTAAGTAAAAGCGATGAAACTCATTTCTAGGTTGAAATAAATCTTAAGAGGCAATTCCTAGGTCTGATTGCATTGAATGAATCTTACAACAAGAGTTGAGCTTAAAACACCAATGAATTGAATTCGAAGTCATGCAAACTGTTGCGACACAAATGACATGGAAAACACCGACTGCAAAATCAATTAACCTCCCACGAAAATAGATGAAATGGTCATGAAATAAGTAAATACAGTCACAGAATCAAAGAAAAGGGAGAAAAACTTGCTATTTCTAGAGTATTTCAGCGAGTTTTATTGACACAGAAGCAGCTGAAACTAAATAGGCTTATTTCATAATTTGTTTTCGTTTAAAAATCTGCAGCTTGCCTATCAAGAATACAAATAAAGAGATATTCTGTAATGAAGGGATGATAGCAACATCTGCCATCTCCAGATAATCAATAATTTACGGCTGTGCGCACATCGAATACACGTGCTCTTCTCGTGAAAATCATAAGCGAAGGCGTTTCAAGAAAAACAGATAAAGCTTTTGTAAAATACTTCATCTATCTGACAACTAAATAAGGATTTGATCTCGATGGAACAAATTTTCATATTTTCAGAATGTTTAAAAGAGAAAATGCTGGGTGGAAAATGTTTTAAAGAGCTAATTAGTTCCCTTACTATGTTAAGACATTGTTTTTGGCAATGGTAAAATGACGCATTGTTATAAACATGATTGTTCTGAGCCATAAACCATGATTAACAATTCAATTCTTAAGATTACAGGTTCTTAGTCGAGCGCTTTTACTGTATTAGTAATATGGATGACGTTCGCTGCTGGTAGTTTTATTTTATTTATCTTATTTTAAAATTTCAACAGATTGTAATTAAATTCCATACTCACTTCTTTAAACCAATCAGAGTGATCTTTCTTGTTTTCCTTCATAAAAAAACAAAAAGTAGATTAAATATCGAAACGGCGGGTTTTTGAACTTTGAGATAATCTATGGTGATCTATGATAATAATCTATGGCAAGCGAAATGCATCGAAATCTAAGAAACCTAGCCCCTAGAATCCTAGCTGAGCAGGTAAGTTTCACGGTTTTAAACTGGGTTTCTCGATTGATAAACTGGGTTTCTCGATTGATAAATTGGGTTTCTCGATTGATAAACTGGGTTTCTCGATTGATAAAGTGGGTTTCTCGATTGATAAACTGGGTTTCTCGATTGATATACTGGGTTTCTCGATTGATAAACTGGGTTTCTCGATTGATAAACTGGGTTTCTCGATTGATAAAGTGGGTTTCTCGATTGATAAAGTGGGTTTTTCGATTGATAAACTGGGTTTCTCGATTGATAAAGTGGGTTTCTCGATTGATAAACTGGGTTTCTCGATTGATAAACTGGGTTTCTCGATTGATAAAGTGGGTTTTCTTGATTGATAAACTGGGTTTCTCGATTTATAAACTGGGTCTCTTGATAGATAAAGGGGGTTTCTCGATTAATAAAGTGGGTTTCTCGATTGATAAACTGGGTTTCTCGATTGATAAAGTGGGTTTTTTGTGAGAAAGTAAGATGATCGGTATGAAAATCAGTTTCTCGCAGAGAGTACTACTTTCTCAATCGAGAATCGTCCATCGAAGAACCTTATGCTTTTTTCAATAAGAAACTGGACTTTGAGTCTAGACTGTTGCTTATCATTTTGCTAAAAATAACAGACTAGCTACCTACCCCTAGCCCAGAAACCCGTCCTTTGCATGTTTCTGGCAGGAGGACGCTACCAAAGTAATCCAACAAATTCGTAACCTTCACTTATTAATTTTTGGCGAAAAAATATCTCTTGCCAGGGTATTTTGTACATTGACTTGTTGCTCATGAAAGAAATCAGAGAGAAACCCAGTTTCAAAATTGAGGAACCAACTTTTTTGGCCTTGATTTAGGTCTCCAAAAATTATCCGCATTTTGCTTGCGAAATATGTAATAAACTATCCGCAATATTCAAGACGGATATTTTCAAATCAATAAATGCCAGTTAATTCAAGCCTACCTGGATATGCCTGTTGTTAAATAATTGAGGGGGAGCAGCGTCTTTCCAAGCACCATTTTGCAATTCAAACTTTGTAGGCGACTGAAAATTCGACTTGTATTCAGTTCTTAGCTTACTAAAACAAGAAATAAATTTATTGATCGATAGCGAGAAAAATAGAATACAGTGAAATATGATAACTACTAACACTTTTAATTTGGCACTGTAAAGTTGTACTATAGAAAGAGATCAAAAATGAAACCTAAAAAGTTGCTATATTCAGAGGTGAATCAAGAGTTGCTAATCAGAAAAAAGAGATAAATGATTGGTAAAAAGAGATGAATGATTGGTAAAAGGAGATTCCAGAATTCTGAAGTGAGCTGTTATACTTGCTAATTGTACTTGCGTTACTCTGACTAATTTTACTTGCGTTATTGGCCAAAAATTGATTTTTGATGGGTTCTAGCGACGGGGGCTAATCTATCAGATAAGGATCACAAAGGAAAGCGATAGCATTTTCTCTACTAGCTACTTATAAAGATTATACAAAAAGCTATTTCTGAAGCAAATCATTCCAGGATTCGGTTTCTTCCTTTTTTCTTTGATGTTTAAGGTAAACTGTAGATCCATGTCCTCGGTGGGCTTTCTAGCAAAAAACATACTATGCTGCAATTAAGCTCTCCTCCAAAGGGAAGAACGAATCTTTTTGGGAAGCTTTTCCGAGATATAGTCAATGGAGTAGAATGGTTAGGAATACTTTTTTGTATTTCTCTGTTCTATTCTGCCTGTTGAAATTGTATTTCCCGTGCACAAAGTTTGATTAAAACTCATAAAAAAATTGCTATATGAATCAATTGTCTATAGAATACTTTCTCGAAGTATCCTAATATGAGTAATTTCGAAGTGAAATTCATCGCACAGCAGCAGAAAAGAAACATTTTTCCAGCTGCAAACCATTTCAGCTCAGGTGAAGCAGTGAGACAAAAGGGCTTTTGCACAGTTAGGGCAGAAAAACTAAAAATGATATGCAACAAAAGGCATCCTGGCAATTCCTTTTATGTCCGAGCAAAGAGATTATTCAGAGGGGGTAAAGGCTATAAAATCAAAGATTTACCAAATTTCTTTAGAACAATTTCAAATTGACCTAACAAGTGCACAAAACAAACACTTCTTTGACCGGGCTTTGTAAATTCTAATTTCAAGTCCAATTGAAAAGATTCAAGTTGGCCTTTATTCTAGCAGGGATTCTCTCAAGGTACTGACTGGTGAGTTAATGTGCCCAGTTGGGCTTGCTCTAATAGTGGAAGAAACTTTTCGACAAAAATAATTGAATTTTCGAGGTCCTATTTTGTGTTTTCACCACCAGTGAAAAAACCTTAAAAAATCTCCTGTATTCTAGAACAGCTAAATATTGGAAAATCATACTTTCAGATTTTACACTATTCAATTAGTGGCATAAAACAGTTTCGAAAGCCCTTTATATCACACCAAGCCTAGGCAAGCAGAAATTTTTTTTGAAATTTTGTAATAAGACATCATTGCCTTTCATTGCCCAATAAGAAGCGTTTACAAAATCATTAATCAATAGGGTTTTTTAAGTTATTTAACTCTTCTGCAACTAATATCAACATCTATATTCTTAATCAACTCGATAGAGCATTTTCCAAGGCTGTCAAAGATGATGTGTTTATTTCGGGGTATACAATTATAAACCTAGAGTAGAAAAAAGTACTCACTCGTATCCGGAATGAGGGAAGAACAACGGCTGTGCATTTTGAGAAGGTTGAATGAGTCTTTTATCTGGAGAGTCCTGCAATTTTCCTTTTGTTTCGACATCTTGAATCAAAAGAAGTAATATACAAAATAAATATTCACCCCTTCTCTATCAGTTTGATTAGTGATTTACATTTAAAAAATATGAAATAAGACATTTTAGGAGCTGGTTATAGCCTAGCGAGCCTCCATTACAACCACCTTTTCATGAATATTTTTCAGCAAATTCCAGTTTTTGTTTGTTGATTTTAAGCAGAAGCTAGAACAAGTAATTTCTTAATCAACTTGCTCCACACTTACTAGCCAACGACGGGCCAAGGACCTTATTTCAATTAGGGGCACCAGACCGGACCCCTAGTTTGATGTTCCTTCCGAAGGCTGGTGAAGAAAGTTGTTACGGGACTGTCCATTATTCGTGAATCAAGTTGGCACTATAGAGATATTGGTGGGGTTACCTTTTTTTTCTTGCTTCTTTAAAGATTGTGTAAAACATGGTTTTGTTCCGTGGAAGGGTTTGGATTGAAAAATATTCGTCATAAGATAATTTGACCAGCATTGTTCAAAATTTACCAAAAGTCAGAGAATCACTACTGAAGGCAGGGTCAGACTTTTCAACTTTTGTTCTCGTTGGGTAGCTGGGCTGGCAGCTGGTGGGTCTACCTTTTGCATATGTGCTCAGTAAATGCAAAGAATCATCAACGGTTTATTTCTCTTCGTTGCCATCCTGAGGCAATGATCATAGTCAACACCTTGAAGGTCAGCCATCCAGGTTTCGACCTCACATGACTAAGCTTCCCTTTAACTGCACATAGTACACCGCTGCTCGGTCACTCTCCCCATCAAGTTCTAAAAACAGAGATGGAAAAACTACAAAATGAATAAGAACGTAGGATACGTACCATTTTTCCTTGATTGTTGGGCCACTATTTGAGGTTTTTCTTCGTTCAAGTGAGCATCTTGGGAAATCGAAGGCGATTGATATTTCTGGAACTGCTCTTGGTATTCAGTTTTTCGTCTTTGCTTCTTCACTTTCACCTTGTTTTCACTTATGTAGTTGTCTGGTTGAACAGAACGACCAGCAGCGATTACTGATTTATGAACCATAACTGGCTTCTTCCAAGCAAATTCACGCTGGTATTCCGACTTCAAGGGGTGTGAGTAAAGTGGGGGCTCAATGGTTTGAAGACCAGCCTTGATACGAAGAGCTCTATCGACCTAAAGGAGTTGTAGGCCAAAATTAACATTTTCAGAATACATTACAAAATGTCCTGTATCAAAATAAAATGAAGTTTCAGACGACGCGGCAATCGATCAGGAGAGACGAATCTTATCCGTTTTCTCCAACTTATGATCACTCGCATATCTAAACGCATAACAGAACACTTCATCTGCCTAACTAAAGGATGAAAATCAAACAAAGATAAATTGCAAAGTTTCATTACTAGTTTTTTCGGTTTAACGGTTTTCAAACTGTCAAGAAATGGTTGAAGTAGTAAGACCGATGAGTGCATTAGGTAGACACATGCTGGCTTTTCAAACAGCTGTGGTTTGGAATACTTATAATTAATGATTTTCCCTTTTTATCAAGGATTGCGATGTTTTTGCTTTCAAAATATTCAAAATGCTTATCGTAAAAGCATGGCTGTAAATCGTGAAACGAGGCTAAAAGCCACGCCCATTAACTTTTTTCGTCTATTTGATAGTTCAAGCCTAGAATGGTTGTATATATCCTCTTTTATATAGGCTTGTTGCGAGTTTATACTATTTGCATGCATCAAAGGAATTTTCATGAAAACGAGGCAATAAAACGTGAAATCAAGACTGAAGGCCCCAACCATCGCCTGTATACCAACGAGTTCAAGTTCACTAGTTCCCATAAATTTTCCCGTTGGGGGACCCTACCCCCCTCTCTCCGCCTGGTCTATTCAGATAAAGACCTAAGAAAGAGTAAGAGAATGAACATCTGCGGAATGTTCTCCAGAATATTACTTCAAAACTAAATGCTACTTATATTTTTAACTTTCTTTTAAGTAACTTAAAGGGGAAGTTCGGTCAAAAAAAATATTCTCCAATTTCGCTGTAAATGTGTTCTTAAGTCGTTGTAGGATACAATTTTAACTCTTACCTTGCTCCCGGAGTCGATAATCCACTAATATCCGTTGCGAAAAGCCGCATGATTTTAGGCCGCCATTCTCGAAAATCTGAGCAAGAATGTTGTTGCTGTTTTTGACGTCATCACGGTCAAAAGAAAAAATCTTGGGGTAAAACGCGTATTGCGGACAACACTTCTTATGATAATTCTGAATCTTTCTTTGTTTTTGTGACACAATATAATGTGTCAAAAATATATTTTATTACTAGAAATAGATTAAAAACTGCAAAATCAATAGGAATTACTCAAACTTCAACACAAAATGGCTGAAAAAAGTTGTGAAACTTCGAACGAATTTGAACAAATTAGTAGCGACTAAGAAAGTGGCAATGAAGAATAATTAGAAGTACTGAATTTAATTCGTTCGAAACCTTTGGATACGGAACCAGTGAGAAAATTAAAAGAAAATGTGCTTGAAGAGCTTGATAGCGAAGACTCACTGAATTCTGACGAAGAAGAAGAGCTTGAGAACGAAAGGACAGGTAATGATGAATGGTGTGTTTGGGGTAAAAATGCGAAGCAATGGAGACATATACCAAGAGTCTTTGCTGCCAAGAAACCAACAAAATTGAAGAAACATCTTCAATGGAGAAGCAGTTTATATTATTATTCATTTAATTGCCTTACATTAATATATAAGAAAGTTTGAGGGGCAACCTATCCTATTTTTTAGAGATACCCCTAAGTAGAAATATATAGAAATTAGAGTTTTTTGATCTGGACAGAGAAAAACAATAGGAGTAAAAGTAAAGTACCATTAGGCAAAAGTAAAGGGAAACGATGTGGGTAATTATTGAGCCTCCCCCCTGACCACAAACATTATGAAAAGAACTTATAAGTCAACAATGCTCTTTACTCTAGGTGGAATCCCGGAGTTTGTTTTCTGAAAAGGGTTGTGTATGTATTCTTGGTTTAGCCCCATATTATCCACTGTGGGAGATTTGATTCTAGCCAATACAGTACTTTCATCGTGGGGAAATTTCAGTTTGGTCTACTTGACAAGACCAGTCCTTGAAACGGCGTAAAACAATCTTACTAGGGGAGATTGGATGACCACTTGTAACAAATACTCTCTAGTCTCTTATAGACGTGCCCTTCGCCTATTAATCTTCTGAAATATTTCCACCCAGGACATTGTTATTCCAGCCCCCCCCCTATTAATTAATTCTGGTAACGAGTTACAAGCAAAACAAGAGTTTCACTACAAAAATCTATGAGATTGAGAATTTCAAGTTAAATCAGTAAAGTTATTGCACTATGTCTTTAACGTCTCATTGTCGCTACATTCTGTCTCTCACAGAGGTTCCCATTTTAAAAATTTTCTGAAAATTTTCCACCCAGGAGATTCTTATTCCACCCCCCTCCGTATAGATTATTTTTAGATTTTTCCAACCTCTCCTACTTTTCCAACCCCCCCGTCTATTAGAGACCACAGAGTAGTTTAATTACAAACATTCCTATACCATTCCCTGTTTTCGAACTGGAAAAGTTATCTGCTTGATTTTCATTAGATACCCTATATCAAAGTCGTTTTGTATTATATTTTGTCGACAAATGAAATGTTTAATTGTAAGTTTTTAATTCAAAGGGACATCAGTTAACGAACCCTGCGGTAATTGTATTGCCCATATACATTGTCGCAACGGACAATTCGAGGTTTCCAATTGACACTCCCTGTAATTAAGAACTTCTAATTATTCTTCATCACCACTTTTTTCGTCGCTACTTATTTGTGTAAAGTCGTTCACAACTTTTTTCAGCCATTTTGTGTTGAAGTTTGAGTAATTCCTATTGATTTTGCAGTTTTTAATCTATTTCTAGTAATAAAATATATTTTTGACACATTATATTGTGTCACAAAAACAAAGAAAGATTCAGAATTATCATAAGAAGTGTTGTCCGCAATACGCGTTTCACCCCATGATTTTTTTTCTTTTGACCGTGATGACGTCAAAAACAGCAACAACATTCTTGCTCAGATTTTCGAGAATGGCGGCCTAAAATCATGCGGCTTTTCGCAATGGATATTAGTGGATTATCGACTCCGGGAGCAAGGTAAGAGTTAAAATTGTATCCTACAACGACTTTAGAACACATTTACAGCGAAATTGGAGAATATTTTTTTTGACCGAACTTCCCCTTTAAGATGCATATTTTCATTTCAGTTTTGTTGAATTGAATTGTTACTAATTCGTATTTGATTTCAAAATTTCGTATTTGATACAAAATCTTACGATTTAAAACTTTTAATTGTAAACTTAGATTCGATTCGACATTTATTGTAGAGTGTCATGTTATGTAAGTGCTACCTTTTTTTTGGAAGGGAATGCAAAAAATTGATGATTTACTTGTCATTACGTATTGTTACAGTTTCTTCAATTCAACAACATATAACATAGAATTTCATAGTTATTCATAGATATTCTTTAGCTCTTTTATCCAAAGTGCATATTGTTGATATCGTTTTTATCAAATGTTGTGTTTATTGTTCTGTTTTTAAAAATCATAAGTGCGCCCATAATAGCTTTCTTTGTATGCTACTGTATTCCTTAATTACAGGACCCCATCTCGCAGAAGTCCTGCCACAGACCATTTCATCATTGAAAAATGAGAATGTTTGGAAGTAAGGCTTTTATAACAGGAGGTAGCTTGATAACTGAGGATCTGGAAATAAGATTTAAGAGCGATTGTATAACATATTAAAAAACCATAAACAAGACATAAGGAGAGATACCCTTTCATTCTGCTTAGCGTTTAGCTCCTCCAGATCTTGCTTTCGCTGTTGCTTTGTAGGACTCAATATTTTTTTCTTCAAACTATTTTGTGGCGGAAGCTGACGAATCACCTTGACATCATCATCTCCTTTACCAGTAGGAAAAGAACGCTGCACTTCAGTGTTATCCTCTTTTGCCTTTGCTAGTTTGAGATTCACGTTTTCATCGCTATTCTTTTCATTGTGGAAATTCAACTTTCTTTTGATTCGATGCAAATCGCTCTCCCTATCAGTATTCTCTAATACTTCATTTGATGTTTCGCTATCCCCGTTACTGCCATTTACATATTTAACAGTGTTCGTTTTCAATATATTGTGATTTAGCTTGTAGGGAGATGTTCGTTTTCGCTGCATGGGTGGTTCTAGTGCAAGGTACCTCAAATGATCGGATGTTTTCCCTGCAAATCTGTCTTCAATTGGAAACTGCTGGTTGTTTTTGTCGGCTGTAACCTACGGAAGATAAGTAATAAATAATGCTATGGCTCTCCTAGTGTGGTTTGCAAAGGTTGTCACCCCTTCAACAATTTCCTTGTAGTTATTAAAGAGCCCGGATAGGTTTGTCTTCGACAATTTGTGAGTAATTGTGCGTGAGATTGATGTGACTCCGGTTGATTGATTTAATCAACTACCCTGATAGCTCCAATGGTAGAGCAATGACGCGTCAGTTCAGTGTGGGGTTAACTCCTCGGGTCACTTTTCATTCTCACAAATCATCTCGTTTGAAAACCAATCACTATGAAACTCAATTGCAGGGTCTTATTGATACATTCAAACTAAACCTAATCTGTCTTCACTTCAAATATCTTTCAAGAATATTAAGCAGATTATTGAAATTCTACACCAACCAGAATTCACATGATGAAAACACAATCTTTGGTTAGTACCTAGAGATAAGGTAAATCAATTTCTTGGGGTAGAAGGCTGGAGAAGGTTACAAAATCAAAGATGTATACCCCCTTTAAAAGAACTACTTCAAATCTACACCATAATAACATTGAATAGAACACAGAAAATAGCAGCTCTTATATTTCATTAGCAATATTGAGTTTTTCATTCCTTTGCTTCCAGAGCCAGAGTTTCTTAATTTTTGGCAATTCAGGACTCAGAGTTTCTAATTCTCATAAGAAATATGTTTAAATGAGTAAAGGAATAGAGTAAAGCTGAAAAATTGATGTTTTAAAGACTTACGTTTTTGGGGTTTTCTTTACCGATATCTTGTTTGGACTTTTGAACGACTGCTTCATAATCCATAATTGGATTTTTGGCTGCGACTTTTCCTTTGGAAGTTTCCTCGTAATCCCGCCATTTTGTTGTGTTAGTTTTCATGATATTGTGGTTGAAATCATAATCAGTTATCCGCTTGCGTTGCAGAGGTGGTTCATGGGTAGGATGAATTGTCACAGAACACAAGCCTGCTTCTTTGTTCTTCAATATCCCAGGCTTTTCAGTCTCAAGCTGGTTTAGGTCTTGTTTTGATCTTGGTTTAAGAACTGGACTTTTGTTGCCTTGAGTTGAGGCATGGGAGTTCTTGTTGAAGGTGGACATATATTCTGTCTGAAACTAAATGTCAAATTACAATCAAGTCAATATAAGTAATAATTGTGGAAAGTTTTATTGTTAAATAAGCATGGAACGTCATTCATTGAAGGTCAACTTCCTTAAAGGTCAAATGGGGTCTTATTCAAGGCTTAAAGGTACAGTCGAATAAGTAAAATCATCACTTTCCTTCAACAAAAATGTTAAAAGTCTGGTAGTGTCAACTGTTAGGAAAACGGGGACCCTTTTTTCTTCTTATCCCAAAAATATCAGAGAAGAAAAAGATGTGTTTCCTTTCTGAGTCTACTTGTGTGTGTATCCCTGATTATTCTCTCTGAATTCAAACAGGCTGATCTTTCAAATTCAAATATACAGGACTAATCAAAAGTATTCCAACGAGGATGAGAAAATGGCAGTTTATGGTCTTCCCCCACCCTTAGGCCCCTTTTTTCTCTTCCCTAATCTCCTGATCCAAAATCTTCACACCAAGGTAAAAATGATTGGCCACCTTGTCCAGAGTGGGCTGTGTCGTCCAGAGTGCCCTTTGAGGATGAATGCAAAATTTGATTTTTTATCTAAGAAATGAAATGGTCTTTATTTTGTTAGTGTCTGAATGAATGATGTCTAAAATGTTTTGACTAAAATTCTATGCTCCAAATTTCAATTAAAATTTCCAGAAGCTCTAATTGCAAATTTCACTTTTCTGTATTTTTATTCAAAATCTTAATCAATTTTTGTGAAACCAACCACCCTTTTTCATTGGTTTGCTCAGATTTTTACACTGCATCTGGATACTCAAATTTTTAAGAAATTACATCATTTTGAAACTCATTTCTTACTGCATATTATGAATTGCAAATGAAAACAAAAAATTTCAAAATTTCTTCCAATTTTTACACCTTTTATTCATGTAGCCCTCTTTCCTATTTGAGTTTTTTTATCGAAGTTCTCTAAAAATAATCGACATGATAGTCACCACTTATCATGACAAGCCTTTGATATTTAGCGGGGCAACGTTTCGGGAGAGATCCGTCTCCCATCATCGGGCAATGAGAAATGTGGTTTGATCCCTATTTATGCAAAGGTCGAATCGAGAGGTGTGAACACTGAGTGAACCTTAAAGGAGGTTTCTGAGATATTGGCGCTTAATTTCTATCATTAGTGGCGCCAAAGTTGTGCTTGGTGCTCTTGACATTGTTTAACCAGATTTCTGGGATTGTGTATGATATCAGGCTTGTCATGATAAGTGGTGACTATCATGTCGAATATTGTGTCAGAAACAGCCTTGATAAGTCCAAATGTATTTACTCAGTCTCTGAAAATGTTGGCCTGAAATGGAGTTGGGATCTGATAACCTCATTTTAATTTTTGTTAAATGAAAGCTAAGGTCCATTGTTTTTTTTTCATTCAGATGATATCACTCCTGTATCAAGCAAAGTAGTCTTATGTTGCTTTGTAAATCTGGTCCTAGTGTGAGTCCAGGATGCTTCGGTAGCCATTTCACTGTCTTCATTCGAATTCCTTTAATACTCCAAGCATAGTTTTAGTATTAGTTGTAGTCAGAAAGCTCCTTCTTATGCCACAATATTTTACTTTGAAAAATTTCCTGATTGTTCTGTGACCAGGCACACTGTAGTTTGTAGTTTGGGGAGTGCCAATTGGAGAGAACAGTCAAGGGGGGCTTGAGGGCTAAGCCTTTAGAAAATGTTTTCAAGCCATGCCCCTCTAACCTCATTTAACGCTGGCAACAAGCTCTTTTTTCTAATTTCTGTTCTATGCATCCCGATTAGAACTGAAATGGTATTCTAACAATTTTTATTTGCAGAGTACAACCAACTGCAATCTATACCTATTCATAATAACATCAAAATGATGAAGTGAAGACCAGATCGATTTAGGCAAAAGGCCTACCTTACTTATAGACTACTTTCAATGTTTACATTTTTGGACAGGCAAATGAGATTCCTTTGAAATGCAAAATAGGACCACAATAAAAATTTACACCTTTTGACAATTAATTCAATGCCAATTGTTCAGTAAACAAAGAAATCGACAGGCGTAAAATGTAAACACTGAAAGTGGTCTATAGAGTAGGCTAGTCTAGGCTCAGAATAAAAAAGAGACAAATTGTAATGAAGTACAATGTGATATAATTAAAATAAGCACTGATTATATATATTCAGAGCTTATTTCAATTATATCACATGGTACTCCATATACAATTTGTCTCTTTTTTATTCTTACTAAAGTACCACACGCAACATATGATAATTTTGAACTACAATAGGCTAGGCTAGGGCTACCTAGGCTGATAATGACTCAATCATAAACCCTTTCCCAAAACTTATCGACGAGAGGAGCAGTTGAGTTTGTTTTCCCTTTAATAACCCTGAATTCATAGAGTAATCTTTACCTTAACTTTTGATGGCATTTTGAAGTAGAGTAGATTAAGATAATAAACCAACCCCACGAAAAAGCACCACAGTCACAGCTTGTTTATGATTTACTCGCCGCCATTAAAACAAAGCCTCCTTCTCATGAAAATAGAATTTGAAAAGAGAAAGATGCAACCGTCGCCTTGGCAATCCACGTGACTAAATTTCTCTCCAAATCAAGTTCAAGTTTACAGGCCGTGATTTTTCCATTCACACTTGGCACAGCTTAAGGCCTGTTTATATGGGCAAAATTACTAAACTTAATTTCAAGCACTGTTTATATGGGGTTTTGATGCCGGGTCTGAAAGGGCGAAGTAAATCCCTAGACGTCATTAATCATAATCGTAAACGTATCATTGATTTGCCATTGTTATGAGTTCGAATTTACTCCACCTCACCGGTAGTTTTGCGTTTGGAGAAATATGGAGAAATACGGTGGCCCAAAACTTCACGGCATTATCAATTTGCACACGGTAATATCAATTTGCCGACGGCACAATTTCAACTCCCTCACGGCAATTTCAATTTGCTCACGGCATTATCAATTTGCTTGCACACGGTAATATCAATTTGCTCACGGTAATATCAATTTGCTCACGGCAATTTCAATTTGCTCACGGCAATAACAACTTGCTCACGGCAATTAAAACCTGCTCACGGCATATTCAATATTGATATAGCTACTTTATGATTATTGATTTTATGGGCTTTAAGATGACCGCCAACACTGATTTCTTTTTAATTCCCATTGCTGTTTGAAAAGATGGCGGACGACGAAAGAGTCATACTGGAATCGCTATTTTATTAAGGACTCGAGTACCAAGAGATTTGTGAAATACTGAAAACAGATCATAACATAAATCTTAGCCTTAGTCAGCTGAAACGAAAGCTTAAACAATACAACCTTCGAAGAAACAAGGTAGAATATAATCGTCAGTCCTTAAGAAATTCAATCATGGAAATCCTTGATGTGGGCCTGGTAGTTCTTGGGGCTACCGCAGCGTTCGGCATGCGCTTCGGCAGCAAGGTATACGAGTACCAAGAAAAGCTGTAGAGGAAATTGTGCGTGAACTTCATCCTGATGGAGTGGAGACAAGAAAGAGTCATAAGCTGCGTAGGCGTGAATACATCTGCCCTGGGCCAAATGAAGTTTGGCATGCTGATGGGTACGATAAGCTGAAGCCATTTGGGTTCTCGATACATGGATGCATTGATGGCTTTAGCAGGAAAGTTCTATGGCTGTACGTCACACGTTCAAACAATTTGCCTGACAATGTAGCAGCATACTACTTGGAAACTGTTCGTGCGCAAGGAGGTTGTCCCAAAGAGCTATACACTGATTTGGGCACAGAAAATGGCATAATGGCTGGAATTTATTCCTTCTTTAGAGATGATGCGGACAGTCGTAAAGTACGTTCCATCTCCCCGTAATCAACGGGTTGAGGGATGGTGGAGTTTTCTCAAGAAAAGCTGGTCATCATGGTGGATTTCTTTCTTTAAAGATTTGAAATCTAAAGGTGATCTTAACATGCTTGATCCGGTTCAGAAAGAATGTTTGTGGTTTTGTTTTGCAAAAATACTACAAACAGGTCTTGATGAAATAAAGAATAATTGGAACACCCATTACATAAGGAAATCCAGATTTGATACATTCAATGGGAGACCAGATGCCTTGTACACGATCCCAGAGTTTCATGGTGGTAACGGCGGTCTTATTGTGCCTGTGCTGAATGCAGATTTGGATTATGCTTACTCTCACCTTGTCGAAGCCAGTGATAACCACTCAGAGTATGAGGAGTACTTCAAATATGTCATGGATGAATTGCAATTGACAGCAGCCAATGACTGGAAGACTGGTCTAGATCTTTACAAAACAATTACAAATTTAGCCGTAAATGGATATAGGACACTGCTCTTTTCAACATTCACGAGGTTAATTTTCAAAAACTCCCTTGATTGCATATATTCAGAATATCTTTCCATGAACTAAACTGTAACAATAACTTTGTAATGTAACATAAAAATATATCAACCTTAGCTTTCTACTGTCTTCCTCATCAGATCGCACGTGTTGCATTACTTTTGTTTGGTCGGCGCCAGCGCCATTTCAGTTAAAACAAAGGAGCCTATTGTTTCGCTTTTGTCTCATCCGCGCCAAACCCGCGCCAAAAATATAAAATGCAGTCTGGATATTGCCGTGAGCAAAATTGATATTGCCGTGAGCAAATTAAAATTGCTGTGAGCAAATTGAAATTGCCGTGAGCAAATCAAACTTGCCGTGAGCAAATTGATATTGCCGTGAGCAAATTGATATTGCCGTGAGCAAACTGATTTTGCCGTGAGGAAGTTGAAATTGTGCCGTGGACAAATTGATATTGCCGTGATTAAATTGAAATTGCCGTGAACTTTAGGGCTATCGTAGAGAAACTTCACTTCACTTGGATGAAACTTCACCTCCTGAGAGGCGAAACTTCACTATACCGGTATTGTGGAGTGAAGTTTTATTTTCCATATAAATGCAAACTGAGATTTCACTGGTTTTCCATAGGAGGGTGAAATATCATTTGCCAGTGCCAGCCCCGGGTCTGACAGGTGAAGTGATTTTGCCCATATAAACAGGGCCTTAGAGCTTAGAGCAAAAATTCAACCGCCTCTGTGTTTGATGTCATTACAGATATATTAAACAGACTAGAAATAAACGGATGTAGCGAGAGAAGTTTTAACAGAGAGTCTGTTAAACACGACCCCTAGAGGAATGGCATTATGATTGGGTAAACTGTTAGATATTTTCGTCAATCAACAGCATATTCTAGTAGCTGAAAGATTAAAATCTCTTGTGAAACATCTTTATATTTCCTTCCAATATCTGTAGCGGAACATTCAAAATTTAGTTGCTCAAACAAGGAAGATCCGACTACCTCAGTTATGAGATACAATTGCTCAAATAGCTACAAAAACAGATTTAGTATCAACCAATCTAATAGCTCTTTAAAATATCCAGAACTGCTGCAGCCTTAATCAAGACCATGAATCTAGCACTTAACAATGAATATAGCACCTTGCGTCTTTTGACGTCATAAATCCATTTTTGATATTCACTTTGTTTTCCAATAAGCTAAAAGTAAATAAGTAACAGGCCCTGAATTTGGAATTTCTTCTATCAAAAAGGGTCGAATCAAGGCTGTCTTTTTTCATTGCTTCACTAGCTTCCTGTTGCCAAGAACATACAAATACACGGATTTTGGGTTACGGCGAGGTAGTTATTTTTAGCAAAATGATAGGCAACAGCGAGGGCCTTGCTCGAAATTTCAGCTACTTTGAAAAAAGTATATAGCTACTATCAGGCTCATATTGACGTGGGCTGACGTAGGCTGGCGAGGTATTTTCAGAATATCCTACAATTCTCAGGTCACTTGCTGAACATGAATCGATATGGTTGAAAGCTAACCTTCCTTCTAGGTATATAATTCACAAAGGGGAAGCATATATGCAGTACCATTCAAAAAGATTCATTTTTTCCAGCAATGACGCGTGGAGATAGGCGATAACCGAATCCTACTCATTAGAATTACATTCAGTAGAAACAATGTTCCGTTTTTATATCTCATAGTCAGAAGATGTATCATATATGCCAAGTTAAACCAAGTAAAAAGGAGCGATTCATATTAGTCTTTATGTATCGAGGTTTCTCTATTCCTATCCACGTACTGTTTCTCTTCATTTATCGGTCGGTAATCTTCTACCACAACAATGTAGACGAGGGCGAGGGGCATATCAATCACAAAAAAGTGTACGAGATTTTTGTGATTTTGAAAATCACAACAGATTTTTTTGATTTTAGTGATATTTCTGCGTTTTTTTTCTGATTTTTCTATGATTTTTGTGATTTTCCTGTGAATTCTGTGATTTTTCTCTGATTTTTACAAAAAGTGTACGAGATATTTTCGAGTGATATGCCCTCGGACGAGGGTTGCCAGGAAAATTTGGAAACAAAGCGAAAAAAAATAACAACTAAAGCTTTGCGTCTGATACTTAAAAGTGATAAGTATCAGTAGATGACGTAGTACGTCAGGAAAGCGAACGTAACCTAGCGAATAATAATACAACGTAAGACTGTTGACCTATTTTCGCATCATATCGGCAGGGTAAGGTCAACATTTTATTTAGGAATTTGGAGTCTTGTATTCATCAAAGCCATGGACCCATATTGTGTAGACAGAAAGAGTTTGCTTCCCAATAGGTCTCTGTTACTAACAGTTTATTGTTGGTCTCACTGATCTCTGGTGATGATAGTTGTTTCTCACCTTACCAATCATTCACCTCCTTTCTGATTGTCCCCGCTCGATCCACATCTCCATACAACGGTTCTTTGGGTTTCGTTTTCGTTCTCTTTATGACGAACATACTAAGCTGATGAAGGTCAGACAAAAGCTTAAGCAGTTCTCAAAAATGTTAGTTCGGGCGAGAAGTTTAGGAATGAAGACAATCATCAAAAGCTTCATGTTGAAATTTATAGAATTAATCATATTTCGACCTACGCCTTACAGAGGTCATTCTCTAGTAAAAACGAAATAAAAATTTAAACAGGTTAACATGTAAAAGGTAAACAAGTCGTAGCGATAGAAACCGAGAATACAATTGTGAAAATTTGTATTTTGGTTTTAATCAATTTCAATTTCAAATTTTCATCTCCTATTAAAGGAGAAGTAGATTACATAATACAATTGATTAAAAATAATCTGCATATACAACTAGAAAAAAGGAAGTGAAAATAACATATTAGCTTAATAACAGATATGACAATATGAGAATTTTTTCTTTTTAATATTTAAGTTGCTATTTAAGAACATTTTTCTTTCTCTTTATGAATTTGGTTTTTGAACCAAAATTCTCCTATCGGATTGACTTGAGAATGTTCTCTGTAAAGTGAAGGTCGAAATACGAGGAATTAAATAAAATCAACATGAAGCTTCTGGTGATTCTCTTCCTTCTTTCGAAGTCATAATTTTTCGCAATGTTTTAAATTCTCCTCGCCATCCTCAAGTTCTGTGCCGATCAAAGACTATGATCTACAATATGGATTCAAGATGCTTGGCATTATAAGGATGGAACTTAACTATCTACCTAATGTGGTTTTGACCGGTGTGGTTCGTGTTCACTATCTGTAAGGCTGGTCAAGATATCGCACTTCTGGGTAAAAGAAAATACTGCCTAATTGAGTTTGAAAATATTTCTATACTCTTATTGAATCAATTCTATGTTTTGTGGTTGCGTATGTTGGCGATATACTTATATACTTCAAGGGAGCATCTGTAACACATGGGTAAATAAAATCAAATACCACTTACTTCTTTCAAATGAATTACAAAATTAATATAAATATAGTTTTTATCGGTCATGATTCATCTTTCGGTTCTTCATTTCGGTCTTGATACTATAATCTCTCTGTTGATATCTCTGCTATTGGATGCTTTGAGATCCTAATTGTTGACAAAGCATGATAATCTTTTTAATTCCGACCATCCACTGTCTCACCTGCGAGTGAAAAATTAAGAGCTCAAAATCTCAAAAGCTATACAAATTACCAGGTGAGACTCCCCTACATTAGATATGGCGATTTTCTAAAAATTTCTGCAATAAAAGTTGAAGAGATATTTATGAATTGTTATTGAGATAATTAATATCAATCCATAAAGTTAAAGATATGATTAAGTTAAATAAAAGAGATGATAAAGTTAAAAAGATATTTAGAATGGTTATTGAGATAGTATCAATACTATAGGCAATAATGATAAGAATGAGGGATGAACGGTATGTTCCTACTGTTAGAAAACTTTGTTTGCTCTGCTCTTTCATGCATGGACCTCTAGAAGTACATTACAAGTATAAGCATATCAATAAGAGATAAACTTGATCTCACCTCATTTGAGAAGTCGACGATGAGGGACTGGTGAATATTGTCTGCTTTCATGAGGTCGTTATCAGACAGGGCTGAAATTAAAAGAATAGGTGTAATTAAGTCTTGTCTAAAGTCTGAATTCTTAAGGCTACACTGCAAAGTATGAAACAGGTGGTTTTTTGGGTTAAGTTATTTTTGTGCTGTTTATTGAAGGCCGTTTGAGAACTCTCTTCCTATGGATGTAAGAGTCGCAAAGCACCAGGGGTCTGTGCCCTTTTTACAACGAAGTACCCTTTTTACTTTCAGAAATTGTCCCTCTTGCTTCATGAAGAAAGTCCCCAGGGGTCATCCTAAGGAAATTGTAGAACTGCCCAAAAAATTTTCCGGGCCGCGACACGGCTCATTCAATTTTTTGGGCTATCCTAGGGGGGTCTGGGGTATGCTCCCACAGAAAAATTTTGAAAATAGAATGCCTCAGATTGGCTAAAAATGCATTTCACAGCTTTTTTTAACACTTTATAAAGAATGAAAATGTGTTGAATGAAACTAGAAAAAACAGCAAAGATCAGTGCAATAATAGTTAATAAATTTTAGAACTGCCCATTTTTTCATTTAGAGTTGCCCAAAATTAAGTTAGAACTGCCCATTTTGGAAAATGGGACGCCTTAGGATGACCCTTAAAAGTCCCTGCGATTGTTGAACCATATCTTGAGTAATGAAATAATGGGACTTCAGCCTTCCTCTTAGATGTTTTTTTCTCTGTTGATTTCAGAAAGATCCAAGTTTGATATTGCAGCATAATACAATCAATCACTTCCTCTCTGATAGACCAATTTTGATCCACCTCTGGATATAATCATTTGTTAGGTTTCATATTTGCCCTTATCTGACAGACTACTCTGATAGTGCCAGAGGCAGAGCTTTAGTATGTTTCTGATTTTCCTCAACTACTTGAGATACTGTATTAGCAAAATGAGAAAATTCAAATTCAAAACAAGAGCCAGTGAATTAAAGCCAAGGTACAATCGAAAATATCATTACAGCCAAAATTCAACTTTGAGGCTTGCATCTTTATCAAACTCATGCCGGCCATTTTGATTTAGTACAATACAGAATGAAGGTATCCCTTACCTATTGATAAACATGACATATTTGATTTTACTTTTGGAGAAAGTTTTCCTTCCGTCCAGCATTGAGTGAAGATGTCGATTCTTTTCTTGATATCATCTATCAATTTCACATCAGAAACTGAAGACAGCTTGTCAAGTGTAAAATTCAGATTTGCAAGAGTCTTTTGAAGCACTTCAGTATCCTTACTTTCATCTGACAGTTCTTCTGTTTCAGTTCTGGAATTCATCTCCCTGGCCGGAGATGGAGTTCGTTGCCTTGAAGAACATGCAGATGAAACTCTTCTTGTGTAATAACCATCAACTGGGGGAGGCATGACGCCCTGTCCTTGAAATCCTGCATCTCCTATGTCTTGGAAATTAGGCATTGAAGTACTCCGGACATGATGTGCAGTACCTGGGACATCCGCTGACAGAGAAGGCATGGTTTTGTTCAGCTTTGTAGACTGGCACTCTTCCAGCTTTGCCTGAGTTGGGGCAGCACGGTCCAGAAGACCAATTTCAGGCATAGACCTTAAGCAACTTGTAGCTGTAGTCACAACATTTGCAACTGCAGGATGAGACTTGTTTGAAGTAAAGTAGAACAAAGGTTGTCCAACGTGAGAATTTGGTTGGTTGCTTGGGCCCGTTGATGGCTCTCCAACAGTGGATGGAGGCTTCAGTGGGCTGCTGCTAAACACTGGATATGATAAATTGCCACCAATGGGAGGTTTCTGCAAGCTTGGCTCGTTTAGTATTTGAGGGGGAACATTTTCAGCCTTTGGTTGCTGCAAATCTGGCATGCTAGTAGCGTGTACAATACTATGATGAGGCAAGGCATATGCAGGTGGCTGTAGGGGTTGGGGCTTTGGTACTGTCACTGGCATTTGCATCTGACCTTGGGGTATTATTGGGGGAGTAGTACTAGGAACCACTGAATTATGCATCGCATGAGGGCTAGTACCAAATGGTGCATTGGGTCTGTTGTATGTAGTTGTTGCTCCAATGGATGCAGATCTCGAGTAGCCATGGCCTTGATAATTATTGGGTGGTAGCTTCATTTGGTTCTCATTCAAATTCATAGCTTGCATTGCTGAATGAAAAAATGATATGAAATGTTGGAGAAAACACATGTTTATATATAAATATGGCTTTCTGAGTCTAATTTTCTGTGAAAGATCTGACCTCATTTGATTGGTTAGCAGAATTCACAGTGTCTGGACAAAAATTGATGGATCCAATTAAATTTTTGACTTTTTAAATTTTTTAGCTTTAGCTTGAGCTTCCTTGCCTTGGAATTTCCATAAATGATGAGCAGGAGAAAAAATATTTAATCTGAAAAGTATATATCTCTGTCGGCTCTTCTCCTTTTGACAGATTGTAATTTGCTACATTTTATTTGTTTTTTTTGAGTCTACTGCAGGTGTAAACCTGTTTTTTCCATTTTTTTGCTGGCAAGTACAGTTGTCATACGACTTGCAATACAATTGTCTATTATTGACAATTATGATTTAAAATGGCAACAACAGGTTGCCGCACTGGACTCAAAAAGACAAAGGAAAATGTGTGCTACTTTGGTAGGCCTCTGAAATGATGCCAAAAATTCAACAGCACAAAGTTTGGTATTTTGGATTGGATAAAGATATCAGATTTTCGAAGCTTCATAATGTTTTAATTAAATTGTCATTAGCTCCTGAACTCTTGTCAAATAAACCCTTTTCCAAAAGTATAAACTCTTTGACTTACAATTATTCAGTATGGCTCCTCCACTAACACAATTGTGAGCAACTCGTTTTCTCAAATCGATCCGTTTTCTTGGTGCTACAGTGCTACTAACACCTGCTGCAGCAAAGGCCAGTGTGGGAGGATCATTCCAACCTCTGTCTGAATTACTATTGTATGCTATAACATTGCCAGATGGAGGGAGATCTATTGAAAGAAAATTGTACACTACTTCAAATTCAAATATCAGTTTACTGTAAATTTCTAATCCTATGTTATCAGCTATGGAATCTGTCAGAGTGATCCCCAAAGAACCTGAGGGACCAAAATTTGGCCAAATAGACCTGAAACAAGCCTAGCGATAAAAACTACCATAACAAGGTAGAAGCACCCTAAAAGCTAGCAATAACAAAGTGTATCAACTCAAACGTTTATAAACTAGACCATTGCTCGCAGTCTGCTTGGTCGGTGATTTTATTCTGGAGAGAGGTGAAATGACACCGACTCACATTTAAGCAAGGGAAGTCTGCCTAAAAATCTAATTTTTTTTTAACAAATGAAGCAGAAACTCAAGGCGGATTTCAAAAAATGGTTTAATTGGGAGCAGGGGCGGCAGCCAGTGCTATTTGTGGTATTAGTCTAACAGCAATTTTTTCTTAGGTTGGAAAAATAATTTTAAGGACATAAAAGAATAGAAATAATCAGATAGGATGTAGCAACTGTTATCCTTAAGCTACTAATTTTACAAATTTAGTAGCATGGAAATTTTCTGATGGAATCCCACTGTAAACAGCCCTCGACTACCCTTGAGTTTGAGTATGAAAAAACGTAACAAAATGAATCACACTGTATTGACCACATAAAATTGCAGCAGTTACTCTGTTGGTAAGTGTGCACTGCAAGAGAGTTTACTTGTTTACATCACATGACACTGTGAATTCTTTATTCAACAAATTATTTATTACTTCCAGCTGCTACCAATTCAACTCGGCGTGCGGTTGCCATTCACTGAAGACTAGTGCACATGGTGCACATAGTGCATTTGTCTATGATGTCATGGCCTCTTCATTTTCACAGATTAGAATGATTCAGTCTTTTTGTAAATAATAAGATTTTCTCATTGATACACAGATTTTTTGATGATGTCACAGCCCCTTTTTTGAATGGATTTAAGAACAATGTAAATAGTCCTACATTTTTGTGGATATGCTGATACTTTGATATGAATCATCCAGGAAAATTGAAAAAATGTGCTAGGTTATTCTAGAACTTAGCCTATATCAGGTACATAACCTAGCTATTTTGTAACAAGTCATCTATTTTATTGATAAAGCCAGTTTTTATCTAAAAATGTTTAAAATCCTGACATGACTTTTAAGTTCGAGTGAAACAGCTGTGATGGTAGGTAGTCTATGTACTGTAGGTCCCAATTGTTGAAAATTATATTCAAGCGGATGGGTATCAAAGTTGAGTTTGATAAGGGATTTAGGGTGAAAAGGCGTTTCTCTCCTGGCCTTCTTAAAGAGGTGACACAATTTATTACACGTAGACGTACCAAACTAGAATTACGTCACATTTAGGCCGGGCCTAAGTACTGCTACGTAACGTCAAACACCTTTATTTATCACTCCTTTTAGAATAATTCGATGAAATTATTCACTTTTAGGAAGCTACTTTATCGCTACATTGAGAGATCGTTCATACTTGCAAAGAAAAGAGAACCTTACCACTGCCAGGGTGTACGTCCATCTTCTCAATCTCTGCTGGAGGAAGTTTTTTGAAAGGAAAGAAAATCCTGATAACCTGCTGTATTCAGTTTCAGGACGAAATTTAAGTTTAGCATAAATTATTACAAATTATGCGTTTACGTCATCCAAGTACTAAATCACTGTTTTTTTAATAGGAAGAATTACTTGTTTTTTGTGCTAGGCTCAGGTAAGTTAAGCGTAAAGCAACTAAAAGAAATAACAATTGTATAAATGTCGAACTTTATCTAGAATTTGCTCGTATATCCTATCGCTTTGTGTGGTCAAGCTTTCTAGCAACTGTTAGGGCTGAAATAGAAAGGGGGGCGCAACACACATATCAAAGGATAATATAAGAGAAAGAGCGTATTATCAAGCTAATTGTATTGTTTTTCTACCAAAATAGGGTGGGTTTACACCAGAATTTAATTTCAAAAACAAAGCATTATCTATGAGCCCCCCGGACACATTAAACCAGGCACTTTTTAAGTGGAATAGACATTTCCCGAATTAGGTTTGGAAAAGAGGCCATCATTGAATTCCCATTACGCGTGGAGGATTCAAGGAAACAAACCTCATTCATTGTTTAACTGCAGTGAAACTGAATGGAATACCTTTGGTATTAAACGCTTGTGGGAATTCTCATTGCAAATAATCGAGGCTGAGCTTGAATTGCTTCAATTTCAATAGAAATGCAGCAAATTCGGGAAAGGTCTATTGAGTGTGAGGAAATTCTACAACTTTCCACAAAGGGTACATACCGTATGGATTTGACAACTTGCAAAGCCAGTCTACAGGGACTCAATGTAATAACTATTCCCACCTGATTACATAGAAATTGCAAATGATTGGCAGGTCTTGGTTCTCGAGAAAGTCAGCCAATCAACGCCCACTTCGTATTGTGGATTATACGATAGTACAACAACAACAACAAGGAAGAAACTCATGACGGCCTAACTATCATTTTGGGTTTGAGGAGTAGGCAGCTGAAATTATCAAAATGAACTGCGACTGTTGGACAATCTACTCAACCTTAACATGTCTTCTTGTCGTGGGAATGAATGAATTGGTGCTGGCTGGAAAGGATTATTATAAGATCCTGGGAGTGAATCGCGATGCCACAGACAGACAAGTGAAAAAAGCGTTTCGAAAATTGGCAATAAAATATCACCCTGATAAAAATAAAAGCAAAGGTGCCGAAGCAAAATTCAGAGAAATTGCTGAAGGTATGGAAGTATTTTGATATGTTATGTTTCAGTCTTTCACGTGTGTGAATTATTACCGCTAGTGTTGCATGCAGATGAAGACGACGATTTAGCACTTATCTGCACTTGCTTAGGGCCTAGGTGTCCTTCAGAACATTTAGACCCACCCAGTTTAAAATAATAATATGAGAGCCCAATAACCTAAGTTTACAAAAATTCTAATAGATTAATCCAAAAGTTAACCATACTTTTATTCTATTGAAACATTTAAAAAGCATGGCTCAGTTAAAATTTTAATTCCTATTAATTCAATAGTTGATCCCTCATTCCCCATAGATTATTTCTAAACCTAAATTCATATTTAGATATCAGACAAGTGATTAACTTCATTTTTTTTCGCAGCATACGAAGTTTTGTCAGATGAAAAGAAAAGAAGACAATATGATCAGTTTGGAGAGGAAGGAATGAAGGAACAGCCCGGATTTGATGGATTCAAATTCAATTTTGATGACTTTTTTGGTGATTTTGGGGGAGGCTTCAGTCAAGGATTTGGTCAAAAAAAGCAGAACTCAAGACACCATGGATTTAAGTTTAGTTTTGATGATATATTTAACAGTAATGATCAGGACGAGGATGAGGACAGTGTTTTTCAAGCTGGAAATAATGGCTTTGGGGGATTTGGTTTCGGTGATAATCTCTTTTCATTTGGAAGTGAGAGTCATACATTTACGAAAACAGAGCGGAGATCGTCAGGTAAATTACTAATGAGTTCAAGTCTTGGTTTACGATCGAGTATTAAATGTCAAGCAGGTGACTGCACTGGTGCATAAACAAGATGCAGATCTCCATCATGACTTCAAAAAGTTAAGAGACTTTTTTCCAATTTATGTTAGCAGGCAAAATCAGAGAAATAACCAAGGAATTGTAAACGAGGAAGCAGAAAATCATGCAAAAAATATAGGAGAAGGCTGATAAGTTACCTTTACACTGACAATGGCATATGTAATGGTATCTTCGTACCATAATTCAGCCAAACACTTAATCAAGTTCATATAGATTGCCATTCGTTGCCTAGACTCCTTTCCATAATACGAGGAGACTGTGAAATGTGAAATATTCATTATTTCTATTTTTAGACTGGGGTACTTAGCCCCAGCCCTCTTTCTTAGCATCAGATATAACAGAAATCAGTGAATTGTATTGTAAACATAAAAATGACATAATCTATATATATTTTGATATGCTAGACAATGCTAAATAGAGACTCTGATTGAAAATTGCCTCTGCGTTCTATTTTTCGTCCTAGTCATCTTTTTGTACTTAGAAGTACCTAAAAAGGACTGAAACTAACCTACTCATGTTGTAATATATTAATAGGGGTAACTTCAAGATTCTCTTTATTTATTACATAGTCTAACATGCCAAATGTCTCTAAAAAGTTAATTTCAATGTTTGTAACGCTGCAAATTACTCTTTTGTCTAAAGGGATCCAAAAACAATTTTAACTGAGAATGCTGGTCTACAAGTAGAAGATGGTAAAAGATGTACTACTTTTTCATGTGAAAGATGTGATTGAGCATCTTCTCACCTTGTACATATTGTTTTCATTTCAGGTGGGCAAAGATGTAAGACAATTACAAAGAAGATGGGTAACATGGTCACCACATTCACAGAATGTTCTTGATATGATACTATTATCTGTGAAAATTTCATGAAAATGGAATGTTAACGCTCGAATATTTTTTATAGTTCTGTTGATTAGAATATCTAGTTTTGCTTGATAGAATATGTAAGCATATTTATTTATATCCAACGATTCAAAGCGAGAAAGTATTTTTATTTCCTATTGTATCAAGTTCTGGTTATAACTTTGTGAAATTAAAGATCCATTGTCTCTTTGTCTCTATTTTCACAATGTTTCTTCTTCACATTAAGCACTGTAGTTTAAAAATTGTTCAGGGGGGCAACTATTGCTCAAGAACAACTTAAACAACACTGCAGCATGCTGAGGACATAGAACAAATCTCTATGGACGTTGTGGCACTAAATTTGCTAGGGGGTGCTCCTTTGCTATGCACTGTAAATTCTCTACTTAGCCCCCCTGTCAAAAAATTTCTCATGCAAACGTCATATCAAGACAGGTAGTTTTTAACTTGATCAGTGTAAATAGTTATTGTGGGATAAAAGACTCATGAGCTGTACCAGCCTTTTTCAACCAACCCCCTTTCAAGAGTGCTCAGTTTCAATAAGCCCACTGGGGGACTTAAAGCAGAATTTCTGGTAAAACTGCAAGCTTACTATACCCACTTGGAACAGCAACGTATCTCCATAGATGAAGGTTTCACAATGAATCCATTAACAATTTCAATACTAAAGCTTCAGCATTTACTTAGTTGCTATGTCTTCTTGGTGGTATCGTCAGAATTGACTCTCATTGAAATTGGTTAGTCTTTTTCCACAATTTAAGAGCCACACAAAACTAACTACTAAATTACAAAGTATACAATAAAAATACCTAAATTTAATTACAATTATTGCTTCTTTCTGAGTTTTGACAACAAGGATTTTCTCTTCACTGACTCACTTGACGAATCAGTCTTTGCTGGTAAACCATCAAAAGAGCTTGGTTTCTTGGACTTTAAAGAGTTGAGCCAGGATCTATTTTTCTTGCTGATGCTCGATGTTGAACTCCTTAGCTCGTTATTAGAGCCAAAGCACCTTTCTCGACTAGAAAACTGGCTCAGATTTTCTTCTGAAGACGCAAGTGAGGTTCTTTGGTGAGAAGAATTATCATGTCTCATTCCCACCTTCGATAAGCTCGAATCGCTCCCATTTAAAGAGGCAGACCGCTTTATGTCCGTGAACGGTGAAGAATCAATTTCAAAAGCTTTGCCAACTGTCTGCGTCTCAGGAGAAAACGAAGGAACAGAATGGCTCTCCTGAAATTTAGCAACACCACTAGATTCTACTGCACTATTCGAATGATGATTGCTCTTAACAGAGCCATCATTTCGGAATTCTCCACCATTCGGATAAGAAGAACCCCGCAAAAGTACTACTCTCCCTTGTATTCTGTCTAATAAACCAGATACTAACTCCCCCTCGTGAGGCTCAGGAGGGTCTTTTTGGGATGACAAGCGACTCAAGGCTTCATTTGCCATGGCTTTATCTTTGAAAGTGTCACCAACATCAAATAGTGATTCTTTCAAAAGTTCTTTGACCGGAGAAGACTTTGAGGAGCTTGCTTCAGAAAGTTCAACAAACCCAGGGTAAACACCTGAGCTAGCTCTAGACTGTCTATTGCTGCCATTAGGGTTATCTTGATTTGAACTCTTTGATTCTTTTGGTAAGGTCGACGATGAGCCTGGGATTGAGCCGATACCTCCTAGATTCGCACAGACCGCCAAAGCTCTAGCTATCGAACTTCTCCTGCTTTGATCTTCTATTTCCAAAGAAGGGTTTAAAATGCCATCACTGACGATGCTGAAGCCACAAAGTTCTTCAATTTGACGCCACCGGTGCTGTCGTTCTTGTAGGTCATTTGTCACCTCAGCAAGCGCACTCCTAAAGTGGCGATATCAAACATCAACACATAAAAATTCACAAGAGGAGCTTAATCAATTTTGGGAGACTTCACCTGTTGCACATTAGATAGGTTCAATTGCTTTGGAGACTCGAGATTTGGAGTTGCTGCAGCCAATACGAAACCTGTGCTCTCTCGAAAGCACTTTTTCATTATGTGGGTATTCTTATAAACAATATTCTGGAGCGAAAATCTTTATAGCAATTGCGATATTATAAGTATAGCAGACTTTACTATGTTTTGTATAGGCTATCTATGGGAGGTAGTCCATGAAATACAACCATATCGTTGCACTTGTTCCTTTGTGTCTTGTTACGGTTAGATTATTATATGAGCTCTTACAGAATATATGCCATGCATGTGTAGGCTTTCTTCAGTTCTCGACTAGAGGTGTACATGTCGACTAGAGATGTACTTTCCTGCTGATGTCTCCTACTAAAAAATTAACCCAATGGAAGTAGAAGCTAAGGAAAATGTATTCCTTTCATTTTGTTTGCGAAAAGATCAGTTACAAGAAAAAGCACCCAGATCAAAAACGACTCGGTATTGAAGTTGGTATTAACGAAGGTTTGGTTCATGTATCTAAGAGCAATAGCCCTAACATCTATTATAGCATGATTTCGGGGAGAAATGACAAGAAAGCAGGTAAAAAAGTACGAGATAGTATGACGATATAACGATATCACTGGTTAGAATTGAATGATGTATTGGCTGGTAAATATGTATACTCTAAAGCTCATTCGGTATTTGCGCTTATCTGAAAAGGTTTTTAATTCAAACTCACCTTGCACAGAGGATTTTCTGATCAACCTCATCGATGGTTTGTCCATGGACGATCCTCAATGAACCAAGAAATGCACCTCTCTTTTTTCTTATTTTCTCACACTGAAAATCAAACAATCATTCCTGTCATCATACTCGTCGAAGACAGAAACAAGCGGCTACCAAAGCTACAGCAGCTAAATACGCTGAACACTTCACGAATTTTGGAGAGAAGTATTCAACATTGTTCATTAGAGGGAAACTGAATATAAACTTAAAAATCATTAGGCCTGCCGAAAATGAGAAAAATTGCTTGTCTGTTATAAGAAAATTTGCTCGATCGATATTCGCTCTAAGTTTTGCTACACTCAAAATTTCAGTTTTTCATGTTTTTACCCAGGGCGAAACTATCTTAATTCATAAAAAAGGTCTCAGCTGTTTCCCTAACAAAGTCGCTTTTTAAAGCATGTTTCCCAGTTTCGTTGAGATTTTCTCCAGTTTTACTGTGGAAGTAAAGCGCCAAGGGAATGGTTTCTAGAGACAGACAGTTGATATCCGTACAGCTTTAGGCAATTCGTTTATTTCTGCTGCCTGGAATCAAGACCAGGATAGATCGAAACCCCCCGAAACTGTCGTAAAAAACTCTTATCATAATACCGTACCACCGAAAGGCACCATACCACTCAAAAACAAGTTTCAATATATATTTTAGAAATCCAACCCAATGCAAATTCTGCCGAGCAATCATAATTAATTGTTGAAAGGATTCCTCACCGCTGATTTCGCATCTTCCATTTGCCTCAACGCGTTATTCTTTTTGGAAATGAAGTTTTTCGATTCTTTTCTATACGTTATGTAAAGCCATTGCTGCAGTGACTTGGGTGACTTTGGTGCCATGGACTCCATTTCTGACTCAGCCTTCTGCAGGGCTTTACGGACTTCCACCAATTCTTGTTCTACCAATGACATTTTTATCCTTTCTTCTTCGTGATGGTTTCTTTCTTCGTGAAGCCTCTCAGCCTCTTTCTGGTAAAATCAAATAATTAGTTGAAGCATCAACAAATTCTTCTGGTGTGATTTCTTGCAGCTAGCAATTGTCATTCTGCTGGTGCACATTCAATAAAAAGGTTTTTCAATACACAGTCTCTTAAAAATCTTACATCAACGTAGATCTATGCAAGGACAACAATTAAAGCCAGATTCCACTACGGTCTGCACAGCTTTCAAATTATCCTTTTGATAATAACACTGTACATATTATTAATTTTAGCAATTTCTTTAACCTTTTTTGTTAAATCAATGACGCTTTATAGATGTCTATACTACAAGACCGTTGCAACAGAAAACAGATTTCTCTAATTAGCGTAATTAGAAAGGTGACATTTACGTCTCCCTTTGAAAGTTCGTTGAAATGGTAAACAAGCCTTAAATTTACCTCCCCATACTACGACATACACACAACGCCTTCTGAATGTTTCTTTCCTAAGAAGCAGCATTCTCAATATAACTCGTTCTTTAGATCCATATAGCGAGGCAGAGGCAAGTACAAAAATCTTGAAAATAATGTCGATGAAAAACATTCTTGCCAATTTCGATTATAACGTATCATTACCTTTGCAGCATCAATTTCCTTTTTCAGCTTATCTTCGATTTGTGCTTTACTAAGAGCAGTAGATCGATGTTCAAGCTCTGCCTTTTTCAACCTAAAACAGCGATTTATCAAAATTACACTACAGTCTACTGTAAGATGCGTATTAAGAGAACAGATATTGTCAAAACATTTATACTGGTAAGCATGGGATATACCTGGTGCTGCTTTTTATATCAACATTAACATATATAAATGCCAGCAGGGTTTCAAAAATACATTAATCTTCCTTCAAACATTTTCCTCTTGACTTCCCTTATTTCAATACAATATAAAACTACTGCAACCTAGCTTCGTGAACAGAGATAACCAATCTTACCCCCTCCTGCAGGGCCTAATTCGTCTCCTAAGATATCAAGTTCTTCTGTCAAAAGCGGCTTTCTTCAGGGAAACATTTGTCACTATCTACTATCTATCTATAAATCATTGCATAAAATCTATAAATTAGGTATTACGTACAGGTGATAAAGTGACAAAACAAAACTGATAAAGCTCACTTGATGTCAAAAAGGGCTCTGTCAAAAGTTAAAATGTATTAGATACCAGATTTGCCTTGAGAGAAATTTGTTTTTGGTGGTTTCAAATTTAAATGTCTAATAGGAAAGGAGAGGGGGTATTTTTCCTACAGCGGGGTGTGAGCATTACGCCACTTACTTTTCCTGGGTACTCTTTAGATTCTGTTCTGCTTGTTGCATGAATTCGACATCTTTCATCATTTGCTCGATCTGTTTCTTTGCAGTTTTCTTTTCAGACATTGCATACCAGCAAGCCAAGCTCATCAAACCAATAACTATAGCAAGGATCACGTCTTTTGCATAGCCTACGCAAAAATAAAACGAAACCTCAGTACTTAAGGAATCGTTCATTACTTATGCCAAGAGTTGGCACCGAAAATAAATTAGTTGGGTAATCTATATTCTAGCCTCACAAAAGGTTGGATAAACAAATTATAAAAGATTTTAAACATTGGGACAGTAAAAAGATGCGTATAAGAAACTGAGAAGAAGCAGGATTTGGAAAATAAATCGAGACAATTTGTGAGAATGAAAATTACTCAGACTCAAGACCTCAAGATTATTGAATGCAATGGTTTGGTTTTCCCTGGCCCCGATGACGCAGTAGTGTACAGCACTAGAGTACTAATCAAGAGAACAAGGGATAGAATTCTTATCGGGTCATTTTCATTCTCACAAATCATCTTGATCTAAAAACCTCTCTATTTCAGCTTTACCCTTAAAGGTTTGTAATTGCCAGGAAAATTTAACAAAATTTGCGTCAGCATTGATGGTCTAAAGTGGCATGGTTATTCATTTTTAGCACTATTCTGCTCTCACAATGCATTTCTTATGCTATCAGAGCAGCTCTGTAAAAAATCAAGAATTCATTCCACATTTTTTATCTTAAAGGGGTATATAAAAAACAACAGAGTTTTCTTAACTAAAAGTAACAAAAAACCATTCCGCAAACAAAACAAACAAAACTCATGTTTATCTTTCTTGTTTTCTTCAGTCAAGGGAATTAATATTGTACAATTTCCTTCATTCTCGAAACAACATATTACTTTCGAGCCTCCAAGAACGGCAACCTCCCAATAGTAGCAAACTCCAAGTAACGACCACTAACTAAAAGTCAAAAATGAAAACGCCTCAACGAACCGTGGTTGTTAAAGATTTTTAGAGGCCAGTTTTAGAGGTTCGACTTTATTTCGTACTTCGTAAGCCCATGGGTGTTTATTATAGGAGGGGTGGAGCTTATTTGCAAATACTATTTCCTAGGTGGGGCAGTGGGCTCTTAGGTGGAATAAAATTGAAATATGAAATAAAGGTGATCGATCGTCATTCCTACCCTTTATAGGAGGCCCAAACAGCACTATATCTGTAGCTCGTAGAGAAATCTTTTTACGATGTTTAGCATTAGTGATTCCAAGCTCGTTGTATAAACTGGATGCTTCGTTGGTAAATCTAGCAAGAAATGAGATAAACTGGTATAAAGCAAATAAGCATCAATACAGGGAATAAGTGCTCCTTCTTGTATATAAAGCAAATAAGCATCAATACAGGGAATAAGTGCTCCTTCTTGTAACGAGATTCGATAACCTTTTCTGATTTTTCTTTCTTTCTGTTATATCGTATCATACATGAGTTAATCAAATAATTAATTAAGTAAAAATAGAATATTTTGGAAAAAATGAAAAGAACAACTCTGTTCAGGGCACATTTCCAATGCGTTTGTATATATTTGCCACGAAAAGCTATTAACAATGTTAGAAATATGAAATAAAAATGGTAAAAATAATCAAACTGAAATAGGATCACAAAGTATAATTAATGTGATAGTTACCTAGGAAGCATCCTACCATCTATCTTCTTCATTGTGAAATTCTCCTTGTATTGGGGAAGACTGACGGTGTCACTAAGCCAGTCAGCAACGTCTTTGGTCGTCCAGTTGTGAACTGCAAACAAATCAAAACCATCATTAATAACTCAACAACCAGGTCAAATTCACCCTCGTACTCATAAGAATGTCAGAAGTCATGTGACCAAGAATGTCACGTGTGCGATTGGTGCAAGCTTTTGAATTTCATTTGATTTTGCAAATTTAGATGTATAATTACAACTTGAATGCAAGTTCTAGAATTCGATGTGCGTATCCAAATTTTATTCGACTGGTCTTATTGTTGAGGTTAAGGTGACACCAACCCTGAAACTTGAAAAAAGCCCCCGAAGGGTTGAGTTTTTGCCTACCAGCATCAAGGGCGGGGAACCGTTTCGCAATTTGTATTGAATTGCTAATTTGAAAGGCTATGATTTCAAAATTCCAGCTATTATTTTTGGCATATATCTGGTAAATATGGATTCTTACCTACATCAATGTGCTTGCTAAGACTCAAAACAGTTATCAAAATAATTTGCATCTTTGAATTTCGACAATTTGTTACCAAATTTGCATCAACAAACAACTACACCTTTTGTTTATAAGAAACCTTTGCTTCATGAAGAGCCTCAAATCATCCTTAATTTCAACGCAATTTTGAGATAAGTTATTCACCTTACCCCACAAGAACATTAAAAAAAATGCTTTTCTTGCTGTCTTTTCTCGTTTTCTATGTCTATTCTACAAATCGATTACCGATTTTACAAAGAATTCTGAAGCAATCAGGCTAGGTGCTCCTTATAAAAAACGTGTACTCTGTGTATCCATTAGGCAGGCTTCAAGTGCTAAAAATCTTCTTTAGACAGAACTGCAGCAAGTCAGCTGCAGGCTACCTTTATTAGAGCTCTAAGCACCCAGTTGTAACAGCAGTATCGAATCAATTTTCTTAAAGATATCAATCTAAAAACCAGCTAAGATGGGCACCTGTGGATTGAGCCAGAAGAATTAGCAAATTTGACTAAACCACGAATTGCCAACACCCAAAGTTTTATCAAAAATGATATATTTCGCAAATGCGTGGTGTTATCCATAACTCTAACGCAAGCACAAAAATTACATAGCCAAATATTAAGTAGAAAAATATGGTATTGCACAGATCCATGAATTAGGGAGCTAGCAGATTAGATCCTTAGATTACTAATTCGTTCTTTAAACAATCTATTGTGAACGCAGAGCGTGCTTACAGACGCCGATGGTAATTTCAGACTCAGTCAGATACAAAATGAAACTGTTCAGTATTTTTCGTTGATATGATAATAGAGAAGAAATTTGCAAATCAGTAAAGCTACACGCACTTTTCCATAAGCAAGTGCTTCATAAGCAAGTCAGTGTTTGGCAATTTATATATTTATACAACTCATGAGCAAGGAAAATAGTCAAGCAATTCAAAATCGAAGAATGCTAAACAATTTGAAAAAGTATTTCCAAAACCTTAACTTCAAGAATTGATGGCGTATTTACTGGTGCAAGCATTACCTACCTTCAATAGTAGTTGATTCTCCTCCATACCTATCAGCCATATGGAGCCTCTGCCGTATTAATCAACTAAGGGGGGATTATTCGAAAGAGGGAGGGAAAATCTATTGAAGCAATACAGTAAGTTGCATTACAAAGGGATTACCTTCACTTTGCAGCCAACTGATCCACAAGTCTTCCACTGAAATGAGGCTATCATTACCATGGAAACTTGAATGTCTTCTTTTGTCATTGAGGTGCAACTCATCGACCATAAACTAAAAATATAGATATCACAACCATCAACTTAGATATAATATAATGTCATACTCTCTTATTCTCTGTCCCCTTTTAAAAATACTCGCTCACAAGTAAGGGTTTTTTCATTACCCAAGATCTTGCCTCTTGGATCAAACCTCTTGAATTTCCTAATCGTGTTCACATGATCACCGGGAGGTTGGCGAAAAAACCCAGAACTGGAAGAGTACTTCTGAGTGGTTTCTTTTTTTGCCTACAAACCGGGTCAGCTTGCTTTGCCCAGACTATCGTGATCAAAACGTAAGTGGGAAAGGACAAACTCAAAGCTAAGAAGCAGTTTTGTTGATCTGAAGGACGAGGAATTAATTCCAGCTGTCCTTTGCACCGAGATCTTTTTTTTGGTTTGAGCTCTCCATGTTTAGTGTTGCACCGAGATTGAAATTTCACATCAGGTTAACGGTCTAGCCCGCTTTGCCAGGCGAATTCACCTCAAAATGAAAAGTCCCTAGCCACGCAGCTCTTTCAAAAACGAATCAGTACGAGCTTGTAGGAGTTGATATAGCTAATTAGCTACAATAACTTTTTTGGAATATCGAGATGTCGACTGACCTTCAAAATTTCCACCGAGTAAATAAAGATTTTCCAAATCAACAGCTTGATTTCATGGCAAGGCATATGAGTGACCTAACATCTATTTCCAAAACATCTTAAGTAAATATAAGTTACTGTGCTACCTCAATCGTCCTGGTTGAGGACAAAGGGTGCTCAAAGGCATCGACCCAGGATCAAGACCCAGTGGCGGCAAATGTCAATTGCAGTAGCCTGTCTGGTTAAAATCAATTCCCCGTGTTAAACCATGTCGAGTTAAATAAACATAGAGGGAGAGTCACCTTGACATGCCTTTATACCTTTTCAAAAGGGGTCCAGTACACAAAATATCGCCTAGGAAAATTTATGCCTCTGGTAGAGAGGCGTTTCATCAACTATGTTACAGAAAGAACATCACATCTTTTGATTTCATGTGAAAAGCACGCTCCTTTCCGGATACATGGAGGGAGTTTGATAAGTTGCAAAAAGCCTGGGGCTCGTAGAATTTCAAGCTGCATCTAGAGATTTGTGGTCTCGCCAGTGTAGTGATACATCGCAGCATGCTGGAATAAATTTCTGGTACACTCAGTAGGCTCAACCTTACAGTTGCTGAACCTATGTATGTGAGAATGTATCATTTTGCCACAATATGAAATGAATAAAAGAATGAAATAATCTAAAAGATACAATACATCTAACATGATTTCTAAAACTAGCTAGAAAAAGTTCAAGAAAAACATGTCAAATTACTATGAATTAAAAGGATTGAAAATTGAAATTACACCCTGAACTGAGGTGGCAGGGATGGCATTAGAAAGGTCAAAATTACCCTTTTTCCAAAGATGCAACTACTTAGAGGTACAACTACAAGAATTAGATGGATTTCAAAAATAATGATAATGATAATAAATTCACCTCTGTTGATTCTTCTAGATTCACATCCCCGTCCTGGTCGTCATCCAGATGTTTATGAATCGCCTTTATTGACTTAAAGCTGAGCGATTCGACTTCTTCGTCTGTCAGCGTGGCTGCTATAAGGAAAGTTAAAAGTCTATATAACAACAACACAGTTGATTCGTGGGTCTGCTGCAGCTTTTTTAAGAACGCAAATCGATAGACGATTTTGCAAAAGATAATGGTTCTCTTCGCACGCAAAGCATGGTATGAATATGTCCTGTAGCAACGCATAACTACCGTTGCTAAGGGGCATATTCCTGTCATGCATTGCCATATCTTACAGGATCGTTTATTGTGAGGCATATTTCAATTTTGCTGCGTAAAATACAACATTCGTAATATTCCCTAACACAGCTAGTTTATAGTATACACATTCTATTATAGACAGGGTCGTAGCAACCAAGAGTACGTGCCCCTCTCTAAAAAGATTTTGCAAAAATAATGAAGTGCCCTTAGTGTCCTTTTCAATTTGACAAACTCAACCTCGTGATAAATGAAAGAAGTGCACTTGAAGTATCGTGCTTACCCCCTGTTTGAGATGCTTTCTAGGTCCCTGACTATCAAATATTAAAAAAAACATGAAAATATTCCTCTAAATAACCTTGATATACTATTCCCAATAAGCGATGCAAAGAATTCGCCTCCTTTCTGGTTGGCTAATTTGTTTCACCTATTGGCAGAATAATTCGTTAGGTTCCATTTTCGCTCTCTTCCTAGGGTACTACTCAGCTGGTGAGTGCCATACACAAAGCTTTATTAGTTTTCATTTCTCCCAATGTAATTGATTTTCTTAGCCATCCCAATATGAAATCATTAAGAATCATTCTAAGCGTTATGATTTTAGCCTTGAATGTTTATGTATGCAAGCCTGGTGATAGAGTTACAAAGCAACCAATCTAGGAACGGCGAGGGAAATCACAAGCAAAACAGCTACGTAGTTTTAGCCAACCATTGACAAACCAGAAACAGTGTACGCACGTATCAGCCCTCAAACCAGTAGCAGACAGCTAGCTAGAGAGCTAAAGCCTTCAACTATAAAATTGTGTCAGGGAGACCTCAATTAATCCGTCTACATGTCAACCTTTCTTTGATGGCACGAGGAATACAAAGTCTGTTTTTTATGGAGGATACTGTAGGGAGAATAAACATGACTCCCAAAGAAAAACATCCCAAGGCTTTTCAGTGGTGAAAGAAAAATACTAGCTCCAGTGGGCGGTTACTGTGCAACAGTCCACACTTAAGCAGGTGCACGACAATCGACCACAGAACAGGTGTATCTACATTCATGGCACCTATTACATCGTTGATTATGCTTTCATCAGTATAGCCTCGTCTTCATTATTTTCTGTCATGTTTGATTACCTCCTTTTAGAGTGAAACTTCACGAGTACATAAGTTTTAGGCCTATCCTTTTTTATGCTTCTACACTGTTTTAGCACCTATGGGTTAGAAACAACAGCAACAGAATAATAAGGACTGCATATAGAAATAATGAAATTGAAGTTTGTTGCAGCAGGTGTAGATACTCCTATTATTAAAATAAGCTAAGTAAATAACAACTGGGGAATGTTACACACGAGGAAATATTATTATGGCGACAGTGAGTATTTTCCTCAAAAATATATTTTACAGGACACCTGAACCTTCTCAAAGAGTAAAACCATCCCCAGCCGTGAGATGGTAATGTTTTATGAATTCTGCATCAACTAGGCAAACTGGACTTATCGTCAAAGAGAGAATGGAAAAAATTCACCAACAAAAAACATCCACTGCCATAGAGTCTAGCGGTAGGAAGCCTTGTTTGGGATACTAGGATTCCTGATGCCCAAGATATTGTTAAATAAATT
Organism: Pelagia noctiluca; assembly: GCA_963924455.1. Classification (NCBI taxonomy): domain Eukaryota; kingdom Metazoa; phylum Cnidaria; class Scyphozoa; order Semaeostomeae; family Pelagiidae; genus Pelagia; species Pelagia noctiluca. The sequence continues at coordinate 16,804,386 of OZ004317.1, read as the reverse complement.
CTAAACAAACATTAAACTATAACCACCCTGGGGAACGTTTGTGTAGTACTGCAGAGGATGTTAAGTGGATACTTTGTATGGAGGATAACGGTAGAAATGTGGAGGGATACCATCAGTAACGTGGAGGATCTTTAGTACTGTGGGGGATAAAATTAGTACTGTGGGGTATACTATCAGTAGTGTGGAGGATGTTAGTACTATGGAGGATATTCAATACTGCAGGGGATACCATCGTACTGTGGAGGGATACCATCACCGTTCTACTGTTGGTTCCCCTCCCCCACCCCCCTCACCTCACACACACACACAGCAGTACTGTTGGGGACTTTAAATACTGTGTACAGGTTATTCAGTACTGTGAAGGATATTTAGTACTGTCGAATGGTACCATCAGTAATGTGGAGGATATTCAGTGGTGTGGAGGATATCCAGTATTGCGTAGTATATTTAGTACTGTGGCTGTTATTCGGTACTGTGAAGGATATTCACTGCTGCAGAAGATATTTAGTGCTGCGGAGCTGTGACAACCAGGATCCTAGCTGTCATCCCAGACCCAGAACATTTGTTGAGATATTTTCAAAATCAACCAATCAAAAGTGTTTGCAATTATCAAGATCGGTAGATGGAAGAAAGTCTACTAGTGAAGCTTAAGTAGCTCCAACGCTTCTAACTCTAAATTCTTACGAAGTTACTGATCCAATAACCACATCAATTAACTCTTGTCTTCGAAACTTCAGTATTTGAGGTGATAGGGAAAATGCAGCTGTTTTTTCTGTAGATAAGGAAAGTCAAACTGTAAAGCAGCAAGAGATGTTTCGCCTAGTCTATTTAGAATTCTTAATTCCTTTTATTTTGCAAGATATACGAACAATTTAATTGATTTAACAGCTAGGCAACACATTCCCATATTCTAACATATCAGCTAGGCAACACGTTCCCATATGTATTCTAACATATCATAACAGCTAGGCAACACGTTCCCCAAAGCCACAATAATCAAAGGCATCTGCACCTTGCTGAGGTTGTTACATGCAGCAATGACGTGTGATGACCTTAATTGGCTATGGAGAAAGGGACTTTAAAGAAATTGGTATTGCTGAATGATTCTTAATTGTCTGTTTTACGATTCTGCAAAAGACCACCAATATTTATTCGTGTAATGTACGATAGGAATAGGCCTAAGTGACACATAGCTATCAGAATTGCATCGGCCTAAATCCTCCGTAGCTGCAGTCGAGGTGCAGTCTTCAGATTTTGTAGATATACGTTGCAAAGTGGCACATTCCTATGATGATTTGTGTGATATGAGGTCTGCCATCTTTTAATGAATCGATTATTCGTAAAAGAGGTAGAAAATGTAACTTGAATATCGGAAATACTTGAGTTTTTTGTACATGTTTTTACATGAGTCTGGATGAACAGCCTGTTTGAATATTCTGCTCGAGTAATCGAAGGAAATAATCCCAAATCAGATCTTATACTATTTGTGCCAGATTATTGGTTACGCTATGTAAATATTTCACGATTCGATAAATCATTTACTCTTACCACCGCAGGGGCTTATTGAAAATGAAAGTGAACAAATTAAATTATCTTGATTAAGTCTTACAGCCTACCACAAGCCCAGATGTAGCTAACAGCATCTGAAATAGTTGATTGTCCTTTATATATTACTTTATACTATTACTATCATAACTTTTTCATGTCAGCGGGTGGCTGAAAGTCTTAAGGAAAATTTTGATAATAGACAATGCCATACGAATTTTCTGTAAATTTTATCTTTAAACATGGCTTTGAAGAAGTATATAATCTGAAACACGAATTAATGCCTCTACTACGGTTAGGTGGAGCTTGATATACCTGACGCTCGCCTTTGGTGGGTTAGGTTAGGTTCTAGGTTCGAGCCCCAGAATGGGCATATCAGAATTGTGATTGCCCACTAATGAGGATATATTTTCGAATTTTAGACTAGGCCTTATGAGTTCATACAACTACAAGCATGAAGAAGGATTTAGACCCAAACACGAATCAACGCCTCTACTTTGGATAAGCCAGGAGATGGATGCACCCAGAAGGATTTAGGACAGTGGTTAGCGAGCGCACCTTCAGTGGATAAGGTAGATGAAAGAATTGTGTGTCTTCATACCCTGATAATGGGCTACGGTGATACTTGAATTAGAAATGCTATCCATGTTTGAATGAGTCTGGAGTTTGAGTGCATGAGTCTGGACAAATAATGGTCTTGATGTTTGTATGAGGAAAGCATTACAACGTTGCACTTCACGTCTCTGTACGGCAAAAGGGGGTGTGATCTGACATCCCCCTTCTTCTCTGCTGAGAAAGCTGTTTTACATAAGTAAATGATCCAGCAACTAGTTCAGAAACCTAATAGATAATTCATGATTTAGAAACGAAATGAACTACTTCTCACCAGGAGTGATCAGCTGAATCAATTTCGCATAACTTCTAGATTTGAGCGCTTCAACAGCTAAACAAATTTTCAATCAATAAAAAGAACTTGAGATCTTCCCTAGACAATAACTTAGAACGCTTTAGATGTCAAACGTTTCGCTGGTACTTTTCGATTTCCGACATCTAAACCATTCTTATAACAATTTTCGATACAAAATGGACCAACGGTCAATAATTGCGCACACTTTGATCTCCACTCTTGATTGCGTGTTAAGAGTGTTCTTCATGTTTGAATAATCATCTTGGCAAATTGTGAATAACCATATTGGTAAATTGTAACCAGACCCTTCCACTCTGCTGACAAAGTTGTTGAAGAAAATGACCCAACTTATTCTAAACCTGATATAGCTTCAAAGCAATAGAATCTTGAGGGCAGTGGTGTAGATGGAAAATTTGTTGGGTGGGGCAAGGAAAATTTGTTTGGAGGGGTAAGGATGAAAAATATCCGGCTTTTATCATAAAATTCAGCCAAACAGGGAAAATATGAATATATTATCAAGATAAATTAGACTATAGACAAGACATGTATTCACTAAGAAAGTCTTAAGAAAGTTTTAGCACTGAAACTAAGAATGCAAAGAAAGTTTCAGTACTTTGATCATTTGAGACTTTCTTAATAAAAAAGCTGATTTGTAAAAAACTTTTAGCATTGTAGAAAAATATATGTACCATGGGGAATACACATGACATAATAAACTTTCAGATTGATTGCGATTTTTTTACAACAAACTGGCTAAATCAACAAATCCATGTTGAATGCATAGTTTTTCTTTTCAGTTTAGCAAAACATTTGGTTTAAGATTTCAAGTATGATGGCGATTCTTTTAAAGTCTGAATGTGGTAAATCAAAATGAGCAATTACCTGAATCAGCCCCTGATATACAATATACAATTTAGTGAGTTGTAGCCAATTCCTAACATTATCAAAGCCCCTGATACTATGGAGAGTGTTTTGGTCTCCATGAAATTGATGATGGGGATAAAATGTGTCCCAAAATCTTGTTTGGAGCTTTAGGGCTGAACTAAAACACATTCAGCAACCTAATTCTAAATAGAATGCAGAAAACTGCAGCCTTTACATAACCAATGCAACATAAAGAAGTTTCAGCATTATTTTTTCAAAATCTGGAGTTTTTAATGTTTAGACCATTTGAGAGTCTGGATTTCTTATAACAAGTCTCTTATAAAAAAAGATGCGCAGAGTTAGAAAATATCCTAGGCATATCATTTCTCCAAATTGACAAATGGGGTTTCAAATGTGTCTGTGATGTGTGAGAAACGAAGTCTATTACGCTTTTTCCTTTGTGAAACCTAGCTGTCCTTCAACTAGAAGTTTCTTCATTTTTTGACGGATCTAAAGCTGTAAAAAAAGTCTGGCTTTAACTTAACACTTCTTCATAATTTTTGTTTTTCTTGTTGCGTTAATAAAGTTTCTTAAAAATTCTTTGAATGATGATAAACATGCTGAGGATGTTTCTTCGCACTGACGTCAGCTCTATTCCTGTGCATATCTAATTATCCTCCTGAAGGACCTAATCCAAGAACTTTTAAGCAACAAACAAAAAATCTTTAGTTTGGAAAAATCCAGAGCAATGAAGGCTAATGGATGAAGGTCTGCAGGATAATTTTGCATTTGAATAAAACTGACATCAGGTGTAAACACTTGATAGGGTAAATTTGAGCCTTGATGAAAAAATGAATGAATGAAATTCAAAATAAAGAAAATGCAAAATCCTAACACATATTCATTTAATAAGAAACTGTCAAATCTTTGTACAATACACTTCTGTCTTAAGTAACTGGACCTTGGTCCAAGCACTTAAATATTTGGTATTTTCTGCCTTCAAAGTTGCTTAAGTTTTGAAAAATAAGCAAAATATACCAAATTCCCTGAACCCAAAACCTTTTAAAATGATGGTGTACATGTAGTTAGAAAACCTTCAAAATACCAAATACGCTTCTTTCAATAATGAAACATTGTATGAACAAACAACTTTCAGCACAGTTGCTTAAATGCTTAGTTGCTCAGTTTATTTCACCAAACCCTGGAGTTTCTTGTTGTTTTGGTCATTCTAGCACTGGTTGCTTATTGATGAGTTGCTTATTGAAAAAGAGTTATATTATTGACAATAAATCAAAAAAGGATAATTTCAGGAAACTAATGAAAAATAGTTATTCGAGCAAAAAGTTTAAAGTGAAATAGAATGACCAGAAGCTTATCAATTTTTTTTTGAAGAAAATGTACAAACATTTTAAGGTCATCATCAGAAATGATCAAAATAAAAGTAAAATTCTTAGAATGAAAACAGAAATCTTCTGGTTGTTCATACACAAACTAATTTTCATACCAGTAGCCATAGCAAGCAGGAAACCTTGACATAGAAAGAATGCCCTCATTTCAACTTGCAAATATGAGTGGTGAAGGCTAATCTTCTTCTTTCTTCTTTTAATTTGTATCCTAGTATCCTGTATCAGTTAGGCCTAACCCAGAAGAGATGAAACTTTTCAAAGCAGATCCACCACAGATAGAATCAAGCTCTATGATTCGACATTTCTTAATTGCCTGATACAATCGTATCTGAATCATTCGCCTTGCATCTAAAAGGTCGTCGAATTTCTAAGACGTTCGGGTCAGACAGTCAGGCTGCGCCGTGGAATCATGTCGGTTCATGTGAGCAATGATAATAAGATTTAAAACTAAACTGCAACTACGGCGGAAATGAAATTTCTGGTGACGTCATATTCAATGTTTTCGAATCGTAGCGCATGCGTAATAATAGGAATAAAATTATTTGATTGTCTATGCTGGATGACTACATACAGTGCTCTGTATTCTTAGGCAGAGGCAGAGCAGAATACACAGAGGTAGACTTCAGTAAAAACACATATCTTTGTTGTAACTCTGAGTTTCACGCATTCATGCGATCATCAGGCAACTTTTCTGAAGTCTACCTCTGTGTGATAAGAATAATAATTAAATTAGAAAAACACAACTGTTAAAAAAACTGAATGGACATTTCGATTTTCAACACTAATAATGATAAAAATAATAATCAAGGAATTGTGATCGATCGAGTTTAATGACACTAGGCTGCTAATGGACTAATGTTGAGGTTGGCGTCTGTAATTTAGGACAGAAAGCATTTTGTCCAATATGTGTGCAACTATAACAATAAACATTAGGGTAACATATTTTATGTATCTAAAAAAACTTGATCAACGATTTTGTGCTTCTGCAAAAATAACCTAAGATGATTACTCCCTTCAAAGAAGTCAATGAGATCCCCCTGGGCCCCAAACAGACCATTCCATCAACAGTCTTGACATTTTCACTCTTGACCGAAATTGTTCTCACCCCCTCCTTTTCGCTCAATTTTCATTTGGCCCCCTTGAACTTTGAATTATCATCGGCGTCCCCTTAGTATCTTTTGCCCTACTTACGTTTTTGCAGACCTACGAAACATCCCTTTTGAGCGAGCACTAGTATCTATCACAATCTATCACAACTATCACTAGCCCTTGAGATGTGGATCGAGGTTGGCTTCCATTGGGTGAAGCTTTCTGGCAGCCCTGTCAGCCCTGTAAAAGAGTCTCCTACTTGTGGATAGTGCTGCAATTCGTAGGGGTTTCTACCTACAGTTGCAATATTCTGTATTTATGTACACGTTTTTTTTTATAAGAAACCTAGCTTAGGTCCTTCTCCTAGTACTAAAAGTTTCTTAATTTTTCACCAGTCTCTAGTACTAAAAGTTTCTTAAAAGTTTCTTATTTTTTGATACGAACTTAACATCAAATTTTGCCCTTTCCCTCGCATATTTCTTGTATTAAAGTGAAACCCACCTACTAATACAACTAGACTTAACATCCTACATACTGTATGTTCCTCTAAATAAAAACGTGTAGCAAACTTAAATCAAGCAAAAATGTACTGTTGACATATTACTTTTCGGCTCAGAAAGTCCTTTTATTTTTTTTCGAAGTTTCAGATATTGATGTAGTTCTAACAGTTTCTTAAATTTTTTGGGCTCTAGTACATATAAATTTCTTATAAACCGGTTTCTTATAAAAAAACGTGTAGTACACTAAGTGGGTTACATAAATCCTAAAATTTGGTATTTCTTTCGTACTTGTAGTTCTTGTAGGAAATTGAATAGCATATGTTAATCAAATAAAGTCCCTTGAATACCCTTCATCAAATTGTATATGTAAAACTTTAAGTGGAATATATGTATGAGTTTTCATTGTTGTTAAGCCTTGGGTAGATTTGAAATACTGGGTATCTGGAAAAATGTTTGGCTTTATAATTTTATTGTGAGAAGAATATCGACTTATCTGTGTAAGTTTTGTAGGGAAGCTGTAGGTTTTTGAAATATTAATTGGGAGTTGTGGTGTGGGTAGAATCTTAAAATTGCTTGCTTGCTAGATGGTTTGGCGTAGGGATAAATTGACAATTTGATGAATGATGAAATTTATAATGCTAAAAAAATCACAGTAAAAAGAGAAAGAAAAAGAAAAAATTTACAATGAGGTAGGTGGAAATCCTGTATTGTGCGTGGCAGCACTGCCAATCCACTGGATGAAGCATTCGGGCAGCCCTGTTTTGGTATGGAGGCTACCACTTCCGGGCTGCTGGCTGTTTCCAGGCAGTTTGTCCTTCTCCAGCTCAATTTTTTTCTCTTTGGGTTTCAAACGAATTTCAAATATCCTGTAACAACTGCATACAGATAACAGATCAGGAAAGGTAGGTCTATTCAAATCAGCCTTATGACTTAAAGTGGAGAAAGGGTTATTGTGAGGAAATCAATTTCATTCAACGACAATGTTACAGGTTATAAGCATACATAAACAAAAACTTGCTACTTACAGAAAATCCATAAGAGGGCATTCATCTACCTAATGATAGACTAGGCGATGATTGACGAAGATGAATAAAAAAGGATCTAGATATTTTGTTTGTTTTCAAACTTCAAGCAACTTTGAGGGCTGAAAATAAAAAATATATGCAGCTTTGAGGGCTAGAACCAAAGTACAGTTGCTTATTGATGAAGAATAAAGTGTTGATTTCTAATGAGGTTAATAAAAAGGGTTAATCAGAAAAATGGCTATTGATTGGTATGGCACAGAGAAAACAAATCATCACTATTCTAGTGAGATAAGCAAAAAAGCTAGAAGACTTTTTAAAGGAAATTGGTTTTTATAGTCCAATAGGTATGAAGTCTGAGTTTTGCATCTGGTAGGTAAAAACAAGGTATGAATTATACCTATGCATTTACAGTCTGTTTCATTAAACAAAATGTTGTGTGCGTTGTCATGTCAGTTGCACACACTATTTTCTATATAGCCAGAAATATCGGAAACATAATGAAAGGAACACATAGATTACTTAAGCTTTTCGTCTGACACTCAACAGAGTAGTCAGAAAGAGAACAAAACAGAAACCTAACTGATTTATATAACAAGATGTGGATCGAAATAGGCAAATCAGAAAAGAGGTGAATGATTGGTATAGTGTAGGAAAACCAATCAACACCCAAGATACAGTGAGCTGACCAATAAATTACTTCAAGAGTCCTAAGGCGAAAACAAACTCCTTCTGTCTACACAATAGGGGATCCCTGGTTTTTATGTAGACAGATTCCAAAATAGCTAAGTGAAAGGTAGATCTTGCTCTGCCAATTATTCGAAAACAATTCTCACTGTAGGCTTTAGCACACTCTGGGTTGTCGAGCAAATGTTGACCTACAGCAGAGTCATATTTGAGTGATCTTCTAGTTTTTGAGGCGCAAGATGTTTCTTGTTGCGGCAAAGTTTTTTAGACGGCAGGTATTGTTTAATCCTATCACATAACCGCTGGGATGTGCTACCTGGCATCACACCGGCACGAGTATTCCTATACTGCAAGGCTGTTTTGTGTGATAGGCACACTATCTTTTGGGATGAATGGGATGAATTTCTTACTGGAGAAGACGAGATAGGGGCTGACCTTGGCGTAGCACTTAGTTATGGCTGTCTTAATTTGTCTTTCAATTTGCAAGGAGACATTGCCAATGTAAGGCAATTTTAGATAAACAAGGCACTTTTGTGGACCAATCTTTTCGTCAGCCGAGAAACCTGCGATTTTATCACAAAAGCAAGCCGAAATGAGATCCTCTGGATATCCATTGTTGATGAGGGTAGATTTGATTTTTGCCAATTCTAAATTGAGTTTTGGTTTTGAACAGATCCTAAGTGCCTGGTGAACCAAGGTGTGAATCAAGTTAGTTTTGATTTGTTTGGCACAAAAGGAATCCCAAAATGTATATAAACCGCGAAAGTGTCATCACCATAAATAAACTTAAGGGGTTTTTGATGGCAGTTAAAAAATTTATGCTCATGGAAGTCGACAAAGATGCTCGCTAGTGCTGGTCCCAAAGGGCTGCCCATGGCAACACCATCCTTTTGGCGGTACATCTCATTGTTGAAACTGAACTCCACAGAGCTAGTCGCAGATTTCATCAAATTAATGAAGATCTCCTCAGGGAACGACAGCCTTTCAAGCTCACTTCGGTACAACGCTTCCGCACAAATCTTTATCGTGTCATCCAGAGGAACATTTAGTAAACAAACTGCTGACGTCAAAAGAGCACATAAACGTTTAGTGGGGTTGAGCTCTAGGTTTTCGATAAATTTGGCGAAAGTGAACGAGTCTTAAATGCAATTGATGGGTTTTCCCACACCATACCAATCATTCAACTCTTTTCTGATTGGCCTATTTCGATCCACACCTGGGTATATAAATCTGTTAGGTTTCTGTTTGGTTCTCTTTCTGACATATTACTCTGTTGAGTGTCAGACGAAAAGCTTAAGTAATCTATGTGTTCGTTTCATTATGTTTCTGATATTTCTGGCTATATTGAAGTTTTGCACCATCCAAAGACTACACTATTTTCTGCTGTGTGTATTTCACAACAGCCTAGTGTCTAATCTAATATTACAATAATACAATAGACTAGTTACAATAGTTATATTACATAATTAAACTGTTTGGTTGATCACTTTGAATTCCTTATCATTTTCTTTGTTGCCTTTGCCTTAATATTTTTCTATTAAATCATTAAATATGTTAGACACTAGGGTAGAATTTCGGACATTTTGCCTGTCAAGGGTGGGGGGAGGGTGCTCTAGGCTAGTTCCACACTTGCAAGAATACATTGAATGTTTGAATCCCAAATTAACAATTTGATCCAGTTATAGTCTTAGCGTTGCCGTTTTCTTACGACAAAGTATCTAATTTTGCAAAACCCATGGATCCCCATTTCGTTGGTAAGAATTTTACAGGGAAACAGGGCTTATTGCAAAGAAAATGTTATATTACCTTGGGCAAAAAAGTAGCCTGAGAAACATTTATGAACATGATAATTAAATCATAGAGGCTATCTCTTGAAGTCCACAAAATTTCCAGGGGGTAATTGTTAGCACTTGTTATTTAGTATCTCTTGCATATTTGGATGCTTGCCCGTGCAATTACATGGCATTATTAGGGGTAAAACTAGAGAGTTTGGTTGGGGGAGATGTAGCCATCACTGCTCTAAAATTTTCCAAATGTCCTGCCAAAAACAGAACTAGTTGATTCCTATGTAGTTTCTCATTCAAAAGGCTTGTTACACTTTTTTAATAAAATATGTGAAGGTTCTTAAATCGGTTCTTACCAAAACGAAATGAACTGAAAATTAATTCATACCAAAAATAAGAAATAAAGTTTTTTCAGCTAAACTATCACAGCACAACATGAAAATAAACAAAGCAAAGCACTTTCAGAAAAACAGTGAAATGTTGAAGTTTTTGAGACATATATCAGAATGTTCTTTCAAAAAGTAGTTTTTGATTTAACTTTCTTATGACATGAACCTTCCTTAACTTTTAGGCTGAATATGTTTTTATGTAACAAAGCTAGTTCAGAACATATTAGGATTTTTAGTTTCTTAAAAAATGGTGGTTCTTCTATCAGACCTGGGGGAAGCTGGCCATAGTTGGTCCGGTTCGATAAAAACCAGTGGGGCTGTTGCATACACCAGAAACATTAAGAAATCTAGATTCTCTCAGATATGATTTCGTGCATTTTCAGAACATACTTCACGTAAAAATGAACCGAAATTTACTGTGAAAGCGTAATGTCTTATGAAGCAATATTATTTTTTTGTTAACAGAGTGACTTAGCCCAAAACTTGGTTTGGCCAAAGCCGCACCAACCTGACTGGTTGCGCTGGACCAGTATATGCAGGTTTTTAATGTAATAGAAACAGACCGTAATTTCAAAAAATCAATTTCTAATCCTTTTAGTGTTTGAGAGTCATCCAAAATGAGATTGGTGATTCTTGAAGAGTATGACAAGGTCAGCGAGTGGGCTGCAAAGTATGTCATGAACAGGATCAACAAATTCAAGCCTGGGCCAGAAAAATTTTTCGTTCTTGGTCTTCCAACTGGTTTGTATCTACTATTACATTCACGTTTAAGTTCGTGTAAGAAAGTCTCATATCCAAAAAGTACATACGCAGTCAATCAGCCAATTTGCAACCCCCTCCTTGCTTACATACACAATTGACTACTGAATTTTGCCCCCTCCCTAAATCAGGAAAAAGTTGCGTATGAGACTTTCAACTTCCTGTAGCAAAAATAAATTTTACATCTAATGAAAAGTTTGTCATCATACAAATCAAATACAACTATATAGGAAGGCCAAAATAAAACTATACATAAACAGGTTTATAAAACAGACATACAAACAGATAGGCAAACAGCTTACATACAAAGGGAACGCACAGATATATACGTATACAGATAATAGAAAGTTTTTAAAATATAGTTTTGATCCTTTTTCTTTTGTAATTTCATTTTTGATTCTATTTTATTTTCCCCCTTTTCCATTTGTTTTGCCTCCATATCGATAGAGGAGGATATTCTCCCAGTTCACAGGCATCAATAATATAAGTAGCAACCTTTCTTCATTTCTTTAGATGCTCATTAATAACAGAATGTGTGTGCAGTAAATAGCTTAGTAGAGTGTTTGGAAAATTACCAAAGTCTTATCACTAAAAGAAATAATCATATAAATTGGGACATGGAATATAATTCTGCAAATACATAGATATTGTTACCTCAAATGTTCCCATATACTTATTTCACTTCATCAGGTATGTAGTGTAATATTGACAAGACTACTTCCTCCTCATTTAACATATTTTCTTCTATTTTCCTCTTGTTTTTATGTTCCTTGGTTTTTATTGTCAACACGTCTTACTAGAAGACTTTGTAGATGTTTGAATATGACCTTTTGATGGCCCCCTCAAAATTTTTGCATAGTGGTCATTTGCTTTGACCTGTAGGTCATAAAGTGTGACTTTTAAAACTAATTGGTCATTAAAATATGCTGTCTCAAGCAGGATAATCTTTTCAATACGACCACTTGCAAACCAAATTCCACTTATTACGAAATTCACTATCAATGGAGTGAATATCGTAAGAAGGAGATGTAGTGTACCAACTCCCCAACTATCAACCGCTTCTATGTATATTTTCTAATTTATGCAAAACTATCACCTCCCTAAACAATGGGAGTTGTTATATATTACAGACACTGCGTTAGAAGGCACTGCTGTTAGCTTTTAATTGACATGAAGTTTCTTATCACATAGTAAAAAATTCGTTGAGCGTGTAGTACATTGATAAAATGAGTAATTCAATAAATTTTTATAAATAAATCAATAATTTTACTAAGAATCGGAAAAGAATCGACGTTTCAAGCATAGCTTTTCGTCAGCCATGAAAATTTTCCTGACGAAAAGCTATGCTTGAAACGTCGATTCTTTTCCGATTCTTAGTACAATTATTGATTTATTTATAAAAATTTATTGAATTTCTTATCACATGTCTGCATATTTCTCGAACGATGTTTCAGGCAGCACTCCTCTTGGGATGTACAAGAAACTCATAGAGTACCACAAGGAGGGACAGGTATCGTTCAAATATGTCAAAACATTCAACATGGACGAATATGTCGACATTCCAAGAGACCACCCAGAAAGTTACCATTCGTTCATGTGGACTAACTTCTTCAAGCATATTGACATAAACCCAAAAAACGCTCATATACTTGATGGCAATGCAGATGACCTGGATAAAGAATGCTCTGAATTTGAGAAAAATATCAAAGAAGCAGGAGGCATCCATCTTTTTGTTGGAGGTACGTGTTATTTCGTCTATTCAAATCTCACTTGGCTTCTTTCCAGATAGAACTGATACCAGGCTTTAGCTAGACAATCCATAAGTTTATCGCAGTAGGTGCCTAGGATATTAATTGCTGTATTTCTTTTTTCACATTTGATGTTGAAAAGTACTTGAAATTGTAGAACATATACCTTATCCTCTCTCTTTACTGTAAAAAGTTTATATTGACTTCATAAACATCATGGCCAATATCATCAAGTCTTTCAGTTTTGGATAAAGAAACCAAAAATAATTTTTGTATATTTTTTTAACCATGACTTTATTGGCAAAAACAATGGCAAGACAATTTACTGTCCACTCTCAATCTGGAAAGACTTGCACAAAAAGATATAACAATAGTGCTCTAACGAACCATCTCCTCTATAGACTATGGTTGAAAATTCAAAATTTTTGACGTTAAAGCATTCCAATCAGGCTGTTTAGAATGGCCGATGGAGCAAGGCTAACATTAGACATTTGATTAGTTTTCAATCAACACCTGAGTAACTGTTTGCTTTTACTTCACAGGAATTGGTCCTGATGGTCATATTGCCTTCAATGAGCCTGGTTCTTCACTTGTTTCCCGCACCAGAGTGAAGACTTTGGCAAAAGATACCATAATTGCAAATGCAAGGTTCTTTGGAGGCGACGTGAGCAAAGTACCCACGATGGCACTCACTGTTGGTGTTGGCACCGTCCTTGACGCTGACGAGGTTCATGTTAATCTTATCCTTATTTTCAAACTTGTTTCTAACTAAAAACGAAGCGAAGTAAAATTATCTCAGGCTGGTTGATGGTTTTTCCAGTTACGTTTTACTGTTCAATAGGCCAATAAATGGTCTTGATCATAATTGCATGCATATTGACGTCAGTTTTCCCCCAGCAAGATGGCATGAAATGAAACTTCCTTGAGAAGATAATAGTGAAAATTATATGTCTTCTTATATACAGCCTGGGTATCCAAGTAAGACGAGGTGAAGTTTTATGCCTGGACGAAATATCAGAGCCATGTTAACAGTCCCTAAACGTGTTATGTGAGAGTTTGATAATTCTAGAATGAGGGTAAACTCCTATTTTCCTGACTGTTACAAATTATGATTCATTTGCAGGTGATGATTCTGATCACAGGGGCACATAAAGCCTTCGCCTTATACAAAGCAGTAGAGGAAGGGATCAACCACATGTGGACGGTATCCGCATTCCAGCAGCACCCCCGAACGATCATCGTTTGCGATGAAGATGCAACATTAGAACTGAGAGTGAAAACTGTGAAATACTTCAAAGGCTTGATGGACATACATAATCAACTGGTCGAGCCTCTAGGTAGCAATGATGCAATTGTTAACGAATCGGGTGTACCGTCAGCAAAACGAAGAAAGATGCCCTAAGGGTTGCATTCTGGCGCCATACTGACTGGAAGAAACATCACTAGGTATCTGATTTAGAACATTGAGGCAAAAGAAAATTTGGATGATAAAATATTGTTAGTTTTAGTGTTAGGGTTTAAAGGAATTATCAAACTGCAAAACTTCAGTGAAAACTTATAGGCCATGTTTTTGCAGCTATTCTAAAATATCAAAAACACGCCGTGAATTGTCGTGAGGTATCCTCATGAATATTTTGTGAATTTAGGTTTTTGATTATTGAATTGAGTGTGTTCAATTATGGTTTCTCGATCCAGGGATTTTTAAGGTTTTTCCACTGGTGGGATAAACATGAAAAGGGATCCAAAAATTTTGCAAGGTTTCCTGGAAGATTAGAGTCAAGTTCATACTGTCCGCATGTACCATCAGTAAACCCTAGGATGCTCTGAGGAGGGATAATAACATCAGTAATGTGGATACTCCCTTTACAATGTTTGTAGTTTTCCTCCGCTATACTGAATATCCTCCCAAGTACTAATGATATCCTACAGTACTGATCACCCTCGAATGCACTGATACCACCTTTTCTTAATTTTCATAGATGAAGACGATACTGGATTCTACTACAGAATCTATTCATAATGACATATGCAGTACAATGTAAAATTCAACTAATTGATAATAATTCATAGTTAATTTCGTTTTTACCATCGAAGGATTTCCGAAACAAATTAAAGCCATTACATATCATTCAAAACGATTCAAGTCAAGTTTCTATACACACAGTTAAAATCTATATTTCCACATGTTTTGCTTTCTTGGGCTTCGGACCTCTTTTTCGTCTCGCATTTCTCTTGTCGCTGGATTTGGGAAATATGTAGCAGATGCACTGTCAAACAAAAATATCGAAATATCAAATAATGGGATAAGCTTAAACGGCCAGGAGGAGTATTACTTATAACCTGTTTGCACGTCACACCATTCGGTAACAATCAAATCAAAGATGGAATTCCTTCTTAAACCACTATTAGATCTTCATTAGCACAAAGGACAATAAGGTACGTCCTACCCACGGCTAAAGCAAGGCAAACCACTAATTGATTCATGCATATGAATTTAGTAAAAGAAACATGGTCCGTTGGGAAACTGTGCTGACAAAGAAAATCGATAATTTGTGTGCAGAGAGCAGGAAAAGGAAGAACAGTAGACCGCATGCTTGACGTTTCCACACGTGCTAAGGTCAACGCTGCACATTTTCCATACAACACAAAGTGTGTTATACTGCACACCAAAATAGGTCCTGTGAATAGCTACTAAGTCACATAAGTTTTTCCCTAGCACATGCATTACTGCGAAAGAAAACACTTACGTCTGACCCTCGGTCTCAAATGAGGCAGACCACTAATTGATTCATGCATTTAAATGTACTTATCTCGCCTAGCTACAATGAATCTCGAAGGAAAAACATATGGCAAGTGGCTTATGATTTTTAACCGTAAATACCTCAACTTCCCCACCCTCTGCAGCTACAGCGAAAGCAAGTTGGTATTAGTGCTCTGCAATCATATATCTCATTTTCAAAACTTTGGTTTCACAATTCCTTATTGGGCCTTTTTACGCCGGCCCAAATTCTGCCACCCCAAGAATCTGATCTAAGGCCATTTAGGACCAAATTTTACGTTGGAAAAAGACTAAGGAAAAAGAAAATGAAATTAAATTTTTCAAACGTGTTCTACCCTCGAAAAGATAAGAAAATAGCTACTTTCATGAAAAATTGGTCAATTAAGACCTTGGAAAATACCAAGATTGGTATGCAGATAAGGTGCTACTTCTGTCAAAAAGAGGTGTTCTTGCACATGATGTTGAGGTAGATGTCCGATTAAGCGCAATAAAGCCTCTACATGCAAA